>JANZLQ010000092.1:14739143-14754615 GCA_026212715.1 Elanus axillaris | reverse complement strand
TGTCCAACTGAGGAGGGGGAGTGATAGAGTGGCTTTGGTGGGCACCTGGCGTCCAGCCAGGGTCAACCCATCACATCTACTTCCAGCACGCCCAGGCTGGTGCCCTGTGGCTGCTGCTGAGCAAATGCAGCAGGCAGCGTGCGGACGGGGAGCGGCACTCCTCAATTTACAGATAGCTGAAGGGCAGCTTGCTAATTTGGAGTCTGGGAAGAAAATGACAGAAGTAGGTGAAAACTAGCTTTTGAAGGAGTTGCTCCAATAAGGCTCGTGCAGCACTGTCACCACTGAATAAGGCTGTAGCATCCACAGATACAGGCACAAAAAAGAAAGAGAAGGGAGCTGTGAGGAGGTCTCCTTTTCTGCTTTGGTGAGCAGAGAGGCTGCCTTCTTCCTTTTCTCCTGGGCCCTTGCATAAAAGACATGCAGATGCTTGTTTCAGGCCTGCATGCCTTTATACACTGCCAACCAAATGGCATCGAAAGAGCAGAACAGACTTCAAGGTGTGACTCATTCTCTGCTTTTCTGTGAGGCACGAGGCTTTGCAGCCTGGAATTATTTATAGCCTCCTGTGACACAGAGCTGAGGCATCCAGGCACGAAGGGCTCGTTAGTTCTTTCTGTCTTCTTAATGATGCTGCTGCACTTTCACTGGCTTCTAGTGTCTACACCTTCTGGTCTGTCTGCTGTTGCACTCTCATTTGAATGGTATGTGCACCTTCCTCAGTGTTGTGGCTATCCATGAGCCGAGTGAGCTCATAAATAACCTCTTTTCCTGACAAGCAGAGCGTGCTGCAAGCTTGGCTCTGGCTAGGCAGAGCTGCCCTTTTCTCTGGAGAGAGCCGCCTTCCTTGCAGAGCCCTCCTCATCTGTGTAGCCAGTGTACTGCAAATCCCTTCTGATGAAGCCAGTGATCTGCCAGGAAAGGGCAGCTGCCCCCAGCTGCCCTGTTCTGCCTGCAAGGGAAGGGTTTGAAACAGGCAAATGCAAGTTGGCATCTGTCACGTTCACGCTGCCCTGGAAGGCTGATGGAGAGGCCTGCATGAGCCCAGGGGCTTGTTGTCCACATCAGTGCTGAAACTGCCTTCATGCTCAACCCCTGAGTGGTTTGAATTGTGCCAGGCCAGAGCACTCTCAGGACCTCAGAAGTATCTTTAGTCTTTTGCCAAGAATCAAAACTTACACCTTACCTGGGTGTAGCTGCATGGAGCCCCTGCACCATGTGTCTCTGCTGTAGATTATATCCTTGGGGATGGGGAGAGTCTCTTCACAGCATCTGTTTGCAGTGGTGACAGTAGGCAGGTTATGATCTGGGCCTAAAAAATCATGAGGTTAAAAAAGAAACTGCCATTACCCCTGCATTTAGCGTGGACAAGGTGCTCTTAGTTTGTGTGCTCAAGCCTCTGAGCCCTTGGGAGAGCCCAGGGAGAGTTTTTCCTACGGAGACTGCACATTTCAGTGTGGTTTTGCCAGCAGGAGTAATGTTTTGGAGAGGTTCAAGCTACGGTTTTGAGGACGCATGCTGATGACTGCTCCGTCTTGCTGGAGTGTGCTGGGAGGCTTTTCAGCACTCTGGGTTTTCTCCCGTGTGCTCCTCCCTAGCTGGCAGGGAGGTGTGATGCACTGGCTGTGACGTGAGCGAAGCGATCTGCTGCTTTACTGCGTGAGCATGAATGCTTTTGCTCGCCTGCTGGAAATTCAGAGTGGAACCGATTGCACATCGAGCATCTGGTGCCCAGCAGAAGTTGTCTGTCAGGGTGCTGTGAGCCCTGGTGGACCCTTGGCTGGGCTGCTTTGCACAGCTCTGTGTTTGCCCCGGATGGGGTGCCGTCTCCTGGCTCAGGGCCATCTGGCAGTCCAGGGGCCAGCAGAGGCAGAGGGTGCCTCATTTGCCAAGGCGTTTTGGTGGGCAGCAGAGGCAGACCTCATCTACCTGCCCCAGGCTTACTTGTATGACTTTTCTCTCTGGTGTACGAGGGTGAGTGTGAGCCACAGAGGGGCTTTTTGGGCTCATTGTCTTGCTGGCCTCCTGCTACCATGTGCAGCTGGCAGAAAAGTGGGCCCTGATAAGCTGCTGTTGGGCAGCATACATTGATTTGACAGCTCATGGCCTGGCAGAGCTAGGAGTGCCACAAACCCAGCACTGCTCTTGCACCATGTCCAGCAGCTCTGGCACCCAGCTGCACCAGGTGAGCATTGGAGCCCAGCCAGGCTGGCTCTCGCTGCGAAGAGCTGGAGATGGTTGCTCAAGAACAGTGAAATCTCC
This sequence comes from Elanus axillaris, assembly GCA_026212715.1. Taxonomy (NCBI): domain Eukaryota; kingdom Metazoa; phylum Chordata; class Aves; order Accipitriformes; family Accipitridae; genus Elanus; species Elanus axillaris. The sequence continues at coordinate 14,752,353 of JANZLQ010000092.1, read as the reverse complement.
AAAAATACAAGTTGGAGGAGAGGGTGATAGTGCCCTGCCTAGTGCTGGCAGCAGACACTGGGGCTGAAGTCCAGCTCCATCGGTAGAGCGCTGGCATGGGCAGTGTAGTCCCACAGAGATCTTGCCCTTGGTTCAGTCTCAGTGGAGAGGGGGTACTTGTCCCCAGGTTTTGAAGGTGCTGCTATGATTTCTTGTTCAGCTGTATGTCAGCATAACCTTACATTCCCAAAACAAAGCTGTGGCTTGTCTCCTTGCAATTTCACTCCAGCTAGCTCCTGGCCTCACTTGACTGGGATTGACTCCACTGTGGGAGGTTAGCAGTGGAGAGCTGCCTGGGCTTTTGGGATATGCCTGCTCCATGGCTGGATACTCTAAAATGGGCATGACTGAATGCAGTCTCAAGCAGGTAGGGTTGTTTGTGTCTGGCACTTGTATTTCAGCATTGGAGTGCAGAAAAAACAAATGAAGGGATGTGGGGTGGGGTGATTTGAGTGTGTGAGGGAGAGGTGGGTCTTCTTGCATCTGGTCCCAAAGCCATGAAGCAGTCTGGTCTTATTTTACAGCTGCAAGTAATCCTCTGGGACAGGTAGGAAGACCCATTGTGCATGGGCCATGCTATTTGCAGCATGTCTGGACTTCAGGAGGGTTTGTGTAGGGCTTTGTTTAAAAACTAGGTACCCATCCAGTGGCTCTGAATGGCTGGTCTTGGGTGAGCAGGACTTGGCTGGCCCAAATGTGTTGCTTTTCTGCTGTTAGCACAGAACATGTCTCACAGCAGCTCAGATGCTGCACACCCACCCTGCCTGCTCGGCAGTGAACTTGGGCATAGCACTAAGCAGGGCAGAGCTAATGAGTCTCTCTCAGCCCTGGGAGCTGATGTTGATGGGTCTGCATGAAATATCTTTTAAAATGTCTCCATAGAGTTGTTCAGCTGTAGGAAAAAAATGCCTTTCCAAGCGAGAGGCAAACCGGCATCTGCTGGGCTGCTGCAGGGAAGGCTCAGCGTGGCTGGCTCTGCAGTGTTGGGTTCCTGGGGAAGAAGGGGTGCCAGTGCGCCAGAAAGCTTGTTGTCAGACTCAGATCAATAGCCTGCAGAACTGTGGGTCCATGTAATTTTCCAGTGCTTTGATCAGCCTGTTTAATAAGTCTGTGTTTGACACTAGACATCCATCCTGAGCCCTCCCAGGGGACTCTGGCAAACAGATTGCCGGTGGAGCCTGTACGTGTGCACATCTTTGTCTCCCATCATCAGCAGAGCTGGCTCCCCACTCGCTGTATGCCTGAGCAGGGAGCCTGGCAGGAGAGGGCAGGCGGCTGGTGCTTTCTGGGCACTCGCTGTGGTTTGGAGTGCCTGATGCTGCCTTTTGGCAGAGCCCAGTGCAGGGAGTTAGGCGAAGCCTTGCACGGGGACTTAACTGCTGAGTCTCAGCTGCCAGGAGCCAACTGAGTCACTACTGAGCTGGGAGGGTCTCTAAAGCCAGACTGAGCTGCTGGCATTGCCTGTGGTTTATCCCCAGGTTCTCTATTGCATTTAGTTTTTTCAGGAAAACGTTCTCATGGACAGTAAGATTTTTTGTGAAAAAATTGCCCTGCTTCCTCTGCTGCTTTAGAAATTCTCAGTGTGCCTGTCTCTCACTCCTGAGCTTTCTGCTTCTCGCTTGGACCATCCCAGCGCAGGGGGCGAAATCTCCTCTTCCATCCCTCAGACTGAGCCGAAGGGAAAACTTCAGGGAGTTGTTTGGTTTCTCTACTATTTGCCAGAAACCTGCCAGGAGAATGTCAGCCTGTTTGTCTGCATAGCCAAGCAATTATCCTACCTGGAGAAGATGCAGCACACTTGCTTGTTAGTTGTTGCATGTCTGATGAGGACATTTTCCTGAAGGCCATGTAGGGATGTTTTCTGCTTTAAAATATGTTGTCTGAGAAGTTTTGCATACCATCCTTCTATCTGGCCCATTGATGGTGACTGGACTGATCAGCACACTGGAGAGAAAGGAGAGGTACTCATGTGCTGAGCTTGCAGAGGGATCGCAAGTCTGGTGTGCTGTTGGCAGTGCCCTCCCCAATGACACTGCAGAAGTCTATTCTCTGTCCCAGGCTTGGCTTGGGCTGTTGGCCCCATAGACAGTCTGGTCACCTGAAATGGTTTCAGGCCCCTTTAACCAGGGGAGCACAGCCAGATGCATCACTGTGGGGTGTACAGCCACATTTTGCTCCAAGCTGTTAAACTACAGATAAACTGTTTACTCCTGTATGAGCAGGCTCTTGGCAGCTCCTGATCCATGTGATTACTGCCACACCATGAGCTGGTCACTACTCTGCTGGGAAAATCAGTGCTCTGCTAACAGTGATCGTGCTGCCACAGACCTGGAAGCAGGATGCAACCTCTGTGCGTGCTGAGATTTCCCCACATTAGCATTGATTTGTTTGCATTCAGGGTATCGTGTAGCAGAGCTGGATCCTGGCACTTTTGGAACAAAGGGCAAAGTGGCCCAAGTCCTTTCTCCTGCTCTGTTTTTATGAATGAGCAAAGCACCCTGATAAATCTAATCCAGGCTGCTAGCTTGGCACATCAGCACAGACTGCTCACTGTTGGTGGCACAGAGGTACCATCTCTGTGGTCCGAAAGCTGCATGTTACCATTTTATCACCGGTCTAGTAAGGTCTCTTTAGGCCAGATAAGTCAGTCCAAGACAAGTTGGTCTGCCTGACCAGTCCCTCTCAGGCATTTTCAGGGAGACCCTGGATCTACTTTAGCAGGCTCAAGTTAACTTTCCTTTGAAGTTCTTACATCTCGGCACACCCACAGTTCATGTTTACTTCCATCAAGCTAGTTGCTTTGTTCACATTAGCTGAACTTCTAATAGACTTCACCAGCCTCAATTTTTCTTCTGTTTTGCAAAACTAATATTGTACCTCTGTACAGTCAGCAGAACTGATGACTCTGCAGCCAGAAAAGCTGTACAACTGTCTGCTGCTTTGGGTCAAAAGACATCTGTGTTCTCTAATCTCCTCTCTGCCTAGGCAGAAGCAGAACATGGCACTGGTTTCCTCTTGGGAAACATAACTGATGTGGAGTCAGGTCATGGATGCACCGGGAGACTGTCTGTTGTGACATGAGCTCTGAGTTTGCCTGCTGCTTCAGTAACAGCTTTGCTTTGTTGCAGCTGCTGTGGAAGCCTGTGTGTTGTACGGCTTGAAGCGGAGGGCGGCAGGATTCCTGCGCAGCAACAAGATAGCAGCTCTGTTTATGAAGGTGGGAAAGAGCTTTCCTCTGGCAGAGGAGCTTTGCAAGAAAGTGCAAGACCTGGAGCAGCTCATTGAGAATGCGTAAGGCACCAGCATTGCTGTTATCCCACAGGTCACTCATGTTTTGGTGTGGGTCTGTAGTCTGGGTATGGCTGTGGATCACAATGCCCAACTTGAGCCTCTACAGAAGGAACTGCTTTTTCAGTGGAGCAGAGTCCTGTCCTGGGCTTTTGATATCTTGGCTGAAATGGTTGCTCTTCTAGGAGACTGTGAGTTGCAGTTGTGGTTTAAGCTAGGATGGACAAGTTCTTACTTCCTCTGCCCCTTGTCTCATGCTTCAGGGACAGCTAAGTGTGTTTGCTCCTGAACTGTCACAGTTCATGGACCAGTGCACTAAGCCAACTGGAACCAAATTTGGTCTGCCTCAATGTGTAGGGCTTGAACCTGCAGTAATTCAACTCCTGTTTGATAGTGGCTTACTCATCCTTGGACAGACACCAGGGAGATGAATGGAGCAGCTACCTGGGGGCACGAATCTTTATGCTGTCCTTAGATAAGCTGCTTTGCTTGTGAACTGGTGTCCTCAGGCACCAGTGGAAAAGGTGTGTGGGTTGGAGGACTCTGCTGAGGCAGAGGCTTGTTCTAGGGTGCCTTTACAGTGGGAAACTGATTTAGTGAAGTCATTTTTCAAATGCAGATATGTGCCTTCTGGAGTAGGGGGTGGAACAGATGAAGGCAGCAGTCCGCAGAGCCCTGTCCCGGTGCGGTTCCCTGGGCATCCCCCAGCCACCACAGTCAGCACCACTGAAACCCTGGCCTCGTGGCCCCACGAGGTGCCATGAGTGCCCTGGGCTCCTGGAGTGCTCAGTGATGAGCCAGTGATGTTGTCTTTTGCCTTGTACCTCTAAAGACGAAACCAAGTCCAGGGAATCCCAGAGAATGTGCGTAAGATGCCGAAGCTGCCCAACCTGTCTCCTCAAGCCATCAAGCACCTCTGGATCCGCACAGCCCTCTTTGAAAAGGTCTTGGATAATATCGTGCATTACTTGGTAGAAAACAGCAGGTGAGTGCTGGCACAGGCCAACCATTTGCCCATCCCAACTAACTGCCAGCATCTGCCCCTTTTGATGGTGCTGGAGGTATTCCTGGCTGAGCTGTGTCCAAGTGGACCAGAGAAGTCCCTGGATGGGACAGGCCAGCTATGTCAGTCTGTGCCCATCATGGGGACTCTGATTCCCTGCTGCTGCTGGCCACCATACACTCCCTAAAATAAAGACAGGCCATGCTTGCTCTGCTGATGGCTGGGTTGTCAGGGACTGCACTGTCCTTGTCTTCTGGAAACTGCATGCTGAGGAGTCCTGTCCTGGTGAGGTGTCATCTCCAGTCCTGGGGATGCGTAGTTAGGAGATGGTGATGCTTGCAGTGTGCTGCAGGAGGGCATCAATTCCCCAGGAATTTCACGGCTAGCAGAAACAGCCTGTTAAGGGCTTCTTGCCCTGTCATCATCAAGGAGCGATACAGAAAGAGAAGGGCATTACAGTGATTTAAACCACTGTCTCTATCATTTTGTAGTACCAAGGGGCTGAAATGCTGAAATGCATTCTGCTGTCTTATGTTTTCTAGTAAGTACTATGAGAAAGAAGCTCTCCTGATGGATCCTGTGGATGGGCCAATTCTTGCATCTTTATTGGGTAACACTTTCCTCTTACCCTACTTTGGTAGCTTGCTTTACAACCCTGTGTTCCCAGTTCTGTGATCCAGGATGTGAAATGCAGTTGTTTCCTAGTAAGAACTTCAGAAAACTTAATAGCCCTGGACAGGTATCCATGTGGCTGCTGAGCAGTGCATAGACATGGACAGTTGCGAGGCTGAGCTGGAGGGTTTCCTTTTCTTGCACAGGCTTCAGTAATGCTGATGGGCATAAACCAGGGCTGAGGCTGGGATCTGGGAAACAGTGCAGTGCTGCAATGCAGGGCTTGGTATGGATGTGACCAGTCAGGCAGTGGGTTATTGCTCACTGCCAGGGCCAGCTGACCCCTCTGAATTATTTGCTGCTGTTACACAATGCAGCAATATGTGGTAAGCCTGGTGCTTGCTGCCTGCTGTCTTAACACCCCTGCTCTGAGGTGCTGGGCTCTGGGGATCTGAGAGGTGACCACAGTCATTGGAACAACACCAACAACTTCCTTATGTTTATGGTTTTCTTCTCTGCACAGTGGGGCCCTGTGCACTAGAGTACACGAAGATGAAGACCGCTGACCACTTCTGGACAGACCCCTCAGCTGATGAACTGGTTCAGAGGCACCGGATCCACAGCTCGCACTGTCGGCAGGACTCGCCCACCAAGCGCCCGGCGCTCTGTGTGAGTGGGGAGATGGCCAGGCTGGGAGGGACAGCCCCTTGCAGCACTTCTCCTGGGGTGCACAGGCAGTGCTCACCAGGGCTTGAGGCTCCATCTGCTTGAAAAGGGCTGTGAAGCCCTCTGATGAGAGATGGTAGAAAAGTGCAGTTACTTGAAGTCTTCAAGCCAGAAGTGCTGGGAACAAGGGCTGGGGAGACTGCTGGACCAATGCAGCACTGCATCGTGTGGTCTCTGCCTGTTGAGAACTTCATGTGTGAACGAAAAGCAAAGGCAGCTGAAGTCTGCTGTTTATTGCAAACAAAGCACACTTCTGGGACTTCTCTAAATATAGAATCGAGCTTGGCCAGAGCCAGGAATCCTCTTAGAGAGCACAGGGGGAAAGATTATTAGTAGTGATTTTCCTATGTGTATAAGTGAGGAGGGAATGAGCTTTCAAGAGAAGCTTTTTGAAAGCAAGAGGCATCTGTACTCACCTCACGTTTGTAGGTGGATCTCTTCCAGATTCAGAAAAGGCATTCGAGTGGCAGTATGGATGACCGGCCATCAGTTTCTGCCAGGGACTACGTGGAGTCGCTGCACCAGAATTCCCGAGCCACGCTCCTCTATGGCAAGAATAACGTCCTGGTGCAGCCAGTAAGTACCTGCTGGGGCATCTGGGATTTAAAGTGCTGCTCTGCTCCCTGCCAGGTAATTCTGTCCCAAGGTGCTCTTTGATGGAGAAAAGCACAGGCTCATTTCTAATCTGGGAAGGCAGTGACTGGTGATATGGATCCTCCCAGTGGAATGGAAGAGCTCTGCTTCTGCCTGAGTAGAAATGGGCTCCTCTCCCTGCCCTCTCTTGACCAGAGGCCACAAAACGCCTCCTTCTGTCCCTTCCTGCTTACTGTAGTCAAATAAATGAAGTGCAAACTGCTTAGGTGGAGCTGTTAAGTTTGCCTCAGCTGGGCAGCTTCTCTCAGCCCAAGCTGGTGAGGTGTCCTGTTTTCTCTGCTGGGAGGTTTTGCAGGGCTACTGTGAGTTTCTCACTATTGGTGAGTGGATGGGCTCAGGGGCAGGAGGCAGGGCTGTGTTATGGTCCAGGACTGTGCTCCAGGGCATGGCTCAGCCTCGGGTAGCCTGAGGTGGTGCTTCATGCTTCTGACGTTTTCCAGCCTGCTCTCACCAGCTCACTCTCTCTCTGTGTTTCTCTTCTCAAGCGAGATGACATGGAGGCAATCCCAGGATATCTGTCCCTTCACCAGACTGCTGACATCATGGCGCTGAAGTGGACTCCCAATCAGCTGATGAATGGCTCTGTGGGTGATCTGGACTACGAGAGGAGGTGACTGGCTCCGAGTATGCCCTAGCACAGGGCAGAGGGGAGGCAAATGTTCCCCTGGTTCAGAGTTTGGATCTGGTGTCCAAGGCCATCAGTGAGTGACTGCAGAGCAAAACAATCATCCTGGAGTCAGTAACAGGGGAAGGGTTGGGGAAGGAGGCCTGAGGTGGTGGGAGAGGTGGGCTGCAGGAGATAGTGTGAGATGCTGTGCTGTTGCCCATCTCTGCTGGGAAGTGTTCAGCAAGGGAACTGGGGGTGCTTGTTCTGAAACATGCAAAGTGGTTTCATTTATTGCACTCAGGGATTTTCTCAGGAGAATGCCCTCTCTATACCCTACACAGTGCTTTCAGGTTTATTGTGATGATTTTAATCTGGGGAACTGAGGAGCTCATAAACAGGGGAAGAGTATCAGCAGAGAGAAGGAACATGAACAGTTCCTAGATAATGATACCTGGGTAACAGTGCGTGCCATTTTGTAGTGCTGTTTCGATGCAGTCTGCAGCTGACCCTACGTGCAGGTATTCAAAGTCCCTTGGATTTAATGGAGTCCCTGGAGCTTGTTCCTCCAGGTGGCCTGAATTGTGCTTAGTTTGATTGGCAAGGTGTATTGCTATGCCCTTTTGCCTGGGATTGCCTTATGGACTGCTGGCATTTCTCTTGATAGCTGCAATCCTTTTAACAAACTACAGAATCATGCCAGGTCCCAATTTGCCTGAGAAATGAAACAAAGCAAACAAAATCCCTTTCCACCAGCAAATGCTCCAGGAAAGCTGGAATGTTTAGGACACTGATTCTTTGACCTAGGGTAAAGATCTTATTCAGCGAAACTTGTTCTCAGTTTTGTTTATTCACGGTTGTAGTTTTTGGAGGTTTGTTTACTTGTGTTCTTTTCATCTTCCCTTTCTTCTTGGGCCTTGGGCCATTCCATTATGCCTGGTACCCTCCCCCTAAAATGCTATTTTCATCTCTACACTACTTTTCTGAGTTCTTCACTTGGGCGTCAGCCTAAGCTCTAAAACTTCCCAGTGTCAAGAGGTGACCAAGGAAGAGAGGAGTCAGATGACAATGTAAATATGAATCTTCAAGGAATGACTCTCACACACCCCTTCCTGATCCATGTCTTGATCCATGTCTTCATGATCCATTTTATAATGCCTTTATTTTAAGTGCTGTTTTTGTGAAGTGGCAGATAATGCTGCTCAGAATCTGGAAATTTGCTTTGTTGCAAAGTAGGATGTTATTAAATGCTGACACCCTCAGAGAGCAGTGCTTTTGCTAGGCTCTCCACAGAAAGAAAACCCTGCATGAGGCTACATGTGGCCTGGAGACACCCCTTTCCCTGGCTTCCTCCTGGCATCTCTCTGGCCTTCTGCCCTGCCTGGTGACCAGCAGCTTTCCACCATTTTCTAGATTTGCTCAGTCACCTTGAGGTGCCAGTGCTGAGGGAGTGCAGTTCTTGAACAGAAGCAACTGAGACCAAATCTATTTTCAGCTTTGAAAAAACCCCACAAGTTATGAGGGTTTATTTCCACCTTCCCTGGGGACAGGAACTCAGCAGAGCAGCAGTCCAGGCTTGGACTGCACTGCACATTCCCTTGGGGCTCTGGGACTGCTCCTACCAGGTTCATGGTGTTCTTCCCGCAACCCAGCAGGTCAGGGAGTGCTTTCCAGGGTGCCCAGAGGAGAGTGCTCAGCTCTGCAGGGCTCCATGTCCCTCCCTGCAATTGCCAGGATCCATGGGCGCATTGTCCATATCTGGGAACAATGTGAGGATAGAGAAACAGCCTAGGGCAGGTGGGACTGGACTTGCCCTGACTGAGCTGTAGTGGCTGGGACAGTTAACGGTTCTGGAGGGATGTTGTCACTTACTTAGGCTGGCTTCATGGCAGTTGCACTGTTGCTGGGACCTCATTCTTTCTGTAGCTTCCCCTGGTGTCAGGATAGCTGCAGGCAGGATTTGGAGCTGATGTGAACAGAAGCAGAGCCTCTTGCATCCCTGAAGCTCATGATATCCTCTCTTTCTCTGTTCCAGCGTGTACTGGGACTACGCTATGACTATTCGCCTGGAGGAGATTGTCTATTTGCACTGTCACCAGCAAGGTAAGGCCAGAGTGGGGGGCTGGTGGAGGGTGTTACCACCCTGACATTTTGCTTCATTAGATCTTTGGGGAATGCCCCTATGGGGATGTTCTGATTCAGCTCCAGGGCAGATGTTCAGAGCTCTGGGTGTTCACTACTATGTAAGTCCTTCTAGGAAAACCTTTAAACCAGCTCCTGGCTGTGGTGCTTGGCTGGGGAGTGCTCCCTGCAGAGCAATGTTCTGTGGTTTTTAAGGGTATGATCTCCCAGGCAAGCCTTCTCCAGAGCCCCGGACTTGTAATGGACTTAGAGAAGAATCCAAACAAGGAAAAAAGTCTTTTCTTTTTTTTCTTTTTTTTTTCCCCACACCAGAAAGACAATTCCCTGAGCTTTCTTTCCTGCCCTCTGCATTTTTGACTGGTAATGTTTCCCTCATTCGTGTCTGTGTCTTCTCTGTTGTCACTGTTGCTAATAGTAGACAGTGGTGGAACCGTTGTCTTGGTGAGCCAGGATGGGATTCAGAGACCCCCGCTGCGGTTCCCCAGAGGAGGGCACTTACTGCAGTTCCTGTCCTGCTTGGAGAACGGCCTCCTGCCCCATGGGCAGCTGGATCCACCACTCTGGTCTCAGCGGGGAAAGGTAAGCACCCCAAAATTGGGCTTGTTCCTGAGCCCACAGCACTGTGGGTTCTTGCAGGTGTTCCTTGTGGAGTATCTCAGAGCAGAGCTGATGGGGAGGACCCTCTGCCTGATGTTAGTGGCTGCTGCATTTTAAACAATCCTTCTCCCTAAACTAAGACAGAAGATGGGCTTGAAATATGGCAGCTTGGTTTAGCTTGTGGCCTTGGCCAGCTAAACAGACCCTTCTGGGCAAATCAGGAGGGAGGGGTGGTATGGGAGTGCTGGCCATGAGGCAGGTTTGATTCTCACAGACCTGGCTGTGCTGCATGGGTTATACATACCCTGTGCACAAACAGGGTTATATATTCACCACATAACTAAAAGCTTAATCCAACGGCTGCTCCAGCACAGGGAATGTGCAAACATCATCTGGGCTGAGGAAGCACATGTTCTTGTTAGGCAGGAGTTTGGCAAGTGAGGCAGCAACCACACTGGCATATGTGGTCAGGTGTAGGGTGGCTTGTGAAGAGCAGGTTTTGTTCACCTAGGGGAAGGTGTTTCCCAAGCTGAGGAAGCGAAGTCCCCAGGGCTCCTCCGAGTCTGCATCTGACAAGGAAGATGACGAAGCCACAGATTACGTTTTCAGAATAATCTACCCAGGGACGCAGTCTGAATTCGGTGAGTGTGTTGGCAGAGAGTGTTTCAGGTGGATTATCACGGGGTGTATGAGCAGGCGGGGATGCAGCCCTAACGGGCACATTGCAATTTGCACCAGGAAATGGTTCCAGAGAAATGGGCTTTGCTTGTAACAGCACTGCCTTTCATTCAATGTCATGTATGGGTTGGGGGTTTTTTTTGTTTATTTTAACCTTTCACTAGCTACTGAGTCCTTCATTTCTACAGCTGCACAACAGGCCACAACTGCCTTAATTTTTGGAAAAAAATATTCTTATACATAATTTCAGTAGTAAGGTTCACTTTGGTCGTGTTCCTTAGGGGTCATGTCTCACCATCACAAGCCTCTAGGGCTGATTCTTCTCTTGCTGTCACCAGGCCAACTCAGCAAGTGCTGCATTAAATCCAGCTATGTTCCTTCAGCATTGCTTCTGCAGCACAAAGAAGAGGTTACTGCATCCTCCTCTGTGTACTGCCAGGCTTGACCCGTGTGTCTTTGCCCCCTAGCTCACAGGGCAAAGGAGAGGATGCTGACGGATTCACCAAACCAGAAATCTCTCTTAATGCCTGGTTGTGAATGCTGTGAACAATGTGCTTGGCTGAAGTGACTGTATGTTTGTCCTCACTCTTCTGTGGGATACTAAGAACAATTTTTTTGACATCTGAGAACATTGTAGATGACCTGGGGTATTGTGTTCAGCTCTGGGGCCCCCAACATAAGGAAGACATGGACCTGCTTGAGCAGGTCCAGGGGAAGGCCACGAAGATGATAAGTGGGCTGGAGCACCTCCCCTATGAAGACAGGCTGAGAGAGTGGGGTTTGTCCAGCCTGGAGAAGAGAAAGCTCTGGGGACACCTTAGAGCAGCCTTCCAGTACTTAAAGGGGGCCTACAGGAAGGCAGGAGAGGGAGTTTTTACAAGGGCTTGTAGTGATAGGACAAGGAGTAATGGTTTTAAATTGAAAGAGGTTAGATTTAGATAAGATATTAGGAAAAAATTCTTTACTGTGAGGGTGGTGAGGCACTGTAACAGGTTGCCCAGAGACGATGTGGATGCCCCATCCCTGGAAGTGTCCAAGGCCAGGTTGGATGGGGTTTGAGCAACCTGGTCTAGTGGAAGGTGTCCCTGCCCATGGCTGGGGGGGTTGGAACTAGATGATCTCTAAGCCCCCTTCCAACCCAAACCATTCTATGATTCTGTCAAAAAGGGGAAAACCAAGAGTATAGTAGAAGACTCATGGAGTGCTTTTAAAAAGCTATGAAATTTGATCAAAACTTTTTCCTATATTCTTGAGGCTAGAAGGGGGCAATCACATCTCCTGTGACTCCTTCATAACATCCGTTAAGATTATACTTAGTTCTTCCTGCCTTTAGCTGACTAACACAATTCAGTGAGTCAGATAAAAATCTGATTGAAGCTAAAACAGCAGATAGATGCTCCGTTCTGTAGCTTCCTTTTGATCTATCCCTTAAAATTCCATGCTGAGGGGCAAATTTTCTGTGAAATGAATTGCTGCAATCTCCTCGGCTGGCATCATCAAAGTCTCTGCAGTTCTTGTGGACCTGCCCAGAGGGGGGTTGAACTGCATCAGTTCATTCTTCTCTACAGATTCTTCATTTGTCCCTTTTCATTTGTGCCCATGTCCTCTCTCTGTGTCTCTAGTTACCATTAATGGTAATTTTCATCCATTCCTTGTGTCTGTGATCTTCATTGCTGCTATGAGAGGGAAGACCATGAGGACTTCAGCTGCAAGCAAGATGGTGGTGATCCCTAAATGGTTTCCGAGTCTCCCCACCACGTCCCGACCTCCCTTTGCTGCTCTGGGGGCCACTCGGCATCAGTGTAATGTGGCTGTCGTTTGTGTCTGGTTCTGCTGCTTGCCTGTGTTGTCACTTGACAATTCCTGCAGAGGTGTCCCCTGTCACTGCTCACTGTCGCTGACCCATCAACACCTGCTCAATATGAAGGAAATAGGAATATTTCAACATTTTTCTTGCTAGTATCAATATCACAGGCAGAGAGAGTCAGTGAGACCAAGGGCAAGTGAGGAAGCCGGCTCCCTCCCAGCTGGAAGCTGGAATTTCTACCACGATTTAATTTCCAAGGAGGAGCAGATAGAATTATTCACCATAAATCTTTTTCTGCATCCCATAGTTCACCTTCATCATCATGGCCTTTTCCTAAGGAGGCCGAAGACCGAAGGGCAGGGGCTCTTCCAGGCCAGGACAGCAGCCAAGCTGGTCAGTGTGGGGGCTGCTAGGCTCTTGGGGCTGCACATTCCCCTTGCACTGGCCCTGTGCCTGGCCAGTTTGCGGGGTACTACCTGGGCAGGATATAAGGCCATTGCAGTAACACTTCTGAGTTTAAGCAGGGATTTAGCAAGTGACAACATGAAGAGCTACTTGCTCTTGCTATCCCTCTCAACCTCTTCATCAAAGTCTTTATCTCCTGTCTTGTGATTTGGATGCTCCCTTCTTTCCTTGAATCTTGGATGGGATCCTTATGTTTGAGAGATGGGGGCTTTTCCCTTCCAGTGATCCACTCTTCCTGGGGCAATGGTTGATTTCAGTCATGTTTTTTTCTCATCTGTCTGACAGTCTGCTGCAGCCCATTTTCTCGAGTCTCTCTGGGTTGGGCTTTTGTTTTCTGCATTGGTTGGCACGCAGCAGTTTAAGATTAGCTTGCTGAAGGCACTGTAGTTAATTAGCAGATGGTTTTCTTTCACTCTCTTTCATCAATGCTCTTTCTTTCCTTTCCTTTTTCCTGAGCTCACCAGTGCTGGTGCTGTGATTACCTGGTGTGGGTCCTCCTTGGTTGCTGGAGTCTTCTTGGGAAGAGTGCAGGATGCTGCATTTGCTAATCAAAGCTCTTGTCTCTATTGACATCCCCACCCCCACCCCCACCCCC
>JANZLQ010000092.1:14711793-14739043 GCA_026212715.1 Elanus axillaris | reverse complement strand
AGCTCACCTGACTCCAGGGGCAGTGCCAGACAGTAGCTGATGCTCCTCTCTGTGCCCTCTTACAGTGCCCCAGGACCTGATGGACACACCGGGTGCCGGCCTGCCTCCCATGTGGCAACCCAGCACTCGCAAGTCCTCCTGCTCCTCCTGCTCTCAGAGTGGCTCCTCTGACGGTGGGCCATCCAATGGCTGCAGCCATGAAAGGTATGACAGCTCTCCTGCCGCTTGCTTTGAGACATACACGTAAAATAAAACAAGGGTTACAGGTGAAAGTCCAGCTGAATGGCTCAACTAGAGCAATTATGGTGCAAGTGATGTCTCCAGCCTTGCACTTGGCTCAGTTGTCTAGGGACCATTTGCAGGTGCCAGTGGGATGTGTTCAGGCTGAAGTGAGGCTTGTCCCCTCATCTGGGATGTCTCAGCTGCTGTGTGGCCACGTCCTGGCAGCAAGAATTGCTGCTCTCAAGCTGAGCAGAGGTCCTGTGGTGCACCTCTGACGGCAAAGCTGGCACAGTCAGATCAAAGCAGGGGCTGAGGGCATGCATTGGAGCATTTCCTCTCCTCACATGCAGTATGTTTTTATTGGCAGAGCCCCGCTGAAGCTCCTGTGTGACAATATGAAGTACCAAATCCTCTCCCGGGCCTTCTATGGCTGTGAGTACTTGTCACATCCACGATGCCTTGAGATGTGTGATAGGCAAGGGATGAGGTTCTGGGCTCTGGGCTAGGAGTGGTGCTGAGGCAGTAGTAGGGCAGTGGCCAAGGGTACTGGGTTGCATGCAGGGCCCTATTTACATGTGCTCAGGATTGGGAGCAAACATCTGAACTCTGATCCTCAGACTTCAAGCCCAGTGACCAGCCGTGTTGGTGGTGCAACACAATGAGATACTGACCTGTCGTCCCAGTAGACTCCCTGCTTTGCTGCTTAGGCTGGATGTGGCTTCAGAGGGTCTTTTTCAGGGACCAGATTCACCAGAGCTTTCTCCTGCACTTCATCCTCATGGCTCCCTGAGTTCCTTGGCTGAATGTTTGCTTCTGCCTGATGCAGGGCTGGCCTATTGCAGACACCTCTCCACGGTGCGAACCCATCTATCTGCACTGGTTCACCACAACATCGTGTCTCCTGATGTGCCCTGCAATGCCAGCTCAGGACTGACTGTGGACATATGGCAGAGATACCTGCAGGACAGCACGGTAGGGCCAAGACTCTTGGGACATGCCAGTTGTGGTGGGCTTGGGATGTCCAGGGCAGCATCAATTAAGTGGTCATAGCATAGTAAGGTAAAGCAAATTGAGAAGTTCACCGAGAATTCACACAGCCTGCCCCAGGCTGCACATAGCCTGGGGCTCCTAATCCTTGACATGTGGAAGTTGGGGAATGAAGGCTGCTCCTTTTAGCACACTTCTGTTCAAAGCCTGTCTGCAGCAGAGTCTGTTACCCTGTGTACTGTGGTCTTGAGCAGGGTCCCAGCATGCTGTTACAGCAGGATAGCTGGAGAGCTGTGACCACTGAGTGCTGCAGTCCTGACATGTTGCCAGGGCTCAGAGGCACAGCAGTGGCCTTGAATGACTTTGGGCCACTTTCTGGCTGTGGTGAGCCAGTGTTTCCCAAAATGTTCATCCACAGGGGCCTCTGGCTGTGCTTAAGCCCAAGTGGAGATCTGAGAGAGCATCTGCAATGAATGGGCAGTGAGTTTGCAGGTGGTTAGCATCTGAGCAGCACTCTGGGTGCTGAAGGGCAGCATGGCTGGGCTGGGGTTGCCCTTGCATCTGCCAGCTGATGGGCAGTGGTCCTGGCTGCATCTGTGTGCTGACTCAGCTATTCCCACAGAGTTACGAGGACCAGGAGCTGCTGCGGCTGATCTACTATGGTGGGATCCAGCACGAGATCAGAAAGGCTGTCTGGCCCTTCCTTTTGGGCCATTATCAGTTTGGGATGACAGAGGCAGAAAGGAAAGAGGTTGGTATGGGTGTGCTGCCAGCTTGGCAGCCTGCTGTATTGCATTGATGTGCCCTGGATGTTTCACAGCTTGAAGTGTCTGTGTGCCAGCTAAGAGTCCACCCTGTGAACCCACTGGGTGTTGTGTCCCCTTTTACTGCAGCTGTAGATAGGAGGTGAGAGAAAGACTCAGATAAGCAGGAATTGATAGGACAAAGCTCAACACTCCCCTGTGCAACTGCTGGCTGCTTATATTCAGTGCCCTGCACACCTCTGCAAGGCATGCAGGAGATGGATGGTCATTTTTCTGTCCTAATTTTTGCAAGGTTTTTTAGTCAGGCTCTGGCTGGCACTGTGTAGGAGATGGGTGACTTTATGTCCCACCTAGCCATAGTTAATACAAGCATGCATTTCTCTGTGCAGGGCTGTTTGGGGGATGCAGGAGGTGCTGGTTTCTGGGCTCTTCAGGGGATAGCTGTTCAAAGACCCTGTCTCTTAAACACTGCAGGCTGACGACCAAATCCGCACCTGCTATGAGCACACCATGGCAGAGTGGCTGGGCTGTGAGGCCATTGTCCGGCAGCGGGAGAAGGAGTCACACGCAGCAGCTCTGGCCAAATGCTCCTCCGGGGCCAGTCTGGATTCTCACATTCAGAGGATGATGCACAGGGACTCGACGATCAGCAATGAGGTAAGGATGGAGGTGTTCAGGGAGGCCTGTGCCCAGCTAGGTTCCATGTTGGCCTGTGCTACAGGGAGGGATGGAGACACAGCTCTTGCTCACCCTCCTTCACTGACCTCTGCCTGCCTCTGTGCTTCATTGCTCACTGTAATCTGAGCAAGTTAGGATTGGAGCTTTCCTACCTGTTTTCTTTCGTCTGGTCTTCCAGAATGTTTAGCAATAGGGAGCAGGCATCTCCTGCAGTATGACCCCAGTTTCCTTACTGTGCGGTACTGCACTGACAGAGGTTTTGGTCTGCAGCCTGAGTGATGTATTGGAAGTCTAACAAATTGGCTTTGGTTCTTGCAGCCACAGTATCCACAGCGGCACTGAACAGCTCTGCATCCATGACCCTGGGTTGGTGTGCTGGGCACAGAGGGCCTGAAAGCCAGGGGCAGCTGGGAGAGGGCAGGGGGTTCTGGCAGATGGCAGTGGGTCAGCCAGGATGCCAGAATTCATTTGTGGAGCTACGTCTCCAAATCAAGACACTGTCCCCAGTCCTCTGAAATGTTCCTTGTGGGTATTTCTGGAGAACAAGAGGTATTCGCTACCTGGTTTGCACTCCAGGTGCACATCAGGATTAGCTCCATAGAAGTCAGTGTTGAAGTAGGGGAGGGAGGAGTACCACCTTTATGGCACTGAGTTGCTGTGAAACAGGTCACTTGGTGGCTTGGCTCCCTCTTCCATCAGCTGCTCAGCACGGAAGCAGCCTGGGCCGCTCCCTGTGGGCAGGAGAAGTGGGGTGGCTCTAGGACTGGCTGTGAAGGAGCATCCAGGGCTTGGGGCAGCTTTGGTACACTGTGCCATCGTAGGACAGAGCTGGGCCCTGGCACCCAGCTCCACAGGACTAGCTTTTAGCCATGCAGCAAGGAGTTAGATCCACAGCCCAAACCAAAGGGTGTGGAGGGAAAAGCCTGTTAAAGGAAAGGCAGTCCTGGGAACAGAGTCCAGGGAGTGTTTCTGTGTGGGTTTTGTCCTTGGAGAACAGCCCGGCACGGCAGAGCAGGCAGTGCTGGGTTATCTGACCTCGTGCTGCCGCACCAGAGGTGAACGGAGGCCAAACCAAAAAGAGCCTGGTAGGTGCAGCACTGGAGACTTTATCTGGTTTCCTCTGGGGAGTTTGTGTGGGTGCTTTTGGAAAGAGATGAGCTCAGCCCCAACTATTCAGGCTATGTATGTGTACAGAGAGGGAGAGAAGCAGGGAAGGCAAGTCTGAACCGGGGTCTGTGTGAAAGAGCTGAATGACAGAGCTCTCGCAGGGGATGAGCGGAGGCAGACTGCACGGTCAGTGTTGCTGAAGCCCCAGGAATCATTCCACATCTTCTCTGTGGTTCTTTTGTATCCACGCCTGCCTGTTCTGGGAACACGCACTGGGAGGGGAGCTGGCAGAGTCAATACATGCAAAGGTTTACCCTTTTCCCATCTCAACCTGAAATTTCCTGTTATAAAATGCTTCCATGGTAATGGAGGAAAACTGTCGCCCTTCCTCTCTCCATCAGAGCCCTGCCCAGCAAACACCCGCAATACTAGGGTGTGGACAAGTCCTGCTGCCATTCTGAAAGTGCTGTGTTTTCTTAAAACCCTATTGTTTGTGTGTGATGTCATTGCAATGCTGTGTACATCCCAACTTGGGTGCAGTGTGAGCAGCCACAGGCTCCTGTGCTACAATAAGCCTGGTGCAGGGGTGGCTCAGATAACACCGAGAAATTGCTCTTTAGTGAAGATTCATTGTTCAGAGGGAATCCATGAGGCAGAGCTCTGAACTGGTCGCTGCAAAGCCTGGTGCTTCCTTCTGTGCTTGAACTGGAAGCCAGAAAAGGGTGCTGTTGACTTTCAGAGGGGCTGCCTTGACTGAGTCTGGCTTGAAACATCAATATTTGTCCTTTAGGAAAAGGAAAAAAAAAACATTAATATGCTTGGAGGGATTGTTTTATAGCCTGTGACTTCATCGTTTATGTA
Source organism: Elanus axillaris (assembly GCA_026212715.1). Classification (NCBI taxonomy): domain Eukaryota; kingdom Metazoa; phylum Chordata; class Aves; order Accipitriformes; family Accipitridae; genus Elanus; species Elanus axillaris. Next base: position 14,734,424 of record JANZLQ010000092.1, on the reverse strand, counting down.
AACTAAGATGGGGTGAGCTGCATTGCTGCCAAATTAGGACAGAGATTTGTAGAAATTTGCACTCCAGGGACACAGCATGACCGCTCTGAAGGCCAGAAGAAAGCAGTTTCTTTCAGACCCAAACAGACTGTGTTTGAACAACTGGATTGGTCTGGGACTTTGTTTTTTGTCATCTTCTCCAGCAGTAAATGTCAGTGTCAGGCTGAGGCAGGGTGCTATGCTGTGTGACAAATCTGCAGGGCAGAGTTGATGTTCATGTCACATCTTCCATGGGTCAAATATGAGAATTTATTGGATGCATTTTCTGCTTGTTCTTTACATGCACATGTGCCCGCCTCTGATAGTGTGGCACGAGCCTCCCCCCTGCTCCAGTCACTATGCTCTTTGCCTTTTCACTGGCCCTTTCCCTCTCTCTTGCAGTCTTCGCAGAGCTGCAGCTCAGGCCGACAGAATCATGCCCGGCTGCAGAGTGACTCCAGTTCCAGCACCCAGGTGAGGAGCAGCGCTTTGTCCCCTCTTGCTTGTTCAGACACTGGCCACCCAACAGCATACAGCTCCCTGCCCCGGCTTGAGCTGATCACTAGCCGATAACTGAAATGATTTCTGGCAAACAGAAGCGGTAGCTGGAGGAGGTAAATGACTCACAAACCTGCCTCTGGAGCACTAAGGTCAGAACTGTGCACCACTTGGTGGTGTTTAATATTCACCAGCCTATTCTGCCCAGGCTCGAAGGACCAACCCCTGGGTGGCCTTCACACTTGAGGGCCCTTGGCTGCTCTGTATGTTAGTAACCGTGTGTTTAACCAACCCGTTTAAATTACATTCTGCCCAATATATTATGCTAAGTAAAGTGTAGTCCTTTGGAGCAGGGACTGTGGGCTCTGAGTTGCACAAATAGCTGAGCACTAACCTGCCAAATCCAGGCAGGGGAGCCTAAAGGCTGAGGACTCTGCCCAGAAATTCCTCCAAGAGTCTGGTTAAAATGGGACAGAGAGCAAGATGCTCAGGCTGAAGTTGTCTGGCTATAATGAAGATGCGGAGCCACAGCCAGGCAGAGCACTAGTAAGTTAAAATGCCCTCAAGTCCTCTGAGCTTTCTTCCACTGGTTGCTTATATAAGCCCTGCACATACAGAGCAGATCTTCCTCCCTCCCTGCTGTTGGGAACATGGGCATTATGTCCCCAAGAGTTGCAGTTAAACCACTGAATGCAGCTCTTGGGAACATAATGCCTGTGCTCCCAACAGTTTGCTGAATGCAGGGGGTTTGCTCACTCTCACATGGCGCTCTGCTCATGCTTTGCAGGTGTTTGAATCTGTTGATGAAGTGGAACAGTCTGAAGCAGATGCTCAGCTGGAAGATGGCAAACAAAGCAAGATCCCCAATGGGGCGGTTCCCAATGGCATGTGTTCCCCTGATTCTGGCCACCCCTCTTCCCAGAACTTCTCCATCACCTCGGGATTCTCAGAGCGCAGCTTCAGCAATGAGGACAGTGCCCTGGAAACAAACAAATCCTCAGCCAGCTCTCAGGGAAAGGTCGGTGGGTCTGAGATGCCAGGTCCACAGGACCTGGATGGTGCGCAGCAGGAGGAGAAGCTGCAGGGCCAAGACAGCCTGGAAGGTGAATTTCCCTCTGGTGGAAGCATGGACTTTGTTCCCGTGGGTGAGAGCTCGGCAGGGGTCCTGCATGATCGTGACACTGTGGCCCTGACTGTGGTAGAGAGCTGGGCAGACAGTGAATCTGAAAAGCGAAGCTTGGTGGAGAGTGAAGATAATCTCTCTGAGGAGCCAGAGATGGAGAGTTTGTACCCACAGCTGGATTCTCTGGCTGTAGCTGATCTCGCCAACAGTGAAGCTTCTGCTGTCTCCTCAACCGGTGTCACCTACTCAGTAAGTATGGACTTGTTCACTGAATGAGTTTCTTCCTGGGTGCCTCACTATTTACCTGCATTTGCCCTGTGCTAATCCTGCAGTTGGGTGTACTGGGGCTCTCCACCCAAACTCTGCCCTGTCGCTCTGTTGCCCTTGCAACTTTCTTGTTGGCTTCTATTTGAAAACAAACCAACTTTGCTTTTGTTTTGGACAGCCAGAGCTACTGGACATGTACACGGTGAACCTGCACCGCATTGAGAAGGATGTGCAGCGGTGTGATCGCAACTACTGGTACTTCACCCCTGCCAACCTGGAGAAACTCCGCAACATCATGTGCAGGTGGGAGCTGCGGGGTTCTGGGTGGGTGCCTGCCAGCCCTCCCTGTGTTGTAGGGTTTTCCTGAATTCACCTTGAGGCCGGAACCTCAAACTTTCTTCTGGTTACTGAGTTTCACCTCCTTGACTTCCTCCCCCAAATCCCCTCATTATCCCAGAACTGGGGCCACAGGTCCAAGGACCTCATGGTTACCAGACCGAGGAGTCTAGCTGTCCTGCCTTGTGCTGCTCTGCCCCGTGACTGCCATGTGTCTGGGTTGTTGGCCGGTGCAGAGGGCTCCCTGGGGCTGCCCAGGCATGCTGCCTCATGGTTTGAACCCAGCACAGCCCACCTGCTCTCTGGAATATGTCTGGAAAATGTTTTAATGAGGATCAGCCCACAGAGTTGTAGCGCTAATGAGGAAGTGCCTGAAGCGACCAAGTGGTTAATGCCTACCCAAGAACCCAGGAAACAGCAATAACTGGGTGTGTTTCTGATTCTCTTTACTTAGTCCCTGTGACTAAGAGGTTGCTGTGTGACATTCACCAACTCAGACGAGCTCCAGCTCAGCAGCTATGGCTGCTTCAGGGCAGCAAAGGCTAAAATATTACTCATCTTGCAAATATGAGGAGAAGGTGCTATTTCATTAGAGCTGTCACTTTATCTGACAGCCAGAGTTGGAGATCTCTGCTGAGAGGAGACCTACAATACAGCAGATTTTGGAAAACTAGTGGGCAGGATGGAAAAGATTATTCCCTTGTGCCAGCAGTGGATCTGAGTCCTTTCTGAACACGTTTTAACTCGCTACCAAATATGGGAAGATATCTCTGCAGGGCTGGTTGCTTCCTGGGACATTGGGTCCAGTGAGGCAAAGCAGGCAATATCATGCAGAGAGAGCCAAGAGGATGAATCAAGGGGGAAGGGTAAGAATGAGAGATAAATTAACAAACTCTATCAGTCTCTGCCCTGTAACCAACTACCTTGTTCTTGCTGTGCAAAAGCAAAAATTATTTCACTTTTCCCTGCACTGCTTTCCATGCAATGGCCGTGGTGTAGCCCTGGATCAAAACCCTGCAGTGGCCATTGCAGGGCTTTGATCCAGGGCTGTGCCATGCATGGCTTACCTGGAAGTCACCGTAGGAACTTAATCATTTATAGGCAAACTGCAGACAAATGGAGCACAGGTATAACAGAATAAACAGATCTGATTTGCCCTGCCTGCTGCCATGCATTGGTAGGAGCATGTAGGAAATGCCAGCATCCCAGGAACGGTGGCAGGCTGTGGCACTTGTGTGGCACAGGAAAAGCTCACAGGCCACCTTTCTTGCTCTCTCACACAGCTACATCTGGCGGCACATTGAGATTGGCTATGTGCAGGGGATGTGTGACCTGCTAGCCCCTCTCCTGGTCATCCTGGATGATGGTGAGTGGGTGGCTCTGCCCCACTGTCCCCATACCTTTGTTGGAGTGCATGGGGGGATCTGCTGGGCTGGTGGTGGCCCTTTGCAGTGGGAAGGTCCTGTGCTCAGAGGTGTGGAGCAGCTGGTGGCAGGATCCCATTTGTACTTGATGCTGTCTGACTCCTGGGAGCCCAACCTGGGGACAGTGTGTACTTTTTGCAGCATGAGCAGTCTTTCCGAGGCCAGTCCCTGCTTTGCGCCCCTGACTATGTGTGTGGAGCAGGGAGGGATGTTCCTGCTGTGGGTGGATGGCGGGGTGTGGTGATGCGGGTGCAGATGCAGCAGTGTCCGTGCAGCCAGGCAGTGACTGTCTCTATTCCCTGCACAGAGGCTCTGGCTTTCAGCTGTTTCACCGAGCTTATGAAGAGGATGAATCAGAACTTCCCCCATGGAGGAGCCATGGATACCCACTTTGCCAACATGAGATCTCTGATCCAGGTGGGAGAGTCCTGGCACAGGGTCAGCAGCCTCTCAAACCAGAAGGGGGGAGAGCTGTTCTTGGGATGCGGGTCTCAGAGGGGCTGAGAGGAGCTTTCAGTGGTGGGAAGCAGGAGAGAGAGCAGGGGGCTGTAAAGACAGCCTGGGAGTAACGTGTGCCAGGATTGCAAAGGAGGGGGAAGCTGGGAGGAAGATGGTGCAGTAGGGAGAGCAGTGGGAATGGAGGAAGGCAGACAGAGGAATGACTGGTGCCTCTGGTGTGTGCTGCTGAGTTTCCTTTTGCTTTTCTTGGCAGATTCTGGACTCCGAGCTCTTTGAGCTGATGCACCAGAATGGTGATTACACTCATTTCTACTTCTGCTACCGATGGTTTCTCCTGGACTTCAAGAGAGGTGTGTGCTGGGAGGGAGACAGCCGAGATCATCAAATGGGGAGAGAAGGCAAGGTCTGCCAAGCTTCCACGCATCTCAATACACTCTGCAACTTCAGTTGTTTGAACTTAACTTTTTACCATGTCTCCCTGTTTTGCCTTTCCCTGGTAGATCTGTGGCTGACTTTTCTGTCTAGATACAGAACCTGTTGTTCCAGAGCTGCTGGTGAGCCTCCACTGGGTTTGTGTCCTGAAGCCTGTGCCACCTGCTTCAGGCCAGAATATTTGCCTCTACTTACTTATTGCTTCCAACTGGAACAGGTTCTTGTGGGAAGAAACCACCCAGCGTGTCTTCCCAGTGCTGCTGTGAACTCTATGAGTCAGGATGATTGTAAACCTGTGGCTGGTGTAGTAACTGCTGGGCTTTTTCCTCTGTTAACAGAGCTGGTGTATGATGACGTGTTTGCCGTCTGGGAGACCATCTGGGCAGCTGCACACGTTTCCTCTGCACACTATGTGCTCTTCATAGCCCTGGCTTTGGTGGAAATGTATCGGGACATAATCTTGGAGAACAACATGGATTTTACAGACATCATCAAGTTTTTCAACGGTACAGCTTGTATTCTGTTGGGCTGAATTTGTGGCAGCTGCTCAGATGTAGGCAGCACACATGTCTGTCTGACTAAGAGAGTCATATCTGGGCTATATTGGTAAATGTTTAAATGAAAAACAGAGCAGTGTATGGTTGTGTGATGCTGATACTTGGAATGCGATGGTAAAGACACCCCTTGCCCCTGAACAGTCAGGCTCTGAGTGGGTCTGGTGTGGTGCCTGGGGGAAGCCACCCTGCCATCCTTGGCAACAGCCCAACTTGCTGTGCTTGAAGGGAGCTGTGAGCATAGGTTGTACTTCCCACTGGCTGTAAAATCATCCCAAGATGAGTTGGTTAATGATGGCTCTTCAGAGTCAGGTGTCTCTGTGATGTATAGTACTTGGGAACTCGGGCAGGAGTTTGCAGCTTTAGCTCCTGCCTGGAGCTCGGCTGAGAAGCACAGGGCTGTGAGACCGGGGGGACTCCTTGAGATGCCAAGCTGCTCAGGTCTAGCTCTTTGTGGGTTCCTTCTGTCTGTGTTCCAGAAATGGCTGAGCGGCACAACACCAAGCAGATCCTGAAGCTGGCTCGGGACCTTGTCTATAAAGTCCAGACTCTGATTGAGAACAAATGAAGGACATGGGGAAGACGAGGCATCCAGACAAAGAGCCGGGACTCCCCTTCAATGCTTCCTCCCCTTCTCCTTTTTCTCGAAGTGCCACACCTGTGGAAATAAGGTAGTTGGACACATGCTGCTGTCTAAACTGGAAGTACCCTTAGCTCTCCAAGTGCTGTGTTCAGTGTTAGGTCCAGGGGCCCCGGCTCAGGTCTTCGCAGCCTTCTTTAGTGACTTAACCAAAGATCTGTACAATTGCATTTTATTGCTAAGGACTTGCTTTGGAAGCAGGACCCAGGCAGTCACTTCCCTGCCTTGCTGCAGCAGAAGAGCAGCAAGTGTGGTTACCACCACAACTGCCTAGGCAGTTGCCAGCATCCCAGGTCAGAGCTCGGGGTCTGGGAGAGCAGAGCTGCCAGCCCTCCCCGGGGCTGACTTGGGATCAACAGCCTTTGTTGCAAGGAAATAAAGCTGCTTCCTTGGACAGCCGTTACCCTGTGGCACAGGGAAGCCAGCCAGCCCTGCAAGCCTGGGCAATACAGGGATGCTGCTAGTACTCAGTTTTTTACTGACATTACGAGGTTCTGCCAGTAACAGAGAGGGACTTTGATCACAGAAATTCCTCTTCTTTTGATCTTGTCCCTTGATGCATAGCATCCCCTTTAGTATTTTTTTTTTAGGGGTCTGTTCTCTCCCTGCAATTTTGATGTTGTTTGTTACTACAATATCTGAGCACACAAGTATTTCAGCTCTGGATGGATTTTCAGAAGAGCTCCAAATTCAGCATTAGGTTTTTCTTTCAAAATCCAGCCTCTGTAATGCTCTCTGAACACTGGAAAAGCTGGTCCTAACCTCCTCTGGGAACTCTAGACTTGAGGTTTTCTTACTTGCCTTACTCTAGCTGCTTGTGTTAGGAGTCTGGTCTCCCTATCATTCCTCTGCAACCCTGTTAGGGGAGAGCTCCTCGGAAGGCAAGTCAGAGCTTCCGACTTCGGTGACTTCCCTGACTTTCCCTCTGAATGTGCCTTCCTCTATTAATTAAAAGACCAGCTGCTCAAAGCTAGACAGTGCAAACAATCCCCTTGGTGCCTGCCGGTTTTCTGTGTGCTTCTGGGGCTGCCTGCAAAGCCCCCTAAGTCCACTGAAAGTCTCCAGTTAGGTCTTGGTGGGCTTCTTTCACATGCCTGTGAAGAGGAAAATAACCGAGGTCCCTGAGTGGTCTTTGCTTTTGGAAGATGCACTTCTGTGGCCACTTTTCCTGCAGTGGCTCTCCAGCGTTGCAGCCCCTGGAGCACACTGCATGAAGTGCCTCTCCAGCACTACCAGCATGAGAGCTGAACTGCTGTGTCATGCTAAGGCTGTGCTACGGAGGGTTTGGATTCATTTTTCAACTCAGGTAAAAACCATAAAGGAAAAGGAGAGGTATAGGTTATTGGTAGGTCTAGTTCATCCAGGGAGGGCTTTGTCATGGCCACAGAAGGCTGCCATGAATGTGTGCTTTCAGCAGCCAGGAAGATGCTGGCTTGTAGCTCTCTACAAGGGTACTTTCTCTCAAGTTTTGCTGCAAAAATTTGTGTTCCCCCTCCATGCAATGTGTGATGTGTGTGCTTTCCTCCTCCCCTCCGCAAGATAAGGCCCTGCTCTTCTCTTGCTGTTGGAGTGCTGCTCACCAGAAGGGAAAAGGGGCCCTTCCCTTCTTCTGTGGAACATCTGTCTGTGCTGACTGTGTTTTGTATTTACCTGTGGCATGTGTCAGATGTTGCTTGCAGAAAAAAAGACACATGTGAATCGGCAGAAGAGAAGATTGCTGCTTCAGAAAAGTTCTGCAGAGTGTGATGAAGCAGTTTGCAGTTTCTGAGCAAATCAGCTAAGACCTTCTGCAGTACTGGGACAAGGAGGTTGCAGCTAGAAAAAAAAGGGAACAGTAGTGCATCCTAAACCCTTTGGAGAAGAGGACTGCAGCAGGGGATGAGAGCAATGGGGAGCCTTTCATTTCTCATAATCCCAACAAGCAAATGTGTACCACCAATCTAGGAAATTCTTTGAAGCTATTTTCTGCATTAAATCTCCAAAGAGTGCTTGGTCTGTAGTAGCATAGGAAAAAAGGCATTTGAGCTTCAAATGTGCTGGTTCCTGTGTGAATCTTTCATCTTTCCCCAAAGCAGAGTGAAAAGCTTGTGACCTCACTATCAGGCTGTTCCTGTTCCCTCTAGGTCCTAGGACGGGTAGTAGTCTGCCTGCATCACCTTCTCCAAAAGGGAAGTGCTCTGTCCTCCCCTTTCTGAAGGACAAGAACCAATAGGTCAACTTAAATACAGTCTTATCAAGCAACGTTGCTGACACTTTAACTTTCAAGCTTCTGTTTTTCTTTCCTTGGTTTTTAAACAAAAACAGCCAAGAAATTCTGCACAATATTTGCTGTCTGTATTAACTGAGAGTGTCTTTGGGCCGCTCAATAGCAGTGTTTTTTGAATAACTTCTGGGGGAAAAAAAGTATTTATTTATTGATTGTACATTACTGTGTGTCCTTGTATACTGAAGTATGTGAGTGTGCATTGTTATGCAAATGGAGATATATCTTTTCAATGTTCTTTACAATATCTTGTAAATGTTTACCAGAAAATTGTGTCTATATATAATATATATATATATATACAGTATAGAGAGAATATATGTGAATTAAGTGGGTTATTTTTTGAGGGGTGGGGAGAAGAAATCTTTTGCTTCTAACAACTGTGTGGTTTCTGTAGCGCAGCTGTTCCATGATGTGCCAATCTGTCGCTGTCCCTGTACTGTGAGAATTGTTCTGGTATTGCAACAGGAAGCTCAGAGCAGAACCACCATCACGACCTCAGTTTGGCTTGATTTTAGTTTGGCCTTTAAAACTGGAAAAGAAGAAAAAAAGAAGGAAAAAACCATAATAACAAAAAAAGCTTTGTTCCAGCTATGGTGCTGAGTAGAGTCCACAGGAGCAGACCCCTGCTTGAGATGTGCAGGGTTTTGTGCCTGCCCTGGGATTGGCTTGGGTAAGAACAGTTGCAGAGTTGAGGCTTGGTGTGGGTTGCAAAGAAATTGGATAGTCCAAAGAATATGGTATGTCATTTAAATTAGGACTAAAGTCATTCTCCTTTGCAGCTGATCGTACTGTTTTGTTAGGAAGTATTACATGACCCGTACAGAGTACTTGCAGAGCTGATCCGCTGTCCTAACTAGTGCTTATCCAGACTAGCTCTGCTGAAGGCATTGCCCCCCATGCACTGCTGTACTCTAATTCGTACAAAAGCTGGCGAAGACCATCTCACTCCTGTGAGACCTCGAGTCTGAACTTGGAGGTCCAGCTTTGTGTTCCTATGCAGATCTGAGACAGGAGATGTGAACAGTTTCCAGGCCCTGCACTGGTGGACGGTGCTGTTCCCCGACTGCCTGCCCCGCCAGCCCCTCGCTGTGCTGCCGGCACCGGAGCGGGCAGGACAGCAGCTGCAGGCAGTCAGGAATAGGGTGTGTGCGATAGCCCCTGTTCTCTGCCCTTCCGCAGCCCCTCTCCACGCGTGGTCCCAGCTCAGTTTTGAGCATCTCATCAGAAGTTGCAGCAAGTAGCAGCCGTGCTCATTGCTGACCCCTCCGGGGCAGCTGCTGTCTGATTGGCAGGTTTATGTGCTTGTGGAGACCCATAGTGAAGCAACACCAGGAATCTGGGGCTCAAGATCTATTTGATGGTTAAAAGCTACTAAAATTTAAGCAAATGTTTTTGTTGTGCTGCTGTTTGTAGGCCTTCTCCTGCCTCAGCCTCTCCTGCCTGGTTCTGCCCCTCTGCTAGGTTGTCCTGAGATAAAAGCATTATTCTGAGTTTCCAACAGTGTGAATCCTCTTGGCCCTGTGAGATGGCACAGATCTCTCCCAGCTGTGCAGTCAGAGGATCGCCTGTTTACCAAGGAGGGAGAAGCCCGTCGCAGGGGAATGCTTGCCCATATACAGTAATCTTGTCAGGCTCCTTGGGGAAGAGGAATGTCTCATCTCAGCAGCTCCATGCAGCTGAAATCCACCCTGTGCAATGGCATTACAAGCCAGGGACTATCTTTAGCCTGCTGCTGTTTGCTCTGTGGGACCAGAGGCTTGAGCCACTGTGCCTTCTGCCTCGAGACTGCTGCATCCTTCCCCTGGGTGCAGTGAGGTTTGCATCCCACTTGCCCCCAGCCAGTGTTCCCTGCTCTGGGTTGCTCCAGAGCTGAGCCTGAGTGAAGGACAGACTCTGTGGCCTGAGCTGTTCAACTCGTGTTGCACCCGCACTGAGTATCCACAGAGGTGTGGGGTTTTTGCTTTATCTTTTGTTAAAGCTGCTCAGCTCGCAGATAATCTCGGTGTATTTAAATACAGTGAATGTTTGTGTCCTGGCCCCATGTTCCCCTGAGGGAGTTACTAATGGATTCTCTTTCTGCATTTGAGCTTTCTGCTGATGCAACCTACCAAATAACTCTTGGTACGCATCTCTTTTAGTGTTACTCATGTAAACACTTTAGAAGTTGTCTTTGTTCCTAAATGTGTGATTTTTATAGGAGGGGTTTTTTTGTACTGTGTTGAGTCCCTGAATTGCTTTGCTATTAACATTTTTCATGAAGACTGAGAGGGTTTTTTGCATGGGAACTTCTTGTTGCCACCTTGTTCTGCACTCATCCAGCCTCTTATGTTTTGAACATCCCTTAAAATATCCAAATACACCTTTTATTGTAACTAGAACCAGCAGTAGAAATGCAGGTATTGGCAGCTGTTGTCACTGATAAGTAAAAAAACAGATCAAGAGAAGTGATTATTCATGATGTGGTAGCTTGGAATCGCACTTCTGCTGGGAACCCATCCATGGGCAAGCTGAGCCCATCCCTAAGTCCCACCTTGGAGACACAAGCCTTATGGCAGGCTGGTGGTAAAGAGCAATTGATGGGATGAGATTCTTCTTAATCTTTCTTCTTTATTTTTTTGTTTACTTATTTTAATCTGGCTGGCTAGTTTTCCTTCCTTTCCCCATTCATTTTGAGTAGCTGGCTAATTCTCTGCACTGGGGCACTGTGGCAAACAGTCCTCAAAATTGGTATAGGACCAGTTTCAGGGTTCTCATAGCATAAGTTTGCTTTTAAAAATACCTTGTACTATCTTGAATTGCTGCTGTCTACTATGTCGTTTTTCAGCTAGTGGTAGCCTCTGAGCCTGTTCATCAGTGGGGCCAAAATGATTGTCATTTCATCAAAATGTCTGTCAAATATTTTTCACTCAGTTTGGGAATTTCCACGAGTACCAAACAGTTCTGGGCACATTTTCAGCATTTTATTCTCTCGTGAGCACAAAGTGATAGTGAAAGAGCACAACTTACAGATGAAGTGACAATTTTCTAGCAATATGGAAGGGTTGTAACTTTTACCAGAACCAGTTTTCAGAAATTCTTACTAAAGTTTTCAGATACCCTGAAGTAGATAGAATGCTACTTACTGTTGCCTACTATTTCAGGCACTCCGATGGCCTTCAGTCAAGGTCTGACTATCCTAGTTGCCTGCCCTGAAGTAAACACATATTGCTGATTAAGGTACCTGAAGTCTTTGTGGTCCCCAGTCACACCACATTTGTTTTATGGTGGCAGCGTGGGCCAAAGTTAAGGCTGTTTTGGTGCCATGGCTGTGCATTTCTACAGCTTAGAGTGTTTGGATTTCTTCTAAACTTTGTCGGAATCCTGAATTTCCTGGAGAATGTATGTTGTTGGAATAGCCATAGCAGTCTTTTAATATGTGTCTAATTTTAGATTAGTGACAAGCATATTCAACCTTAAATTCCTATTTAGTAGTTTAATAACTTCCTTTTTTAAATTGATTTTGCACACGGAGACTGAGTAGGGAGCCCAGAGACGGAGCTGCAGGTGACAGCCTCTGGTCCACGGCTGGGTGCGATGGCTCCCAAGCTGTTGGCACACAGAGGATCCGTGGCCCCATTGGCTCCAGGGCCAGTCCAGCACACAGAGCTCTGTCTGGAGCAGGCAGGTTGTGTCTGAGCCTCTGCCCTACCAGATGGGTCTGCTGCTGTCCTCAGCAGAGACTGTCGGGTCTCCCAGAGAAGTCCCCACTCTCCTCTGCCCAGCAAGAGCAGCCGTTACCCGTGCCCTCCGCAGGGGTGAGAACTTCTGAGGAGCTCGGCACATGGCAGGGGATGGGCATTAATTGCTGCTGAAGTGGAAGGTGGTTAGGATGGCCACTTTTTTGTAAGAGGTTAAAAGCACCATTTATCTATCTTTTTTTTTTTTTTAAATCGATGCTAACATTTAAACTATGCACAAGATCTCAAAAAGTACTTGGAAGTTTTAAGGGTTGATGTGGCTTCACTGCTAGGGAGGTAAAGACTTGAGAATCCTAATACTGGGTACTGAGATACTAAAAATTTCATTTTCATGACTATGTAAGAAGATCTACTTAAATTCTCAGAAATTCTGTCTCTTCTTGGAGTGTAATTCCCAGGAGCCAGGGAAGGAGAAAGCTGTTTTTCAGAAACAGAATTAACAAAAACCTTTGTTGAAAATCCAGCTGAGATGTAACCTTAGACTCACAATTGTCACTTCCCTAGTGCTGAGGTGTGTTCTGGAGAGCTTGGCAGAGTGAGCGGGTGATGCTGGGCTGTCACCCTGCTGCAGCCATCGTGGAGATGACAGGTACCATCCCAAGCTCTGTGGGACAAGGGATTACCTCTCAACAGCAGAGTTATGAATGTATCTGATGTACTGGCATTAGACTTTTGTGTTGCCCTACACTGAATTGCTGCTTTTATACGTTGGATGCCATTTTGGTCTCTGGGAGTTGCTCTATCTGAGCTTAATGAGCACTATAGCTTTTAATATATTTGTAGAAGTGCTGCTAATGTTCTTAGATAATTTGAATCCACACTGTGGTAAAATATCTGGTTTATATTATTTTATCCATGCTTTTGTTTTTTATGTAAACTGTTCCTTATTGTTGTTCAGAAAGAAAAATTAAAGCTCTATTCTCTATGGTTAATGTATTTTCAAATCAATAAAATCCTGGTTGTTCTTTATGGCTGCCCAATCCCTGGTAAGAAGGCAGACGTGGAGTACCCCAAAAAGGTAGCACTGACGCAGCTTCAGAAATGCCGCTTCTGAGAGTGCTGGGGGTTATCTGTGCTACGTCCAAAAATGCTTTTGTCTCTGTGGGAGCAGTGGGATGTTCAGGTGCTTTTACCCTTGTTTTGAGGACGGACTTCTGCTTCCGTCCTCAGAATACCCGCTTCTTGTTGCTAGAAAAACTGCTACTCATTTTTAATGAGCACTCAAAGCCACAGCAAAACAACTGGGCTGGTATCAACTTTGGTCTGGAAAAAGCTCCTCGCGTTGCTGAATGCATGTTGGTAAATGCTCACTGGTGCCATTAATGAAATAGTAATTCCAATGAAGTTAATCTGCACCAAGTTATTTTTGTGCTCTCTAAGCTGCTGACAAGGAATTTTTCCAAGTAAGAATCAATGTGTGGCCTGAGATCTTCTAGACCAGAATCTTTTGCTTGCCATTCTCCCACTTCCAGCACTTCTATAGTGGGGAATGCACATCAATTTTCTGAAAGTTGCAGATAGCTCTGCGCAGCACCATCCTTGCTGGTCGGTTTATTTCCTGTTCCGTGGCAGCTTCTCTTGTTTCCACGCAGAGCTGGTGAGGGGAAGGCCTGAGATCTAGTGGTGCCTCTTGGGTATGAGTGAATCGGGGAGGAGATCATCCCGGGGCAGGCAGAGGCGTGCTGGTTTTGTCCTCGCTGGGTGCTGCAGAACTGCGGTGTGTGCAGCCCCGCAGGCAGCAGCTGCAGCTGGGGGGCAGACAGCTTGGCTGGAGACCTGCCTACATTTTGGCAGGGGTCCCTCAGCACCCGGAGTCCCGGAGGGAGAGAGGCGACAAGGGTCCTGGGCTGCAGGCTGGCTCGTGCAGGGGAGTCCAGGCATGGTTGTAGGGAGCGGGATGGGGAATGGTGGGGAGGGTTTGAGAAGCCTGGCTGCCTGCTGCAGTTTGGCAGAGCTCCAGGTCTTTCTGCCCATGTGGGTGATACCAGGCTCCCCATGGTGCTGGGAGTTGTGTGTCTTGCCCAGGTGTCTCCTTTCCAAAATAACTCCAAAGAGAATGCCACGGCTGCTGGGAGCCACACATGAGCAGGGCCAGATGCTCCTCAGCATCCTGTTAGTCCTGGACTCTGGCAGGGCAGATGGTCTGGGGCAGAGCTCCTGCTCCTTCAACCCCAGGAGAATGGCTGGAGGCTCCTGGTTCTGCCTTCAGCTCCCCGGTCGTGCTGGCGTGACCAGATGCACTGTGGTCATCCGTGCTCCCGTCCCAGCACACAAGGCTGCAGTCTGCTCCACTTACTCGCCAGCTGAGTGACCGGCTGGGGCAAAGTTATACTAAGACCCTGAGGATCGTGGCGGGTGGGATGGGGGAGCTGAAATGAGCTGGGCCCAAGGGGGAGGCAGGAGTGCCGTGCTAATGAATTGGAGGGGTTGGAGAGGTGCTGGGGCAGGCCCCCAACCACGGCACCGGGCCAGCACACGCTCTGCCACAGCCCAGCCCTGCTCCGCGGCTGGGAACCCAGGGCACAGAGCGAGTGGTGGTGTGGCTGGCCGGAGGGTGAGGAGGGGTTGTAACCGGGCTGGGGAGATGCAACCCAGCGCTGGGAACTGACAGCCCTCTGCGTCCCACCACCCCAAGCTCGCCAGGGGTGGCTCTTCCCCATGATTGCCCTTTCTCAAACTCAGACTCCGCGGCAGCTCTGCACGCATTGAGTCCCATTCCTGGAGCTGGTCCTTCGCTCTGCAGGAGGTAGAGAACAGCTTTTCTCTGCAGAACCAAGGGCTGTGTCCCAGGGTCCCAGGGGGATGGAGGCAGCCAGGTGAGGAGCATGCACCCCAGGATCTCCAGCAGCCAGAGCGATGATGTTAGAACTGCGTTTTTGCAGAAATTTGTATTTTCCCATTACTCCCAGCTTCCAGAGCCCTCCTTTGCTCTTGCCAAGTCCCTCCTCCCTCAGGGACACCGCTGTCACCTCTCCTCCCTTTTGCACTTCTCCCCTCTTGCCCTGTCGCAGTGCTTGTTTTGATCAGTGTCGAGGTCCTCAACCCCCTGATGGCATCTCTCGGCCCCCTCGGTCCAGCCAGCGTGTGGCCTTGCTGCCTGACCCTGTCACTCCCCGGGCAGATGCTGTGTGCCGCCAGGCACTGACACCTCCTTGCCTCTGCTGCCCGTTGCTCTCAGCCTGCTGATACTGCCACCACAGTCCTTCCTCTTGCTGTATCCCCCCTGGTAGTGTGGAGAATTTAAACTGATGACTGTTAAGGTGAAACAGCACTGAAAGAGGAGGAAAAAGGCTGCCAATCACCAGGGAATGGCTGGGCTGGATCCTCGACTGCTGGGCAAAGGGAGTGAATGGCACCAACATACTGCTGATGGAAAAGTGCTGGAGGGGCCAGACATGAGGGCAGCTCCTGGCTGTGGGGCAGCCCAGAGCTGGAGCATGATGGTGATTTTTTATATCTGCTTGTGATCCTCTGCTAACATAGACTGGGTGTGCAGAAGGCAAGGAAGTGCTTTCCGTAATAGTGTGTAAAATGACCTTGGACTTGATCTCATTAGCTTGCCTTGATATTTCTTGGATCTATCTCTAGACTTTTAACTGGTAGCGATATGACAGGCTGCAGTGCCTTTCTCACTGCAGGTGAGCGGGTAGCAGGAGTGACAAGTTTTTCATTAAAAAATGCAAGGAGGATGAGAGGTGAGCGGGAGGACGAGCCACTCATGGGTCCCTGCCTGTGCTCAGGGCTGGCACTTGTCATCCCTGAAGACTCCAGAAGGTCTTTGGGTGCTCACAGGGGCTTCCAGTGCTCCCTGGGGAGCATGTCATGTGTGGGAGTGGGGAAGAGGTGAACCCTGACTCCAGGAGTGCTCAGTGCCATCAGCCACCTTTTAATGATGTTGTGCTTGTTGGTTCCTGCGCTCGTGCTGGGAAGGCAGAACAGATTTGCATCAGCCTGAATGTCATGTTTTAAACAACACCAACCAAGTTTAAATGCATTTCTAAAAATGGGATAGGAGTGAAAGCAAGATTGGATGCTAGCTCCAGATTCCTGCCCCTACTTATGAGAAGAGGCTTAATTAAATATAACCTGGTATTTAATTAATCCTTAATATGTTTGCTTCTTGGGGCATGTTTGCTCTAATGGCACAGCACCAGTTTTTAGTGCAGGCTAATTGATTGCCAGGGAGCTCACAGTTAAGAACTTCAAAAGGGGGATGAAGGCATTCCCCACACACGCATAGTTTGCAAAATGTCAGGGTGGGATTCAATCAGCCCTTGCAAATGTGTTAATTACCTGATATTAATTGGCAATCTAATCACTAGAGGCCTGGTCCCCAATGTGCAAAAGCAGAAGTGCTCTGCATTCATGGTGTGGAGAGAATGGCAAAAATCCTGCTCTTTAGATGGAGCAAAGTAAATGATCCTAAAAGTGAATTTCATTAATTTTTAACACGGGATACTTTCTCACAAAAGCAGATATCCTGAGGTTGTGCTTTGAAGAGCACTTAGGTCGGTACAGCCACTGAAATTTCCAGCAGAATTGCCACCTCCATGCAGAGGAGGAGACAACAGCCTGCAAAGCAGCTCCTGAACTGGGAGCCACTTTCTATCTGGTGTAGGAGGAAGAACTGTTCCCGATGTTGTGCACCAGGCCGCAAACAAGAGCACTTCAGGAGATGCTTCAACCATCAGCTGGTGTCAGAAGGTGGCAGCTGCTCTGAGGGCAGGAGGAGTGGTGGCAGCCCCAGTATTTCCAGTGGTCCGTTTTGATCCTCTGCTGCATGAGTCTGAGCCCTTAGGCTGCTTGTGCAAATGCAGCAAACGCAGCTGACAAACCAGTTTTCTGTGGCACATACCCAGAGCAGCCCAAGGTGGTGGCTGTGTCTGATGGGGTGAGGGGCAGCCGAGGGGCTGCGTTGGTAAGTCCAGTGCTTGTCCTAACGCACCCTCCCTGCGACGCTGCAGCACATGGCACCTCAGCCGTGGCTGCAGCGCCCAGGAGGGACCGGGCATATTTATAGCACATAGTTAAGATAGCATATAGTTAACATGCATGAATGAACATGTTAAATCTCAGCACAATAGACACCTACTTCTACTAAGCTCTGCTCTGTCCTGTGAGCACCTCTAGATACGTCTGACTTGTTAAGGTGTTCTAACACATATTTCAGAGATGCCTGTTTTCGAAGGAAAATAAAGCCAGTATAAAAAGGCTTACCCACAGCTGGGTGTAACAACTTGGCAAATCCTCTGGAGAGCCCCATCTTGCACCAGTACAGCATGGTTTGCCCAGGCACCACTAACTTACCCTGATGCCAGGGTAAGGTGCACGAGCACAAACCGTGCTTGGGTCCCCACCCTGCCCAGCGGCGCTGACAGCCAGAGGTCTGTGCAATAGGGATGGGCTTTGCCAGCCAGGGATTTGGAGTGTCCTTTTGCTAGATTTGTGTGTGGTGGCTGTGGTGGAGCAATTTGTGCTAGGGTATTTCAATGAGCTGTGGATACGGACTTTCTACAAGGACATGTAGTGACAGGACAAGGGGTAACGGCTTTAAACTGAAAGAGGGTAGATTTAGATTAGCTGTAAGGAAGAAGTTCTTCACTGGAACAGGTTGCCCAGGGAGGATGTGGATGCCCCATCCCTGGCAGTGTTCAAGGCCAGGTTGGATGGGGCTTTGAGCAACCTGGTCTAGTGGAAGGTGTCCCTGACCATGGCTGGGGGGTTGGAACTAGATGATCTCTAAGCCCCCTTCCAACCCATACCGTTCTATGATTCTATGATCTACCTCAGCCATGAAAAACAAGCTCAGATACAGGAGACAAAAGACCAGGCATGTGTTAAGCTGTTCGTCAAGCACAAGGAAGTAGAATGCTTTTTCCTGGAGCATCTCTCAGAAAGTGAAAGTATTTCTGCTACACTTCTAGCAGTTGCATTAGAATGACAT
Organism: Elanus axillaris; assembly: GCA_026212715.1. NCBI lineage: Eukaryota > Metazoa > Chordata > Aves > Accipitriformes > Accipitridae > Elanus > Elanus axillaris. Next base: position 14,716,726 of record JANZLQ010000092.1, on the reverse strand, counting down.
GTAAGCATTCACGGTATTTATCAGAAAGGTCTCAACTATGATAATGCACAAACTGAGATCATCCATGCTGGTTTAGACAGAAGTAAGTGTATTTTCCGAATAGCTTCCAGGAGTTCAGGGAGGCTATTGGGAGCAAGATGCTGTTGTTACTGTGAGAGGGCTCAGGGTTCAGCACGTGGTCTCTGCTTTAGTGACTGAGCTGGCCTTTGGGTGGACAAGTTTATTGGAGCTTTTATTAGTTCAGCAAATGGAACAAAGATACTTGCCTTTATCACTTTGACTAACAACATGTTGTTGTTGGCTGAGTTACAGGAGTGCGAGCTGAAATCTGAGTCACTCTTCTGCTTGGGAAAACAAAAACAGACTCCCAGGAAATCTGCTTTCCTTTGTTCTCCCCACAAGTCCCCCCACGTCTGACCATGTGCTGTTTGCTGATAGCACAGGGCAGGCCTCTGACCATGATGGGTGCTATGCCCTCGCCCAAATCAGTGGAGGCAAAACTGCCAGAGATTATATAATTGGCAAAAATTCCACACCCACTGATTTTTCACTCTGATGCAATCAAACCTCCACTACAGTGCAATCTAACAACTCCTTCCTACTGAAGAGCATTATACATACAAATTTGATGCTCAATTATCCTTGTTTTTTTGACAAGGATTTCTGGCTACAGCTGCTTTCAGCAGCTGAGGTTTGATGACCTCTGCCTTGATGAATTTCTCCTTTCTGGAGGAACAAGTATTTTGTGGATACTGAAGGTATAACGCTGCAGGCACTGTGCACCCGCCGGAGGGGTGATGTCCTTTCCAGGCCTGCAGCCAGGGTTGCTCAGCACCCCAGCAGAGCTCAACCTTCGCAAGGGCACAAATGACAGTCAAAGTGATCCAGCTGACATTGGACTGTGTATTTTACAGACTCTTCTCTTGAAATCAGGACTCCCTCTCCTGTGTTCCTTCTCCGAGCCCTGCTCCTGTTTAAATCAGGGGTCAAACTTGGGGGTGGGAGAGGAAGCAATGGGGGGTCTTCTGGCTGGTGGGGCTTTTATCAGGAAGGCTGTGCCAGGGCTGTGTCCTCTGCTGTGCTCTGAGCTGGGCACTTGGTGCTCTCTGTGTAGCTCTGTACTGATTTTCATGGTGAATGAACAAGAAGAGGTGGGAAAGGAGCTTTTAAGGACCCCTGGTGTGGCAGTGATGGGGAGTAGGAGGATTTTCAGCTTTCCTTTTTGCAGATTTTCTGTAGTCAGCAGTGGAGAACCTTCCTGCACTACTTAACGCCTGAGATGTGCAGGGACCTCCTGGCCAGTTCCTCCTGGTGCCTTATCCTGGACCTTCACTGATATTTTTTACTTTCATGGGAGCACTTACTCTGTGGCGAGTTGCAAGACAGGACACTGAATTGCTTCATTGCTTAGGGCCAGGGTATTTCAAGCCCACATCCCACATAGGCCTGAGAAGAGCAGATGCTTGTTCCCCAGATCCAGATGCAGTGTTTTTGCATACATCTCCATCTCTTCATAACAGGAGCAACTTGCTCAGTGGGAAAAGATGGAGATTGTTAATGGCTGGAACAAAGGAGGGAATCTTGCCATTGCACCTGGTGAAGTCAGGCAGAGCCTGGCTGCCATTACGGCAGAGGAGACGCAGGAGAAGACTTTCATCCCCGTGGAGGCAGCAGGCCAGCTGCTGTTACAAAGCACCAATGGTGTTTGCCTGGGATCTCCCCACTAGCTTCTGTGGCCTGACCTCAGGTTTGCAGGAGTGTAACACAGTGGTTTGGCAGATGCTCCATATGGTGTATGCAATTAACCCATTTCTCCACTATAGGGCACTGACAGACTATGCGAGAGGAACCAGATCATAGGAGCAGCCTCGATGGCACATGCAACATTTGCTGTTATTCACTGTTTTACGCAATTCTTGGTTTAATTCTGAAAAGGTCCCACCCTGAAAGTTAATTGTATGGTAGAGAGCAGAAATAGTGGCATTACCTATCTGAAAAGCGGAGCTGCTGGTAAACTGGTGCATTAGCCTGGCAGAGCCTTCTGTTGGTTTGATGGCACAGAATGTTTGTGTTTAAAAAATGGAAACTTCTCATAGATAAGGGCACTGTCATTTTTTTCTGAGTATAAGCACGCCTTCACTGCATATTGCTTGCATATGATTGCACTGATGGTTCTGGTGAAATCATAAACCAAAGGGTCAAAGCTCAAATGTCTGTGTGAGATGGGTCTGGCAGTGTCTGTTTGCTATTGCTATCCACACCGCAGGGTGGAATTACAGCTCTAATTTATACACTTGGGGTGATAGAACAGGACTCTGAATTTAACTCTGCCCCTAGACTGCGGTTAACTCTAGTCCAACAGTTGCTGATAAACACAGTGGGGGAAAGGTTCACACGGTCTCAGGTGGGGAGAGAGCACGGGGCAAGAAACCCCTCCCGGAGCCAGGGCTGTGTGCTGCGCGTTAAGTCCTGTGCTTGCCCAAGGGAGCTGCAGTGGTGGGGTGGTGGTGTGTGATGGTGGGGTGATGGGGTGTGACGGTGGGGTGGCAGTTCTCCTGCCTGCTGCCGGAGTGGGATGCAAGGGCTGAGCGTGAGGGCAGGTGGTGTACCCAGCTCCCCACAGCAGCACTGCAGGTCCCACGGTCCCCCACTCTGTGCTGGACCCACACTACAGACGTGCTCTTTCCCACATGGTTGGGATGTCCCCAGGGCAACAGGGGCTGAGTGAGGATGAGGATATGGCCCCTCCAGCTTTGCACTGGAGGCTCATCAAGACCAGGCCTGCTCTGTGCCACTGCATCTACCCTGCAGCTCTGCAATCCCACAGGTGCAGCTGCTGCCTCTGGCCTGCCAGGGCTTGAAGCATTGAGAGTTTTGGTAGCTACTTTGAAGCTCCCAAGTCTCATCTCCTGGGGCATTTGCAAAGGCACACGCTGAGGTTCCTCCTCAGACAGTGGGAAACGAGGCAGCAGCTTCTTGGGAACACGTCTGCTCTTCTTGAAGTCGTCCATTTGAATGCAGCCTCCCAGAGGCCATGTAGCCTCTGGAGCCTGGCTTGGCCAGTTCTCTCATCTCTGACTGTGTCGCCACATGTAGGTGTTTTTGTGGAGGGTGCTGCCATTAGAGTGGCTCCTGAATAACTGATCAGATGATTTCATTGTTTCACATTACTTGCTGAAAGCCCCATGTGCAAGAAAGCAGGGGTTCTCAAGCCATGGATGGAACAAGAACCACTTCAAAGAGGTGTAAGAAGCAGTAACACCCTCTTTGCAGAGACACTGATCCAAGCCACGGATCACACTCTCTTCCATATGGGCAAGTACCAGTCGCCAGCAACAGCCTGAGCTGCAGGGTGGGTGCTGGCATGGAGGTGACTGCTGCTGGGAAAGGGTGCTGGGGGGGCGATAGGTGGATGAGGGGATGGGTTATGTCTTGGTTTCTGAAAAAGAGAAAGGCAAATGAGTCATGGAGTTGGGATCCCTTTGTGTTTGCTTGTGTGGTGAAGATAAAAGGATTGCTAAGGTGGGGAAAACATATATTATCCTGATTTGGGAGCAAGGGGGGGGGGGGCTGTGGGAAAGATATCTTAATTTAAATGGGATGTGGGCGTATACAACAAGGGTGGGGACAGAGGAGGTGAGGCATGTTCGTTTATTCCTGCAGCTGTTGCAGAGCTGGATGCTTTTGCTGCTGAAGCCCCATCCATGCACCTGCTAAGAGGCAGTGACTGTGCACCCATATAGCTAAGGCATACCAAGAAGTGTCACCTCCATCATGCAGTTCGGGAACGGGTCACAAAGAGATCAATCAGCTTGATCTGCTGAGGAGCCCCGATGCCTGCAAAAGAGGTGGGATTTGAACTGGCTCCCTCGAGGGCTGGTTAATGGCAGATTAGCAAATTTGCCACTGACTACAGCGCCATGGGACCCGCTTGCTGCCTGAGCTCTCAAGGTCCTGCTAAGAGCTGGGGTGAGGATGTGGAGCTGCCTTCTCCCTTGTGCCACAGCATTAGCCCTCCTGGCCCACTGCTGCGGGCCAAGCCCTCCTTTCGCTGCTGGCCGCAGCGTGGGCACTGCCCGTTGGCCACGAGTCATGAGCCTCCACACTGGCCCTGCCTCGGAAGCCGACTTTGGACTCCTGCGTCACACGAAACCACGCCTTTCTAAAGATGAAAAGCAGCATTTGGAGCACGTGAATTACTGCAACGGTGGCACGGCCTTGGAGATGGCGGGGGACCACGAAGGTGCCCATGGGCACATTCAGTGACTCAGGCACATTCCTTGGGGGGGGGGGGGAGGTGCCAGGCTGAGGAGAAATGCTCCGCATCTGAGGAGATGCGCTCCCTGGACTGGGCTCCTACGCCCTCCAAAGCCTCCAAAGGCTGCAGCCGCTGCTCTGGCAGGGGTACCGGGGAGGCTCTCACAGGGTCCGTGAGGTCCCTCACAGGGTCGACGTGAACCACGCTTCACGGTGGCAGAAAGGCTCACCCGAAAGGGCCACCCGTGCCCGGGGAACGAGAGAGGCCCGGGGGGCGGGCTGCGGGAGGCTGGGCGAAGAGGCAAGGGGCTGCGCTGTTCTTAGGGGAGGAGAAGGGGCCGCGGCAGAGCGCTGCGGCGTGCCGAGGGGCGGCTGCCCTCGTGCGGGCCCTCTCCCTCGGCGGCCGGGGCGGGGGGGAAGGATTGGCGCCGTGGGGCTGGGCCGGGCCGGGCCGGGACGCGAACCCGCGTGCTCCGCGCCTCCAGCGCCAGGCCCGGGGCTACAGGGGAGCAGGTGGAGGGGGCGGAGCCACCCGCGAAGGGCCGCCGGGCTGCGCGCATGAGGCCCCGCCCGCCCCGGCGGAGCCGCGCGGTCGCCATGGCAACAGAGGGGCCATTCCCAAAATCTCTTGCTAGCCTTCACCTTTGTTGGGCACCCTATTCACAGGCACAACAGC
>JANZLQ010000092.1:14679122-14706776 GCA_026212715.1 Elanus axillaris | reverse complement strand
TGCAGTGTAAACCACCGCGTGCTTGTCTTGTGTTGTAGCCAAAGAGACTGGAATAATAGCATCGGGAGAGCTGTGGAATTCCCTCTGCAGCAAACTAGTCTTGAATCCTAATCGCGACCTTCTGAATGACCACAGACCTGGTAGATTTAACAGTTTAACTGGAAGACATCATGCTTGATAAATTGTAGATGCATCTGCCCTCTGCAGTTGAACATACAGACTTTTGCTAAAAAAGTACAGTGATTTGCTGTTGGGTTGCCTATAAATATACGTGTTTCCAGTAAGACGTGACTGTAAGAAGCTGATTCTGAGGAGATACTCTACTTGCTGGATTGAAAGAGGTGAAAAAAAGTTGCTTTCTTGACTTTCAGGAAGTTTGAGGGGCATATGTAAACTTCTCTCTGAACTCTTAGTCCTTTCTCTTGAAACTGTGTTCTAGTAATAGTTTTTTTAAAAAAAAAAAGTAGTAACAAATCAAAAACAGAGCAAGTCAATCACTGTTTGCCTTGAGTGGCCTTCTGTGAGTGAAGTGGTTTTATGCACTGTGGACTTTCCATACCTTAGGTTCTGTTAAGTGGCAGGAAAAACAAATTCTTAAGAAAATCTGCGTATTGAGTTTTGGCAAAACACACTAAATTTAGTATGATGACTATTCTATCTTTTTGCAGCTATTGGTTAAAAAAAAATCAGTAATGTTTCTCTTCTTTTCTCATGACTGGATATCATTTTACGCTAGTATGACCTGAACATCTGATCAGAAAGGGATATGTAGGTCTACTGGATGACAGTTTTCCTCAGGCCTAGGCTTAAATAATCTAGATGTTTAAGTAGACTTCCATAAACAGTTTAATCTTTAGATTCTTTTCTCAGATCAAGGTGGCTTATTTTCTTGCTTCTCACTGACTTTGGTTTGTTCTGGAAATATGTAATGCTGGAACTTCTGCAGGCAAAAAAAGCCTTCAAACAACTGTCCAAACTGGGGTTATTTTTCAATGTATCTGTATAAATAGGAGATTGTTAATACATATTTTCACAGTTCCTGAATACCTTATGATGATATTGAAACAATGGGAGTTGAATTTTTTTTTATACACTCCATCTCTACAAAACATGCTTGAGGAGAGGAAATGAATTTTTTCTTAGGCTGGTGTGATTGCAGTGACGCAATTTGGGCAGTCTAGGACTACAGAGGGTTATTATCCAAAACATTGCTTGGTTTTGTTTTGAGTCATGTCCCATGAACACGCACTTACACATTGGGGGGGAAATCTAGGCTCCTTTAAAGCTACTTACAGAGCCGTTCATTAAAAGTTCTTATCAGAATTAAGTGCCAAAACTTTCAGGTTTGGGCTATAATAAAGCTGTTGCATGCCTGAAAGAAGACAAGTGTTGGTCTTGCAGCAGTGTGAGAACTGAAAGCTTCTTACTATTGTAGTAATTATGAGTCAGGATGGTCATTAGCCTGCTGTAACAAGTAGAAAAAGATAACCAAACCTTCAGCAATTGAATTGTTATCTACACAGTTTTCACTTAGAGGGAAAAAGCGTGCCTATGTGTTCCAGCCATTTCTTCAAAGAGCGTATGTATGCAGCATATGAATGACTCTAGCTTTGGTGTAATTTTTATTTGCCTTGTTTTACAGAATTAGCGCAAGCTTTAATGCGGGGTGGTAGGAGTTTTAAGTCTTTTTTTTCCAGGTCAAAATACCCCTTTAATTTGGTTGGGGGCTGGGGAGAGAATTGCCATGAGCTGAGTGGCCCCTTAACTCCAGCTACAGGCTTGACCCAGTTACAATTCGGCAGTGAAGTCTGCAGAGCTCTGGCATCGCCAGGAAGCGTGTGTGCTCTTTGAGCTAGGCCAGCCCAGGAACAGACAACTTTAACTTCACAGCAGAAGCAGCGCTTGGATGCAAATAAGATGGATGGCAAAAGTCAGAGAAAAAGGCATTAGATGCATTTTGTTCTTTACATCTAAAATACATAGGTTTGGCATATTGGAGAAGAAGTGAAGGTGTTAATGCTTTATTTTGTTAGCTTTTCTTGAATTCTAGTAGTTAACAGTTTTACCCTTTGTAGTTTCTAAGGGTGAAAAGCTGCCAGTATTCTAGTGAAATGCATGAAAATATGAGTGTTTGTGTGTGCTTTTGCTTATGCAAACAGTGTTGTTGCCATACACATCAGCCCCTTCCATTTATATTTTCATAGTGACTATTTTTTCTGCTCTTAGTGTTGGTTAAATACATGCTTTCTGTGCCTTTCAACAAGCAACAGTGATAAATGTCAAGTTCTAAAACTTGTTGTTCCTACTGTTGTAAAACTAAGATGATCCTTATTTTACAGTGTTGATGAGAATTTGAAAGACATTAATAGGAATGGAATTTAAGTTTGTCCTTATTATGTTCTTTTAATGACCTCAAGACTTCAGCTTGGATTAAGTCTGGCCGCTTTTTCAATTCAGCCATAGTATAAGTAACTCTTGCTAGGGAGTGAGTTGTGCCAAAATTTAAGAGGGATGTTTATCTGCTGCAAGTATGTTCAACCATACAAGGCTTTCGATGGACAAAGCTGCCTCATCTGTAACGAAAGCAGTTGGCCCAGCAAAGCCATGATACATTTTAAGCAGGGTTGGAATTTTTGGCCACCATAATTGTTTGATATTTCATGAGAACACTCAGAATTCTTCATTGAACAAAATGAGCACAGATGCCTTTCTAAAATGGGTATTTATGCTAAAGTTGTGCAACTCAGCTGTCTCATTCCTTTACTTGGAGACCTTACAAGAAATGTCATTTTTATTATTTGTTGTCAAACAGTGCTCTGACTGTATCGGCACTATTAAATGTCATATATTAGTATAATCTATCCTTAGAATGTTTTAAGCAACATGATGGCTGCAGACTTACCTAAGTATCATCCTATTCTTGCAGTACGCATGTACAAATGATACAGGGTTTTTCTTTTGCATGTTTGAGCCTGCAATAACAGTTATGTCCAAGAAAATAGATATCTTGATTTATGCAAATAATACTAAGTATTTCTAAACCATGTTTGAATTTATGTATCTTGTAATTCTTACTAGTCATCATAATGTTCATTTTACTTTCTTCACGAAATGAATATTAAAAAAAAATCACTGCAGCTCTCTGGTTACAGCTTGCAAAGAAGAGGTTAAATGCATTGATTTGGTTACAATAGTGTTTCTAGTACAACTTCAGATTTTTTTGTTGCTCTCCTAAGTACAGTTTTACCTAGTAGGAAAGAGATGCTCACTATAGCTGTGTGGTGGTGTGAGGCTGCAGGAGAGGTTTCTGTACGTCTGACCTATTCTCACTAAACTTGACAGGGCAACGGATGTTTTCTTGACTTCTTCCTTAATATAGTTGAGTCACAGTACACATAGGAAAGACTCATCAATAGTTACAGATCAGCATTTCAAGAAGGTCAGGGAAACTGGTTTCTGCGTGGTGAGCATTATGCTAATTCAGTTGTTAAACATATTGGAATTGTGCTTCCTTTTGCTTCTGCAGTGCTTGCAGATTCCATCAGGGCCTTTGCTCTGCGCTTGGAGTACAGAGGGTTAGTTTTGGACAGGGAGAAGCTTTCTTGTATGCTGTATTGTAATCACATGCAAGAAACGTGTCTGCTGATCTCAGTTTGGATTGAGTTCTTTGCACAAAGTAGTTGCTTTAATAGTGTCACTGTCATGTTGGTGCTTATGCATGAAAATGAAATCTAAGGAGATGATACTATGATAGAGAGGTTGAAGCCTTGTTTAAGATGAAATACATGTTTTCTTCTCCCGAAGGCACTTTTATATTGGGATAAAAGGCTAGGGTAGACTAGCAGCTGTAATGATTGAATTCATTGTTTATGTGCATGCAAAAATGAAAAGAGAGTGTGTACTGAAGCAGATGTGTAACTTAGGCCCCGTTACTGACACCTCTTACAAACAGTACTAAGCCTTTTCTCTCATATTTGGTCTTGAATACTAGGAATGTTGTATTAGTATTGTTTCCTAACCAGGATGTGTAGTATCTTTAGAGATGATTTGTGAAGTGTTAAAGTGTATGTGATACACGGGTAAAGTAATCACACAGTTTCATGTTTGTTGATATTGGGACTGTTGCACACAATGTAAAAAGTAGTTAATTTTGAATCCAGTTTTTTTTTTTTTTACTGTAGATATATGGTTGACTAAGGTGGGTTTTGCACAAGCTTGGTTCTGTAAGGAGCAGGTTAGTATGTTTTTCAAGTTGTCTTGAAGTCTCAGCTTGGGTCCATTGACTTCCTTTTTTTTTTTTTTTTTTAAATGTAACACGTTTAATCCCAGATTAGGAAACTTTCAAAATGCTGCCTTGACAGGTGCTGAAAATGGTTACTTAGAGATTAAAGATCTTGCCATCTTTTCTGTTTCAGCTTGGTTCTAGAAATGATTGTGCTCTTATGTCTGCTATATCCTTTCTAAAAACACTGGAAACTTGAACTTGCTGGTGTTGGTGCTGATGGATTAGAAGCATCATTATACCTTGGGACAGTTGGAGCCTTCCCACACATGTTCTTGGGGCAGGGCGACTTCTGCTTTCCTGCCTACCTCCTGCTCAGGGCTGCTGTATCTGGATTTTTCTTACTGCTTTAAAACCTTAATAAACTATGGCCTGTTCCATTTTCTGCTTATGTTGGCACCTTTAAATACTGTGAGGCAGCTCTATTCTGGAGATCTGCATCTCGGCATCCTGTTAATTACACTGGTTCCACCAGGACTCAGTTGCTGATGGGAGTGTGGAAAAAGCCTGTGAATATGGGAGGGGCACCTAAACCCAGCATTTTGAGAACATCTTCAGGAGTGTGGAGAAGGAGGTAATGAAGCAGATGGCAGGTTAGCATCTGGAGAGCTTTAAAACTGTTAACAGCACATGTTGGAAGGCAGAGGAAGCCATTTGGACACTTGGCTGTCTGCTAGCTTCCTGCTCAGCTGCTCCAGGCTGGGGGGGTCAGTCCGAGTCCCTGGCATTGCTTTGAGTGTGATGGCCACTGCCAGTGCTTAATGGGCTCTGGTTATGGAGCTGTCTGACATGTTTGAGACCAGGGGTAGTAACTGCTAATGAATCAGAGTCAATACCTGAACTGGTCTTCAAAGAGTAACTAGATAACGTACTGTTGGCCACATTCAATGGCTCTGCTCTCGATTACATCTGGAGAGTGTGCAGTTTTGGTCAGGTAGATCTCTTCTCCCATCCTGTATATCTGTTTTTTTGTTCACCCTGATTTTTATCACCTTGGCTCTTCAACCTTAAGACTACTGGGGAGGGCAACTCATGTTGATCAGTGCGATTCCTGGGCTCCAAAATATGCCTGTGTCAGCTATTCGTTATTACCCTGCCTTAAAATGTAGGTGATCTCTCTGCTTCTCCATGTATTCTTTGACAGTGTCTGCATTTTTTATTAAAGTGTTTTTATGTTACTCTTTTATCTTCATTTTGATGTATTAGAGTGTTTGTGGCTTCTGTGCTTAAAACTTACCAGAAAGTTTAAAAAAACACTGTTCACTTGTGGTTAAAAATGCACTTCTATGCTAAAGCTTGTGAATGTCGTTTAAGCAGCCACTTAACACTTTCCTTTGCCTCCCCTCCCTGCCCCTCCTAGTACGATGTGCCGGTGTGCCGGTGTCTCCATGGTTTGGATTTCAGTGCTGGTTTTTTCGTGCTTCTGCTATTATTTTATTTCCACCCCCTTAAAGAAAAATACTAACATTTTAAGTATCTGACCTGTTGCTCTTCAATTAATAGGTAATTTTTCCCTTTCTGTGCTTTCTCAAGCATATAGGGAGATGGAGGGGATTGTTTTGTAGTTATAAAACTTCTAGATAGTGTGTTGACCAATAATTCATTATGGGCCTTGATTTTGCAGAATAATATAACGTTTCTGAAGAACAAGGTAGTAAACGATGGCTAACGTGCATGTGCAGGCTTTGTGTTGTCAGAGTTCTTGGCTTAAACATGCTTTTGTTCAGAAATGGGAAGAAATGTAGTGTGACTGCTTTGATTCCTCAGTCATACAGAAACCTCTGATGCTCTGTTTGGTTTGTATCACTTTTGAAGGAAGAGGAAACAGTTTTGTGGATTGCTGCTAACAGTAACCTGTTAGCAGGTAACAAGCTTACATACAAATTAGCAAAACCAGCCAGTGTTTCTGAAATGGGTAATTGCATTGTTGGGGGAAAAAAACCCCTTAGACTGTTTCCTGTATATGTGAAAAGCTAGATGTGACCACTGAAGGAAAAATTTGAGCCTTATCATCAAGGTAGCAGCAGGAGCTCCTCTGGCACATGAAACATTCTTGACATAGCAGCTTTTTTTTATGCATATGCAGCTTGGGGCAGATTATTGACGCCTGACAGGAGTCAGCACCCTGCTGCAGTAATGTATCCTGCCCAAATTAATGCTATGTTGAGTATACAAGGAAGAGATCAAAGAGGTGTCTGAGAATTGTTAACAACCAGAGAGGCAAAAAGATTAATTTCCAAGTGTGTAATTGTTTTTCAGAGCAGGGGATGACATAAGGGATTTTGGCCCAAAGAATGATAAATGCCACCAAGTATTTTGCTTTTATAACAATATTTTATTTGACTCAAAATAGATCCACCCATTTCTTGCTAGTCTAGTAATTTTTTCAATATTTATGGGACGTGAGTGGAAATTGTAAATCTGATGGTCATGTCCATTTGAATTTGAATGAGTTTTAATGGCTCCATCTGGATACTGAAAGGCATAACTAGAGTAAAATTAATCCAGTTTAAGATTGTTAATAATTGACTTGTTCAAAATTGGGTCATCTTTTATGTAAGGCATTTGAATTGCAGCTGTAGGAACAAGAGCTTGGGCAAAGGAGGATTTTATCAGATAACCTACCCTGCATCATAAAAAATGTGCTGGGTAAAACAGCTGAGATTGGTATTTTTCCATCCTGTGTTGTGTTGGCCTACCAGAACTGGTGGTGAAGTTGGCTTTTTAATGTGGTCAGGCTGTTAAGTGGACTGGAAAATTTCCCCCAGAGCTGATGCCAGTAACATGTAAACTCAAGTCCCATTTCAATTCTACTATTCCCTCCATTTTGCCTTAAATATTTCTGGGTTATGGGGATCACGCATAAAAAAGCGTCATTCATAAAAACTCCTCTGTATTCATGTGTCCGAGAGAGTTGTGCTGGGATCTGCTCCTGCTGGTGCACAAAAGAAAGCTTGTCAGCGAAGTTGGGGTTTGTCTTGCCAGTGCCATTCAGCCCTGTGCCTGCAGACCCCAGGGCTCAGGATGGAGGTGCTTCCCCCTTTCTAGGCAATTCAGTGTTATGTGTGCTGCCACCGTTGTTATTGTCAGCTGTTAAGAATGTTGTTAGTCAAAATTTGCTAGACAGTGCCTACTGCTTTTTTTTAATGCTTGTACCCAGCACGCTTAGTTGCATCCTGTGGTAATTCTGAGCAGAATCTTGGAGAAGCAAAGCTTGGTGCAAGGCGTTGTTCTGGTGTCAGCACTCAGTGTCCCTGCTGGCAGTGCCTTTGAAAACTGCTCTGTGGGACCACCTGCCTGCCTTGGCATGCGAATGGGGGGAAGCGAGAACTTGTGTTGTTTATTAATGCTAATACTGTCAGCCTGTTGTCATAGTGTTTGTCTTTTCCAGTGGTAACAGTGAAATGTCATTATTGTCCACTTCAGATAGGTACTGCCATGATGCAGCTTTGGCAAGCTTGTTCTTTAACACAAAGGTGGCTACAACTTAGAGGAGCAGGCTTAGAAATTGTTCCTTTGTTCACGGACCAGAATAATCCGTTCCTGGGAATCATCTGGTCCAGCCCCCTGTTTAGAGGAGGGCCAGTTCAGAATGTCTTTCTCCCATTATGCTGCAGTTCTTTTCTAGGGTAGTGAGTGCTTGGGACAACTAGTTCGAGCTTGAGTATGGTTGCCTGTTGACCAAGCTAGACTACATGGCTTCTGTTATGACTAACACAAATATTTGAAAGGTAAAATGGTGGACTGAATGGAGAGATTGCTGCTAGGCCATATTGGCTGTCTGTATTGAAAGAAAATGTATAGTTAGGAGCAAACTCCAAAGCTGTTGAACACAGAACTTCTTAGTGTATGACTCTTTTAAGGAAGCAAGTAGAAAATCAGCCAGTGAAGACATCAAATGGTATAGCTGTAAGAGGTGAAGCAGAACATAAACACTCATAACAAGACTAGGCACTGACAAATTTCTTTTTAGCTACGTGAAAGCTTAGAAACAGCATAATCTATTAGAGCATCTTTGCTCTAAGTATTTTGTCTGTAGGTGTCATGTGCTATTCGTGAATGAGTCTTTTTAGCTAGTGATTGTGCAGCTTCAGAATCTGTCCTTCAAGACAAGTACAGGTATAAAACTAATACAGTATAAATCCTCTTTCTTTTTGCAGAAGCAAAGGAATCTTAATGCTTACACCTCAAATACAGATGTTAGTCATACCCCCGCCCTTGTATGTGTGCAGACTTGGGGCTGTGGTGGTTACCCAGCTCTTCACCTTCTTGCGGCACTGAGCAGGTACTGGCCTGTACATGGGTCTCCGCACCTCTGCTTCATTGCATAGAGGGATGTTCTCCCTGCTGCCTGGCAGGTCTGGCTCTGCTCTGCCTAGTGAGCAAACTGTGTTTTCCCCAAAGACATTTTCCCAGGGTCAGTTTGAAGTCGCTGTTTAATAATTGTTGGCAGTGGCTGTATAGTGGCCTGAGACAGCTGGCTTTGAACTTTCATGGTGAGAACAAATCCTGAGGATTAAAACAGAGGAAAGCTTTCTTCCTTATGGAAACTCTGCAGTTCAGCTTTGCCCAAGTCTTCCGTCTTGGAGAAGATGCACGTATATACATACACACATATTTAATATTTAGTCTGTCATGATTCTTTTTGGTCTTCTATCACATCACTGTTTCCTTTGTCCTCCATTTTATGGGTTCAGATTTTCTTCAGATGATTAAACTGTTGAAGTGATCTCGTAGCAAGTTGAAGATAGTGAGGTAAGGCCAGTAGCCTCAGGTTTTCTTAAAGTCTTGATGAAACTCCTTTGTTCTTTTCTCCAAATGGCAATACCTTAATCCCTTTTTCAGCAATCAGATGCACATATAAAAGACATAGCATGTATAAATTAGTACTGGTGATTCCAAGTCAATCACAGAACAATGTGAGCTGGTTATACCTTCTGAAGGTGGTTTACTGGGCCAGGCTACAAATGCATTTTCCAGTGCTGGAAATCCTGTTAGAATTTGAAGAGGAAGATCAGAGGATTATGGGCTTTGTCCTTTCTTACAGTCCCTTCCGACACAAAAGCACCTGCCGTGCATAAAGGCAAGCAGGAAATGTCTTCTCACATCACGCTATTTTGGTAATATAGTGACCTTCAGAAGCTCAGTTTCTATGAAATGATCAGTTCCCTCTGATTGCTTCCTGGGTGCAGAGGGTGATGTGTCAGGTTTATTTCTGAAGGCTTCATAGCCTTTGCTTGCAAGCAGTAGTTCTGTGAAGGCATTTGCCTATTTTTGTAACCAGTTGGTGGATTTTTTTTCTTTAATAGACCAAAGCCCACAGATCTGTTTGACTTGATACTTTGACTTGCATGCCACTTTGGGTCAGAAGCAGACCCATCTCTCATGAGTAATGGGAGTGTTGCACCTTTTCCAGTTCTCATTAGCTTTGCTTGTTTCCATACCAGCTGGTAAGCTTAGCCAGGTGTTTCACTGCAGAGATTTTCTGGGTGGTATTTTAACATTGCATTTGCTCCATGAATTAAATAGTTTCAATGTCAGTGTCAGTGTAGTTTTCACCAGTGTTCTGGAAGGAAGCTGTCCCAATAATATCATTGCTGTTTATAAAGTCTGAAGGCAGTGAGTGAAACAGAAAATCCAGTGGTGATACCTGTGTCCTGTTAGCTCTGAGATCAGAGGCAGTTGTCTTTTGTCTTTCCTTACTGCCAAGAGGACAAGAAGTATGCACAATTACAGTAAATATTTCCAGCTGTGGGTGGTCTCTAAGCTCCTTTTACTGTTGAAACATGGTACTGAACATGGTATTCTGTAGGGAAATATCAAATGGAAGAATGCCAAAGTTGGGGTATTTTTCAGTCCTGTATTTCTGTCTGTGCTGCAGACAGCTGGCTCATCCATCTCCTCACTCTCCTTCAGCTGCATCCATGGCGTGCCTGCCAAATGAGAGCATTCACACTCAAAGCTGGAGCCTTTAGAGAAAATGCAGCCCTACTTTGCCTCTGTGGGCTTCAGCTAGAAAAGGATGGTCAAAAGTGCCACCTGCTCGAGGTCAGAGGGATCAGTAGCTACTTGATTTATTTCTGAAACAATAATGAACCAAATTTCACCTCTTCTAAAGCAAGGTCATGGAGACTATACACTCAAAGGAAATATAAATAAATTAGCATGTGATTAATTTCATTGTATTTGTGATGTACAGCATAAGAGTACAACAGCAATAGCTTGGGATTTAACCCTGTTCCTTTAGAATCTGTGCAGAAAAACTTATTCTAATCAAAATTTATTTTGAATATAGTTAAAAGTGAAGTTAAACTTCCTGCAACAAGATGACTGTGGTGTTCCTACAAATTAACCAGGAGGAAGCTTTATAATGGTTCTGAAAAGGTTTGAAGAGAAATTTGCCAGGTTGCCAATTAAAGTATCTACCCACCCTTTTGTCAGGGATGTAACCCTGCTGCCCTTTGGGAACTGCAGATAGAATAGAGTTCTACCTGAAACAACTGAACATATTCCTGTAGGAGCCTTAGTTTGACTTCTTTCTCTGTTTTCAGTTCCATAGTCAATTTTTCTTGCTTGTAGCCAAACCTGATTATTAATATTTCATCTGGCATACAATGCAATTGTTTCTGGAATGTCTTTTTTTTTTTTTTCATCCTAAACGGCATATAATGGGGGGAAGTTATTTGCAGGTCTTGTTTGTGAGTGAAACGCATTTATGAGGATGAAACCTAAAAGAATATTAACAGGAGTTGAAGCTGACCACAAAAGCAAATGCTTGATGACATAAGCAAACAAAATAGCACTTTCTGAGGCCTGCTGGGAATACCGACCTTCCACACAAACACGCTTTTAGCCTGACTTCAGCCTTATCCAGTAATTTGTGTTGTTCCTGCTCAGTGTCATCCTCCATTGGCAGAAATCAAGATTTTGCTTTAGTTCTCTATTTCAACTGCCAAAAGAATTGGACTTTCTGAAAATACCCACCCACTAATAAGCCGGGTGGAATCCCTCATGCAGAATGCTAGCTGGAAATAAAAGATGACTCACTCAGGAGGGTGAGGATTCACAGCATCTGCTACAAAAAAAATGATGATTCACCAATATTTCAAAGCATTTTTCCTTTGGTTAGGGTTTGTTCTAGCTTGGTCTCACAAGACTTTTGAAACAAATTAGACCCTCTGTGAAACTTGGAAGGAAAAGAGTTTACTCTGAAACTGTCAATGGGAGGGTTGTGGAGAATGAAATTATGGAAGAATGAGATATAATGAGGTAGTTGTACAGGTCAGAGGAAATGCCTAACGTGCTCTTTCAGTCTGTGTGCTCTTGATGGATCTCTCTCTTGAAGAGAACACACTGGCAATGTGTATGAAGATGAAAAACCCTAAACAAGAGTCTGGTTTTGATAAAGTTTATCTTGACAGATGAGTAGTTGTCCTTAATTGCCTGTAGAGCAGTGGTAATTGCCCCCAAAACTTAGAGTGCAGAAATTTTTGGAGGTCTTTTCAGTGCTAAAAATGGGTAATTGATAATAAATGTGATGGCTATGCAGGGGAAAGTATGGTCGCAGTTGATGTTTAGAGGGATCTGTTTTTGCTAGGAAGAATCACGGATTCTTTCTTTCAAACCATTTGGTGAAGAGCGTTTTGTTGGGCAGGAAGGGTGATGGGTGCTATGTCCATCAGCACTGCGTGGTGGAAGCTGGGCTGCCTGAGGGGAAGGAGCAAGAGAACAAGCAGGCTGATAATCCAGAATCCAACTGGACCTTTTTAAAGGGTGAAATTCTGAAACTGTTTTCTAGAAATAACTGGAGGCAAACCTCTCTAGTTTCAGGTCCATTCCACCCTGCTACCTTTTCTTTCTGAATAGAGTGCAGACATGCTGCTGGACAGACAAGGACCAGGGGTGTTACTGCTCACTAGTGGTGACTGATTTTTTTAGATTAATCCTTAATAATTTCTTTTTATATGTGATGCACAAACACTGTTACGAAAACTCTGTAGGACTGACAGCTGCAGAAGTAGACAATTACATACAATTTTTTTCACGAGTCATTCACTCCAGACAGATCTTTGTCTCACAAGTTCAAGGAGATTTGGAGGATGACTCCCCCTGCCCCACAGATGTCACAGTGTGTTCTATCTCAGTTACAGAGTTGCATTTTGGTGTTGAATCCTATTTTAGCAGAAGTTAATGTGTTCTCCTGATACTTGTCTCAGTTGATTGTCCTGCTACATCGAGAATGTAATCTTAGATTTATGTTGTCCATTACATGGACATGCAAGTGTATTTAACATCAAATTTTTGGTTTGCTATAAAAGTTATTGCCTTTGTGGGGCCAGTTTGAATTACTGAAGCTACTTGCTTGTGATGCTTTATAATTTGTTACCCTTCTAACTGCCTTACCTTTGTAATGTGGATATTAAAATATAAGGTGTAAAGTTTTCACTCTAACACTGAGGTGGCAGCACATAATCAAAAGGATTGTTGAAAATACCTTTGTTCTTTAGTGCATGTCTAGATCTCAGTGAAGCTCTAACAAGTGATAATAGTTACGCAAATGTACTGGCAATAGCAATTAGAGATTTACAAGTGCTTGTAAATGCTGCTATTTTTAGGATGGGCACTTTATTTAACAAAACCCTAACCTTTCTCTGCAGTGGGAGAAAATGTCAGAGTGGAGTATTTCATCTTTGTGATGGGACTGGACTATAATATCCAAAAGAACAGTATTTTGTCTTTTTAAAAAAAAACAAACCTGAAAGGCTTCAAATAGGCTTGCACATGGGGAATGGAGAGAGAATATTTTAAATTTTGCAATCCTTTGGAATATTAGTATTAAAGATCTATGGAGCTTTGCAGGTCGTATCTGTCTTGTGAGATTTGGAATATGTATTTTTAGTTCTCAACCTGTTAATTTTGATTATTGAGAAGCAGAACAAGCACCTTGTTCTACTGAACTTCTCGCTGTGAGTCTGGGAGAAGATAATTTAAATGCATTGTATTACCTGTTCTTACTTTGTGAATAAATTTGTCCAAGGATATTTTTAAAAATTAGAGCCAGTAGGACAGTATTTTTGTTAATCTTCTCTTTAAGAGACCCTGTATGTCCTCTTAAATACAACTGATGGATCCCATTTCAGTGAATGACGGTACTAATAATGCAAATCAGGCTTAAATCCAAGAATAGAAAAAGCTTTTTTTTTTCTCAATTAGTTGCATCTACTTAGTTATGAAAATTTCAGAGGTTTTTCTTTCTCTTTGTCTTATTTTGGTTGTGCTGTAGTAAGTCTTATGTTCTTCAGAGTATTCACACACATGGTTGAGTTATTCTTTTCTTCATACATGCATAAGTGATAGGATCTGCTCTGTTAATTCTTATTTAATCCAATCAGCAACTCTCCAAGTGTTGTAGGAAACAGCAGAAGGATGATTGCTTAGGATAACTGATATGAATTGCTGTAGACTGATGCCAATATATGGTCAGTAAGGAGAGGAAGAAAAAAAGGAAATTTTTTTTCTTCCTGACTGAAACATTTAAGACAGTGAGGAAGTCTTTTGTAGAAGGAATGAAATAAATCTTATATTGTTTGTGTCTGTGCAGGGTATATGCTCATTGCATTTGTTTTCAGTAGCTTCTGTGGCTTGTTATAGCAATGAAAACCTGCAGGACAGGTGACTATATAGTCATTGGCAAAGCTGTGTTTTCAGAAGGTGCTAATATATGTAGTCATAAAAATCTCTTCCTGTATTTACACACTAGGAGTAATTTTTTTATACTGGTAGCAGAGTTGCTGGTAAAGTTGTGTCTAAAGAGTAGGAAAATCTTGTGTTTATTTGGTAGTTTTCTACTGGAGTATTCTTACCGTAAACAGAAATGGATATTCACTGTTGGAGCCCTGCATTCTGGTTGTTTGCAATTTTATAAACTATTTTTGGTGTTGGTTTTTTTTGGGGTTTTTTTTTTTTTTTTTGTTTATAGCAGAGAGATTTGCTCTGTGGAATTTTTATGCTTTCCATCCTTACAAAACACAGATGGACTTGTTTATCTGCTTTGAGGTTCAGGGACAGATTATAGATTATTTTGCTTTGTGTCATTTAAAACATTCTTATTTATGAGCAAGGAAGTTGGCAATAATCACGTGATTCATGGTGGAAAAATTATCTGCAGGCTGCTGCTCCTGTTGTCCTAATAGGCTTAAAGGAATTACCACTGATGTAAATAATAGTTCTATGTGCTGCTGGTGGGCAAGGCAGGGCAGGCAAATAATAAATATAAAGGGTGTGTTTTGGGTAAAGCCTTTCTCTTATGATTTTTGCAAAAACAACACTGAAGTGAATAATCCATTTTGATTTTTATTGAGCATTGTTAATAATCTTTGTTTAATTAAAAATCCAAACAATATCTCAAGACATTAAGATTTTAAGACTCGGTTTGAGCCTGGAGCGGTGTTTGCATGTGCATCTGTAACACCCTGTAATGGTTCAGCTTTGCCTAGAAAAAATCACAGTTGCAGTTTTTTTGAAGCTGAGGAAGAAGAGCAGCAGGCGAAGAGCCAGGCCTTCATGTGCCATTCTTTTCATTAAAAGCAGGAAGAATTAAAAAAGCTATTTCAGTGCCATTTATAATTTCATTTGTGCATGCAGAATGCACCCCAAACAGCTGAGGAAATTGAGACTGAAGCTTAGGGAGCACAAAGAAAAGTAGTGCCCAGAAAAGGTGACAACGTGACTTGGGTGCTTTGCTGAATGGAGTGGGGACACATAGAGGACAGCGTGGTGGCATGGCATGGCACAGCACAGCCGGCGTGGCCACAGCACCACGTGCAACCTTGCCGACTGTCCCTCAACACAGACAGGTCAGGGAAGGGAAGAACATATTGTAGCTGACAATGAGGGATTTACAATTGTAATAGTACAACTACAGTGCTAATATAAATATTAATAGCATCTACAATTCTTGTGCAATTAAGTTTACAGCTGATTTTTTAAAATTGCCCAAAATTTTATACATTGCCAACTTGACTAGATTGTATTTTATTGCACATTTATCTAAACCAAGGTGTGTATTTCGAAACTGAGACACAGTGTCTAGTGGATGTTATATGTGCCATGGATAACATGATTTGCCTTTATCAGTTGTACAGCTTTTGAAGTTCTAGGAGCTTTATAATTTTAAGAATTGCGTGATATTTTTTCCCCCAAATATTTTGTTTTCCTTTTTTGAAAACTTGTCTGTTTGGGGCCACATATCTGTTGCAGGTATCTGAGCAATAAGAACTTAAAACCTGAACACTGACTTCACTAGATCATGTAGAAAAAAATGGGATCCTGTAAAGCTGAAATGTAGTGTAATAAAACTAAGGAACAAATATCATCAGAATGGGTAAATTGTGGTTTAGGAATGTTGGCTGGAGAAACGAGTTGTACACTGTTAGCAAGGATTATGTCCCGCATTGTATACTCGCTGCCTTGCGTTCCATTGAGGATCAAGTTTTATTCCATTTAAGAAGCTCTATACTCCCATCTTTTCCAAAGAAAAAACATTACAGAATGATAGGAGCAAACATATTCTCAAATACTTTAAGTCATGCTGTTTTTACAGCTTCATTTTTTGCTTTGTGGCATTTCATGTTAGCATTGCCCTTATTTCAGCAAGTGTTACTATTTTACTTTCAGAGCATAACTGCTTTTCACAAAACCTTTGCATCCTTGGAATGTGAGAGCATTTTAATCAGATTCTGATGAAGTTTCTTAGAATAAGGAGTGGGAGAGGGAGGAAGATTTCATTAAGATCTGTGAGATTGTGGAAGGGATGGATTGATTCTGATAAGCTGATAGGGTTAGTGACCATTTTGGAAAGGAGAGGTCATGGACTCGAAGGGGACTAGCATAGTGTGGAAGTAGTTGAGGCAGAATTTCAAGTGGATTGAAAGATGAAAAGGAACAGGCAAGGTGAACAGAGTTCATTAGCCTGCCTGAGAGAGGAAGGCATAAACGCAAAGGACAAAAATAAATCTCTGCAATTTATGGTGCCAGTGTGGTGTTAGTCTGTTCAAGGGAAGCTGAAGGTGAAATAACCATTTTTTCCAGACCGCAGACTCAGGAAGGCAATATTCTGGGTTATTTTAATATTCATATGCAGGGGCCTCCATTTTCCACAGAATCTACGAATAGACATATTTGTAAGGTAAATATACACCAAAATAGATCAGGAGGGAGGAGTCCAAAGACTGCCCAAAAGTAGACAAGAAGGTGGCAAGCACAAAATTGAGCCCCTGAGTGAAAGACTATGAAATACAGTATGAATTTCCTAACAATTAAGAGTATGACAGCTTTTAAAGGGGAAAAAACCAAACCAAAACAAAAAAAGCATCTAACCTTACATAGCCACCTGCATCTGCTACAAAGTTGAAATATACGTTTTATTAGAAAAAATTCAGGTTACTTCTTGTTGCTGGTATTCTAATTACTGCTGGTTTTCCCTCATCTCTGCAGTAAGAATATAATTATAGCCAAAGCTAATGTCTTGCCTTTGTGGGTGAGATACTGGAAAAACTGCTTTGTCATGGTAAAAGTTATATTTTGATTGAAAATGAGCTGTTTGAAGGTCAGCTTCTCAGGTAGCACTTCACATACTGTTTTCACAGGAGATTTACAATAGAAAGTAAATTACAGTAATTGAGATTACAGTAATACAGAGTGCTCTGTTTAACCAGCGATTGACAACACTTGAATTTGCAAACAGTACTATACTCATTGAAATGTGATTTTAGCTATGTTCAAATTTGGTCTGTCTATTGTGCAGACCAAGTTATTTACCCTTCACTTTCAGTTACACCTTTCAGGCTTTAGGTGATAATTTCTTCTTGGTTTCTTTAATAACTGTATGAAAAATAAACATTGTTTTGCTTTATGCAGTTAAATCAGGTGGCTTTATACTTCAAAATGGGAGCCAGTTTTTTTCCTTAAAATGCTAAGGGTCTTTGTCTCATCTAGTATTACCTGTGTAGATGTGGGTATGTGCCATACTTCAATCTGAATGTTTTTTGTTTATTTGCAGGAGAGGTCTGATCAGTGTTGCTGAAGTGATCACTGTCCCCTGTTCTGAATGTCATCTTGGCGATTGAGATCTTGTTTTCACTATGAGAAGTGAACTGGGTTGTATGGATTGGTTGCAGCAGAAAATGCAAATTATGGTAAGTGGTAGCAAAGCTTTTAGAGTTTTGTAGTTTATACGTTTATTTCCATTGTTTAATTGTAAGCCTTAGCTAATAGATAACAAGTAGCACTTTCAGTCACACTAATCTTGATATTTTTTGATAGTTTGAAAGTACATACTCAATGCGTCTGGTCAGCTATTTATATTACAAAAAGGAGTTGATGTTTGTATGTTAACATTGAGATGTCTGTGTCAGAAAAGACATTAATTTATTTTTAAGTGTCTAGGTTTTGTGATGTATTCTTTGGTTGTTAGGTGAAATCAATGAATAATGGTGTTTCTTGCTGCTTTTTGAGAGAAGAAGGAGCAGTATTGTCTTTCATTATATGATACAATCTGTAAACAGCATATCTGAAAGGCATCTTAATCTGAGTTTAGCTACCTTGTGAATTTAAATTAGAATGATGTTATTTGATATTCATGCTGACTCTACATCAATACTTGCATCTTCTTTCTTTTTCTGCAGATTCTTTTTCCTTGTTGGATTTTTTCAGTTCTGTTGAATGCGTAATTACAACTATGGCAACAAGAGTAGAAATAAATTCTACTTTGGCGTCTTTGACGACAGTACCTGACTTAAATGAAATCAGAAATGAGGATAAATCACAGTGTGTGTATGTAAGTGTGCTTTCAGATGCAAGTAACAAGGCAAAGGAGGCTTCAGCATCACTATCTCTTGAAGAGAAGAACAAGTTTGGGAGTACTTTGAGATCTGCAACAATGCCATCGCTAGGATCAAGGCCAAGACTTTTCCCAAAGCCTTTTTCTAAAGAGAAGTCTTCAGATAGTTTTGCAAATGTAAAACCACCTATTGCAGCTTTCAGATCAAGTAGCCTTATTAGAAAGGCCACTGAAGAGACATCATCTGTTAAGATACCAAGTGGAAATGTTCCTCCGTTAGTAGATCAGAAAGTAATTGAAGATGAAAATAAGGCTGGCAGTGAAGTAGTCACAAACATGACTTTCTACACGGGTCCCAGTGCAAATACTGTCATTCTTTTTGAGACAGCAGGCACAGAGCAATCAAAGGTAAGCCTGGCCCAAGAAAAAAGGGCTGCTGATGACCACAGAGTATTTAGTACTATGCAAACAAAAGAACTTCAGTGCAACATGAAGCTGGAGAAATCATCTCAGCCACCTGAGACATCCAGGAATCCTGAAGGGTCTCTTCATAGGCAGATATCACTTTCCTCCAGTCTTAGACCAGTGTCTTGGAACTCCCTCAAAACTGGTGAAAAAAAAGTTGCTTGTGAAGTTCATCCAGGGGAGAAAACCAGTGATGATGCAAATAATATCTACAGTAAAGGTGATTTTTCTATTGATATGCAGCAAAGGCCAAAACATAGACCAGTATCTGCTATTTTTCTGGAATCATTACGAGATCAAAAGCATCGCACAGTGGAAGCTTCTGAGGAAGAATCTCCTACAGAGAAATCCTGGGTTAGAAAACCTAGGCCTTTGTCCATGGACCTGACAGCTAAGTTTGAAAATAAAGACCTTTCTTCTTGCAAAAAGACTTGTTCATCTCATGAAAGCAAGGAGAATGTATCAGTAATTTCTTTTACTGATGTTGGTTGTCACGATCAGTCTGAAATGGGGCCAAAAACTGAAGAAACTGAGTTTAATAAAGGCAGTTCTTCTAAAACAAATTTGAAGTGCAGTAGTCAGGATATTGGCATCCTAAATAATGGAAAATACATATGGGAAACAAAGATTAAATCTAAAAGTGAACAAATTGAGACAAAACCAGAAATAACGACTAGCTTGCACAGTTCTGAAAGAAGCCATGAAACCACTAGTGAAAGCAGAACTAATAAGGGGGGGAAAAGACCAGATCAAAAGGAAACACATATGTTTCTAGGCTGTGAAAGCCCTGCAGCTTCCTCAGAAAGAGAGAATATCGTAAGAGGTAGTGTTAAAAAACACATTAGTTTGTTTACTTCAGAAAATCCCAGTACCTCAATGGATACAGAGCTTCTCCCATCAGCTGCTGAGAATGAAAACAGATGTGTTAACATCCAACAGAGAATCAAAGAACTGACAACAGAAAATACTGATGTTAAGCCAGGAAATCTACGCAGGTCACTTCAATCACGACCACTTTCTGCGGACTTAACAAAGATGTAGGTTGCAGAGAAATTCTATTTAAGCCTCTTAACTTCATGACATTCAGTAAAACTTGCTCTCAGTAAAGTAACTGATCATTTTGGTTCTACTAAATGTAATTATTCTTTATACTATTATTCTTGAGCCCCTTTCCCTACCTCAAAAAAAAAAAAAAATTAATGAAATATGCCCTGAAAACAGCTGCTAAAAAAAATGCTGTCAATATTGTGGCCTTTGCATGTTACTGTAACTGTATAGCTATTATTAAAATTTTATGCATCTTGAAATCTTGAGGTGAGCATTGTAGACTGCAAGCTTATATATTTGTGAGAAAGCAAAAGAATGGTTACCATGTCTTTGACAGTGGTATAGAGTATCAGGTTTTCAGCCAGACAGGAATCTTATTTTGCTGTCATATTAAAGCCTAAAGATCTATGATGTCTACCCTGCCTAAGCTGTGGCAATCAGTAGTGTTGTTAGAGTAATACGAGATCTGTTAATTTTTACATGCAAAAAATAATCTTGTCCAGTAAAAAGAGATTTAGTCCAAGGTAAAATGTATTCTCTCAGTACAAAGCTGGGTCGTTGATATTCAAAATCATAAAAATTTGTTTGTGACATGAATGAGAGAGCACTTTGTGCATGTTGCAATACTATCTGAGGCCATAGTGCAGAGCCTGGTACTACTCTGAACTGGATAGTTCATGTCTGTGAAGACAAAGGAATAAGGAAAGAAGGATAATGTTTTTTGGTAGTGTAAAGGAAGTGTGCTTTGCGTAATGAATGCAGCAGATGTTTGGCTAACAGAACCTGCTTTATAAACAGTGGAATAGAATTTTTCAGCAAACCTTGGTCTTTTAACATTGTGATAAAAAAAAAAGAAAAGAAAAGAAAAGAAGTTTAACCAAGGCATGAGAGTTTTGGTGTCTCTTTCACCATACCTCTATGTATCTCTAAATCTTATACTATACAACAAGCTGCATAACCAACTGTTTTTTGGGAAACAACAATCCTTTGGTCTAGATAGAAATTTTCCAATGCATTGTATTTCTTAAAGGAGAAACATAACTATTTCATAGTAAGTAACTGTATTTGGTGGTTTAATTCTATCAGCCTGCTTTGGTAGGAAGCATAACTGCTAACCAACTAACTGGACTAAAAGAAGTAACAGAAGTCTTTTGTTTTAGGTTTTCAAGTCCGACATCAAGCAGTGAAGCAAAGCCTGAGAAACCTGCTGAAACTAGAAACGACTCTATCAATGAAATGCAAGAAAATCAAAAAGTAAGAAAATGGCATCAGCTGATGTGGTCTCTAGCTGCGTTTGCATTTAGAAAGCAGAGACTGTCCTATGTCCTGTGTGTCTTTATCAGTCAATGACTTTAAAATGGGTATTGAGAGTATTAAGAATTACATAATCCTAATAGGTTTACTTGTGTAAGTCTGTCTTTAGGACATGCTGATAAAGTATGGGAGTATCATGTCTGTTGAGTTTTTAGAAGTTAAATATACATACTGTTAAATGCATGCAGTGGTATAGAGTGAAAAGTATTTTATATACTATTTTAAAGGGACTTTTAAAGCATGAAAACCCATAGTGAATCAACTATGGCTGTTGTGGTTTTGTGTAGTGATTATCCTCTATTTTCTCTATAGCATTAGTGTAGTGTATTTCTACATCTAAGTCATAACTCCTTATCAAATACAAGCTGTATGTTTCGCATCAATATCCTCAACATTTAACTTGGAAATTTTGACAGTAAAGTATTATACAGAAAGTTCTGATTTGCTGTAAAAGCTGTTAGGTTGTCTTTGTTTCTAAGGTACAATTTGGTGTTGCAAAACATAACTTATCTCCTGACACTTCTTAGTATTGGTGATTTAATGCAGTTTTAAGGGTATTTCTTGTGAGTTCTCATGGCTGTGCTTTTTTCTTGTCTAGGTTTAAGATGTATGATAAGGAAACTAGCAGCAACTACAGTTTCTGTAGTTTAATATCACTTTAAAGAAGGTCAATTTGTTTTAAAAAGAAAATCTTTCATTAATGGAAATGCTGCTTTCAGAATCTGACAATGAAGTAGAATTAAAAAATTCCTTTGAATTCCTAGAAGAATGTAGGTTATATTTAAAAATCTTTGTTTATAAATGTCTTTAGTGTTAGTTTTCTGACATTCTTGAGCTTTTTAAAAAGAGAATCTTAAATCAATTCCAAGCTTTAAATTTTGAAACTTGAAGACTGAACTCTTGTGGGACTGGGGAGTATTCTGCGATTCTGTTTATTATTTGCATGCTGTGTGTTTTCAACAAATGTTATTAAAAATAACAGGTTTCAGGATGCTAGGTGCATTTCCTGCAAATTGATAATAGTAAAGAATTGGCAATAAATATTAATTCCTGCTTTCTGTTCTTACTTCAGTTCAGCCTTAACCTTCTTAGCTGAGCAGCTCCAGCTGTGATATTACTCATATCCTCATGTTCCTTGCAGTTACTGACCATGTGACTATTTAGTTAGTGAACAGCTATATTTAAAAGACAGTTTTGACAAAATACAGTATATTTGGTGTCTCCCAGGAGTTTAGACTTCTGAAGGTACCTACATGCCTGTAGTGCTGTTCAATGCTTTGCTTTTAAACTTGAATTTCTGTAGGGCTTGCAGCACAAATGTTCGTAAGTGTTTCTGTGGTAGCTGAGGTTATGAACCTTCTGAAGTTTTGTACTATTTTTGCATGTGTTGCCTTCTCTGGAGTATGAGGTAGGTATAAATTCATTGTAGATTAAAATGTCTTGTGAAATCTGAGCTCAGGAACTCAGACATGCGTATCTCATGTATCAACACTTCATATATTTTTCCTTTTTTGTATTAAAAGTAAAAATCAAGCTATGAGATAATTCTGTTATAATCAAGGTTCGGGAGCTAGAGCTACATACACATTTGCTTAGATTACCTTAGTCTCAGCAGATTTTGTGTTCAGAGAACATGGATGTGTTTAACTTGTGCAGGCTGTGTTGCACAGAGTAGGTGCAAGAAAGTTCATTTTAAAACTTTATTACACATTTTTAAAATAAACTATCTTAACTGTTGGATTTTCTTGTTCCAGAGTAAGGAGATCAAGCTTGCATATGACACAGATTTCACTGAAGCACATGCTACTGGGAACCCTTGGAAACCCTGGCAGATTTTAAAGATAAATAAATCTGATCAGGTAGAGAGGAAAGGAAGCTTCCTTGGAGATGGTCAGCATTTTACTCAGCAAAGTGAAAATTCTGTCTCATTCACAAGCAACTTGGAAAAAAAATTAAAACCAACTACACTTGTGGAAAAAACCTACATTAAAACTGTCCGAGCCACCATGTTTGACCATAATGTTCAGAGACATAACGTTGCTGCTGATCATCCTGGAACTGATTCTGCAGTGAAAATGAGTAATGAGCTTGAGGCAAAGCATGATGTGGTGACTTTGTGGCACAACAGACGATCATGGATGGGAGAAGTGGAGGAAACCACTAGTGTAAAGAAGGAGTATCACAAGCAGTCTGATTCATCAAAACATACAGCAGATGTAGAAAAAAGTGGAAGACCAGCGTGTTCAAGTGAAGACAAGAAAATGACTCCTGGAATTCTCTTAGAAAAATCTTTGGTTGAGAAAAGTGAAAAAGCCACTCCTAAAAATGTAGAAGACTCTTTAATTTACCAAAGAATAGAGCCGAGATATGAAATCTTTCAGACGTGTGGTGAAAGAGCTCTTAGTGAAGCCATTACAATGGCTCCTGAAAAAAAGGCCATGACACTCAGAACTAGAAAACCATCTGTAAAAGAGAATAAAAACGATGAGGATATTTTACACGCTGGTCAGTCAGCTAAGGCAAATAGTAAAACTCTCTACTTGAAAGAAGATAACATTATTTCAGAGGCTAGAGACACAAAAGTTTTTACAAGCACATCTGCATTGAGAGAACCTAATGATCTTTTCTCCAGTGAATGCGCTTTACCTGAACAAAAGAAAGACTCTGATAAAACTGAAACTGATCCAATATTAATAGCTGAGAAAATACCTTATTTTACAAACAAAAGTAAATGTTTGGGAATGAAAGAAAAAGTAAACAAACTACATTCTGAAATTAAAAATAAGAGCGAAATCTCTTCCATGGATAAACCGGAGAGGTCTAACATGGTGAAATGCTCTTCTGAGAAAAGGAGTTTTAGATCAGGTGGGGCAGACAGCTGTGAATTCGGAACCAACTTTGATCGTGAAGTTATTTCAACAAGTGTAAATAAACATGAGGCCCAGTCTGCTTCAGTGCTTTCAAGTGGACAATTTTGTAAATCTTCCAGTAGCCACCATCCAGATACAAAAGTACTAGCCATTAATAAAGAGGAATCTAGGGCCTTTGGTTTAAGGAAAAGTCTAGACTTAAATTGCAAAGAACAAGACTTTAACTTGGGTAGTAAAGCTCCTGAAAACAGTGAAAAAATCAGAGTAATAGATCCAGAAGAAAAAGTAAGGAGAAGCAGAAGTAATGTTTCTGACTTGAAGATTTCTGAAAGGTGGAGAAGGAGGACCTTGCCTCAGGATTCTGTCAAGATGGAGGAAGTCGTCTGGCTCACTCCTGAAAACACCAAAAAGCTGAGTCGGACAGATTCATTGCAATTGGATGAAATCTCAGTTAAAAAGAGAAGCAAAAAAAGCAAAGAAGGGCTGGAAGGGAATGAGGCAAACCAAGCTGTTCTTGGCAGTCCTGATGATTACTTGAAAAATCAGAGTTCTGCCTTTGAGCCAAAGGCAACTTACTTTGCAGTGACTTACCAGGTTCCTGGTAACAAAAAAGAGAAAAGCTTTCTTGGTACTCCTAGTCCAAGTGAAGCTAATACAATTTCTAGCTCAAGTGAGGGAGCAGTAATTAATCTGGACCCTGTTTTTCCTGGAAGGTCCAAACCTTTATTGCAGCAACCAAATAAGAATTTGATGAGTACAAATTGTAGAGAAGACTCAAGGGAAGTGCATATTAACAAGGATTGGGTCAAAGAAGAAGACAAAGATTATATTTTTTCCAAAAACATTGCATTTGGTAATTTTCCTGTATCTAGGAAAGAAAACCACCAGTATCATGAAAGAGGTTTGGATCATTCTAAAGAGAAAATTATAGATGTTGATGCTTTCATATTAAAACAGGATCTGGAAAATACAGCTCAAACTGATCTCAAAAGTGGCAAAAGAAAAGTCTCCTCTTGCCATGAACCCAGATCCCCTCTGCGTTTTGCACAGTTACATAAAGATAGTGAACTAGTCCCCCAGAAAAGGAATGAAAATAATTATGATTTACCTGGAAAGAAGGCCGAGGATGGTTACAGATCCCAAATTCTCGATATTGATGCACTTATGGCAGAGTATAAAGAAGAATCAGTGAAGGCCAGTAATGTTCAAGACAAGCTTTCTGGAGATCACAGTTCACTTAGTAGGGAGAAATCAAAGAACAAAAGAAATGTGTCAGATAGGATGACTTCTTCCTATAGCTGGAAAGAGTGGAAGGGATCAGATCGCTGTTCTGTTAATAACAAACAGAATGACTGTGCAGAAGAGTACCACAGGCCAGAGAAATTAATTCTAAATGAAAAGAGCAAAGAGAAACTGGAATCATGTAGCCCTGAATTTGATAAACAAAAGTCCAAAGACAGAAAGTTCAGCCCTCCTTACTGGGGAAATCCTAGCAGCTTTTTTTCAGATAAGTTTGTAAATTCACCTGTGGAGTTCACTAGGAAGAAAACTTTCATCATTGATGAGGATGAAGAAGTGAACTTAACTTCCAGGAATCAAAGTTCAAAATTTGTAATTGATAAGGTACAGCCTATAAATGCAGTTGGTACAGACCAAAAATGGGAAGTTAGTTTTGCTTCCAAGTTGTCCATAAAGGCAGATGATAGCCAATTACAGAAGAAGTTGGTCACGAAAGAACAGTTCTTGGAGGTGTCTCCAGAAGGTGATTGGAGCAAAAATGTAGCAAGGAGCTGTATAACAAGGAACAAAGACAATGCAAATAAGATGACATGTGAGAACGACTCTTCCAATGTGAAAAGTAAAACTGATTGGAAGAACAATACATCTGGTTTAGGAAGTGCACCCCCAGATTTAAGACGCTCCTATTCAGAAAAGAGCCGCCAAGGAAAAGACAATCTACCGCTTATGCAGGAAGTAAGGGGAAGAAAGGATCCATACCGATTCAGGCAAAGCTTCCTGTTGGAAAGTGTGGATAATGTGTGGAAACACAAGATGTCATCTCAGTCAGAATCATTCTTCCATGAGGATAAAAAGGTATTACCAAATGGTATCTAAGTGTTTCCTATAACTAAAATTGAAAATGAACAGAAGCTTTTATTATGTCTGTATACCACTTTTCAGTGATAGCTGTGACTTTGCAGCAGGGGAGCAGATACATACTTTTCAATAGAGTTCATTTCCTTTTGGGTTGTATTTTCTTGAGAAATTTGTATTGTACTAGTTGACTAGGTTTCTGTTTCAAGTGTATAAATATTTATTGATGTTTCCAGGGAGAGCTTGAAAAAGCTTTAAAATGTGGGCATGTTCTTTTATTAATACTATGAACCTAGGATGTTAAATTGTTAACTCTGCAATTTTATAATTATTTGAGAAGAAGTAGTTTGGCTTTATTTTATAAGTCGTCAACAGTGCTCTTTTTGGAGTTTGGGTGGGTTTTTTGTTTGTTTGTTTGGTTGGTTGGTTTTTGTTTTTTTCCTGAAGGAAGCAAATTTTTTTTTTTTCTACTGGGTGAATGGCCCTCATTTGTATGTGAAACTTCACTGCTGGTAATGACTTTAGTGAAATGCAGGTGATTTCCCTTAACACCGTGACAGTTAATGCATTATTGCATAACCAGTTGGACACTGATGGCTATAATGTTTTTCTATTTTGCGTTTTCAGGTTTGGACTTCCTCTGTTTTTTGTTTTTGTTTTTTTTTTTTCAAAGGGGCATTTTATATACATATGTATGTATGCATGTATATGTAACAACATACATAACTTTATTTTAACAGGCTTCTAGGAAAGAGTGGACCAAGCAGAGTTCAGACAAAGTAGACGGAACAGACTTTTCATTGGTTTCTAATCAGAGAAGTTGCCACAGTTTTTATAAAGACAGAAGGACAGATAATGGGATGGTATGTTTTTGGAGGAGATTCTTGGGGATGGGCTAGGGGAGAGGTATGGGAGATGCAGTCTGGCTTACTCCGTTCAGCACTGTGTTTCTTTTTGCAAATAGCTGTGAAAATAAGGATGTGTGTTCCTAGCAGAAGGAGCAGATGCACTTTCTGTAGAGTTTAGCTGGCAGAGAACGCTTCTCCCTGGGTTTCTACCACACTGGTCTATGCCAAATTTTCAAACACAAAGTGTTAGCCATGCAGCGTGCTCATTTTTCTTTCTAAGCAAAGAATTTTCATCCTGAACTCTTAAGATGGGTCTAAATCATTATGCCTTTTTTTTTTCTTCTTAGCTTAGATAATGAAAATTGGTTAGATTCCAGAAAATCTTTTACAGAAAATTGTGCAGACAAATAGAACTCTATCATAGCCTGAAAAATGATGAGTTTAAATTTCTTTCTGTAGGCAATGCACAGAGAACTATTTATGTGAAGAATCACAGCTGAAAGTTTTGGTAGTCTGATTTGTCTCTAATATGCATGCTTTTGGGGTACATTCCCACTTAAAATTGTTGGGTGATGTTCTCCTAAGTTGCTGAAGGATGTCCTGTATTTAGCCCACAGATGAATTTTATGTTGGGAAGTAGCATCCTATGTCCAGGTCCTGTTCTGAAATACAAAGCAAAAATCTGGATCTTCCAAAAAGTATATAATAAATGAAATATCAAAATTTTATGTGGAAAATAAAGGATTTGAAAACCACACCAACAGCACAGAACTCCATGCTTCTAAAACAGACATTGCTGCTGCCACTCAAATACTTCCTTACTGGAAGAACTTATGTTGAACCACTGCAAGTGCTGTGGTTTTTGTTTTGTTTTTTTTTTCTGTGGGTTGTTTT
>JANZLQ010000092.1:14655020-14679022 GCA_026212715.1 Elanus axillaris | reverse complement strand
TTTTGTTTTTTTTTTCTGTGGTTTGTTTTTGTGTGGGTTTTTTTTTTCATTTAACCTTGTGCATGGAAACAGATTTTACACAGAGGAATAATATTGTAGTCACATCAGACTGCACTCTTTTATAACTCTACACATACATATTGAAGTTTTGAAAATCTGGATGTCCCACATCTTTTCAAAGCTCTTCCACTTGTATGGAAAAGGGGCGACTGAAAGATGTTGCCATACTAAACTGTCCCAAGGGCAAATCTCATCTGTCCTCGTAGTCTGCTAGCACACTCATGTGGTGGCTGAATGTACTGCCCTCTGCAGACATCCTGTTTTTGTAGTTGCTCATAATGCTATTTACAGCCCTTTAATAGAGAATAGACAAAAAAAAAGGAACTGATTTATTTTTTCTCTTCTAGTGAAGAAAAAGAAAACAGCCAAAGCTATAAGGATTTTGTAAACAAGTTTCCTAATATGAGTTTTGGAAACAGGCTCACATTGTTCCAATTCTAGTCTTAAAACTTCATGGAAGGTATCCAAGGGCTGATATCCCCCTTGTCTTTCCCATTTGTAGCATGGACTTCAGGTTGAATGCTCATCTTGGGAGAAGTTCGGGTTATTTATAGAATTGGCAATTATCATTCAATCCCTAGAAGTTGTTTTATGCCATCAGCTTATAGTGCAGATATGTTAAGGTGTTATTGACAAGGTAGAATATGTGGGAGAAAAGTGCTGTCAGAAATAGTGCTGTGATAATTGAACTATTCAGGTAGTGTACTCAGATAAATATGACTGTTATTCTCCAACTTGGTTGTTAAGTGTGAGGTTACTCAGAATAAACCTTTGACTTCATCAAGTGTAGCCTGAGACAGGAAAGGAAGGCTGTCAGCCCCACTAAAAGAGAAAACTTGCACGTCCAGCATCCACTGGAATTCAGTAGCATCCTAGTGCTTTAGTCCTTTGTATTGCTTTGAAAAGCTTAATCTTGTTGTATTTGTTGTTCTGCAGTGCCATGGTAGCAAAAAGGGCAGTCTGGCCTTCGTGCATATAAATTGTGGGTGAGCAGGTGCAGAGAAGTGATTTTTACATGCTTTTGGGAGGCGGAAAACTCGCCATACTCTCACGTTTTCCAAAGCTCCACATAGATATTTCAGAAGATTATGTGAACTGAACCATTTCTTCTGGCACCAAGGTTAATGCCTTTGTTTTCCTTTGGAGAAAATACAAAGACTTTTGCTGTGCAGTCGCTGTTCTCATCAGTATGTTTCAATACTTCCCTCTGGTGGAGAGAAGCATTGTAGTTGAGTTCAAGGGATGCGAGAGGTCAAGAGAGATCCACAGGAGAATCAAGGTTAAGTGACATATTTCCTCTGAATTTGAATGCAATCTGTGTTTCACTTAGTACACCTTTAAAAGACGATTAGAAAGAAACAAAACTGCCGCTGTTTTGTTTGAATGGTTTCTAGTCTATCTGTTTAGTTATGAAGTTATTTGCTTTTTCTTGTGGCATAGTGACAAAAAAATATCCTACAGTACATATTGCTGGTCACTTAAGATATTGTTACCTTTCTAATAGGACTGTAGTGCTCAGAGTGACAGGTTGTGAATTTTAATGTAGAATAAAAGATCCACTTTCATTCACATCCACTACTGAAGTAGTGTAATGAACTGTTCTGTATTGATTTGATATTTAACAATCAAACTTAAATTAATATGCACTTGTTGCATTATTTCCCATCTGCCTATGATAATAAACAACTACTTGAATGACATTTTCCAGGACAGCTAATGAACTAGATTCTTAGGGCTGAACACAATTGTAAGTGGACGCAAGATGCAGTAGTATAATTTTACTGATGGAAAAGTAATTTCTTTGTGATTATATTCTAGGAAATCTACTTCCAATGATGTTATTTTTCAAAATGTTATTTAGGACTTTTTTGAAATCAAGACATTACAATATACAATTGATGATATGGGATTGGTGGTTGAAATTGTGAAGGATGATATTCTTGAGGTTTCACACTCATCTAGACTGCATTTTTTAGCTATTTTGAGTTTGTATTGCTTAAAAACAGAGTAAGGCTTTTTATAAAGCTTCCAGCATCACTGATAGACTATAATTGTCTGTGTTTTTACTATGGGTGATACTTTGTCTTTTCCAAAGAAAATCTTCAGTGCTCTTAAGTATTACAAGGCTGGTAAAGCATTACAGGATTCAGAGGTGTTGTTCCTGGTGGAAAGGAAAGGTGTTCTGTACTTACAGCGGCAGCTTCCAGACTTCACCACCTTCGAAGACTGTGGTGAATTAATGACTGTGAATGTATTGGAGTATGGTAATTAATGACTGTGACTGTATTGGACGGTGGTGAATTAATGACTGTGAACGTATCATACTACCAGCGGTTTATATGCTGGAGTTTGAGGAATAATTGGACTACAATGTCTCTATGTACTTAAAAAAAAAATAATCATGTGTTCTACAGCCTGAAAAGATGGTTTCTTTCCCCATGAATAATAGAAATACCACAGTTTGGAACTGCCCCATTACTCATTTGGGC
This sequence comes from Elanus axillaris, assembly GCA_026212715.1. Taxonomy (NCBI): domain Eukaryota; kingdom Metazoa; phylum Chordata; class Aves; order Accipitriformes; family Accipitridae; genus Elanus; species Elanus axillaris. Next base: position 14,676,473 of record JANZLQ010000092.1, on the reverse strand, counting down.
TGTTCCAGAATAGAGGATAATGAAGTCTAGATTTTAATGTGATGGTCTTTGAGACCATGGAGGTGTCATGCTTTAAAACCTTCAAACTGAGAAGATCTTTGAAGACTGACAGATTTCTTAGAATGTATTTTTTCTCTTGAGGTCAGTAGCATTATACATCTTGTGTACTGGAGAACATGTTATGATCTGTAAAACTATTCCTGCTACTTTGTAGTTAGATGTTTCAGTATTCTCCTGGCTGCCTCTTGTTGGGATGTTCAGAAAGTGACTTGCACAGCAGGAGTCAGCCAGATAGCTGTGACCTTGGGGTTAGGATGGGAGATAGACTTCTGCTTTCTGGACTGCATGAGTGACAAAGACGCAAGTTCACCTGTAAGGCAGATTCTTCTAATTTATTATTTCTGTGTGAATATTTTGGCCTTTCTTTCTGATTCTTGGAGGTTAGAATACGTTTATCATTGTAAGCTTTGTTGTTAATATTTTTTTAACAAGTGACTGACTGTGTTATAAATATTACTGCTAATTGTAGCTTAGTGCTTAAACATTCTATTCCAACATAAGTTTTTTTTTCCTTTCCCTTTTCAGTCTTTGATATAGCCTGATTCTAGTAAAGAAGGAAATTGTTTCAGATTTAAAAGCATTCACCTAATAGAGAATTAAGGAAAATAATAGAATTTATGTGAATAAATAACTTCCTCTTTGCTTTGCTAGAGATAACAGTATCGAGGAGACAAAACTTTTCCCTGCCCATTTAAAAATATTTACTCCTCATGAAGTCAGATACTCTGTATGTTGTGGTTTAGCCCTGCCTGCATCACAGTATAGGTATAAGAATAAAGTTGTTCTTATGTTTGCTCTGGACAACTGGGATTTTAGCTCGCAGAATTAGCTGCAAATCTCTTGGACTCTCTAGCAGCCAGGGAGCTCATCTGCATGGCTTAGTGCCTTAGACTGTTGTAGGGGTCTTTTCCCTTAGACCTTGAATGCAACCTCACAGAGGGACTGCAAGCCTCTTGTAACTACCTGTAAACTAAAAATGCTCTCTGATTTTGTAGCTTGTTGTGAGACTTTGGATTATTTGCACCCTGTGCTCCTTTAGAAGGCACTATAACTGCAGCATGCTGTGGTAAACCACTTGAATTTCAGAAGATGTTTTCAAGTATTGTCTTTCATAAATCGTAATGATTCCATCACAGCTGACACTAGTCTCTAATTCTCTGATGTTCAGTTGCAAACCTCAATTCCTGATTAAGTCATTGGGACTGATAGGAGTCTTGTGAATTAAAAACTGTGGAATGTGTGATGCAGCTCATCCCCCAAATAGAAGTAACTGCGCTTGCTCTGTTGAGCTGAAGGGATTGCGCCTTCATTTGGAAACAGAGCAGCTTTAATGCAACTATGCTTTATAACCAAAATTGCTGCTTTGTGTAGTTAAAACAGAGCACTCTGGTATTAGAACTGGTGTAGGCATGAATTATTTTGAAGCCTCTGGTTATACGTTTTATTATTTTATATTGAACTTTGGGGTTTTGTCCTTTGGTGAGTAAAATCTGGTATCCTTAATGCTATCCATATAAAGATGCACTTACTTGAGGCTGTGATGTGTGGGTGGAGAAGGATTTGTTTAAGAAAATCATGAGCTGTCTCTTAAAAATATTTTGGAAATTAACTGCAAGGGAGAGAGGATAAATATTTTATAAACATGTGCAGATAAATTTATAGTTTGGCATGTCACAGTTCACCAGTGTTTCCAGTTCTGCCCATGACAGGTCTCTCTCATGGCCATTGAAAAGCAAGCCTTCTCACTTTCTGATTGTATAAAGCCTCTAATACTGCAGCTTCACTCCTTCACAGATGGAAACAGATGTACTAAAAAAACAATCATGTGTGAGTTGTTCTGTTAGCCTAAAAACTGAATCTGCCTGGAAGAAAATCATAAGAATTTGTCAGCTCTACAAGATCTTACAGGTAACCATTAGAAAAGTGGGGGTATTTTTGTTGAAGATCCAGAAGCAAAACTGCAAGCAAAGGAATTGTGGAGTCCTGGAAGCTGTTTTGTGTCACCTCTGTGTTGTCCCTGCCTGGGAAAGGTGAGAGCTTGATTGCTGGGGAAGGGTGGGGAAAGGCAGTTGGGGTCCTCCCTTGACTGGCTCCTGTCACTTGTCTTTCCTTTTCCCATCAAAAAAAGGACATAGGTCAAAAAAGAAGGAACAGATAGAAATATTACAATTCCCATTTTTGCTCTTCACAAAATACCTACCACTGTTTAGTTATTTAGCTCTGCTTCCTACTTCTGACAGCCCAGAGGAGGATGACCCAGTGTTGGTTAATAACTCGGTTTGCCCAGGCTTTCTTCCTTTTTTGGTAGTATTCGTTTGCTGGGAGCATTCCAGTGGTATGTAAAAAGACACTTTGTTGTGTCTATTTCTTCTCATTCACAAAAGATGTTTTTATATTAAAAGCAGGAGCTTTTCTTTCGTGTGTGGTTTTTTTTCTTTTTCTTGTATGTTGCCATAAAATAAGGTCAGCTAGCAACCCCGACAACTGTGGTGGCATTAATAGCGTTTCATAATCCAGCCTGCAAAACTGAGTGGGTTTAGAAGCTTCTCTTTCCTTCCAGATGAAGGGCTTTTTAGTGCGAAACCCCAAGTACTATTATTAATTCTAGACTAACACGTTACGGATTACCGAGATGGGAGAAGTCTGAGCAGTTAGATGCTAAATAACAAGTGGTTAAGTCACATGGTGCCGGTAGCTGAGCTACTGCTTATAAGTAGCCACAGCATCTGTTAAAGGCACAGAGCTTCAGTGTGGTGACGTGGGGCCGTGTAAACAGACACTGTGCATTATTCATGTTGCTTTTAATTGCTCCGGTCTGCTTTTAACTTCTGCTGGAGGCGGGGAAGAGTGGTGAGGCTGCCTCTAACAAAGATGATTTTGTATTAACTTTGTGCTTTGGAAAATGGAGTATTATTACTGTCCACGTTTGCTGAAGTTGCTGCAATATTTGTGGGTAAGTGTACTCTTTAATGTAATTGCGCCTACCAAGTTGGATGTTTTTAACTGTTTTCAGAAATCCTAAGAATGTTCATGTGTAGCGATGGTTTTACTTTGCAGTTTCTTTCTGATCTTTCTGAATAGTAACATTAAACTTGGGATTTTTTTAGGGTGAGAGGCTATCTTATCTTTAATCCTCATTTAAAATGAGGAGACTGCAGATTACTTGAATGTGCTTCAGAAAACCCTCTTAATTAATTGGAATTTCTTCCTTGTTTATGTCAAACTACAGGAGTTCCAGTTTTGCATACTGCATGTTAGAAATATTCTTCCCCATTTGTTTAAAAGCTATCCTTGGACTCTGGAGACTGCTGCTTCCAGAAGTACTCCTTCTCCTGCTGCTAGCTAGAGCTGCTGCCTGCTATTTAAGTAAAATGGCCAGTACTAATGGCTCTAGAAGTGTGTATTTTTACAATTCCTTACTTATTTTTAATTTGACTCTGTTAATAGGTTTCACTTGTCTCGGTGAGCACTTCCTCTTCAAACAATCCTTAGAGCCCTCTTCAATAAAAGCTCTTTTTAACAGTCTGCCTTTACTGTGCTAGTCTGCCAGCTTTGAAGGGTTACTTTTGCACAGTGATTGCTATTTGTCTGGTATTTTCACATTTATAAAAGATGAATTTGATTTTTAAAGCCTTTATGAATAGATGCTGTATTACTTTGAACCTAATTACTTAATGTTTTAATGTCTTCTGTACTAATGAAATGCCAGTTTTCCTTTGTTTGTGGTATTGTCTGCATGAATCTAGCACTTTTTTCAGCTGTAAATTCAGCATGTAATCAGCAGTGACACTTTAAACCTTTTAATGTTAGATGTTTGCTAGGCACGTTTTGAAACCGTAGCAAAGAGATGGCTTCCCTCGTTTAACGTTTAATTGTACAATCCTTGCCTTATATGTGCTTTCATCAGTAGTGAGATGAGATTGTAAATTTTTTGCAGCTGGGAGAGAAAATAGTACTTGAAGAATGGGGCATTTTCTTAAAAATCTTTTCCTGTTAGAGACTAGTATTGTAAAACATTGAAGTCTTTGGACACTTCTTAATTTTTTTTATTTTTTTTTAAATTTGATTAGCTAGATTTTTAAGAGGCAAGCTTTCTTTAAATTGTACGTTAAAAAAATTAGCGTAATATCAGATTTTAGTACAATGAGGGTGTGAATGTTCTTCATGTAAAGGGAGGTGTGAGAAGTGTGAAAGAGGTCTCTGAATGCTTTTGCTTTCACATCTATCTGGTGATTTTCCATAAGGCATGGGAAAAATCCTCTAAAACAAAAGAAACTTTTTGATTAGTCCAGAAGATGACTGGGATGATATCTACAATTGTGTAGTTTTAGTCTGTAACAGAACAGGTATATTTTCTGTGTGTATATGCTCTTTTAGAGGCCTTGAAGTATTTCTTGGACATTTTCGTTGGTGTATGCTCTCCTGATGTGTTGCAAGAAAATATTGGAAGGTCAATTGTGATATTCATTATATTATTTATATATATATAAAAAAGAAATTTTAAGGGAAAAGCACAGCTGTGCCTTTTGACACTTTCTATGTTGATGTTACAGCTGAAGGCTACTAAGGAGATATTTATCAGTTTTCTCTATTTATAATCAGGAGTAACCAGAGATGTTGGGGTTAGTTGTCAAGCTTTGTGTTGAGTTATTTAATCTATCTTGGGGAGCTAAGATACTTAATTCATTAAGTAGACATACCTGAAGAAGCTGTAACTCTTAATTAAAAACTATTGTAATGAAAACCCATTTTTAAAGCTACTATTTTGAGTTATTGATAGGTTGTATCTCTTCTGCCGTGTATTTGTTTTACTCCTACGCAGTGGTGGAGTTGTTTGACATCAGTGGACCCACTCAGTGCCAGCTATCTGCTAATTACTTGCTGATCCTCTTCTGATCTTTGAATAGGATATGTATTATTGTGATGTGTAGGAAAGTTGTCAAAAGAAATCATCAGTATTTTCTGAGCACAGCATAGTTTGTGGTCTGCCTGAGTATGTGTGAAATGATGGCTGACCACCAAGAAGTCTGTGTCCTGTAGTCAGGGTTGTTGAGTCACAGCTCTAAGTTTCTGAAAAGTGGTTGTTGTGTCTGGCAAAATGTTTTGTTCAGTAGCTTGTATTAAATGCAGGCCGAGTTCTGTCTAGTAATGCAACCTGGAGCTGCCTTTTCAATTTAAGTTGTAATAATGAGAAGAGCAACTTTATCAAACCTGGATCATTTGCACTCTTAATGAGGCATGCAGCAGGACTGAAATACTGCAGCTTGCTCTTGGTTGGTGTTTTCTTTAGTGTGATGCATAACACTGAAACAGGGATTACTGAGCAGCAGGTTCCTAAGGAAGACTGAGCATTGAACTTTTTGATGACAGAAGATGGACTAATGAGAGCTACTGAGAGCTATTGCTGCAACTGTACCAACCAGCAAAAAAAAAAAAAAAAGAACAAAAATAGAGGAAAGCCAAGAGGGCTGATTGAGCCTTGCAGATGGCTGCATAAGGCTTTCATGGGTCTTTTGAATAGCTGTTCAAGAATCCAGAAGCTCCTGACTGGTGTGATAACACAGTCTGGTCTTGGTCAAATTAGTTGATATTTCTTTGATGGGGGAAGAGCAGGACTCTTAAACACCAGTCTGCGTTTGGTTCACTCTCAGTAAATTGTCTCTTTGTGCTATAAATGTCGTCATTGCTGGGAGAAATTTCTCAGAAGCCTGTGTTTTTGTGACTCCAGCAATATATCGATCCTTTGATTTTAACCATTCGGTTTATAGGTGGCATGAGATATAACCTGATTGGCATACAATTGAGCTTTTGCTGGTGGTAGGGGAAAAAGGGTCCAGGCTGCCTTTTAGGTCTGTCTGCAGCTCTTGCTAGGACTGCCTGTGGTTTTCCTGCCTTAGCCTGTGTTTTCCAGTAGGCTGCTGGTGGTGCTCCTCTTCCTGGCATTTTCAGGGCTGGCTCTTCACCATCCAGTTGGTGTCAGCACTGATTCCTCTTGCTGCCTTTTCCATCAACCTGGAATCCAAACTTACTGAGTTGCTTTCAGTCATATTTTCAGTTACAAACTGTATTTGTTATTTGGTCCCCTTCAGTCAAACGTTCAGATAAGCATACAGCAGAGCACTGCACACTAATCACCAAATGTGTTGTGGTCGTCTGTAGTTCAGCAGATGAAATTCAGAGACTGAATCATTGCTCTCTGTATTCCACGTCATCACTTCCTTCTCTGCCCTGCCATGTACCTTCCTCCTAGCTGTGATCTTTTCATCATCTTTAATTGGTTAATTTTTGTAATTATGTATTCAAGCACCAGTCTTTCAGTAACCATGTGCTATATTTATTATATTTGAGTATTTTCCAGGGTACATGCGGTATTCATCATCCCTTTTCCAGCTGGTGAGGAGCTTTACTGCAGCTGATACAAGATGTCTTTGGGTCTGACTTGCATAAGAAGTCATTTAAATGTAGCTCAATAGTCTTGTTGTCCAGCTGCTTGCATCAGTCACACTGTCAAGCTGGTCAGCATGCCAGGTATGCAGCCATAGTAATGAGGTTTCCTGTTACTTTGTAATGCCGTTTGTCCAATAACCAGCTTTTTTGGCTTGCTTGTGGTCACAGCTACTAGTGGAGTGTTCTTCGTTCTGTTCCTGTCCTTAGCCATCTCAAAGTTGTGAGCAATTGTTGCTCTGCCCCAGGGCGTTTTGTGGGATGCTGCAATTTTGATGATGTAATCTCTCTTTTTGAGGTATCTGAGGCAACTGTAGGAGCACACTGATGATATCAATGATCCGTGTCACAAGTATGACCAGGTAACATAAGCCAGCTTGGTGAGTGGAGGCTAGACTTCTTGCGGTGGGGCAGAGCTGGGAAGCTCTGGACCTGTTCCAGAATAGGTGCTGAAGGAAAAGAATAGGAGCTCTGGCTGATTCTGAAGAGGTGCTGCAGTACTTGTGGGGAGAGAAGGGTTGGTGTCAGGTTGTCAGCTGTGCAACTTTTAGTAACTTGGTCAGGAACCAGCTGTGACTTTGGTCGTTGCTTCTGCTGAGCAACCTTCAGAATGGTCCTGGCTGGTTTAATGGTTAGTGAGGGACCTGGCTCAGAGTGCGGGCTGGGTCTCCATCTGTGCTGCTGTTGTATCGGAGACAATCAACAATCAAAATCCTGGGGCTTGATGGAGAGCTATGTGATTGCCGTTCAATGCAGATAAGACAGATGAGGTCAGTAGATGAGAGAAGACAGCTGGAAAAGCTGAGAGCAGCCACCAGTGCACCCACCCCCTTGTATGACAGAGCACTGTGATCTCTAGTGAAGATGTGGTCTTTCTCTTGATAGCCAGATGTTGGCCTGGTCTGGATATACACCACCCACCCCCCCCAGTGTGTGTGGTAGATGCACAAATCCTGACACTTCATAAAATGGATAGTTTCATTAGTTTCAACTCAGTGTGACAGGAAAAGCATCTGGGGCAGGTGAGTGGCTGAAGATGCCTTGAAAACATGAAAACATTATAGGTATGGTCTAAGAGTGGTCTTAGCTCCACTTAAACATAATTAAGGTCTGAAAAGCCTGTGTGAGCCCAGCATCCCATTAGGAGCAGAGAATCTCTCATAAATCTTGTAGCTGTGTTATACATATGTAATACTGTGATACACAGTTGAAATGCAAGTGGGTTTCAGATTCATTGCTCAGTTTTGGCTTTCTGGTGTGGATGATGATGGTGAGTCTCCTGAGCATGCTAGGTACTATTCTTGATGAGCTGTTTCTTCTCAGTCTGGCACTTGTCTTTGTTCAAATAGCAAACAAATTCTACATTCTGAAAGCATCCAAAAGAAAATGGCATATTTTAAATCATGTGTTACCCTGCAGCACTGTGATGGTTTAAAAAGACCCTCTTATTCTTTATCGACAGTCATTAAACAATAATTACAAAATCAAAAGAAAATTGAGGTATTTAAGTAAGAAGTAGGATCTAAAGTTTGTTTTGACAAGATTTTAGCTGCTACTTTTTAAGAGTGGTTTTGATACCTCTTTATCAGGTGACTCCAAAGGAAGTGGCAGCTCATTAATAACCATGCTGTCATGGCATGTCACTGCAATAGCATTTTGATGGGCGATGGAAGGAAACCTTAATCATCGATCTGTGTGTTAGGGGTAATGGTTATCCCTGCTTTAAGGGAGGGAAGGCATTCTGTGTTGGTGTTGTGTGGCTTCCCTTTGTGTGTGCTGCCTGGGGATTTCCTGTGGACAGTGCTGCTGTTCTCTTATGGGGTTTACTTTTGATGATGGAGCAGTCGCATTTCAGGCATACATTTTTTCCAAAGACTTAAAAATGCCTCACACCCAGGTAGTGTCTAAAGTGTTTCTGCTGTGCTGATGTCAGCAGCTAAATCTTCCTTTCAAATAATCGGAGTACACAAAGCCCTGTTGCGGGGATTCAAATAATCTGAGTACGTGAAGCCCTGTTGCAGGGCATTTTCCTAATTCCTGAATGCTGCTGTAGAAGAGGAATTCTGCCTTTTGTGTCATTGCTAAAAGCAAGCAGACATAGTAAACCCAGCCAAGGAAGCCTGTTCCCTGTAGGAACGCGAGAGAGTGCTGTTCAGCCGTGGGAGGCCGGCCTGCTGGCCGGAGGCCACTCATCCTTGTGCAGCTTCAGAGCTTGCACAAGGAAACAGTGCAGCATCCAAGACAGTTTGTTTTAAGTAGGTGTGGTATTAAGTTTAATTTACCATAAAATGTTTTTATGAAACAGTGCATTCTAGGTTAACTCAGTGCAATAAGGTTTGCATTCAGTAAGATGTAACCATTTGTAGACCTGCTAATTTTTTGTTTTGTAATGGCTGTGTCATTCCGGGCTAAGAGCAGCTGGAGCTGGGGGACTGTCTCTCCCTGCCCCCTGCCCCTTCAATTTGAGTCTGAAGTAGGGAGTACGCTTCTGATACAAGGCTAAAGCGTATTGTTAAACCTCATTTATACATGCAAAGTAGAGGTAACTTAACTGCTTCCCTACCAATATTTTGATCTAAAGTTGTTTGGACTCAGTTCCTGCTTTCCCATGCTGTTGTCCGTGTTGCTAATGCTGGGAGACAGCCAAGTTCCCACTATTGTTCCTGTTCTTTCAGCGTTTGTGAGTTGTTCATACAGCCAGTGCATGTTTACTGTACTGAAAGGAAACGGCATTTTAGAGAGCAACTTGAGCATGGTGAAAGTAGTCCTTTGTAGTGGACTTTCCTCAAGATATGACAGGACTCTACTGCAGTGCAGAGCTGCTCTTTAAAAGCAACTTAAGGTAGATCTTAAGCCTGAATGAAGCTTGGAAAAAATGTAGTGTTTGGTTTAGTGATTCACGGTTGAGGCTAATAAATACCTGCCACATTAAGGTAGGCAGTATAGATTATTTGCTAACCACAGTGCATATTTGGCAAGTTTTGATTGCTGGGGTTGGAGATTGCAGATATTGGATAAGACTGGATTTACTTCTGGATTTGTTCTGTAATTCAGCAGTACTTCACAGTTCAGGGCAGGAAATACAGAAAATCTAGTTGAGAATGCAGAAGGAATTTTAGCAGATCAATGTTTTAGCTCTACAAAGATCCAGACCTAGCAGGAAATAATGCACTTAATCTAAAAGATGTAATAAAGGCCATGCCTGTAACAATGACCCCGATAAGCAATTTAAGATGTAGTCTTCTGCAGTGTCCCGGGAGTATTCTTGTACCATGCCACTGCTCTGGGGCCCAGAAAAGTGTGTTGGCTGGCTGTAGCTCGGTGCAAGTGTGGGGTCAGCTGGCTTGTGGGTCCCCCACCAGTGCACTGACCATGACCCGGGGGGATGTGGGAGCATCGTGGCTGGACTGTGCAGCCACCTTCCCATCAGGTTACATGGGGCTGATGTGCTGTGCATGGGAGGAAGAGGAGGAGGAGGCAGTAAGAGCAAAGAGTACAAGAAATAATGGAACCATGTATGCATGCAGTGTTACACAGCAATGGCAAATAAAAAATAAAAATGCCATGTTGCAAGATAAAATGGATGAAGGACGTATTGTATAAACTTATACCTGCTATTTGTTCTACTTACTGCCATCAAAAAGTGGCTAATGTAAATGAAAGATGCATGGAATAGTGTTTTGTAGGGAGAAAATGGAAAGAACAATCAGACACTCAGTGCTTCCAGCTGTGCAGTGGGAAGGTGGTTTAGACAGTTGTTAGGCAGTAAGTGATTAAGCTGAGAACAGCTGAAATTATTTAAGATGCAGTTTTACCTTCCAGCTGCCTCTTACTACTCTTTGAAGAAGGAAATCCCTTGTACAAAAAAGCATGCTCTTCCTTTGGAGTGCTCTCTGAATTCTGAAAGTCAGATTTGAACCTTCAGTAGTTGGAGATTACCTGAGCACCCTCTCTGAGAAAGAGAAATACTACCAAATTTCTCCAGCCAGATGGTAATGAAAAGTTCTGTATTTTATCTCATTGAAAAGCATGACAGAAATGCACTATTTAAGAAATAGTAAACTTGGCATTTACTGACTGATTTAAGAGAGTAGTATACTTTGGACCAAATTTAGGTTAGATATTGGGAAAAATTTCTTTGCTGAAAGGGTTGTCAGGCATTGAAACAGGCTTCCCAGGGAAGTGGTTGAATCACCATCCCTGGAGGTATTCAAGAAGTGCATAGACAAGGCACTTCAGGACATGGTTTAGTGGGCATGGTTGATGGTTGGACTTGATGACCTTAAAGGTCCTTTCCAACCTAAGTAATTCTATGATTCCATGAAATCTAATTCTTCAGAGAACATATCATTCCCCAGTATAGCATGCAGTGTGTCTGTCTGTCACTTCTTGAAATTGGCTCGCCTGTGTTTGCTGTGTTTTGAATTGCCTGTGCTCCCTGATGCTTGGGAGCATGCTGGAACGGACCCTGACTTTAGGTATAGTGTTACCAAGCAACACCTAAAAATTGTGAGATTTGAGGGGATGTTTTCTGACTGCTAGAACCCGCTTAATAAATGCAATGTGTGTGGGCCAAATCCTGCTTCCTCAAAAGCTCTGCTGTGCACAAGAAAAGAACTCTTCTTGCATAAGGGGATTCCTGCTGTTACATGGTGGGGACGACAAACCCCATCCAGCCTACGTACCAGGGCTGACTGCCTCTGAAAAGTGAGATGCTGGCTGAGCTGTAATGCTACAAAACTGCTCAGACAGCATTTAGGGAGATGAATCAGAATTTTGTGGTGAAATTTTAAGGAGATGGAATGAAATTTGTGAATCTGGCATTATCCCTGAAGTCGGATTTTGATGCCTTTGCAGAAGGATGTTGGTGAGGAGGGGATTGAATGACTGCTCATATGCAGGTCTGAATTGATGGTAAAACTTTATATCAAAGAGAAGAAAACACTTTGAATGTCTCTTCATCTTGGATTGTCCTTTGTCATTTGCACATAATTTGACTCACTCTTATGGGAACAAGAGATTTCCCAACCTTTCTTCCCATTACTGTTTTGAGCAGAGGTAGCATGTTCTCATGATTGTTTTCTTCCACTTCACTTGCCTTCCTTGCCCTATGAGAAAAGTTTAGCAGTTGGAGGTATTTTAGGCTACATTCTGACCTCAGGAAGTCTGTGTTAAAGATGTTTTGCTTTTACCTGTGCTTAACGTGTGAGAGTCCATTGGATCAAGTGATGGAGAAATAACCATTCCTATGTTGGACTTAATACAAGAGCTCTGGCTGTAGTACTGCTTTGTTTTGCCTCCCTGGTGCAAGGACGTCCTTTGTAGGCTGAAGCTTTTGTCCTATGGCTGCCTCGCATGCTGGGGAGATTCCCTAACTGAAGATTGGGACCTTGGGGAAAATTGAGTTAGTTGTGTGCTGAGATCCTGTATTTGATCAAAACAACAGAACTGCTCCTGAGAATGCTTGGGCACGTTTGCAGGGAGCATGTGGTGTTCAGCCTACTTTGTATCTGTTTATATGCTCATATTTTCATTTCACTGTGCAAATAGCTTCCTTTTCTTATGGATAAGTTTCACGTTGTGTTTCTTGTTGCCATTAGGTATCTCCCCTACTGTAAGACAGTTCCCGGTTTTCCATAGCAACTTTCTTGGGTGATACAAAGGCCAATGCTTAGCCTATTGCTAAGCTTGTAGCTAATTTGTTTGTAGTTTTCAGCCCACATTGGAGGGAATGTCTAGTGTTTGTACGGTAATGTTTATAAAATAAAAACTTTCTTCATCTGGATTTTTATTTGTATAAATGGAAAAAACTGTAACTATCCATCTTTTGCTTGGCTTGATCCTTTTGACGTAAACAAATGTAAAGAAAATGTTTTTAGTACTTTCCAGAATATTTGTGCTGTAGGAATTTCCTGTTCCTGTTTTGTTTTTCAGTTTTTCCTCCTCCATTAAGATGGAAGGGAAGTGCTGAATGATTATGTCTGTGAGCTTTCAAACAACACAGTATATTTTTAGCTTGTTCCCTCAGCTTTAACGTTCATAGCTTTTGTTTTATACTGAAACAATTCAAGGTACAAAAACTATGCATGTTCAGGATGTTTAAATGGGTCTTTTTTCAAGTTCAAAAGAAACATAATTTGGGGGACAAAAGAAAACGTTTTCTGAGAAACTGTTTTGGCAGTCTAGTTGTTGCAGTTATTACTAGTAATTGTATTTAATCTTAAATGGTTTCAAAATTTAGATTAAAAGTTCTATTTCATGGTGACATATATTTACAGATTTTTATTAATCTTGGAATAATTACATACTACTGTAAAAGTGCGTGGAATTTTGTACAGAGGAAAGGATGACTGGCTTTCTACTTTGATTACAAACAAAATGGGCAACTGCAGATTTTCACTGATCCCATCAAGGATGACCATGGTAGCAGGATGGTAAAAATTATTTTGGCAGGTACAAAAAAGTATCTGGAGTGTTCAGTCATGAAAATTATTAATGTGTTTTCTTCTATCACAAGTGTAGTTCTGGAAGTAAAACAAGGAATGCAATTTTTTGTTTTCCTTCTTACCTGTTTTTTCTAATATTGGTTAATTTGGAGGAAAGTACAGCTTTCAAGTGCATTTTGAACTTAGTAAGACTCACTTTGTGCCTCTGCTTCCCTCTGCCCCTTCTGTTACTGTTTTTTTGATTCAAATCTGTAAGAAGGATTGTACTTAAATGTGACTTTTCTTAAGAATGTAAGGTACAGAACTTTATATTACTGAGGTAATAGTGCTGTGAATTTTTTGTTGTTGATGTTACAATGTACATGAGTGTTAAATACATTTTACAGAAACAGTAAGACAAATGTACCCTCAAAGATTCATAATCTGAAGAATGGTTGTAAGCCACATGATATGATGAAACATGTTGGGAAAGGTGGTGGTAGCAGAGGGGGGGATGTGGATGAGACCTTATGAAAGTAGGCAGAGAGTGCACAAGTGTTCCTAGTGAGAAGAGTCAGGCTATGGGGTGGACTTGCAGGCAGATTAGATGCATTTGGTATCTGACCTTCTTTAGCAAACATTGCAAAACATTTCTCTGTGATAAAAAGCCTCATTTCATGCCTCTTGCGTGAGAGGGAAAATTATGAAGTCCCAGCAAAATTTCTAATCTTTTTCTTGTCTTGTTTGAAGTTTGTGAATATCTAACTGTGTGTTTCAATTAATTGATCAGACTGGCTCACTATTTTTTTAAAAAAGATTGAAGAAAAGATGTTAGAAGTGGTAGCTCTTTGTATGTAAAAACGGTTTGGAACCTTACACATGGAAGTTTAAGCAGCTGCACACATAACAGTTAAACAGCTTTTTGCTGTTTTCTCACAGTGTTATGTTGGACAATTCTCATTTTCTGCTGTGGAGAATGTTTTATTTGTCAGATGATGTGGGTGAGACAGGAATCTGTGTTCAGGCATAAGCTTTAATAAATTACCACTAGGTAGGTATGAGATGTTTACCCCTTTAATGTTCCTGCCACCTTGTTGGGGTTACAGAGCATCAAGGACATCCCTCATACTTGCTTCCAAGTCCTCTGATTCTCTTTAGAGCTGGCCATTTTCACCTTTACTTCCTGAGCACCAGATGTATTTTTCTGCTTGTTTTCATGCTTCTTACTCCAAGTCACTCTTACCACAGATGAATATATACAGAGTGAGAAGGTTGGAATGCCTGCAGTCAAGAGAAATGATACAAAATAGGGTGAAAAAAATTTCCTTTCTGCTCCCCAGACAGGTGATATGCTACTTGCAGAGACCTTTGGAAACAAATCTCACAGTCTGCAGTAGGGGAGAGAGGAGATGGACTGCAGGCAAGGAAGGGAGGCCTTGTCCAATGTAAGCTCTGTTTTTATCAGCCCTGAGTGTTGGATCCTCTTGGCAGCAGTGCTCAACCTGTGCCAAGCCTGAGGAACAGTGTGTCTGCTTTCCTTGTGTACATTGCTCTGGGAACAGTTCATACCTGTTCCTTCGCCTGCCAGGAATGTTCCACTGATGCTGCAAGTTGACAGTTGTATGTGGGGAGTGTGTTTTTTTTTGTTTCTTCTTACACTTTTTTTTTTAATTCAATGCCATTTTGTCCTCCCTGTAGTCTAACCAAGTCTCTTTCTGTATGAGACCTGGAGAAAGGATATATTTTTCTTGTTTTGCCTTTCCTTGTTCCTTTTTATTGTCCTCTCTTAGCTGATATTCAAGAAGATACATGCAGTGACTATGAGCTATTTGATTGTTCACGAAACCTTGGCAGAGCGTATTCATTTATACTGGGGAAGTGGCAAAACCTGTGCCCTAGGTCTGCAGGGAGGTTGCTAGTCTCCTCCCTGAAGTCACTTTACATGGCTGGGAATGTTCTTACTGCTTTTCTGCCTCTGCATGACGGGACTCTCTTGGGCTTGCTGTAAAACATGATTATTTTTATAATGCTGTTTGTGCTTTGAGAGGATTGTCAGGTTAGCACACAGCAAGGCAGAGAATAAAGCCTTCCTTTACCTCCCATGCCTGGAGTTGGGCTGTTCTGAATCATTGTTTTCTCCTCACCCTGGACCTTTCAGCTGGAGAAGGCAGGATAGCATGATGGCTGTCAAGTGAGTTCAGCTCTGTTATTTATCAAATAAAAGTATAATACTACAGGTGAACTTCAAGAATGATGTAGTTGTGGAATAAGGATGTGTATCATGTGGGTGCTATCATTTCTGTTTGCAACAGCCGGCTGTCAAAGTGATTCAGTCTTCTAGAGCTTGCACTGCCACTGTTCTGTTACACTACAGGGTAGGAGATGAGACCATGATGAGTATTTGTCCTAACGTGACATTGACTGTGTGGACACTTGCGTACTAGGGAATGTGATGTCTTCAAAGGAACACAAGTGAGTTTCTTAGCAAAAGTTGTCCTGAAGCAAATTTGACTGGATGATAAATAAAGAATTCTTGTGTCCTGTTACAGATCAGATGTGACTCAGATTTCAGAGGCAAATTGCAGAGACAGTTTTATTACATAGGCCTTTTTGCAATTATGGTGCATAAGTATCAAGAAATTCCATTTTCCTCTTCAATCTGGAGGAATAAATTAAAGTATCTGCAAAGCCGCTGGCACTGAATTTCAAAATGTAATTGTTTTGCCATGATTGAAATGCATTACTTTAAGAAATTATTATTACTCTGAGGTTATTACCACCTCTGTTTAAAATAAAGATTTTTAAAATAGCCATGGGCTACACTGATGAGAGAATTTATGAAGTACTTTAGCACCTTTCTTTAAAAACCTCCTGTATTAATGTGTGCTTGTGTAAACTTCCCAAACATTGATCCAGAACCTGTTGCTACTGCAGTCTTTCTTGCCCCCTGGTTTGTGAGGCCTCTGTGAGCTTTTAAAATAATATAAGGAAAAAAGTCTGAAAGTGGAACTTCAGTCTCTTTTGTAGTTGGCTGTGTGTATGAGGTGAATGCCTTTAATGTCAAGTTCTGTGCAACTTGTCTTAAATTCTGAATAAGCATAAATTAAAACTGTACACATGAGCTTAATTTGCTCAGTTTCAGTAGGAAACGAAAGTAGGGGTAGAAAACAAATATTTAGTGTAAATATTGAGATATCCAGTATTTCAGGTGACAAAAGAGATTTCACTCTATATAGATCCTGTACAAAGTCCTTGTGCTGAAACACTCCATCCATTCAACTATTTTTTCTCCCTTTTTTTTTTTTTTCTTCTTCTGACCATAGACGACTTATAGTATTGTGGCAGGTAAAACAGTCTAGGCATCTGAATGAATTGCATTTGTTGTACTGCCATGAAAAAGAAACAAACAAACCAGATAAAATCACAAAACCCTTTCATCTTTGGCTGTGTTAAGTTTTGTGGGGAATCTTGGATTTGAGGGATGGAAAAGCTAGGTACAGCAAATGGGAAAAAGGATGGAATAAGAAGGAAACTTACCTTAATGATTGGCTTGATGATGAGTCCATGTCATGTCAGTTATTTTGTGAGGGTATATGTGATACTGTGTAAAAATCAGAGGGGAAGCAAGGCTTTTGTTGAGTTCAGAGTACCTGTGCAGCAGTATATGGTTTTGTTGGGGCCCGTGTCATAAATTTGTTCCAGTATGGGCATACTAGGTACCTGCGTCACAGCTGATGATGCCCAGTGTGTTGGAAACATACAGGGAAGGTGTGAGTCTGAAGGATGTTAAGCTGTGGACAAGGTGCCTAGCCTGCTGCAAATTGTTATCTGGGCTGCTAGCTTCGAGATGGAGACGGATGCTGTGGTGTGAATCGTATTATCTCTTTCTCCTCTCTCAGAACTGACCTTGATTGGACCAAGGGATTTATTTCTGTTTCCCCTAGATGATGTGTGTCACAGCAGTCTTCTGCACCCATGCACCAAGCAGCTTGTTAGGGTTTTGAAATTATGGTAAGTTTTGAACTCTGTCAAGTGTAAACAGGTACAGGAGCCTGAGCAATTCCAGTCTTTTGTTCATGGAACTAAATGTAAGCTTTTTGTTTAATTTAAGCTCTGTGTTTAATTGTATTTTCATTTTTCTTTTTAAGCTTAAACGAAGAAGATTTGCTATGTGCTATGAATAAAGATCAAAATTAAAGACTTTGTGCAGTAAGACTGCTCTATGAACAGTTGTGACAGCTTACTGATAGTAACAGAGGAAGTGCCTTTAATTCTGTAAGTCTGACATTGACAGTGAAGTGAGATTTAACCTGGCAGACAAACTTAAACAGTTTTTACCCATAAATCTGATAACCTGATGGAAACTTGTGTTTTTTTCAGATTTCCCCAAGCCCAGATAGTCTGCAAAATGTACCCAGGGGATCTGTCTTTTTTCTCTGTGTAATAGCAAATCATTTTGAAGATAAAGGGGGACGTGAGAACTGGCAAGTAGGTAGGAGCATTTTAAAGAAACCAGCTTGATACACAAACAGTTTTGGGTTTTGTATGTGGAAAGCAAAACATACTATATCTGCCCAGGCTCTTACCAAATTGTGTATTTTCCAAGACTGTTTTAAAGCAATTCAGTTGATCTTGGTTTGGAATGAAAGAAAAAACCCCCAAACCTTTGTTCCAGCTGTTAGGCTTTTGTGTCTCTGCCAGATGTGCAGCCGGGGCACTGGAGTGACTGGGCAACGGTTAGTAGGGAGAGCAGTACTGTTGTGAACTGGCAGGTCATTGAGAAGCCTTGAGAATATTACTTGGCATTTCAGATGACTGAGTACTAAAGTGTTTCTTTATTACTTTAAATGAGAATTTGAAGGTGATGTAGTAAAAGCTTTTATTATGGGATGTTACATGTAAGAAATTCAGCCTGTAGTAAGGAATGCTTGCTAGTCCCTCCTTGAACATGACAATTCAGATGGCAAAATAGAGAATACAGATGCAAAAATAAGAAGCATATATTAAAAAAAAAAAAAGTTGTTTTGTAGTGTCTGAGGAACCCAAGGAGTAATTGAGTGTGGAGCAGTGCAACTAAGCTCAGCACAGTTCTGCGTCTTTAAATAGTCCATAATATCAAACACAACAGGTTAAATTAAGTTCTCTTACTAATGAAACAGAAAGAGAGTCAGTGTGGAATGCAAGACCAGAACAGCCTTACAAGGGCAGGCTTTGCTCCTCGATGGTTGCTGAAGACTGAGCGTAATTGAGATGGACAGACTAAGATGCCTGAGATGGAATTGAAACTGTCGTGTACTTTGCAAGTACTTGGTCATGATATTTGTTCGTATGTGAGATGATGACTTTCAGAAAACACTTAAGAAATGCATGGATTATTAATAATTGCTAACAAGTGGAGCGATGGGGTGTGAGGCAGGTAAGCATCAGGAGAATGGGTTTCTGACTGGGGGTCCCACAAGGGAAAAGCAGAGACTTTGTTTTTGCAGTTAGTTTAAACTAATGTTGCCCCATCCTTCTCTGTCCTATCTGCTTTGCTGATGAAGGATCATTCAGGGATCCAGTCTAGGTGAAAACTAATCCCCAATATCCTTTTGATAGGTCTTCAGATGGATTGCCTTCCCAGTTCCATGCACGCTAGTGCTGCCAGAAGGGAGGTGGTGGTGGGGGACTCAGCCATTGCCAAAGACGCTCTGGGCTTGAATGGCTCACACTCATCATGAGGCTGCGCTGCAAGTTCCACCTGCGTCTGATGGTGTGTGTGTGTTATGTAATGTGCTACATGCAGGCCTCTTTTTAATTTGACCTTCTAATCCTATATAGTCATTAGCATAATTATATGTATTTGAGAACAGGTAAAGCTCAAAATGAGCTGAAAGAAGCTTCAGGAAAGTATAATGTAACCATAAAATTTTGTTTTCTACTGAATAAGGGGAAAAAATAGGAATCGTTGCTTCTTTGTGCAGGATTGTATTTTTGAGTTGTAGGTGGAGTAGATGTTAATAATAAAAGTATCCAGCAATGTTTGAATAACAAGGGTCCCATTTGCTACTGTGGTAATTAGTCATGCAGTACTGGTTAGCAATGTGTGTTCTCTAAAACTGCAGACCCTTGACAGATCCAGGGTGGCTGCAGCGTGAGATAATCACTAGTATTTTTCAAGGGCAGAAGATCATCTTGTGCTGTTCTTGTTCAGAAACAAACTCTTAGTCAGCCGGAAAGACTGCTGGACTGAAGTGGCAGGAAGACAATTATAGAACATCTGTATGGTTTGAGCTATGTTCTGTAGGCTGATGGTTATAAAAAGATGTGTGGATTCACCAGAGAAGAAGTAAATAGAGCCCATGTTTAACCCACATGCTGTTATTTAATTAAAATACAGTTGTGAGCTTTTGCCAGCTGGGAAGTTTGTGTGGAGTGCTACAGAGCATGATATTCTGGGCAGCCTTAGAAAAGAGATACAGAGAACAAATTGGTGTGCTCCCTGGGGAGCCCAGGCTTTCTTAGTCCATTGTGTGCACGCCCACAGGCAGGAGATCTTGTCTGTGGCAGTGTGCTCTTCGAAATCGGTACTCTTCTATGGCTAGTGTAGTCCTTAATCTATTGTGAAGTTCATTTATGTCTTTTAAAAATATTTTTAATAGTGGCTTATATTTTTCATCAGAAAAGCCCCAAAACATGGTTTGCCACTCAGATTCTTACAGCTTTTGAACTCTAGAAGAAAGACTTTTCAAGTGTTTTCCAGCTTTGTCTGGCTGATGTAACAGGGTCCTCTGAGGTTTTGGTGGATTATATTACTTACCAGAATAGAAGAGAGAAGCAGTCCATTTTAATAAAGTAGGATAATAACCCTCCTCACACACACTCTCTGCACCGATCAAGGCAGAGGTCAGCATATTATGCTTTTCATGGGGAGGGCTGAAAATGAAAAAATGTGAACTAATCTATTCAGTCCTTGCAGTGTCCAGTGAGGGGTATTTCTGAAGATGTTTCTTCTATGTAATTGCTATGCCAGATGCATTTTAATAAAGCAATATTCCTACAAATTTTCTTAACAATTAATTCATTTTTTTCAGACCTTAGTTATTTTTAGGGATTTTTCTAAGGAAACTAAGTTTGACTGCATAGTCTGTCAGACTCCTGGCAGCTGCTGCTGAATGCGGCCAGTTTTGGTATGGAGCTCAAGCAGGAGAACATGCAGTCACTTACTCCATTTCAGCTGAAGGGGTGGAAAAATCTTCAACCATTTGAATTTGATGGTGAAAGTGCATCTGATTATCTTGTAAAACATTTTGCCGTGATGTTAATTGAAGTGTAAATCTAAGCAACAATTTAGATGCTGAGTATACTTAAATACCTAGCAGTATGTTCATGTGGTAGCCAGAAAATACTAAATTTAGTATCGCAGAAAGACTCAAATCAGCAGTTGTACAGTCTCCTAAGGATGAAAATGGTAAATTGGGCATAACATCTCACTCTTTTCAGGGGAAGTCTAATAAAAAAGTGGAATATATTCTCTAGTGAATTTTCAGATCCTTCAAGTCACGTACATGTGTAAGAAGTTCTTGCAGCAAGCTGTAAGAAAGCCACCTTCTGTGGATCTTGGGTTGAATGTGGTTGTGCATCTCCTCTCCTCTCGTTTTGTGACAGGCGATATACCAGAAGGCTGGTTAAATTTGAGTTTTGCTCTGCCTGTCCTGTTTAGGTGAAGGGACTGCTGACTAACTTGCATGGCAGCTACAGTCCAGAGCTTTCTGATTGCTATTTCGAGGGGCTACCAAATCAGACAGAGCCTGAAACCATCTAAAATAGCAAAGTGCCTTGTGAAGAATCCCTGTACTGCAGCAAGCACAGAGCTGCACTTGTAAATGCATGGATGTTTGAAATATAGAGCTTAAATTACACAGCATAAAGAAGTGAGTAAGTCTTAAATTTCAACCTTGGATGCAGGATCTCCATCGTTCATGAAGCATTTTCCATAACTGTGTCGGAATAAATTGAAATTTTTTTTCTAATTCTTTAAAAGTATAAGAAACACCCAGCTCTTGGGGCATCTGATCAAAGTATCTCTTTCCATTTTTGTACAAAAAGAACTGCGTGAGGAAAAAAGGTTTTTCTCTGTTGGTTGGATTTCCTTTTAACCCTGGGGATTTTTATTAGACTGCTAATTTGGGAATGTTCAAAACAAATATAATGTATTCAGAAATTAAGAATAAGATACGGAACGCTACATTTTGTCACCAAAGTTTTTCTCAGAGATAAGTTACAGGTCGGTGGAGTTCAACTCTTAAAACCAGTGCTTAAAAGGCAAGACACCCCATTTCTTCAGAGCATCTTATGCTTGCATGCGTGTTTGTAAGTAGCATTTCTGATATAATAAAACTTTACGTGAGAACCATTTCATAAAATTATCTAGAAATTATTCATCCCATTAAATCTCTTCCTGAAAGGTTTAGAGGAGGAGAGGATGATGCAAGACCAGGGTACTTTGTATGGCAAATTAAGCAACAGCAACACTCCCCCCCCC
>JANZLQ010000092.1:14609116-14655015 GCA_026212715.1 Elanus axillaris | reverse complement strand
CCCCTTGAATAAACAAGAAAGAGAGCAGCTTTCAACATGCCTTTCTTACCTTCATACCTGTATCTCTCTTTCCTCTCAGTTCTGAACAGGTCACATCTTGACTTTGGACACCTACTTTTATGTTTGTTGATTTAAAACCTTGGCTTTTATTTCTGCTGTCCTCCCAAATGGGCTGTTTCCAGAAACTGCATTGCTGGTGACATGGGACTGCTCAGTGGTACCTGCATTTATCTGTTAGCCCCCTCCCGTTTCAGGCTTTGCAGTGGCAGTACTGACCCTGTGGTCTCCCAGCTGCTGGAGAGGGAGCAGAGCTGGGGAATGACAGTGAGCTCTTGCTTACAAAAGTTATCAGTGTATGACAGTGGGGAAAAAAAACCCTGCCTCACATGGTCAGACCAGTTCAGCTTTGTTTTGAGCTTCTGGCTTAATCATTATCTTGCATTGATACCATAGCCACTGACTTGAAAATACCTCCTTTGAGTTTGTAAATCGCCTAATGAAACAGTTACACCCGATAGTGCTGCCCGAGTACCCCATCAAACAACAGGCATGGGGTGCAGGGTTCGTCCTAACCTGCCCTGACTGAACAGGAAGCCTTTCGGTGTCCGCGTAAAACATTCCCTGGCAGAGATGTTGCTCTTGTTTTCCCAAGGAAGGGTTAAAATCAGTAAGTACACGTGACATATGCAAACTATGAATCATTCCAATAGATCTGTGCAACTCCTGCCTGCTTAGGCAGCGAGCAGATGCTGTTCCCTTGGTTGCCACGGCAACCCTGCCTGTACTATAATAAAGCCCAGCCCAGATCCTTCCTTAGGCAGACCTCTGCGGCTGTTGCACCTCGCTCATTGTTCCCTCTCCGGAGCAGAGGCAAGGCAGGGACCGAGAGGAGGGAAGGGGATACCAGAGGCAGCGTTCGCCTGCCTGTAACCTCATGCGCCTCGTTCAGGGAACGAACGCTCGGGGCACGGCAGACCTTGCTTGTGAGACTGAGACGGGCTTGCGAGCAGCTGTGGTGGCCAGCAGCTTCTTCAGAGTGCGTCTCCAGGTTGTATAAGGAGAGGAGCTGGCGTGTGCAGCGGCTCTCATAGGCGGGGGGAAAGTCTCTGCTGGCTGCTGGTACAGCGTTTTCCCGTTCCCAGCTACATTCCTCTGTTACGAAGCCCCCTTGAAGCAGAGGAGCTGATGTCATTCAGAAGATCTTTTGGCAGGCTCTGAGCAGCCAGCGAGTCCGGTCTTGAAGGCAGCAGGCTTGACACGGTTCCCCTTCAGCTTCACGGTGCCCCACGAGCTTGTGAGCTGTGTTTCTGGAAGGGAAAATCTTGAGGATGGTTCTGAAGACGGGGACACTGCTGAGGAGGGGATTCTGCCCATGCTGATACCTTCCTGCAGAGTTTTTGGGGAAGAAAATAATTTGGATTTATTGTTCAGAAGATCTAATCGGTTTGCTTCTAAATGGATTGTATAGGAGCATTAGAACTTTGCTTAATGTACTGTTACCTGAAAAGCTGCCGAGCCAGAAGAATACGATTTTTTTTATCCTTCTGATATTTACAGCAAAACAAAACTTGGCTTAAAAAGGGAGTTGCTTTTCCGGCTCTGAATTGAGACAGTAAGAGACAAATTATGTGCTTGTAAATGGACTAATTTCAAGTGACTGTTAGGATTTAAAGCTTGATTTCTCTCTAACATGGCTGAATTAAACGTGTTTTGATGGAACTCTGGAAATCTGATTGTAAGTAGGAAAAGTCTTTTATTTTTTCCTACTTGACAAATACCAGTGTCCAACCTCATATGTCTTTTAAGTACAGAAATATGCTGATGGTTATGGTGTAGTGCTCTTTACCTTAGCTGAAAATATTTTATAAGTTGAATCTTTTTTGCAGAATAAAATCAGGGTTGTTAAGTTGAATATATTTTACAGTAATTGCTACTGAATATTGATTTCTCAACTCTGCTGGAAAAATGGATTACCTTGGAGACAAACTGACAGTGGCACAAACTCACATGACCCAGTGGATGGGTACAGTGCGGAGATCCTTACAGGAAGCACTAAATTTAGTCACTACTGCGGTTGCTCATGAGCGGACTAGCGGGGAAGGTGGAAGCAGGACTCCCTTCAAGCGAACCTCCTCCTTCAGGCACTTTGCATCCCGGAGCAGAGAGTCCTTCCGAAGGTTTTCAGTGCGGAGTCAGCAGAGGTTTTCCTCTTTGAGGAAGAGGCAGACCAGTTCAGAGCCACCTGAGCTTGTAAGCTATACACCTTTTTGAGACTCTTGAGGTAGATAATGCAATGCAAAAAAACTTGGTTTTGTTGCAGCATTTTATCCAATGACAAAACCTGTATCACGTCTGCTTTTCCATGTAAAAATAGCCCCAAAACACTTCCAGGTAGTGGTGCCTGTCTGTCTGCTCCTAGCTGGTTTCTTTCTCCAGTGCAGGTAGATATTTTCATTTGCCAGAGAACACAGTTAATCAAGGTTTGGAAATGGGGAAAAATGTTGTTGATCTTTTTTTAAAGCAATACAGTAAGGTAGGACAAATACTTGTCTAAAATTAGAAGAAAAAGTTAGTCTGAAACTGCACTTCTGTTGGTCATTTCAACACCACAGGTCAGCGTGACTTTGAATGTCCATCAGTATTGGTAATTTTTCAGTAAAAATGCCTGAAGCTGAATTTGTAAAAAGAGTTAAGCACTGTCACTCTGCAGTCAATGGTAAATGACTGTTATTCTCTTCTTTTATTGAAGAAGAGGAGTTTTTTCTCAGGATAATTGCTACTTTGTTGTGAAATAGAAGTTGCGTGACCAGAGTGACTTGTGGGGGCTGTCGTGGGATGGAGGCAGGGTGTTATTTCATGGGAGCGAAGGAAAGGTGAAGAGCCCTCAGTTCACCACACTGGGTGCCATGCAGAGCCCCCCACCCCTCCCTTTTCCATCACATACCTTTCCAATGTCTGGGTTATTTTCAGGAAGGACGGTCTGCATTTAATGGCATGGCAAAGCGGTGGAGGAAGCGCTGGTTGTGTAGAGAGGAGCCTCTTCCCTAGTGGAAGGGATGCGGGCTCTTGCAGCTGGGCTGGGGTCTGACATGTTCCTTGCAACCATTATTTGACACCCCCTGTTTCTAGTTCCAACAAATACTGTAAAGCAGCAATGTTTTTAGGTTATAGTGTGTTGAAAGGTAAATGAATCTGGTTTCTTCTATTCGGTTTCATGGAGAGGAACCTGAACTGGTGATTTGAGTTGTACCTGAAGCTGATAATTTAAGACTGACATATGAACTATTGGAAGTGGGTGTACTGTGGTTGCCTTGCATGGAATCAGGACAAAAGCCTTAGTACCAGTATGTGGGTAAATCCTGAACAGCTTGCTCTCTGAAGTGGCTAAAATGTTGGGGTTTTTGGTTTTGGGGTTTGGTTGTTTGGATTTTTTTTTTTTTAAATAAAATAGCTATTTGTTGTAAAGTAGAAATACATAAAGTTCTGATGTGGCCTCAGAGGTTTGTTCACTGAAGGATTGAAGGTAAAGTTGCATTCCTTGGGCAGGTGTGGTGTTTGTGTACAGGCTATTTCCAGTACTTTTTATCAGTTATGGTTATAACATTTTTGTTCTAGCTTGCTATTCATCTCCTGTTTGGCTGTACTGGAAAAGAAAATATTGTCTAGTGAGCACAAAAAGAAGAGGAAAATATTTGGTAACCACTGTTATGGTGTTAGCATGGTGAAGTTCTCTTGGTTTCTTTTTTAAGCTGATATTTTAGATTTATTAGAATAATCTGAATTAAAAACTTGTTTAAAAGAAGTGAAGACTGAAAAATGGA
Organism: Elanus axillaris; assembly: GCA_026212715.1. Taxonomy (NCBI): domain Eukaryota; kingdom Metazoa; phylum Chordata; class Aves; order Accipitriformes; family Accipitridae; genus Elanus; species Elanus axillaris. Next base: position 14,651,194 of record JANZLQ010000092.1, on the reverse strand, counting down.
AATGTGGAACCTGCAGAGGACAACTGTACTACTTTCCTTACACTACACTGATTACAGAGCAGAAATTGTGAGACACAGGATGACCTTGTCACTTAATTTACTGGTGACAGCTACTGGAGCTGCTGTTCTCTGTTTCAGCAGTAATTTTGCATGTGCTTGGCTTTTTGCATGAATTTGGTTTAACTTGTGCCCAACTTCTGTGCTCAAACTTCAGGTCTTGGCACTCGTGAAAGCTTGTAGTTTGTGCCATTGCGTCTTCTACAGACCAACTTGTGAACACAGACCTTAAGCTATTATTTTTTTATCTGGCTGGAACAGGGTCCTGGTTTTCCTTCGTCCTTGGAGCTACTGGCATTTTTCCACAGAACAACTATGGAATTGGCATAAAGCACATAATTCGTAATAAACTGACTTCTTTATTGTTTTAGGGATGTACTGTAGAGTAGTCACTTGGTGCTGATACTTCAGCGATGCAGTTTTTAAACAAGGAGCAGCCAGGTTTGCTGGCTTGTGAGCCAGCTGCTGCCGCGTGCCTGACACAGTGAGGGCCCGTGGCATTCAGCTCCCATCTCTGCTGTCACTGGTGGCTGCTGGCTGAGAATTTAAATTGGACAAGACCAAGAAACCTGTCAAAATTCAAGTCAATTTAAAATAGAGTGAGTAAACTTGCTGCTGAGCTTGAAGATAGTGGAGATGTGAGAGTGCATTCCGCTGCATTGATGTAGCTGTCCATTTGTCCCCTCTCATGACTTTGGTGGACTTTCAGATTAAATAACCAAGGGAAATAATAGGTTACAGTTTGTATGGATCTCCTGTCACTGCTTCAGATATCTTCTAGAGGAATTGAGAGTATTGTATTTAAAGTATTCGTCCATTTATTTGGATATCTGTGACTTAAAAAAAAATGCTTAAGCTCACAAATTGTCTTAATTAAGTTGCAATCCTATGTTTGTAGCAGCTTTTATGGCAAAGGGCTGATGTTGTGCATGCTGTCTGCTGGATCCCACAGTGGGAAAACTTGGGGCTATTCCACAGGTCTGACATAGGTGCAGTTCTCAATTTTTTTAAATGTGGGGAAACCTGGCAGGTTGGCACCTTATTAGTAACATATTTTAGCTGGGAACTACTGCAAGCTATGTAGCTGGGAAAGGGCTCATGGATATTGCATTTTTTTAGGGGCTGTAAGAGATTTTTGTCCACTACAGAGGAGCTTTAGGATTGGAGTGAAAGGGATTTGATGTAATTGGTTACTTCCTTGCTGGAGGTCATAAAAGTAGGAATCAGGCTGCAAGAGAGAAGAAATAATTTTCTTTCCAAACACTTCTCTTTAAAAGCTTAAGGATTGCGTATTCGCTTTGTTTTTCTGTTCATACCTTGTCATATTTTCCTATTCGATGTCTGGCAGGACTGACTTCCTGACCCAGCTCAGTCTCTTATGCTTGGTGTTTCTCTAGCGCCGCAGAGAGGAGGTTCTGCAGTAGATTCTTCAGAAAGGGAGGCTGGGTGGATATACCTCATTTAAAATGTAATCTTCTAACTTTTATATGGGAACCAGACTTTATACACAGGACACTGTGAATTTAATTTGTGCCTTATAAAATCTCTTCTATCTTCTACTTTTTCTTTTCTTTCTTTCTTTTTTTAACATTTAAATCGATAGGCCTTAAATTACACCTAGATAAATAAATGTCTAACACAGGGTAATCTGATTCTGAATCTAGAGGAAGTACACCCATGTTTTTAGGAATTGCTTAAAAGTTTCGACAATCAAGGGATAAAATGAGCCTGAGAGCTGAAACTAATTTATCATGTGGTTCTCAAACCAACAGCTGATCAGTCAGGATTTAATATATGCAAATCTGAAAATCATAAACAAGAGTTCAGGAAGAGTATTTATTTTAAATAGCTTCTCTGGTATGTTCAACAGCAACTGTTTGGAAAAAGATTTTTTTCTTTTTGATTATTATTTTTCCCTGTAGTATTCTTATTAATTTCTTCGTTGAAACTGAATACTGTCAGTTGTCCTGCCTTCATTCATAGCACAACCCCCCCGAGCACACTGTTTTTCTCATCAGTTGCTGTTTCCCAGCAAGCTCTTCCTTCCTCTGTTTTGCGTTGTTGTAGTCTGTTCATGTAGCGCTATCTTCAAAGCTAGTCATCTGTCCTTTTTGTTTCCACTGAAGCTGAATGTAACTGGTCTGAGATTATTTTCTACAAATAGATGTAATACAGTGCTCTCATATTTAATTTAAGGAAAAAAGGTGTCACCATGGGCTGAAGAAACTTACTGGCTGCTGCGCCCAAGGATGTCTAGGCCCTGCTATTGCTGGTCACGTGTACTGAAAACTGTCTGCGCACAATGACACAGGACTAATTTTAATTGCATCATTATTCTGGCATATTATTATCAGATCTGGGAATCTATAGTTGAGCTCACAGAATTTATTACTTTACAGTGAAACCTTTTAAATGGAAGCTGATTTTTCTCCCAGATGTTTTTATTTGAGGCTTTTTTCCATTTTTCACCTCGCATCATCAGCTCGGTATCTTTGTTGTAATAGGAGCAGTCATACTTTCATGAAACATTGCTTCTGTTTTAATCATGGTAATATCAGTCATGTCTCTATTATAGGTATGATATCTGGTTTCATGGCCAACGCCATTAGTTCTGAATCTCTTAAGTTTGTTACCATACAGTAAAAACAGAGTGGGCGTTTAATACCCTCAGTTCCTTAGCTATCCCCTTACACTGCTAAAAAAGCGTGGCATTTTGTTTCTTTGTAAGATGTTTAACTACCTTCGGACTACTAGCGTGAACAGCAAAGCTGTGGAAAACCTCAGAGGTGTTTCAGATTCTTTGGGAGAAGATTTTGAAATAAACAGAAATTATTAATTCTGTGGCTGCATTTAATTGTGTTTTGCTTTCTGCTGCACTGGTCAGTTGATGAAAATGGTCTTTTTCATTCAAGCTTGATCTGACAGCATATGTTACTTTGTTTGGATTCATTTTTAGTATAGTTCCAAAATAAAGCTGAAAATTGAGTGTTTCATTTGACTGCACAAGTCCCAGATGTGCTGGGAGGGTGTTTAGTCCTTCAGAGGGTTTTTGTTGCATCCTGCAGCCCTTTCACTATCATCCTCTCTGTTAGAGGTTGAAATTCCCATCTTGTTTTTTTTTTTTTTAATCTTCACAGAAGTTTCTTTTTAAGCCAATATAAGCTTGGCCAGTCAGCTTGTTTCTTGGAAAAGTTGGTGGGCTATGACTTTTTCCATTTGAGTAGGATCTATCTCTGGCGCTGAAGAGCAGGTAAGGGACCAAGAGGAGCACTGTTAAAACCTGGTTTGAATTATACATGTGCCATTCACCTGCACATTGCCTGGGATTGTATCTCTGCTTTTAAAAGAGCATTGATCGATACAATCTGTTTTGATTTTACCCAAGGTCTGTCTGCAAATATTTGTCCTTGATGGTGAGCATCCTTCAACAAACTGTTTGTAAAAAGAAATTAATACAAGTTGGCAGTTTTATTCTGAGCTTAGCTATTTTGATACAGGCCCTACAACAAATAGTTGCTGAACTACTTTGCCCTAATATTCACTGAAAGCACAATGAATTGCTCTTAAAAATACTTGTTTTGTACCGTCAGCGAATGGAATTTTATCTTTAAATTTCCAGAGAGCTGTTAGGTGGTGTGAAGCATGTTTGCAGAAAGCACGCTTTTAAAAACGGGTTGTTTGTCTTGTTTCAGGGTGGAGGAGAGGAGTAAAGCTGTTCAGTTTAATTAACGCAGATACAAGGGCCAATGCTGAAACAGTTCATGCTTTTTCATTCTTAATAACTTTTCTTTGGTTTAACAGGCCATGAACATAGCTGGCAGCATAAATCTGGGCCATGAAACTGTAGTGATGGGTATTTAGTAGACTGCCTTTGTTGTTCCCTTGTTATTTTGACAGGAAGAATCACTTAGATGACTTTACTTTGTGATTTTACTGAGGCTGGCTGCAAGGAGTTGATTTTTACCATGTTCTTAAAGCAGAAGAAAAGAACAAATATATTTAGACCTGGTCACTTTGTGCTCATTCACCTTGCTTGCTTGTTTTTTTTGTGTGTTTTTGTTTTGGTTTTTAAGCACTAAGTGATAGCAGTTAGTTTTCAGAGGGAAATAAATTATGTTTAGACAAAAGGGTCACTGAACACAACTCTTAACAGTGGCAATCCATTTTATTGAAATTTTGTAACATTGTGATAGTTTCAGGAAATACTAACGGTGGTTCATTAGTCTGTGTGTGTGTGTGTATTTTGACTGCTGTCTTCTAAAACATCTTCTAAGTAGTCTGAGATTTTTGTTTAAATGAGCAGTGCACAGTTTCCAAAGTCTGTGTGTTTGTTATTCACTTGTTGTCAAGAAATCCTATCACTTTCTATACATCTTTAAATCTAGACTTTAGTTTAAAGTGCATTTTTCCCCAGGAATGTTTGTTTGAAGTTTAACTTGTGTCTTATGTGGAAAAACATTAACTGTGCAGAAGAGCTGTGAAATAAAGTATTTCAAGTAGGAGGTGTTGATTTCAACTATGTAGCTTTTCAAAAAAAGCAAATATATTCACTTCCTAACATAACAGAATAAAATTGTCTTGTTCTGGCTTGTGTCTTTTGCAATGTTGAAGATGAGGGATCCTGTTCAACTCTTAGTGCCAACTTTCATTAATGCTGATGAGAGCTGCATGTGCCCTCTGGGAGAGAGTGAATTCCTCAGTCTCTGAGGTAGGACAGCACTATTCTGCTCAAAATCTTCCTGATGGACAGGCTGGCATGCCTCTGGCTCTGATCCTGCTTTGTTTGGTTTCCTGGGGTTTAATTTCTTTTTAGCTTGACTGCCTAAGGCTGAGAAGAAAATTTAATACATTGCTATAGGAGGGATTTTAAAGATGTTCCCAACTATCTCCTCTACTCTGCTTTGGTTTTCTACTCTCACACTTCTCAGAAGTACTGTCATGGTTCACTCAGCCCTAGCAAGGTGTATATTTAGAATTTGGTTCTTGTCTGCTTTTTGCACATCAAGGCAACCTCTGCTCTGTCTTCAGCCTTGCACTGAAACCATGATACGTGCGTGCTGAGTGTTCACGCAAGTCATAGCAGCTCTATTTTCAGGGTATAAAAAATGACAAACCCTAAAATGTCTTTGAAATCCTCAATGGACCAAGGAGGTTAACTCCACTGACAGTCACTGCAAAAGCAGTGAGTAGATTTTGTTGCACAATGGTAGCCAGATTCCTGGCAAAATGAACTTCAACTGGATTAATTTGGCCATTTTCTCTGTTGTGGCCAGAGTCGGCTCCGAGTAGACTCTGGATCTCTCTTTGGTGCTGCTGCCTTTCAAATTGCAAGTCTCTCAGCTGGACCTGGCTCCTGGGAGGCATGGCAGAGCTGGGGCTTATGAGCAAAAGATCCATTAATGGCGGAGAAGTGATTAGCTAAAGACCAGCAAGCAGGGGAAGTCATTTTCTATGTCTAAAAGGTGTGGAAAATGCAGGGGTTTGGGGAGCTGTGATAGTATTCAGACTCTTGGGAGTTCCCAGTTTAGGCTGGAAAGGTGTTAGCTGGGACCATGCTGTTTGAACTTGATTAAATCGTTGAACTTGCTGGCTCTGATTTCCTCCGGCTCCTTTGTTGCTGTGTTCAGAGAATGTTTTGTGTTGGTGTGGTGAGGAGGATCCCTGTCAGCTCCGTGCTAAGTCGCTTTTCAAATAATTTGTAGTGTTTAGGTCTGTTGCACAGTTTGGGTGTTTTGATTAAGGTGAAAGTATTTTTACTGTAGCATAAGGCTATGGTAAAAATACACGTTTCAAAGGGATATACATTAAATACAATGGCTTTAGTTTCGATTCAACTCAAATACGGTACTGAAGCAGAGTTTTGCTTCTAAGATTAAGGCTGACTTTCCTATCAGCAAGGCCATAAGGGGTAGTCATAAGAACTGTTGTGGGTGTAGTATAAAGCTTTTTAAGGTAGAACAGCTGCACTAACGGGGTACATGGGATATAGCAGCTTGGGATGTTCTCTGCCCTCTCCACCCAGTTACTCTTGGGTACCAGCTGTTCACGACTTACTCTTGGCATTTGCTCCCTCGGGTTAGGGGCTGGAAGGGATGACTGCCCTTCCCTTTATTTCTGCAGACCTAGGTCTGCTTTTCTGCAATTTGTGCTGTACCTTTCTAGGGAGAAGGGGTTGGGATTCAGGCCTGTGCATCAAGCTGGGAAGCTATGAAAAGGTGGAGAATTAAACTAGTCACCCCCCAAAACCAGCCCGTGTTTCGCAAGGTAAACGCTGTCATCTTTTAACATTAAAGATATAACTGGTTGTTGCTTGTCGTATCCCAGTGGAAGAGGTAGAGAAAACACATATGGCTGAGACAGCTCTGGGTTGCATAGCAACAGTGAGGAGGTAATGGCTGATATCATTTATGAGAATGTTTTATACCGTGGGACTCCACTGCACTTGGAAATATTAAGTATTTTATGACTGAAAGGGATTTTGAGTAGAGTGGTGTGGATCCTTAGGATGTAACGGTGCTAAATACGTTGTGTGAGTGCTTTCGGACACAGGCTGGGCAGTTGGGCACGCTTGTGTCTCCCCACGCGTGTGCTCATGCAGCCCTGCAGCAGCAGTGGCTGCCGTCTGCCACGTTAAACCTCTGCAGCCCAGGAGAGCACTGGGGCCAGCGGGATGTTCCTCGTGAGCAGACACCAAGGCTGCTCGCTGCAGTCTCCTTACCTGCTGGCAGCAGGGAGGATGACCTATATAATAATGTAAAACCTTGAGGTTTTGAGATGGATTAATTCAGTTACTTTTGTCACTGCTCTTAGGCTTGGGCTCCAGCGTTTGTAAAGTGCTTCCTTGGTTTGAAGATACTGTGCTGAATAGAGTATTTGAGAGGGCTGAGGAAGTTGTCCTCATATATTGATGCCTGTGGGTGGAGCCTGCACTGGAGGTCTCTTAACTTTCCTCATCAGTGAGGTCAGAAAGAAAACGTGCAATTCCTGGAACTGTTTATCTGCCACTGCAGCATGGAGGGTGGAGTTGGAGGCAGAAGGTGCTGCCTTCAGCCTGGGACATTACACTAAGGCAGTTACTCCTTTCAACAATTCATTTAAACACTGAGTTGGTAAATCTTGCCTGATTGCTAGGAACTAACTGGAGCATTGGTCTTGAACCATGACTTACTCCTTGTGGGCAGCACTAATTCGCCGGATAGTAAGTATATATGGAAATCCTAGGATGGTGTTTCCACAAAGTTAGACTTTCCACTTGCTGTATTGGCATTTGGATACTTACAAAGAAAAAATACATGGATTGTGAAATGTTGTATAGTTTCTAAGGTCCTCTTATTATGGTGGGGTTTTTTTGTTTCGTTTGGTTGGTTGGTTTTGATATGGTGTTATGTTCTTGATAATTCTGTTAGTGGTCCAAAATGTATAGTTTACATTTTACTAATAATCCTTAGAATAACTGGAGAATAATTCAGGTTAGAAAGGACCTCTGAAGGTCCTCTAGTCTAGCATCCTGTTCAAAGCAGAGTCAACTATAAAATAATAGAATAAAATTTTAATAGAATGAGGTGTATTGCCATCTTCCTGGTGTATTGCAGGGGAACAACTGGGAAGGTTTTCTGAATTTTTAAGGACTTGTAAACTCTGCTTAAGTGCGGTGCCACACTTAAGGGGCAGGGGAGTTCTGAATATGGGCAATTTGACCAAACTTCTGACTTCCTTTAATTTAAAAAAAGGAGAAAAATCTTTGCAAGAAAGTAGCAAAAAAAAATTCTTTGAGTTTTGTATTAACAAGGCAGATGGTCAAAACTTCATTCCATTGTGCAATTGCCTATTCATATTCAATTTATGCCAGTAGATTTTAACTTCTAATTTTTTGCACTTCAAGCTGTGGGGTGTCATTTTGGCTGTCTGATGTCTCAGTCTCTTTTGCAAACAAAGATATTTTTGAAACTGTCTGTGCAGATTCTGACTCATGAGGTCTCTTTCAACTGGTATTCCTCATATGCCAGGTCTTTATTTCACATCAGTGCAAAAGAGTTTTTCATATAAATGTATGCATTCATTCTTAGTTACGGTTAATTTTTATGCTGGTAGGACCAATACTGTGTGTGCATCATTTTCAGGAACTGGAAATTGCAGGAGTAATCAGCCCTGGACTATTGCCAAACCCAGCTTAATTCCAAAGGAGTACTGAAAGAGGCATAATCATAATGTCTCATTTTAGAAGAACTAGAGGCAAATCACTGTACAACTCGGCTGTTTTATTTCATGTGAAAATTAAGTTGATTTTTTCCTGGCTACGGGTGTAAGAATTATGAAGTTAAAGATCAAAGCATGGAGAATTACAGCATTTGACTACTGGATCAAGAGGAGTATTTATTTGATTGGGGAGATTATTCTGTGATTCTGAATAAACCCAAATTAGGAATTTTTTTATCTTGAGCACTAAGAAGACACCAGAATCCTCTTTTTATTGCCTTTCCTTTGAAATGTGTTTCTACTGTATTGTGAATACTCTGTTTATCGAGGAAATGGCTGTATCTGGCCTAGCCTTACATGTTGTATGCCTCCTCCTTCAACTTTGGTTTCTTCTTCCAAGGAATGAATAAAGAAAGAGAATGCATCACGCATATCAGCACAAGTTTTTTGAGTTAATAATGTGTAGCTGTCTCTTACAGAAAAAAGGTTTCTGTTCAGAGCAGATCTGTTCTTAAGAGCAACGAAAGTCAAAGCCAGACGTGTCAGTTCTTTATCTTGCAGGATCTCTTGTTCTGTGGAGCTTACACATTAAAAAAAAAAAAGAAGAAAATTTTATTTTCATCCATCTGAAGAAATAAGCTTTAAATCAGGATTTAGGCTAGGGAACAAAATATGAAGCAGAAACTGGTCATGTTTGGGAGCAGTACGTTAGAAAGTATTTCCTTCGTTCTCCTCCCATTACTGGGTAAAAACTGGCTTTAGTGCACCTCATTGTGCCACTGGATGTGTTGCAAGCACTGCTAGGCAATATATAGGGTGCTTCTATCTGTCTGCTATGGTTTTATGTAAATTAACGTGATATAGGGCACTGTGGGATGTGTGATATAATGGGCTTGTGACAGACCTGAAAATTGTCACTCTAGTACATTCAGTGAGTCTTACATTATTTCCCCAATGTGTCATATGTTTTAAAGCTTTTGATTTGTAATCCCGGTTTGTTCTTCATTCATGCGCTTTGTAACACCAAGTTGTTCCAAGTAAAATGTTAGTGCCAGAAAATGCAAATGTATCTGTATGATCTAATTTGAGTTGCTGGTGTCTAAAAGGATCTCAGCTATAAAACTTAATGGTATATACGTGTAGTTCTCAGAATTTGTGTAATTTTGACTGGTATTTAAAAACCCACAAGTTTTTAATAGCAACTACTAAGTGCTATCTAGAGAGCATGAAGGCTGAAAGAGGATGCAAGTAGAGAAAATTACCCTTTTGTTTGTTTGTTTGTTTTTAAACTAGCTTCTACTGTTTTTTTTAAATAAGCTTATAGTTACTAAGAGTAAACATTTGAAAACAAAGGGAATTAATTTTTCCAGGCACCTCCAAGGTCCTGAGGCCCAGTGCTTCTGTATTACCAGATTGCCTTGAGTCTTTCTGGAAGGCGGTGAAGATGATGCAAAAGAGATCTTCAAAAGAATGGCTAAAACTCATCATTATTGTGCTTGCCAATAATCACGTACTGGAAAGAATAATCTTTATGGTTTGTTGTCGCTTCCTTCAACACACGCCATCTCCTCCAAGCTGCATGGGCTATAAATTGCTTTTCTGCACCACCCTCGGTCCCCCCAGCTGACACCTCCTCCACAAGCTGGGGAGAGGATCAGCTCCTCTTACCTCTCCCTATTTTGGTCATAGCTGGTACCTTTTTTCTCTCAGCTAGCTGGTCAGGTTATTGTACCTCATTAAATTCTCTGCAGTTCTTCTCAGCTAGTAGAAGCCAGAGCCTTTAAATAGATTAGGCTTAAGGAGTGAATTGTAGGCTTGAAAGAATGTTTATTTTTTCCAACTTACTTTTTGATAGGTCGAATGATTATCGGTTGAAAGGAATAATCATGGAAAGATGTACAGTCTTCTTCAGAAATAAGTAGTTTCCTCCAGAAAGAAGCAAAATGCAATAACATTACTCAGTATAACAAAGTAATTTCTTACAATTTGGAGTGTCTTACTCCTTATATTTAGACTTTTCAGTTTGTTTTATTGAATTTAAGTTCACAATGTCTACAGAAGTAGTAATGTTAATAACTTCTTTTTCAGGCTTGTTTTGGTTTTGGCATAGAGAATTGCTATCTGAGTGTTAATTGTGTCATTTTGGTTATAAAACTGCATCTCAGAGTGCAAATACATATAACAACAAGTAAAATGTTGCTCAAAACTGAGGAATATGAGCTGATCGATTTGTCAGCGGTGTAAAATTTTCTTAAGAATTACTGAGCCTTCAGATGAGCGATATATTTGCATCTAAATTTTTTTGCAGTCACTGCCAAAATGGTATTATCTGGGTTGTGCATGCTTTCTCCTTAAAACCGTCACCTTCATGTTAATATGATAACAAAACACTTTTATAAACAATGTCTCTTACATGCAATAAAACAAAGTTGCTTTTCTCTGTTCCCATTCCTGTTTCTAAGGTTTTTGGACTACGTTTCTAGCTAGAAACAATGTGAGTAACTGCAAGTAATATAGTCACCACCATGCATAGAGATAATGTGCTTTATTTAGTCATAGTTGCTGGAAAATACTGGCTTCCAAAAAAAGTAATGTGCTTGTATCTGTTGGGTCATCTTCTGTTTGTGGCAGCAAGCGTTACCCCAGGGTATCAGGCAAGGGCTGTGGAGGTGAGTGTGCTGCCACTAAGACTGCCAGATGCTGCAGTTACAGTGCTTAATACAGATCAACTTTTTCTATACAGAAAGTGGCAAAAGTTGATAAATACTCTGTACATTTTGATTACAAGAATGCGGTAACTTGTAATGTGAGATTGAGATTGGAAAAAAATTCATAACAAACATCAAGTTGAAAAAAACCCTGAACTAGCATGCACAGTAGGGAGGAAAGTGAGAATAACAATTTGCATTTGTTAGTACCTTTCCTAGAAGTGAATCAACTTGCCAAAGGTTTTGTAGCCACCAAGTGACAGCAGAAGGCTGAGAGCCCAGGAGTGTTAGCTTAGCCCCCGGTGCAAAGCATGAAATCATGAAGCTACAGAAGGACTTTGTGGAAAGCAGAACATATGCCCAAGCCACGTGGGAGGAAATGCCCTGTGGTTTCGAAGAAATACAAGCCTATGTCCCCTGCCACTCACCTAGCTGTTAGAAGAAGTGTGTGCCTCACTCACGGTTGAAAACTTGTACCTGGAATGGACTGAAAAATATAAGAACTCAGCTTGCCTCTGGGAGTACATGTGTATGTCTATGTATAAAGTGTAAGAATTACTACCAGTGAATTATTAGGCTGTGGGATCATCTGGAAGATGAAAAGCAGGAAATTTCTGTTTCTTGTAACTCACAAACTAAGCCCCTGTTTTACTTGAGTATTACAAACTGAGAATTTTATTTTGTCTAGTAATGATGCATTGTAATAGTTGGGATAGGTGATGGAGCCTTTTTTTGTTTTATTTCATTCAGCATTAAAATAGATCACTTTGTCAGCAGCAAGGAATATTGTAGAACTAGAGAATGGCAACAGCCAATAGTATGTTTGGGGAAATAAGCAACTTGTTACAAAGGATGCAAGCATTGCAGGGCTTCTTCAGTAGCCAAGTATCAGTACTGCTGAATTACCCTTAATGCCAATATTTTTATAGTCTTAAGGCAGCATTCCTGAGGTTTACAAAATTAAGGACACAAGAAAACATGCAACTTCTTCAGATAATATTAAAGAACCCCATTTCATTGAATATGGTTGTTACTTTGTGTGTGCTGCCTGAAGTGAAATAGATGTGTTGGTAGTTTCCACCAGTGTGTTCTGCTAGGTGGGTTTGAGAGGGTGGGTGGGTGTTGTTTGGTTTTTTGGTTGGTTTTGTTTGTTTGTTTGTTTGGGTTTTTGTTCTTGTTTTTTTAAAAGAAAGAGCTTAGGACAGGTGGAAAACAATGTAATCTGCTGTCAGATGAGATCTTCATAAGCAAAGTTGACATGGCACTGAAAGCTGTACTTGTATTTGTTCAGGATAATGAATGCGAAAGGGGCCAACATTTAATTGTCTACGCACAATGTATTAATTTCAGTAACTACCTAACTTCAGTGTGTAACTCAATACCACTGCAAAACAAAAGGTGCCACAGTGTTATATTCTGAAGCGTATTAACATGGGTCTGTTGCAAATCTAGGGTGCCAGCAGCAGCAGCTGACCCACTTCTCTCCCCTGAAAGGGAAGGGCCCTTACATGCACTGTTACCCTCTTATGAAAGTAGCAGATCTATGAAATAAAAATACTTAGGAAATGGGAGGTCAGAGTAGAACACAGAAAAAACACCCTGGTCTGTCCTTCTGCATTGCACATTGTGTTCGAACTTCACATTAACACACATCAATTTGTCAAAGGCTTTCTAGTGTCTGACATTATGCTTATTTATTTATTTGTTCATTTATTTATTTATTTATTTATTTATGCTTTTTATTTTAAATGTCTTCCAAAGAAAGAGCTGAAAAGAATTAAAAAAAACCCAACAAGGTCCTTATATTAAACCCAGGAAAAGAGCAGCAGAGTTGATGTTTCCCTTGTATGCTTGGGGAGATTAAATGCAGTCCCCAGCAGAATTCTTTGTGTTTGTATAGGTGCTTCTAAAAATTTTGTGCAACCTGAGATAAAAATAATGTTAAAGAAATATGATGTTACTAAAACCAGGGAGTCAGTTCTGGCCCCTAGAACCAGTTATTTGCCCAGGAAGACAGTGATCATTTTATACAGAACTGTTGTTCTGAATGAATAACTGTTTTCAAGTTTATTCCCAGTTTTGTGTTGGCCAAATTGAAGTGGTAGATTCAAAAACACTATTGCAAATAAAATCTGTTAATCATTTGGCCAGGGTCTGAATGCTGAAATATTTAAATTGTTTCATTGCAGGATCAGCTGAAGCAGTGCTTCTCCAGACAGCCCCCGGGAGCGAAGGACACAGACACACTCGTGCAGGAGCCCGACAGCCAGTACGGCACCTGGAATGAGCAGCGGCACAGTGGGGACAGGTAAGGGTGAACAAGGTTTCCTCTACCATGCATGCAAGCTTTTCTTTAGCTGAGTAAGAGAAGAAACCATTGGTTTGGGTGTGTATATGTGCCACGTGTGTGTACATGTATGGTTTTTCTGAAGTTGTGTGCTCAGTTTCAGTGACTATACAGTTTCTTTAGTCTATAGGTGAAGAAATATTTCTTTAACATTGCAAATTGCAATAAGGTTTGAAATTTAAACCCTGTCCTCCAGTGAGAATACAGTATCACCACTTTTATAAGCAATGACAAAACCCGCTTGGACTGGAATAGATTTAACAAGTCTGCTAGTGAGCAAAACACATGTAAGATGTTATTTTTTTTAGTGTTACAATGGTAGAAAGAAGATACAGGAAAAACAGTTTTTCTCAATAAATACACCAAATGGCTTTGACTAGATTAACGTAGGTAGTAAAACTTTTTTTTATGCTTTGTATTTATGTGTTTGTAATTATAATTAGAAATGCACATTTTCACATTTAGAAAGTGATTACCTGCTTGTGTCATATGTGCCTCTGAAGGGTAGAACCAGGGTTCTGTGAAGATTTTGCTAAAAGTGTGTGATTTCCTCCCTCTCAGGTAGTAAGGAAGTGTCTGATTACGGTTAGACAGGGTACACTAACAGTTTGGGGATTTCTCTTATTTCTTTTGTAAATTTGGTCTCTCCCATACCAATTATCATTGCCTTAAAAGCTGGGCTACAAGGTAGGCTGAAGGGCAAAATCCATTTGAAACTGTTGCTCTGAACACCAGGCACCTGTTCCGACAGCAGGATGACGTGCGGTGTACCTCTTAATGTGCCCTGATAAACCTTAGGATACAGTCTTCACATCTCACTAACTCTGAAGCATTTTAGTGAGGTGAAGTGGAGGATGAAATGGAATATCAGTTGAATGAAAGACAGTATTACTGATGCTTTTCTGTTATTAAAATGATTTGATGAAATAAACCTAGAGCGTTAAAGTGTGAGGTTTTTTATAATTTACACCTGTTGTGTAAATTATAGCTTGATCTACACTGTTTGAGCTAATATCCTATCTGCTCAGTGTAGTATGAAAATAGCATTTTATCTGGTTCTTTTTAATGCTATACTTGTTGAGATCTTATAGTAGACATTAATGTCTATTATATTTGGTATGTTCTACACTTGAGAACTGTGTGTTATAAATATTTTATCGCTTATGAAATCAGGGTAGCTTTCAGCTTGAGGTTCAGTGAGCTAAGCGACATGCCAACAGTGACATCTAAGTCTTTGGTAAAATTAACTTTGATTTCAGTATGTTATACACATTTTCTGAAATCAGTTTCTTAATAAAGGTGCTTGTCTTGGCTCCAAAACAGACAGCATCTGAATGTTATTTCAAACCTGGAGGGTTCTTCTGATTAGAAAAGCTCCACCTAAAAATCCTGGTTCATTGAGGTATTGAACTCGATCCCCATGTCCTGGAATTTTGTTTCCACTGTAAGAAATACTTACTTTTTCTTTACAGGGTAATGATGACTCTGTAGTGACTTTTCAGCATTTTGCCACCCCCTTACTCTGCTTTAGCTTGACTTATGGTTGGTTCATCATGGGGGAATTACTGGTGTACCAATTCAAGCACTTGGAGAGGAATGAGAGTAATGTACTTTTAAATATTACATTAATAATGGAAAACTTCCTGGAATATACCGAAACTGCATTTTGTTTGCAGTTTATTTTTTATGAAGTAGAAGGCCTCTGCAAGGACAAGTGCAGATGTTCTCCTCCTCTTGCCATTGGTAATTTGAGCACATCTCTGAGTTCAGCCGTTGCTGAGCCAGTCGCCTCCTCCTCTGCTTGGCCCAGAGGCAGGAACTTAGAGGGGACTTTGATAATTCAGCTTTCCTGTTTTGCCTGGCTCACTTCCCTTACACTTTATATCTTGCCAGTTGTATATCCTGTGGTGTTGCTTTCCTCATGCACCCAGATACACACTCCTGGCTAGCATTCAGCCATAAGCCAAACCCACGGCTGAGAGAGCATGGGGGGGAATGGGTACTGTGACCTGAGTCCTGGGAGGGCATCTGGGGAGCAAACAGGGAACGCCGCGACAGCGGGGACAAAACAGTGTTACCAGCCTGCTGCTGCGGTGTTGGAGGAACTTCCAGTTTCTGGCATTTTCCAGTATTTGAGTTGTGGAGTGATTATTTTAGCCCCTTTAGGAGTGCTTCATTAATGCATCTGTGAATGAACTTATTTTCTCTGAGAGGGGAAGAGAATTTAAATAAAAAGCCATGACTACATGGCAAGAGGATAAACATGGTCCTTTGACTAGATAAGCTTTCAGGAAGGTGGAGGAAAGATCATTTTCAACTAGAACTTAGTCACTACTGGAATAAGCGTAAGAAGCTGCTCTTGGCTGGTTGCAATGGGCTTTCGCAAATAACTTCTTAGAATGGAAGGAGATGGTTTAATTTGGAGGTGTTACTGGATTTTTCTTAGCTTATCTAAAAGATTTTATTTGTATTTTTTTCTCAAGTGCTTTAGTAATCTTTTTCCAGGTTGGCATCATAGGAAAATCTTACTTTTAGATCAGAACAGTCTTCATAAGGAAAAATGATTTCCTTTTACGGAAAAAGAAGTGTGTTTTTAGGTGATGGGTCTATACAGCTCTGACTTCCTAAGATTTTAGCTATTTGTTTCTTCAAATCTTTGAGGCTAGGCTACCACAAAAGAAAACCCACTACAGATATCAGCTACCTGTAATATATGGGAATCTGCAGTTAAAGAATATAAAGGGGCATTTTTAAATGGATATAATTTCTTCTTGATATCCTAGGCAAATAGTCAGAGCTGTCTTTTGTTTCTCACTCTTCAGCAGTGTTGCTGTAAAAAGCAGGATTCCTTTACTTTTTGACTCCTAATTTCATATGATAAAGCAACACATTCTTTATGGGCTCTTAGCACTGTCTTGCTAAAACTAATTAAATTTAATCGCAATTGAACGTGAAGATTGATCTTACTTTATTGCATATTTGTGATAACCATTCTGCTGATATTTGTGTGCACTACATGAAGGATAATTTTTCAGAGAAGCAAATCTCTGTAAATGGCACCTGTTGAACATGGTTGGTAGCTTATGGATATGGTCGTAATACTTGAAATCTTAATGAAGTAATAGAAGAAGCTGCATCTCAGTAATGAGAACTGAAAACATTTTTAATTTCAGTATTTGACCATTATTCTGAAGGGAATTTTCCCCCTAATTTGCAGCTCAGATGGAAAGAATCCACTGTGCGTAAGAGTGTGTGCACTCAAGTCATCCTTGCCGCATTTGGTGATTAGCTGTGCCACAGTGTTTTTTGTGTAAGGATGCTATAATTATGCAAGAACTCTGAAGGAGAATCCATTAGAAAGGTTTGTGAATTAGAAACCACCAATCAGTGTAAATTCATCTGTGTTTCCACCACTGTTTATTCTCAAATATTTCAGTTTCAAAAACTGCACTGAGTTGTATTAGCTGAAGTCCTGGGAGGTAGAAAGGAAGAGGCTTTCTGGAGATGTGCAAATCAGACAGGATCCTTTTAATAGACATTTTAATTTCCGTGAAACGTGGTAAGTCTGCAGATTGTCTATAGTCTCCACATTCTTCCATATTCTAGTGAATCTAAAGCTTAACGCTGCAGATACCAAATATCATTTGAAGCAAAAATAGTAGACAAAACCTTCCCCTTGGAGCTCATTAGTACCATTTTTTAATTATCCTGGGGCCCACTGCTGAAGGAGGGAAGAAGCATTCACTCTGCTCGTGTGCTGGAAATACTCTGTGCAGTGTTCACTCTACCAGACTGGAAATTATATTATATACTGCTGCTTGATAGAAAGCTGTTATTCAACAGTAGATTCCTGAGTGTTTTCCTCCCAAGATGGATATCGCTGTGGACTTTACCAAACACTTAAGTCTATTGTTTAAAAAATGAGCATATACGTATTCAGATTTTTTTGGTTGAGCAAGATGCTTGCTCAAGAAAAGGTGCTTAGTGACAAAAGACTCTTGTTAAGCAGAGGAAAACAACCTGAACTCCTTAAATGCTTTAGGTTTTGTTTTTTAAACTAGAAACTCCTAAAATTAGAAGCAATGACAGCCCTGGTTTTACTGACAGTAGAGTTTTACCGTGTTTCTTACAAGCTCCTGCTGCTTAAAGGAGTACTCCAACCTACGTGACAAAGGCAGACACATAACTGTATACAGCTTTCAGGTCTGACACTACAACTCATTTCTGTTAGTCTAGGCAAAGGGAAGATTTCTAGGAATACACTGGGAGAATCACACCGCTGGGGTGCGGGTCCTGCTGCCCTCAGTGCGCTCTGCCCGGCACCCTGAAAACCTCTGCTCTTAGAGCCCTGCCTGAGGGTGCCACCTGCTGCCCACTGTTCCCTTCAGCGCTCACTAGCATCCATGGAAGAGAAAAACCTCTGGCTGGCTGGATGGGCAGTGCTCTCTGAAATATATCCTGAAATAAGAAAGAAGCTCTTTAGGAGAGTGGTTGGTTCAGAGAACCAGTTCTGCAGTTGGGTGGGCATCTCTCAGGTTAGTTTTCATGCTACGAATGAGCATGGTGGAGGACCACTGGACATTCGTCCCTACTGCCGTCCCCAGTCCAGAGGCACTGGCTCAGCCTCTCCCCTGCAGAGCTTTCTGGAGTGATTTCCAGCCCTCTTCTTGCCCCTTTCCAGTCCCCTTCTCTGCCAGTTCACTCTTTGCATGCTTTAAAGTCACCCATTCTGAAGCCAGCAGACCTTCTTCCTGGCAAGAGTGAATCGATGAGCCTGTAGCGCTTCTGTGAGATCATGTTGTCACTTAAAAACTGCTGAACTTCCCAGTAGGATCTAATCCACCTAAACTTAGCAATGTCCTCTCTCCTCTTTCACATCTTGGCAATTAGGGTTCGCTGGGTTACTGTTGCTTGTGTTCCTTGTTTCTTACAGACCAAAACTAGAGGCAGTAAGAGAAACAAAATCTAATACAGCTCAAGTGGAGGAGCTGTTATCTCAGGATAGCACCAAGAGACCCTTCTTTCTGTCAGGACACAAGAGATGCAATTTTTTTTTAAATCCAGTATCTATTAGCATCTAAAAATTGCATCCCCCAAAAGTTTAAATCCTCTGCACTGCTAAAGATGCTTCAGTTTCCTTGGAGTCATGTGAAATGGAAATGACTCACACCTGCTGCTGGGTGTGCATGGAGCACAAACTGTGTTGTAGGAGCTGCCACGGTGCCTGGGGCCATTCCCAGTACACTCACATTTTCTTCAGGTCCAGATGTGTATACACAGCTTTCTTGTGATTTCAGATAGTGTGTATACAACTTATGTATCTATCATAGATATAGATAATTATATATTATACAATTATATACTAATAATAGATGAATATTAATTAAGTTAATATAAATTTTTATATATATATAAAACCAGTGCACTCCTAGGGAAAAGATGGGAACATGAACAACAGACCTGCTTGTAAGGTGTGTTCTTGAAAGGGCTGTAAGTAGCTTGTAGTGTCCTGCAGGAATTCCCTTGCAGTAAAAAAAGTATTTATTGTTTTGTATTTATAAGCATTTGTATGCATTTAAGATAGTTTTGGATGAACAAAAAGAATCTTTTAACAGTTGCTCTTTGCCTGACGCCTGTAAACAGAGTATTACTCTTCATAATGTTTTAAAATGTATATGATGCCAAAGTGTAAGGTCTGCTGCTGTTATATATCAAATGGGCAAATTTAAGCAGATTTTAAGCAGCTTGCTATTTCCCTCATCTTGTTTGCTTGTATATGTTTGAAGGGGCCTTTGTGCTGGGGAAAAGAAACCCCAAGCAATAAAAACATGTTACAATCAAATTACTACATTTATCTGCATACTTGCATTATTCAATACACTGTAAATCCAAGTGGGTAAAAAGCTGTGATAACACAAGTGATTCACACCCTTGCTGCTGATACCTGCTGCTTCCAAAGATGCCTTTGTTACTTGTAGCTGCAGTTTCACTTCTACTTCTATTTATCATCTACTGATTATGCGTGATTCAAGCAATGCTTGCATGCATTTGTTTACCCTGAAGTCTCATAGATTTCATTTTAACTTGCAGCTTTGTGCCTGAATCTCCTTCCTCGGAAAATGATGTCGTTTCGACGAGAAAGCAACCTCCAAATAGCCACCCGTCTTCACTGTCCTCTCAGACAGAACCTGCCTCCCTGGTTGATCACCATGACTTCTCAAAAGACCAAAGGAGCACAAGTTTGGACCGTTCCAGCACTGACATGGACTCTACTGATGGGACTGATTTACCTCCTCCAGGAGACACCTACCCTGATGAAAAGACCACTGATTTCTCTTTCATTGATGTAAGTTACCATAATGGGAAATAGAAGTTCTCCTTCTATATAAACCACATCATTACCCACGTTAATCACTGCAAAGCAGTATCGTCTGGACACTTTGCACTTGATCTTCTGCATTTTCTTTATCCCATTGAATTTTGCCAGCTGATTTCCTGCCTGAAAAGCTTAAGATCAAAGCTACAAAGTTCTTCTAGTTCCTGTAATGCTTAGGTTCTGAGAGGTTCCAAAAAGCTATTGGCCTCAGATAATGTCTGCCAATGGCTTAATAAAGTTGCTGTTTCTCTTTTCTGCTCCTCAGTGAGCTGTAATAGAAGAGTTAGATGGCTCTGTGAACATTGGACACATAATTAAATAACACAAATAGCTAGTGACTGCTGTGCTATAAGCCATGCAGATTTAAGGCTATAAAGACATTTATTAATATTTTTCTTACTTACAATTGGTCTCTTTCTGTAGGAGCGTGCAATTGCATTTTTAAGGATTTTTTTTCATACTTAAGAATCTTGCAGCTAGTATAAGAACAGTAATTTCTGGCCATACACAGATGAGGTTTAGTGTTCTTTGAAAACACTAACACAACTGCAGTTTTTCAGTATAGCATCTAGGAAGTACTACTTTTTCTTTAGTAAGAGTTGGTGCACCTTTCTTTAATTATATCTAATGGCAGATATATTGGTAAAATTCCCAACTTAAATGGATCGTGCAGCTGCTAGGAAGGTCTCAGATACACCACCTTGCCTGTCGAAGTGCTATACCGCCTTCTGAATTGAGGAGTAGACTGCTCTGCAAAACGTAGGAAGGATCCAAGCAGGTTTGTGGCAGAGGCAGTTTGGTCTGGTGCACCAGAATTGACTGTTAAAATCACAGCTGCTTCCTGCGTAGGCTGTTCGAAAGCGCCTCCAGCCAGCTCCGTTCTCTGCTGCTGTTGCCGTCTATGAGGAGATGCAGAAACCTGTGTTTTGCCAAAGTGGGTGCTGCTCTCATTTTCCAGCCCACTCCAGCTCTGAAGCAGAGGCCACGTTTGGTGGTCCGTTGCTTTGAGATCCCTAACTGTATGTGCCTTGGCCATAGTATCAGTTAATAATCCTTTGGCAGGATATCCCAAGTGCACTTCTTGCTCTGTAAAGGAAGTGTTAGTAGCCCAGAGTAGGGCAGATGGCACTTTGGCTGTCAGTGGATCTGCAGGTAGTGGACATGGTCCTGTATTGTGCCATTCCCTGGACAGCTAAAGGTGTCTCTTTAAAACATTAATAGCCTCAAGTACAGCTGGCAATATGCTGTTTTAATGAGTAGTTTATTCCTAACCTGAAATCTCTTGAAAAGATATAAAAACACATCTTCTAAAGGAGGAGAATAGGAGGCTCAGTCACATTTGCTGATTACAGGCAAGTCTCTAACAACAAATTGCTTTGAATAAATAAATAAATTATACCTTCTTTTGCTCTGTGACTCTTATTGCCTAACCGTCATGCACAGAGATGGTTGTGTTTGAAATGACTGATGACAGAAACTTTCTAAATGCTGGGACACTTAACTTGCAGTCTTCTGGTTGCTGGTGAGTGGCTTGAAATTTCTGGGGATGGCAACCTTTGAGAACAATGAAATTGCAGCGCTCTACTACAAGAGAATTCTGTGTAGTTGCTCTTTTTAGATCCCAGTCTTCTTATTGGCCTTCAGCTGTTACTAGCTAGCAAGACCTGTAGTCTTAAAACACTCTAGGAACCAAAATCCTATTTATTGCAGTTATTTTTTTTATTAATTTAATGAAAATAATTCATGCAGATAAGACATCCACAGCCAAGAGAGATTAAAGAACCAGCATTGCACCCAGTTAGGCACAGTGTAGCATATGCTCATCATGAATTCTTTTAAAAATATAGTTTTAAGTAATTACAAGAATAATTATCAGGCAAATACATATAGTTTAATTAAACCGAATGAGTTAATGCATTAAACGAGGTTGGGAAATTGTTATGGAGGGGATGACTTTTATTTTCAGGCTGGTTGAAAGTAAAGGCTTTGTTTCTTTTTATAGCAAACCACTATTCTGGACTCCAGTGCACTGAAAACGCGTGTACAGCTCAGCAAAAAGAGACGCCGTCGGGCTCCTATTTCACACTCTCTTAGAAGAAGCAGAGGGCTGGAGTTTGAAAACAGATTTTCTTTGACGGAAGAACCAGATAATACCTGGATGTTTAAAGATTCCACAGGTATCCCTCAACTACCTGAAATAATTAGTCATAATCAACTACGGTGGGTTGACGCTGGCTGGATGTCAGGTGCCCACCAAAGCTGCTCTGTCACTCCCCTCCTCAGCTGGACAAGGGAGAGAAAATATAACAAAAGGCTTGTGGGTTGAGATAAGGACAGGGAGAGATCACTCACCAATTATCGTCGTGGGCGAAACAGACTTGACTTGGGGAAATTAGTTTTATTTATTACCCATCCAATCAGAGTAGGGTAATGAGAAATAAAACAAAACATTAAAACGCTTTCCCCCACCATCCCTCCCTCCTTCCCCCCAGGCACAACTTCACTCTCTAATTCTCCACCTCCTCCCCTCCAGTGGTGCAGGGGGACAGGGAATGGGGGTTATGGTCAGTTTGTCACACCTTGTCTCTGCCACTCCTTCCTCCTCAGGGGGAGGACTCCTAACTCTTCCTCTGCTCTGGCATGGGGTCCCTCCCACGGGAGAATGTGTGATCAAACTGATCTCTTCTGTAGGCTCCCAGTCAGTGGAAAAGCTGTTATATGTGTGGTGGTTGCTTTGATGCAGGTCTAACAGACCTAAAATATTTTGAAGGCGTACCTTGATAAGAAATGCTGTACTGGAAGCTGGACTGTAATTACCAACTAAGGATCCAGTGCGTGTAAAGGTGGCCACACCATTGCATCTTCCCCTGTAGCATACAGACTTCTGCTACTAGACCTTTTTGTATCAAAGCCCTGCTTTGAGCAGGGGGTGGACCAGATAACTTTCAGATGCATCTTCCGATCTAAATTAATCTCACATTCTGTGATCAACTGAGATGTTTAGGAGCAGTAACTTTCATTAAATGAGGAGTACCTTCTGCTCCCTCATCTCTGTCAGCAAGAAATCTTTCTAGTGCTGAGTACTTTCTCTATTGAAGCACTCCATTGAATTCTGTCCTGTGGTGTGTCAATACTACTCTTAATATATTTTTGAATGGAAGGAGAGATCTAGAACAAGGTGTAGATGAAAAGTGTGCTAATATGTTTTCCCCCTTCTGCCTTTTTTTTTTAAAACAATTAATTAGAAGAGAAGAAAACTATGCAACAGGAAGATTCCGATGAGGAAGACAAGATACAGCATACTGCAAGATCGTCTTCTGTACAAGCTCAGAGACTTCCCATATTTCCAGGAATGGACCACTCTGTTCTCAAGGTGAACATAAGCAGAACACATGAGATGAGAGTTAAACCGTTTCAGTAGCTGCAGATGCTCTCTAGGAAGAGAGCTAAGAAATTTTGCTGAAAATGACAGTGTTGTTTTGGGGTGGGGAGTGTGATGTGTAGAAAACCCATGCAGTTACCTTTCTCACTTTTAACTGTTGGCTAGAAATATTAAGTGACTTGGAAAAAAATTAGCTTTGCAATAGTATACATGCTTTCAAAACTGCATAGGTTTATAACAAATCCCTTCACTAATTTCAGGTGTGGATTTTTTAGTTTTTATAAATCTTGAGTGATTTGTTTTGCATTCCAAGAAGTCTGAATGCTGGCTGAAAACGGAGCTCTTTGCTTTATTTTTATATTTAGGCCCAACTGCGGAAAAGACAAGAGTCTGAGAGTCCTGGTGAAGTAAGTTCTGCTCAGCTGTTCAGATCCCCTAAACAGCAACTGCCGCTTGGAACTCCTGGTAGCAGACTGCTGCCCTCCAGTGTAGAGAAGGAGGAGAGGTGAGAGACTTCCACCAGTGTCAGAAAGACATTAATATTCATTTTGGTGGGAGAAAAAAATAATGCACGTAGGCTTCCCAAGGCTGTAGAGGAAATTGTATATTTCCTTTTTTTGGTTTTGTAATGAGTTTTCATAATTAAAGAATAAAGAGTACTTTTTTTATATCTTAGGTCAGAAGAAAAGTCTCCTCAGTGGCTGAAGGAGCTGAAATCAAAGAAGAGACAGAGCCATTATGAGAATCAGGTTTGAAAAGGTACCTTCTGACAGAAAGAGGGGCTTTTCTAAGTGAAAGTATGCAGTGATAAAAACACACATGGAAAATGTTTCCTTAATGAGTCAGTATAACAACTCTGTGAGCATAAACATTGAAGGAGACTCAAGTGAAGCGTGCACCCAGGAATGTAAAGTAATTAATTCTATGTTGAGGCAGAGCAGTTTTCATAGAAGTGAAGTTTTCATCCACAGGTGATAATTTCACTGATTCTTTGCACGTAATTTTATTTTAACAACACTCTGTCTGTTTGTGCTGTGATTGTGTAGTGCTTCTATCAAGAAAGAATGAGTCTGTCACTGAATAACCAAGGCTTGCACACATTTTGAAAACCTTGGGGTGTGTTGTTTCAGCAGTATTCTGGGCAGCTCTTGAGCATTTAGTGCATTAAATAGGACGAGACCAAGATGATGCTACAACAGTAATACGCATTTGTGGGGAGTTTCCTGTTACAGACATTGAGAGAGGTCTGACTGCTTTCTGACCATATCATACCATTACTTCAGTTGCTTCTGTTTTTTCTTTCCAGATAGTGATTCTAACTAGAAGAAGATAAAGAACTTTAACAGAAGCCTTAACTCATCTGAACCTAAAATTCACATGTCATGTTGCTGCTGTTTGCTTCCTGCCTCAACTGCTATGTGCATGGTGCCTTCCTGTTTTGTGGAGAAAGCTGCTTAATATTCATAGTCAAATACAAAGCTGTATCTTTTCAGATATGGGAGGATAGTCACTTTAGACCTGCCTGGAAGAAGAACCAGTGGATCATAGTTAGCACTTCAGAAAGTCTTGAAAGATTGTAATATTTGATCTAGGAGTGCTGTGCACCAGAAAAGTCCCCTCACCATTGAACAAAGACTTCATTTCTACGTAGGTGTTCAGCAACTGAAAAGTATGACTTTTGGTAGACATGTCAGGTGTAAGGCTGGGCTTTGTGTTTGTTTATGAAAATAACAATTTTAATCAAATTTATCTTTTTTTGTGAAAAAATAGTAAGCTCCTATTTAGAATGAAGTTTGTGGAAGGTGAGAGTGAAAGAACAAATTATGTTTACTGCCATATTGAAAAAGGAAACTTGATTATTTTTTGTAAAATGTATTTTTGATTGGCTTATATTTACATGTGATCTGCTCACCTAGCAGATAAATATAATTTTTAGATGAACAAAATGTTAACTTTTGTCACTCTCGAAATGGTATATTCTGTGTTTTGTCAGCACGTGGAATAATTGCTTCATTGGAATGTCTTTCCTAAAAAGGATCAAGCAATAATGTCAACCAGTTCTCTTTAAAAAAAATAAATAAATAAATGTAAATACTGTTTTTATAACAAAAAAGGAAGGGAAGAGGGAGGATGTTACACTCATATCAGGGTTCCAGTTAATTGTTGAATGTCACTTTAATAGCAGTTTAGATAGTCCCACTTCATATTTTTATTTGTTAATCTGTAAATACCAGGTTTAAGTTTTTATTTTTATGCTGATTTTGTGGGATAACCTAAATGTGATCTTCAGTTTCTCAGATGATTTACTTTTCTTTGGTAAGGCCGATGTTATAATAGTGGTATAGATATCTCGTGCATAACACGGGTGTGATGAGTATCACTAATATCTCAAATATGTTAATATCTTTGAATACAGATTCTGAAATATCAACCAAAATGTCCATTTAAGACATACTTTATTCTTTCCCCAAATAAGTGCTCTTTCCAGTAAACCTTTAAAAATGTAGCCCAACGAGGGAGGTTATTCTGCCATGTCAGTATACCTCACGACTCAACTAAGGCAGCAACGTGGGAAAACGAAGCGAGACGGGAACGTTCTCCTCCCTTGGTGCCCTCCTGTAGCATGAGGCTGGGCAGAGCCTGGCGCGGTGGCAGCGCCGGGAGCCCTTCTTGTGCCGGGTGGGATGGCGTGGCAGCTGTGGGGCTGGAGCAGGAGCAGATGCTGCTTCTCACATTGCACTTCCCATGTCCTGCTGACGGGCTTCTCTCGATATGAAAGCACCAGCACTTGAACTCATTTTCCTTTTTATTTTTTTATTTTTTTTTTTTTTTATGATCAGCCTTTTGGAAAGCTTGATTTATGTGGGGTTACCACAACGGTGCATCTGCTAGCCAGAGTGGCATGCCTGGTCTGCTGTCTATCAAGCTTGTAGCTGCCAAAACTATGTGCCAATTCTTCTTATGGAGGAGTCACAGATGAGGTGATTTTTAGTCCCAGTCTGCTCGTAGGAAATAACAGCAGTATGTCAGGAGACAAGTCCCATATGCGCATCTCTCTCCCAGATTTAGTTCTGATAGCAGCACCCTGTACTTAATGGAGATGCAACGAATACGTTTCTCTTATGTGAAAAATCTTTACTTGCTGCTTTGCCCTGTTTCACATCAGAGCTGTTGTCACTGTTACAGTTTTACAGCCTCTTCCAATTAAGCTACCAATTAAGAAATGATGACGTAAGATCTCTGCCAAGCATTTCATTCTGTGTGGCTTTTAACCTTGGGCGATGGGAGATGGACTTCCACTTGAATGCAGTTGACCAGACTGTTAAAGAGCTCCTCTTAGCTAATTTGAAAATGTTGCATGTATTTTCTTCTTCACTTTTCTTTAGATGATGGTGGAAAAGGTGACTCTTTAAGATAAGCTTTGCATATATGTCTTTTGGGATTATTTTTTTTTTATGGCAGCACTCAAGGGTACCATCAGTTGTACACCATGTGTGACACACACACTTTGGTCAGCCCTGAGCAGCAGCATTTGCAGGTGTGAGAGAAGAATGATGATTGCTTTCCTTACTGTTACTCAGATGAAGTGGGGCTTACTTTAAACAGTATCTAGAAATCAGGTAAATTCCCCCTGCTTACAAGAATATTTACACAGGCATGATTTTTGAATTCAGCAGGTTGACAGTGTTGCATTACCAATTGTTGGAGGATTTACTGGTTTTTGGTCTAACAAATGAAGGCCAGAAATTCTTAACTGCAGTGTTTGCTCTGTGTTTGAGGAAACTGAGGGGATTAATACTAGGTTTCCACAAAGCCCTTTGAATGTGTATGCATTTCCACATCTGCTTGGACAATGCACTGAAACTTACTGTATTTAGTAGTTTAACCTACTACTGAGAAATGTTTAATGCTTAAATGTCTAATTAAAAAGCATCTTTAGAATGTTGTTGAATGGGAAAGTGTTTTTTCGGCTCTATTGTTTGTTTATATTGTACGTGGATTAAATATCTACGTCCTTCTCTTCAGGTTACTGCTATGTAATAAAAGATATATAAATATGTTATTACTTCTTAAATGATAGACCATACTGTAATACACTTTATATAATTCTATATTTTAATTCCAAATAATGCTTCTTGAATTTCTTACACTTTTGTTGCCACATACTTATTTTTTGCTGTTAATATGAGATGGGAGTGAGCTCTTAGCTTCAGTACTTTCTTCAGGTATGCTTTTTCATCAATTACTGGAATCTGCCTTGGAGCAGGTTTCAACATTTGTCCTATCAGTGTCTGAGTAATAACAAACGTGATGGAGATGCTGGCACTCCCTGTGGAGTGCAGAGCCCTCATCCCTTCCGTTACAGCTTCTCAGCTTTTTTTCTTCCTTAAAAAGCTGCATCAGTAGAGTAGGGTTGGTTTTTTTTTGAAAAAGTGGAAGTACATGGTTTGTGGAATTTAGAAGTACTTCTTTTCTGATTGCACTTCTCTCGTTATTACCAGGAATCCTCCCTCCATTTTAGTTTGTTAATTGGGGATTTACACAGCCATTCTATTTCTTTTTATTGGAATCCCCAGTTGTGGATTTCTTCCTTTTTATTTTTCTGTTTGCAAATTCACCTTTTCAAGATCTGTGTAGCTTTAATTTGAATCCTTAGCTGTTCAGAGTCTTGCTGCTTTGGTTTTACTTCCTGTAGAGAAAGAGGCAACATTTCTGTTCTTCAGCCTTTGAAGTCTGGAAACTTTTTATAAAGAGGCCCTGTAGGAATTCACCACCCCACACTTTTGCTTGCAAAAAGGTTTGTTTCACTCTGTTATTTGTTTGCAAACAATTATTGGCAAACTGTTAAATGCTCCCTGGGTCACATTTATAAATGCAAAGTGTTAATTGGCCGTTTTGGCTCGTGCACCAGCATCAGTTAGTTTATAACCTTTAATATGTGTGCAAACACACTCAAATATGCCTCCTGTCCTAGGTATTAAACTGAGGATGTGGTTTGATGTCAAGGTGTTAAGTGGAGAGCTGATATACCAAAACAGCTTAGTGGGGATCAGGGCAGTTCTAAGACAAATATCATATAAATAGTTTAAATACAATACTTCAAAAGTCTGTGCTTCAGGAAAAGACACTTCTGCCTCTACGCTCTTTTCTCCTTACTATGAAAAAAATCTGGTGGTGATACTACAGCATTATTGCCCTCAGTGTTCCTGCTTGTAGGAAGCGAGAGAACTTTTGGCAGACATTTAACTGGATCCTTGGGAGCCAGAGGAACCGCATATCCAGAACTCCTGTGGTCCCAGCCAACATGTGCTCTGTGTGTGTGGTACCCGGATTGCGGTCAGAGTGAATCCATGGAGGAAAGCAGGATTGCCAGCAGGAAGTAGGCTGTGTCTGGTTTGTGAAAAAATGTAAAGTCAGCTGAATGTGGTAATTTGGGAGATGGCAGTGTGTTGCACACGTGGTGTGGTGGAAGGGGTTTGCTGATCCCTTACTGCTGATGCCCAGCTTCGAACAGTAAAACCACACTTTCTCCTGGGATGGTTTGTTGGGCTGGGTGTTTCAGCATGCTGCCATGCAGTGTGGCTCTTCCACAGAACCTTCCAGGTACAGAAGCTCCTGGAGCAATATTTTCAGCCCTGTTACTGCAGTTGTCAAGCCAGCCACAGCGAATGAAACAAACTCTTCCAGTGAAAGCATAGTGTTGTCGCCATAACTATGCTCACGTGAAGAAGATGCTGTTGGCCAGAGATCACCGTCCTCCCCTTCCTGAAGAACACTTGTGCAAGCCTGTGGTGTAGACGCAGCAAAGCAGCCTGCAGCCCGCGCCGGGTCCCAAGGTGTGAAGGGTGCGTTGGATAAGTCGCCCTAGCTGCTGCCTCTGGGGTGAGTGCCAGAGGTGGAGGTCTTGCTGTCCTCAAATAGAAATGTTGTGAGGGAAAAACATGTTTGTTTTCTCATTAACTTGAGCCCTGCGCTCATGAGAGCTATCAGTTGTTGCTTTTCCGAGATCTTCATGTGAATTAGAGGAACAAAGGTGGGCTTATGCAGAGGACAGGGCTTTTGGGGCAGAAACCAGCCCTCTGTGGAGCTTTACTGTGGATTTGGGGATACGATGTTCTGAGGCCTCTCAGCTGGGGACCGCAGCAGTGTCCAGGAACCTCTGGTCCAGCCTAGTTCTGCCTGCACTGGTACAAGTGGAGGGTGAATGGTGGACATCCTGTCTGAGGTGGGGTTAGATGGAGCAGGTCACAGCGAGCACTGTTCCTCAGCATGCCCGGCCGCCCATGTCCCTTTTCCCCCCTCCCATGGCCATCCTCTTGGCTCAAAGTGTTCTTGCAAAAATATCATCTGAAATAACTTTTGGTTCCTCTGGTGGGATTGGAGAATGAAAGAAAAAGGTCTAATGGCTTATGGGTTTTTCTCTTTCCATATTAATCATGATGATATCAAGCCTGTTTTTAAAGGAGCTATTGTATAGATTAAAGTTTTATATCATCCCACATAGCCTTATAGAATATGTAAATATGGGTCACACAATAAATATTTTGTGCTACAGAAAATATTTTGTACTATGTAGTTTCCTAAGTAATAAAGATATTCTGGCTGTTGTGTATTGTACCGTACAATTATCATTCAAGTTTAGCTTTACAAGATATTAAGAAAAAAAAATCTATTTTCTAACACTATACTGTAGGCATTTCTCAAAGGGATTTAAGAGGCTGACAGCAAAAGGAAATTGAGTTCTGTTAGGAAGACAAATCAATGAGATCTAGTGCCCCTTCTGTCATGCTTTTGCAATTGCCTTATCAATGTGCAAGCTCTGTGAGTTTGGGAAAGGAACGTTCACAGGCACTGCAGCCATGACAGAGCTAAGTGTAATGGGGACACTGGCAAGGAATGGACTAGTAAGAAAAATGCTGTGTTTCTAATCTGTTGAAAACCGATGCTATCGTGTTTGGCAAAAGATAAATTAATCCATTCCATGGTCTCCTTTGAGTCCCTCTTCTGTACAGAAGTGATTATCTATTTCACAGCCAAGCAGTTTCATATTCAAAGAAAAGATGAAAATGCAAAAAGGAACTGCAATAAAAACGGACTATATCAAACCGCTGTCTGTGTCTTTGTAGGTACCAAATGTTGTTTGACTAATGACCACAAATGCTACTGAGACACACTGCACTGTCAGTTGCATTTCATGTTTAGCGTTACATTGCTAAGACCCTTATCCCACCCCTCTCCACTCCTGCTTGTCAGAGATTGCAGCATCCCGCAGGCAGGCTCTGACGGGGAAGACAAATCTCCTTTGGAGGTGATTTGTCTCATTCTTCATCAGAAATGGCAGCAGCGGGCAGCAGTGGAAAGGAGTCTGTTGGAGATGGAGTGCAGCACTACGCTAGATGCTGTGCGGATCATCTCTGTTGTACCCCAGGAAAGCCTCCTGCGTGGCCGTACATAAGTGATGGGGTGGGGATGAAAAGCCTTGCCATAAACAGCTCTAACATGTGGTAAGATACAGCAAACTGCAGCAGAGAGCTCCATCCGGGCGCTGTCATGGATGGGACAGTTTTCCGGCCATCTGCCAATTAGGCGAACTTCAGGTTTGTCCAGCCAGGCCAAGTGGAGTAGCTTTTTGGCAATTCTGGTAAATGTTTCGTGTGGTTCTTAGTTTCAAGATGAGACACTGTCCTGGTTTCAGCTGGGATAGAGTTAATTTTCTTCCTAGTAGCTGGTATAGTGTTATGTCTTGGCTTTAGTATGAGAAGAATGTTGATAACACACTGATGTTTTCAGTGGTTGCTAAGGAGTGTTTAGACCAAGTCAAGGATTTTTCAGCTTCTCATGCCCAGCCAGCGAGAAGGCTGGAGGGGCACCAGAAGTTGGGAGGGGACACAGCCGGGACAGTGACCCAAACTGGCCAAAGGTCCATACCATGGGACGTCATGCCCGGTATATAAACTGGGGGAGTGGGCTTGGGGGGGATTGCTGCTCGGGAACTAACTGGGCATCGGTCAGCGAGTGGTGAGCAATTGCATTGTGCATTGCTTGTTTTGCATGTGCCAGTCCTTTTATTATTGTCGTTTTATGATTGCTGTTGCTATTGTTACTGGTTTCTTCCTTTCTGTTCTGTCGGCCTGTTCTTGTCTCAACTCACGAGTTTTATCTTTTTCCTTCTGATTCTCTCCCGCTGGGTGGGGGGAAGTGAGTGAGCAGGTGCGTGGTGCTCAGTTGCTGGCTGCGGTTAGCGGTTAAACCACGACAGACACGCTCAGAGCAGGTAGAAAACCCTGCAAGAGCAGCAGTAAATGGAGATGTGTGCAGTGTGAACGTAGCTTAGTGTTCCCTGAAGAGGGAACCGGGCCCACTACCAGCAAAGTAAAACGCTCTCAGATTGGCATCCGGTGTGGAAAGGCTGTGCTTCCCTCCCGTTAGATCCTGCTTTGCCTGCAAAGATGGGTGAACCCGTGTATGAAGCACTCGGCTCCCAAAAGACCCTGTTACACGCCCCAGGGCAGTGTGCGTGCAGGCGTGCTCCTGGCAAACGTGGAGGGTGGGCAGATGGACTGGGGTGCAAAGAAGGAAAAGGGGCTTGATACAGATGACCCCCACCAGGAAGGTTAAAGCTGAAGGAAGAACCCAAATCTTGAGTGCCAGCCCTGCTCTCCGGTACCAGCTGTCCCCAGCTTCCCTGCTATGCTTCCAGCAGAGCTCCCGGGAGCTGATGCTGACCCCACATCTCGTCTTGCATTCGAGCCCAAACAAGCTGTAAATATTTTGCACGGTTTTTTTTGCTTTGCGCTGGGCTTGGTTTCTGGGCTAAACCCTCCCATTAACTGCTGATGGGAGAGTTTTCCAGAGAAGCTGGCAAGAAGCAGCGTGAACGTGCTGATGTGAATTTCGACGTTAATCTTCTGTAAATCGAGTGGCACATTTTTAAGGGACAGCCGGGAGAAATCTGAATAACGTTTCCATAGCACGCTGCGAGCCCGCGCTATTGAGATGAAATCTCATGGATGGAATTCAGTAGACGCAGCTGCTGTATCAGCGTCCAAATAATGTGCTGTTCTGTTCAGAAGCAACCCATAAATAGCAGGGCCGCCTGCGCCGGCCGGCAGAGCGGAACCACGCCGGGAGAGGTAGCGGCGGCACTGCTTGGACTGGAAGGGGCTTTAAAAAAGAATTAGCATGTCTGAGTCGAGGTCTCGCTATAGCGAATGTTTTGCTAATGCTTGGCGAGAAGTGATACTGCAGGGTTTTGATTTAAGGACGCCGGTCAAACTCTGTTTCTTTTATTCATCTCCTATTAACCTCTCAACAACCCCTTGCGTTAGCATGGCAAGAGCAGGCGGGGAAGGCGTGTTTGGCTGGGGTTTCCTATTCGAGTAGGAACTTTGTGAGGTGTTCCTGGAGAGCAAGGAGGGGGCTCTTGCTGCTGTCCTACCAGCCAACTGCCTGGGGGTCTGATGCCCCCCCCAGGACGCTGGGCTGTGGGAGCAAGGGGGAGCCGCCAGATTTATGTTAGTGGGGAAAGATGTCAGCAGCTGGAAGCTGACACCTGGCAAATTCCTGCTGGAAACAAAGGACAGGCTTTTAGACATGAGTTTAATGAGCAACTGGGGAAATGGGCCAGGGTCAGAGAGGGATTCCGTGTCACTTGGAAGATGGCTTGGTTCTGTCACGGGCTCTCTGGCCCCACGGTGATGCCTGGGTGAGGATGCAGGGCCCATGTGCAGGAGGGAGAGGATGATGCATAACAGACCGCTTCCTTCTAGCCTGGATATCCCTGGGGATTTATAGCTGCTGCGTTCAGGCAGAATTGTGTTAACTTTTGCTACCTGTTCCCATGCCAGCTTCATCTTTTCTATTTTATTAAGCACTTTATAATTTATATTTATAAATTTATAATTAAACTTATAATTTATAACTTAAATATTTAAACTTTATATATATATAAACTTATAATTTATAACTTAAACCTCACATGAAAGTGATGCTGTTTTAACCTCCTACAATTTGGGTTTTCCAGGCACAATGACTGAGCAGCAAAGTCCCCCTGAGCAGATGGCGACTGGGGAGGGCGCTGGCGAGCGAGGTGGCAATTACAAGGTATACTGGGGGCAACCGGTTACAGATGGACTTCGGGTGATGCAGTGCTGTAGGTCACTGTGTGTTGCAGCGTGCAAGGCTGGTACCGGTGTTAAAGTGCTGCAGGTCGCACTGGGGAAGCAGACCGCCTCCGGCTCTCCTAACACGGCACCGCATCAGTGTCACTGCTCTGATCAGTCTGCTCCTCGCCCACGGAGCCGAGCTGTGCAGGGCTGCGGGCCGGGGAGGGAGGCTTCGTCCGGGGGATTTGCTGCTGCCTGGCAGGAGGAGACGCTGCTCACTGCGCTTGTGGCTGCCAAGTACATTTGCCTGCCGGTCTGGTGTGCAGCTGCACAGCGTTTTAATTCAGGAGATGAAAGTATCCTGTCATGGCAGGGATCGGCTGTTGGTTTGAGCAGTGAAACTCCCCGGGTGTTTTTATAGGTTATAATTCTTATGCTCGTAGGTTGGTTAGAGGTAAATCAGCTGTGGGTGTTGCAATGGCTGCAGCTTGTCCTGCAGCTTAGGAAGCTGGCTCCTGGCTGGGGAAGGCTGGAGGTGGGAGCAGATCCTGCAAATGGGGCAAAGAGGTGCTGGAAGCTTGGGCTGCTTATGGCTTTGGGTTGGAAAGAAGTTCCTGAGGACCACAGGCGTCGCATCTGCCCCTTGACACCCTGCATCACATGGTGTCTGCAGGAGGCTCTGTCCTTGTCCTGGGCGCAGGGGTTTCAGCCGGGATCCCTTTAGGGCAGGGGCCCGGGCGTGCCCGGCCACACATGTGCACAGCCTGGCTGTTGTCCTGACCCTCCTGGTCCCCAAATTGTGCCAGGAACCCTGGGCCTTGCTCCCTGCCGTGCTCCAGCCACTGGCACTGGCTTGAACTTGTCCTGCAGCTCAGCCTCAAAGACCTGCCGAGAGCAGGGGGTCCCAGGGAGGTGTTGTAGTCTCTGCACCTGGCAGGGCTTAGAGGAAAACACTGAAAAATGAGCTTGTTCCAGGCGAAGCTAGGGGAATGAATGGGTCTGGAGGGAGCAGTGAGAAGGAAAGGATGGTCCGTGACCAGGCTGGGGGCAGGAGACAGCAACCCACTGCCCCAGAGGCCTCTTAACACAAACCCTCTGCGTTTTCAGTGCTGTGTTTTCAGGCTGTCATGGGTGAAATATCAGCCCATGTTTTACTGAACAAACTGAAGTCTGGGAGCTGTCGGGGCAGAGGCATGCAGCAGTATCCAGCCCTCCCGCAGGAGAGGAGTGACAGTCGGGGCAGTGGGAATGGAGGGGACACGGCCGCTTGCGTTTGCCAAGGGGGAGTCCTGCACCAAGTGCAGGGCGCTTCTCCCCAACGTGGCTGCAGCAGCGGCAGCCGACGGCATCTCTCCCCGCTTTAGATCACTATCTACGAGCTGGAGAATTTCCAGGGGAAGAAGTGTGAGCTGACTGAGGAGCTCCCCAACATCACCGAGAAAGAGCTGGAGAAAGTGGGCTCCATCCAGGTGGAGTCTGGCCCGTAAGTCCGGGGTGCAGAGGATGGACAAGCCCAGGGGTGGGGGGCAGGGAAAGCATCCCCCACCTCCTGCTCACGGGGAGCAGCAGCATTGCCTCGCGTTGGGGTGCTCCCCCATGCATGGGTGGCTGTGCCGTGTCCGACCCCCTGGTCCCGCAGGTGGTTGGGCTTTGAGCGGCAAGCCTTCGCCGGGGAGCAGTTTGTGCTGGAGAAGGGGGACTACCCGCGCTGGGATTCCTGGTCCAACAGCCACAACAGTGACAGCTTGATGTCCATCCGTCCCCTCCAGATCGTGAGTAGCAGCTGTGTTGGGGTGTCTGTGCCCCCAAGGACAAGCAGCACGGCCGCAGCGATGGGGACTGCCAGGCTGGGAAGGTCTTGGGAGGCTGGGGGCATGCAGGGCAGGGCATCCCCTGACCCGTGCTTTCCCCCAGGACAGCCCCGACCACAAGATCCACCTCTTTGAGAACGCGGGCTACACTGGGCGGAAGATGGAGATCGTGGACGATGACGTCCCCAGCCTCTGGGCCCACGGCTTCCAGGACCGTGTGGCCAGCGTCAGGGCCCTGAATGGAACGTAAGGACGGTGGCACTGGGGACATGCGGGGACATCCCAGTGAGGTCTCATCCCGTGGCACCGTGGTTGGTCCCCCCCAGGGTGGGGGCAGGGATGCCTGGCACAGCCCCTGCAGCAGGGACAGGGCAGCTGTTCCCACAGTGCTGCTCGTGCCCATCATGCATGTCCCTTGCTCCCTCCCCACTGCCACCCTTTCCCTGGCCCACAGGGATAGAAGAGGACCGAGGCAGTGTCACTCGGGCCGCGTGACAGCTCCTCACCCTGCTCCAGGGCTCTGCTGGGCACCACTGCTGGAGCAGTGGAGCCGTGGCCCCTTCTCTGCCCTGAGCTCTCCAGCCCCTCCCGGCACGATGGCATTTCCCACCCGGGGGAGCCTCACTGCAGTGGCACTTGGTGCTGGTGGAGCAGTGGCCCCAGGCAGCTCTGCAGAGCATCTCGTGGCTGTGCTGGGCAGAGGCACCGGCACAGCCTCTGGGGTGGTATGGGGATGCTGCCCTCCCACTCCGGGCAAGGGGGGACGTGCCTACTGGGTGGGGGGCTGCAGCCGGGCAGCTGGAGCTGCCCCCGGGGCGCTGCTGAGCGCTGCCTCCATCCCCTGCAGGTGGGTGGGCTATGAGTACCCGGGGTACCGGGGCCGCCAGCACGTCTTCGAGAAAGGCGAGTACCGCCACTGGAACGAGTGGGACGCCAACCAGCCCCTCATCCAGTCCGTGCGCCGTGTGCGGGACCAGCAGTGGCACCAGCGGGGCTGCTTCGAGAACAGCTGAGGGACGCCCCGGCCCCCCGCTGCCCCCGCTGCCGCCCGTGCCGGGGACCGGCTGACGTGATGCCGCCAGCTGATGCCGTGACGTTGGTGTTTTTTTGTGCAAAAACCTTAATAAAGCTCTGAGCTGGAGGTTGCTGGGGGCCTGCCTGGTCCTGGACTGGGGTCGTGCTTGTGTGGGGGTTGCAGTGACTGGACCTGTGGTCTGGGGATGGTGGGACATGGACAGGTGCCATGGCAGCATCCCCAGCATCCTCTGTGCTGAGCAGAAGTGGGGAAAGATCGAGTATTTGCAGTGTTACATAAAGGTTGCAGCTTTCAAAAAATAAATCCCTGTGGTGCAGTGCTGGCATGGCCAGCATGTGGAGGCGAGCCCAGGGGCAGCTCAGCCCTGGGGGGGGTGGGGTGGTCTTGGAGCATTTGCAGAGGATTTTTCCCATGATTCTGTCCCTTCTCAAACCATCTCCCTGGGCCAGGGGAGCTCTGCTCGTGGCCCCTTCCCCACTTCCCTAAGCCCTGCCTGCCCCGCTGTGAAACGTCATCCACCCCAAAGGGCATGGTGGTGGCTGGGTGGTCCTGGGGGACACGGGCAGCCTCAGGGGCCATGGGGCTGGGGTGGCCCCAGGAGCAGCGGGGAAGGGGAGAACAGTTATCCCCAGGTGGTGCCAGGCCTTGTGCATCCCAAAAGGGGACTCACCCTGCAGGGTGAGGGCTGTGCCCGGCCCCAGCACCCTGCAGGGTCCCCAGCGCAGCCCCGAGGAAGCTTCCCACCAGCACCCAGGGCTCTTGCTCCCTGTGGATGATCCCTGGGGCAATCTGGTTGCAAAGGCAGCGGTTAGAGGCTCCTTTGGGCCACGTACCCTGAGGGTGCCGGTGGGGAGCTGGGCATCCCAGCATTTAGCAACCTCAGCTGTGCAGCAGAGGTGCAGAGTGCAGGCAGAGCCCTGCCACAGGGGTGCAGCAGCCGCATCCGGGGACCACTGAGGGCTGGTGGCAGAGGTGGGAGATGGGCTCAAGCCTGCCTCAGCACTTCGTGACAGGCACCAAACAGCCACTCCAGAGCTTTTCTTTCTGGGCCCAGGTTTGCAGCTGTTAAAGGAGATTGCGTGGCCCTGGGCAGCAAAAGCTGCTTCCAGCACAGTCCCTGGGGCTGCTGGGGTCCTGGGTGGCCATGGCTGCCTGTGGCATCGTCACTGTCCGTGGTTGAGATGAGTGAAAACCAGCCAGGCAGAGCCAAGGGGAGGGAATCGCAGCCCAGCAGGAGCCATGCTGAGCACCGTGTCTGTCACTCACTGGGGTGCGCGAGGGGCCGGGATGTGCCGGACGCAGCCGTGGGGATGCATGTGCCCTGCACTGGGACCTGGGGCAGGTCCATGGGGGTCCTGGCCCAGGCATGCCTATGAATTAGCCCAGGGAGATGGGGAGGGCAGTGGCTGGATCCCTCTGTGGTGCCGCAGCCGGAAGCACAGGGAACGAAGGATGGTGGCAAGACTGGGAGCGTTGTAGGCATTTGCTTGCAAACCTGACCTGCCAAAACCTGTCCGAGGCATGGCGTGATTTCTTGCAGAGCCACACGGTCGCCTGTGGCCCCCGCAGCCCCACGAGGCCCCATCACCCACAGCCAGGGCAGCTCCAGACTGTGGGGACCGACCCCTCTGCGTGTCACTGCCAGGGGAGGATCTGGTCGCAGTACAGCAGAGGTGACCCTGCGTGCGGCCGTCCCGGGTGCTGGGGCTGGGGGGGTGGCCAGAGGTGCTGTTGGGGAGGCTGTAGCATGTTGGCATGGACATGGCTGGTGGCACATCTGCTGCAGGACCCCCATGAAGTGTTGCGTGCAGGAGAGAGTTGGTCTGGGCCTCATTAATGCTGTGTGATGTTTGCTGGGGTGACAAGGGGGATCGCACTTCTCCGGGGGCTGTGGTTGCTGCACAGCACCCAGTGAGTCTGATAGCTTTTTTGTCAACCCCACCCCCCCCAACTCACTTTGCTGCAGCTAAAATCAGCCCACGGTCCTGACGTGTCTCCCCAGGTCAGCCAGCAGCAAGATGCCAGTGAAGGGGTTTTGCTGCTGCCCTTAACCCTCAGCTTGTCCCCGGGTGGGTGCTGCCCATGCCAGGCACAGGCCAGCTATGGGGACACGTTCTTGGCTGCAAGCTCCTGCTGCCGACCTCAGCTTTGTCCTGGTGTGATGGAGGGACCTCCATGCTGCTGTTCCTGCTGCCCTGTGGGGCTGGGATGCTTCTCAGGGACCCCAGACAGGTGGGGGGATAATGGAGAAGGAGCCCAACCCCCAGGTGCCCCTGTGCTCAGGCTGAGGATGCTGGGCAGGTGCTGTCCCACTGCATCGTGCCACTAGGACCAGATCATGCCCCTGCCCATCCCTGAAGCGCCAGGTCGGCCGCAGGAGATGGCAGTGGGAAGGGGGTCCTGTGGTGCCCCCCGGCCCAGGAGCCTTGCAGGGTCCCTCTGCGGCAGCACCAGCATCCACACTGGCACCAGCTGCGGGGCACAGGCGCTCCCTTGCTGGGGTGCAGACGGGCAAAGCCAGACGTTTACCAGTTATTTGAAGGCTCATTTTATCGCGCATGGAAAGAGCCAACTTCAGCAGTTTTTGGCGGTTCCAGCGGCGGGGCGGCTCGCTGGTTTGTTGGAGGGATAAAGTCTCTGGCTCCAAAACTCCTGAAGCAGGGCTGGCGGGCGCTTTGTTTGCAAGGGCCGGTCTGGGTCTTGGCATGCATTCGGCTGATGCATGCAAACTCCAAATCTCCTTGCCAACAAACCCAACAAAGCGGGCGACTCGAATGTGAAAGCTAATGAAATAACTCCCCGACTTGGTGTTTGGGGAGACAAAGGCTGCGGCTGATCAGCTGACCTTGGTTTTCATTGGGTTTTAATCCAGCATTCTCGCTTTGAATCATGCTTTAACTATTTTGTAAATAGTTTTGGCACCATTCTTCTGCGGCTCGGTATAAATTCCACCTCTCGGCCGCAGCCCTTCACTGGCTCAAGCGGGTACTGGTATAACTGGTAAGACTTTTCTATTTATTGTGCTCTTTTTTGTCACTGCCTCCTCCCGACCCCCGGTGCCGGAACTCACTCCCGCAACGCCGGACAGAGGTGCGGAGGTGGCAGTGGGATGCGGGCATGCCGGCTGGGGGTGAGCTGCAGGGACGGTCCTGTCCCTGCAGCCCAAACCAGGGGGCCAGCTCAGGAGTATTGCCGCCCGGCTGTGGCTCGGTTTTTGTTTTCTTGGGAATGAGCTGTTTTCACCTGCTCTGGAGCCTGGTCTGATACAGGGGGTCCCGCTGGGCTTGAGGACGAGGGTTCTTCGTAGGGGCAGCCATGCCAGGTAGAGCCGGGAGGGCTCGGCACTGGCGACCCTGCACAAGTACATGCACATGCCTGTGCATGGCCGGGGCTGGCGGTGGAAGCCCCGATGCTTCTCCCTGTCACCTCGTTAAGGCACTTGTGTGGCACAGGGACTCCTCGGCTGTCACTTACTGGGCAGGGACAGTAGGAAAAGCCTTGGCGGCAGGGGCTGGGATCCCCCGGGAATGATTCATAAATGCCCTGGGCTCATGGGTCCCCTCGCTCCCAGCTGGAGACCCTTTGCAGTTTCCACCATGGGTGATGCTGCTCTAGGACTATTGCCTGAGCTCCTCCATGAGCCTGGGGAGGTTTGTGGTGCTGAGCAGCCCTGAGCAGGGACTGGGCCTAGAGAACCCAGCCTGTGCCCGCTCTACTGTGAGCCCCAGCCCCGGCACCCCTCTCCCCTTTCTGGGCAACTCGGCAGCAAGGAGCAGCCAGTGGCGGAGCGCTGGGCAGGCTGTGGAGCACAGATGTGGGGCGCGGACACGGGGCTGTGAGCACAGTCCTGGGTGCATCCTCAGTTGCAGCTTTTAACCTTCTGAGTTTTCCTCCCAAGGCAGCAGACAACCCAGCTTATAATGGCTTCCGAGCACCAAATGCCAGCCTCCAAGCAGCAGCAAGCCAGCTCCAAGGTCAGTATGTGGCTTCTCCTCTGGTCTGCAGCAGGGCCCGTGCACCCTCAGCATCGCTGAGCGCCCAAATTATCCCCCCTGGGATATCCTGGGGCCCCAGTTGGGCTAGGAGCAGCTGAGCTGCCACCATGCAGCCCCTCACCAGCACCCTGCAGTGTTACTGGCTGGTGCTGAGCATCGCCGGCAGCGGTGCTGAGCCGTTTGCAGAGGGGTGAGGGGACGGGGAGGAGGGTAGGAGATGCACAGGATTTTGCTGGCGTCCCACGGCCCCAGTACGGGCAGAGCGGGTGGGAATGGATCAACTCTGCAGACACAGCAGATCTGCCCCCCGCCACCCCACTGACCCATGAAATCTGTGCTGAGCTGGCGGCTCTCGGCCCCCCAGGCTGCCCCGGTGCCTCCCCCGTGTGTGCTGGGTGCCCTGCTCGCTGTGTCCCGCCGGCAGCCAGGATGCTCGAGGCAGACGCCGGGTTGCTCAGCTGCTGGAAGCCTGGTGTGAGCGCAGACATCCCTCTGTGAGCAGCACCAGGGCGCTGGGCTGGTGCCGGCAGGGACTCGCAGGCATCCAGGAGTGAGAGCTGCATGCTCAGAGGGATGGAAATGTTGGTTCATGCTTGCAGGCTGGTTAAAAGCCACTGACATGCAGGTTTTGGGGGGCAGCGCGAGGTCTGGGCTGCAGCAGTCATGGGGCTGGGCTGAGCCAGTGGTTGGGGACAGCGTATGCCCCCCCTCCTCGTGGTGCCGGGGGTGGCGTGCCCCACTCTGAGGTCCCCGCTCTCTTTCAGATTGCCATCTTTGAGCAGGAGAACTTCCAGGGCCGCTGCCATGAGCTCAGCGGTGCCTGCCCCAACCTGAAGGAAGCCGGCGTGGACAAAGTGGGCTCCATCCTTGTGCACTCCGGACCGTATGTGCCAGGAGGGGCTGGGGGGGCCACGGTGGTGCGGGGGAGGGAGGCAGGGGCTGGGACGTGGAGGGGATCTCCCCATTGCTGGCACGTGTACCCTGGATATCATGTTGCTAACACCGCTGTGCTGCTTCCCCACCTCGCCCCAGTGGGCGCCCGGTGCCAGTGGGCGAGCAGGAGACGACTGGGTCCCCTGGGCGGGACGGTCTCCCCCAACCCTGCTCGGTGAGAATGGAGCTAGCACGGATTGCAACATGTCCCCCCCAGTTTGGTTTCCTTCCTTTCGGGAGCAGGCACAGGCAGGAACGGCAGCCCCTTGGCAGTGTGCAGCACTGCCGGCAGCATCTCCTCTCCCCATCCACCTGCTGAGCCCTGTGTGCGCTCTTGGAGAGGGGCTCTGCTCCCCCAGCTGGGGGCTCTGGGCAATGGGGACCCCCTGAAAAGTGCCTGGGGAAGTGCCGGGGTAGGTTCCCTGCCCGCACCCCATGGCCAGCAGCGCGCTGCACCCAGAAACAAGGGGGCAGCTGCTGAGTGCCCTGGCAGCAGCACAGCCCCATGTGGGCTGTGTAGGTGATCCCCTCCTCCTATGGGTCCCCAGGGACCAAGGATGGGTGGCCACTATGCCAAAGCATCCACACTGGCAAGTCCTGTGGTGCTGTTGCCGGTGGAGAGCTGGGACTGGCTGTGCCGGGCCCTGTGTGCGGGATGGAGGCGTTGCTCCCCAGGCAGGGTTGCCCGCTCCCACCCTGGCACCGGTGCTGGCACCCCACCAGGCGCCGTGGTGCTTATTTCCATTTTCCAACAGGGAGCAGAGGGGCCTGTGCCCTGCTGGGGGGGCACAGCCAGGGACTCAGCCCGAGGGTGTTTGCCAGGGTCGGTGCCGGGGTGCTGGTCCCCATGCTGCTGCCCTGTCTAAAGCTTGTCCCCTGCTTTCTTCCAGCTGGGTGGGCTACGAGCAGGCAAGCTGCAAAGGGGAGCAGTTTGTGTTTGAGAAGGGGGAGTACCCCCGCTGGGACTCCTGGACCAACAGCCGGAGAAGCGACAGCATCACTTCCCTGAGACCCATCAAAGTGGTGAGAGCACCCAGACAGCCACTACCCACCCGCCAGACCAAGGTCTGCAGCCAGAAGTCTTCCCCAGCCTTCCCCCGCCCTCCCCAGCCCCGCGGGCGGAGGGGCACC
>JANZLQ010000092.1:14587002-14609016 GCA_026212715.1 Elanus axillaris | reverse complement strand
CCCCGCGGGCGGAGGGGCACCCCCTCCTGCGCACCCTCGCCCCAGCCCTCGGGGCCCAGGGAGCCGGGGGGGGGGTCGGAGGGAGCGCGGGGACAGGGGCAGTGGTAGGTGACCCCAGAGCGAAGGACGTCTGCTGGTAAGTCTGGCAGTGCCCACGCAGGCGCCGGCTCTCTGAGCTGGATGGGGGGATGCAGAGCACCCCTGGCATCGGTGGGAGTGGTGGCATGTGGTGCCGGTCCCTCGCCTCGGTTTCCCCACAGCCCTGGGCTTTGCCATTCCCCACCCCCCCCCCCCGCCCATCCCTGGGTGCCGGTGGCCGCTGACGCCCCATTTCTGCTCTCCCCACTGCAGGACAGCCAGGAGCACAAGATCGTGCTGTACGAAAACCCCAGCTTCACCGGCAAGAAGATCGAAATCATAGACGATGATGTGCCCAGCTTCCATGCACATGGCTACCAGGAGAAGGTCTCATCCGTGCGGGTGCAGAGTGGCACGTGAGTACCGGGGACAGCGGGACCTGGGTGATGCCGGTGCGTCGCACGGCTGAGGAGCCTCAGCTGTGCCGCGGTACGGGCGATGGTGCGGCGTGTGACCTGTGTGCTTGCCTTGGCAGGTGGGTGGGATACCAGTACCCTGGCTACAGGGGCTACCAGTACCTGTTTGAAAAGGGGGACTACAAGGACAGCTCAGATTTCGGCGCTCAGCACCCCCAGATCCAGTCGGTCAGGCGCATCCGGGACATGCAGTGGCACCAGCGTGGCGCCTACCACCCCACCAACTAGAGCCCCCGGCCCGTGCCGGGGCGCGGGGAGCAGAGCAAGCTTTCCCCCGGCCGCCGCTGTCCCCCCGCGGCCTCGCCTCCCGCCTCCCTCCGTGTGATGCACGCCGCTGCCGAAGCAACTGA
Organism: Elanus axillaris; assembly: GCA_026212715.1. Classification (NCBI taxonomy): domain Eukaryota; kingdom Metazoa; phylum Chordata; class Aves; order Accipitriformes; family Accipitridae; genus Elanus; species Elanus axillaris. The sequence goes on along the minus strand of JANZLQ010000092.1, from coordinate 14,608,112 downwards.
ATAAAGCTTGGAGTTTCAAAGTCCTGCCTCTGGCCTTTTCATTCCTGGGGTAGGGGGGGGTTGCAGAGGGGCCCCGCCAGCAGCATGCCCATCCTGACTGCAGGCTCCTGGGTGGGGAGGGGGGGCCCACCGCCGCACCCCCAATGCTCTCAGTGCCGCCCGCCTCCTGCTCATCTCCAGTGGCCTCGCTGGGTTCACTTGCCAGCGCTGGTAGACCACCAAACCGCCTACAGGGAGGTGGGCTGGGGGCTCAGCAGGAGGGACGGGAGCTGCTCGCCTCCTCCGTAGCCAGCACCCCTGGGGGGGCCCAACCACCATGGCAGCGGGGCTCAGCCCTGTCCTGGGGTGCAGAGTCTCCTCCGCAGCCGTGCATCCTTCTGTGGCCGGCAAAAGTGTCCCTGAAGCACTGTGGTGCCAGGGCGGATGCAACGACGGCTGGTGGGGTTTGCCGTCTCAGTCAGAACCGCTCCAAGCCAAATAATTGCTTAGTTATTAGGCATTGTAAGCTTTAATTAGCAATAATGCTTTAATTTAGCATTAATAATGCTAAAGAATGCTTGAATTATTTGTGTCGTAAGTCGAGCAAGGGAAGCTGTGGAACACCAGCTCCCTCAGAGGAACCACAGCCTCACCCGGCCTGGCCCAGGGCTCAGGACAGCGGTGGAGATGGCGGTGGAGGCTGCTGGGCCAGCCCGGTCCCGCCACTGGCAGGATGCGGCCGTGGTGACGGCTGCCGTGTGTCACCGCAGCTTTGCGGGCTTGGGGCGGCTGCAGGCGTGCGGAGGCCGGGGGGCTGCAGGGGTGCCTTGGGATGGGACACCCCGGCCATTCCCGCCCTGGCTCCTGCCGCAGCTCCTGGGATGCAGGGACCTGCCTGCTGCTGCTTGGCTACAGTGTTTTGGCATGAACACCAGAAAAATAGGGAATCGGAGGGAGATGGGGATGCATGGCCCCTGCCTTCATCAGCTCCCACGTGCACCGCCCCAGCGGACGGTGTTTTGCCCCCTGAATCCTCCGCGTTTCAGAGCCTTTTCCGCTGTGCTCAGGATGACTGAGCCAGATATAAATCACCGGTTTGGCAAGGCCCAGCTCCACGGGGCGATAATCTGAATTAATCATTTGCCAAATGTTGCTGTGAAATGTCAGCTCCTTGGCGACTCATGCTTTGGCAGCGTGCTGCTGCGTTGCCTCGACTGAGCCGCTTCCCTGTGAAAATCTGCGCGTTTCCCTCAACGGCGAAAATTCAGAATGATCCCAGACCTGAAAATTTCTCATGACAAATGGGGTTTTAATGGACATAGCAAAAACACACACGCTACTGTGCTGCTGATGGGTGAGCTCTGCCTCGCCTGGGCATTTGCCTGTGAATCATCGGTGGGAAACGGCATCTTCTGTGGGTGCAAAATCGGTGATGAGGCGGAGAGCATAGACCCGCAGTCCCCACAGCTGGGGACCAGGGCAGCCCCCGCAGGGACCACGGAGCCCGGCTGTGAGCAGCAGGGAGGCTGGGGCAGGGGGAAAGCACTGAAAATAGAAGAGGAAAATGTGAGTGAGCCTGGGGGCAGCTTATCTGGGACCTGTTGGGGGAATTTCCTCGTCTGGTGGCTGGATGCACTCAAGTGGGTGCCCTCAGGTCACTTTGATGCAGCTTTAGCTCTGCTGAGATGGGTTTTTCCACTCTCTGTCCACAGGCTGCTCCCTGGGGCATCAGAAGCCACCGTGCTGCCCCAGGTGCACAGGCAAGGGGACTCAGCGATGGCCCAATCCTCCCCCCCCCCCATCCCGCCCAGTGACATCACCTCCCCAGGATGGCAATCCCGGTTGCTGGCCCAAGGTTTTCGTGGCCTGAGCCAGAGATGGGAAAGAATGCAGTGGCCATGGCGTGAGCAGGACCTGACCCCCAGCTGGGAGCTTTGCACTGGTGGGTGAGCTGCACCCCACTTGCCACAGGGCAACGGCAGCGCACTGGAGCAGGCAGTTTCTGCAGGGGCTCACGTATGGGAGACGTGTTTGCCTTGGTGAGCGAGGGCTTCTGTTATGTGGCAGCTCCTCCTGCTCTGACTCACAGTTGCTCATCAGTCACTCCAGCCCCAAAACCTGCCCTTGCTGAAGGAAGTCACATCCCGTCCTGCAAACGGTGCTGCTGCGTGTCATCCCTGGCACAGCCCGCACCTCCACACACAGCCATCCTTGACTGGGCTGGAGAGGTGCTGGGACAGAGCACCGCATTCCCCGCTGCCCACCCTGTCCCCGCTGCCCACAGAGGGACCCCAAAGCGCAGGGACGGCAGCCGGATGGCCGGGCAGCTCTGTTGCTCCCTGTGCTACTGGGCACCGTGGCTGCTGGCTGGGACTGAGCATGGACACGCTGCGGGCATGTCCCCAGCTCTCCTCTCAGGTGGGAGCAGTGTTATTCCCTGGTCAGCCTCCCAGCATCACTGCTGTTCCCAACTGCTACGGGCAGGGAGAACTCTGGAGAGAGCCACTTCCCCGTCTGGTTGCATTTTTAAGCGGACACAGATAACAAATGTGAAGCCATCTGCCTGGCAATACAGGCAGCCCTGGCAGGGTAGGCAGATCTCCCAGTCTTCCCAGAGGATGGTCTCGGCCAAGAGAGGAGAAGAGCCAGGTCTGGTCTGGGGAAGGCGAGCAGAGACTCACCACGTGGTGTCACCCAGGGCAGAGCTGGGACTCTGGTCTCATGTCACCCTGTGCCAAAGGCCGAGGTGGGAGCTGTCGGATGCTGGCGCACGGGCAGGACCCGATGGGGCTCTGGCTGCCACCCTGGCCGTGGCACCCAGCCTGGCTGCGGGAGCAGGGAGAGCCGGGGTTCGGCTCTCGGGGAGCAATGCTGCAGGTGCCACTGTGAGCTGCAGAGCCCTCCTGGTGCTCCTCTCACAGGGATCGCTTTTCAGCTTCTTACAGCTTTCCCTGAGATTTGGATCCAGCACCCAGGAGCATGGGGCTGGAGAAGGCAGCGTGGGCTGCTCACTGCGGCTTGGCGTCCCTCTCTGGGATGTTTCCTCCTTCCAGCTCCCCTTTCCCCTTTCCTTTTGGAGAAACTGTAGAAATGGTAGGACCTAGAGGGGGAGCAGAAAGTTGAGACTCAAAGGCTGTTTAGCTCAGCAGACAGCCAAATAGCAAGAGCCACTGATTAGCACTTGAAGCCAAACAAACCGAGCCGAGGAGCAAGGGAGGGCTGTGTTTGAGGGGGAAGGCAATTAATCCATGCAAGAAGCACCCTTGGCTTCGGGGGGATTTGCTGCCATTGGAAACACCACAGCTGAACCGAGTGTTTCGGGAGATGTGGTCACCCAAAAGGTGCAGCTCCTTGGCATGGCTGAGCAAATGCCATCACTGGCTCAGAGAGAGAAAAGTGCTGGGAAATTTTATTTTTTTATTTTTTTAACTTTTTTTTTTTTTTAGATTATTCAAAAGCACAAGATCGCCTCCATCCCACGTGAGCTGCGGAGATGCCATCTGGCACGCTGCTATCCTGCAGCTCAATGCCTGCCCCCCACCCCGGCACGGCCGCCAGCCACGGTGGCTGGGTGCCCCCGGCCACCCCAAGCTGTGTCTCTTGGACCATCTCCCTCGCCGCTGCCCACCAAGCCTCGCTGCTGGCAGGGCTGCGGGGAGGAACAGCGGGCGCTGTCACCAGCGGTAGCTGGTGATATTTCAGCGGTCCCACAGCTCTGCCGGCAGGTGGGTGGTTTTGCTGTCATGCCAATAGATGGGAGAGCTAAAGCTGTTCTCCAGACTGGCAAAGTCTTTTTTTTTTTTTTCACCCAGCAAATACTAGGGGGGGGCTGAGGGAGGGGCTCAAATCCCATTGCCACCAGCCACGCTGGGTTTCAGCCCCCTCAGGTGGCCCTTCAACACCTGCGATGGCCGGGGCACGTTCGGTGCTTGTGGGAGCTGCAGGTGCCATCGGGCGGTGGGGGTCCCCTGGGACCCTCTGCAGGTTAATCCCCCCCCACGCCAGGCATGAGGAGCCCGGGCTGTAACACAGGCCAGAGGCAGGAGCGGGTCCTGCCTGCAAGGCAAAGGGCAGCAGCAATTTGCCATGGAGTAATTCATGCCAGAATAAAAATAATGCAAACCCCTGGCTAAATTGCATCTGAGATTTAGGTGCCTTTTCCTTCCTATTTTGTTCTTCAGCTTGAGCATCGGCCGTTGTCTGTCCTTGGAACGTGCCTTCTTGGGGGACCGTGTCCGATGTGGGATGTGCTGGCTGGCGGGGAGGAAGCAAATGCAGCGAAAAGAGATGTGAAAGTGCCCATGTGCTCACAGTGACTTTCCTTCGCCTTCCCGCCGTGCCCGCTGAGCCCAGTGGTGGCAGCTGGGTGAACCCCCCTTCTTGCGCAAGGTGCCGAGGCCCTGAGAGACACGCCAAGGTCGGGGAAATCATTGCCTAAAAAAGAATAGTCTTGAAAAATATGAAATGTTTATTCGTAGTTTTAGTGGTGTGAGTTCTATCTTATCTGCAGCCTGGATACTTTGGGCGTTGCATGTGCCTTGCCAACTGTTAGGGGTTTACTGTGGGTTTCACAGATTTTTTGTCCTTTGAAAATTATTGTTATTGTTATGTTTAATTCTCCAGCCTCTGGAGCCACATGGTTACATGAGATTCTTAGCTTCAACTTTTTTTTTTCTTCTTTAAATTAAATTGAGCCTCTAGCCTCATGTTTGTGCATACACACACAGACCCTAGCCACAAATACTAAAGGCTTAAGAAAGGAAGGAACAATAAGCAGGAACCCAGCATATATTATTCAAGTCTTGTGGTTTTCAGGGCAGATTTGTGATTTATCAAGCTCAGCTTTGGCATTTGGAGCAAGAAAATAATCTCAACTCCGATTAATGCAAAAGCTGGGACAAGAGTGAAATAACCCAGCGTTAGTTCCCCAGCCGAGAGAGGAGCCTCTCCCCACTTCGGCAAGGGATGCCGGGTTCCTGCTGTCCCCGGGGCGATGGGGAGCAGCCACGCTGGATGCTGAGGTCCCAACAGCTGCTGCTGTCTTGTTTTCCTCCTCTTCTGATTAGAGAAAACATCTGGGGAGAAAAAGCAGCTGCTGTGAGCAAGGGGACCTGCTGCGAGGCAGGTCCCTGCTGGAAGCTGGGGGAGGACAGAGGGGCTGGGGGGCACACCGGGTGCTGGCACCGTGCCGTGTGGTGAGCGGAACATCCTGGCTTGGCCTGCCTTTGTAAAATCACCTGTTTATAGTGACCAGTTTTTCATACTCATATATGAAGGGTGGGTGGGGGTGTTCACGTAATTTTTCCATTTCAGGCTCTGAACGCTGCAGCCAAACACAGGATTAGAAGTAGAAAGGAATTCAGCTGGGACCGATGGCTGCTCAATGCTGGCTCAGGACCCATTAGCATCACTGGACTGGTGTCAGCCCCGAGTACAGTTTCTCTTGCCTGACAGGGGGCCTTGTGTGTCAGCAGAGGAGATCTCTTGTATTTATAGGCAGAGGTAATACCAGGTCCTGTCCAGCAACCGGTAAGACAAATGACCTTGATCACCTTGTGGTACCTGGGGCTCTGCACTGGGCCGGGAGCAGATGACCGGAGCTAATGGATGCTCTTGTCCAGAAAGCCAGGATCCCATTTGCTTGTTTTTGTTCCTAACATTAATGCGAAGAGAAAGAAAAAGCAAGGAAAGAAAGGTTTACAGCTTCCTAGGCTTCTTGCAGCAAGTAAAACTCCTGTCCAGTTGAAATGCTAATTAAGAAACATCACTTCTTCAAAGGCCAGAATTAGAAATAACCACATGGAGACATAATGGGATTAAAATGTATCAGGGGATTAAAGCAGCAGTGAGGACTCAGCGATGCTGCTCCTGCCCCATGCACTACAGTCAGTCACTCAGTGTGTTTTTCCCAACGCTTGATTATGAAATGCTCAGGACAAAACCCAAACACTTTAATAATACGAAAAGCCAAGTGTATGTGCCGGTTGAGGAGGCTCCCGCACATGGCTGCAGCACTCAGCCCCCGCTCCCTCCAGCGCGGGGCCTGCAGCCACCTTTGTGTCGTACTCTGCTGCGGAACGGGCCTTTGCATCAAACAGCTTTACCCAAACACATATGTGTTTGGGTAAAGAAAATGTTGTCTTTCCCTGCGGGCAAGCAGCCAGGGCAGCCCCAATTGCTTCCTCGTCCCACCGCAGCTGGCAATTAAACCCAGCGATCACCAGCAAACGTGGCGTGACCCATCCATTGTACCCCCGCGCTCCAACCTGCCATCAGCACGGCCGCCTTTGTACAGAAAACAGCAGCTTGAGGTGGGTAATTGGAGTATAAGCAGCCAATGCCATTAGATAATTTGAGGTGGTAAAAACCAGTGCTGGGGTCTCGCTTTCAATGTCAACACAAAAGGCAAAGAAACTGTTTGCAGTGATGTGAACTCCTGGGCAGCAGAAGTGCCAATTAGGAAACATCTGTGCCTCATAGTCCAGGCAGACTACGAGCAAGCACATGGCAACATAATGGGATTAAAATATATCACCGGATTATGTTAGTGCTGCAAAGATCAGCTGCTGTGGATGTTCTTACGAAACTAAGGAAAAAATGAAAAACAAATTTCTCTCTTTAGGACAGACATAACCTTTTTTTCCTTTTTTTAAAATTTCTTAATTTGTATCTTACATAATGTGCAGGAGCTGGTGCCATACCTTTTCTCTGTACGGTTCAGTTCATCTAAAAAGACAGCCTGTGCTGAGCTGAGTTTAAGCAATTTTAGATGAAATGGCCACATAAGCAGCTGGTCCCTCCTGGTCCCCAGGTGCTGCCTGCATGGCTATGGCTGCATGGTGGGAGGCTGTAGCCCTTCAGAATTGGCTTTCCCTGGGTGCCTGGGGGTATGAAATGGTGGATGTCCCCTCTGCCACCTCGGTGCAGCCTCTGGTCCCGCTGGCAGGGCTGGAAGGTGTGGTGTGAGCAGGATTTGATCCCTGGGGTTGAGCAGTGCCTTGTGTGCAAGAGGCAGGAGTCCAGCAGCGGTGGGAGGCTCGTGCAGGAGCGGGGACACTGTGATGTGAGCATCCCCGGGCTGCAGCAGTGAGATGCTCTTCCCCTCAGGCTGCATCCTCTGCCTGTAACATTTGGCCGGTAGAAAAACACTGAGCGAAGCATTAGGAAAGAAGAAATTCAAGGTAGGGAGAGAAAGATGATCAGAGCAAGGGAGAAACTGGCATTGTATCCCATGCCCCCCAGCTCACAGCATTCAGCCCCCCTACCCCATCCTGCACATGGGGGTCACCCACCGCTGGGACCTTGAGTGCAGCTTGGCTGGTTCGGGGGTCCCCATCTCTCCTGCACCGCAGCCGACCCACCACGAAAGGGTTTTGTGTAGCATCAGTGATTTCCAGCCATCAGACACTGCAAACACAGCAGACAATAGGGACATTCTTCAGAAAACCATACAAATAACATAGAAATGTGCACACTATTTTGGGATGCTCAAATGCTCTAAGGCAAATGTCGTTTATATGTAACATCCATTTAGGGAGCCGAGCAATGTAGTCATGCATCATAAGGAGGGAACCGCTCGCTTAGCAACCTTCCCATCGCATGACGTCTTCCCTCTGCAGGACGGGATTGCTCCTTCGACAGCCAGGAGAACAAAACGCTGCTCGCAGCTGCCATAAGAGGCATTTATAATTGAAAGACACACCAGCTCCCATTAACATCAAAACTCTTGATTCGGGCTTGTGCCCTGAGTTAGACCCCTGGAAGCCCTTGTGCTACGAGGGGTGGTTTGGGTCCTGCTAGCTCTGACACACCAGCACATTTGTGTGCTGCCTTCCCGACGGCTTCCTCTGCTCTTCTATGGGTGGAAAGAAGCTGGGGCATGGCGGGGAGGGGGGAACAGAGACCTTTCGTTTTGAGACTGAGCAGGGCAGCTGTGATTTCGGTTCCCATCAAGAGCTGCTGAGCACTGCAATGGCTGATGGCAAATGCAGCAGCATCGGTTATGGGAAGCGCAGATATAAAATGCTCCTGGCATTTTGTTCATGAAAAGCATCTTCAGAGAAGCAGATTGAAAACCAGCCCCTGCTCTCTGCCGGGGCCGCTCGTGCCACCGCAGATTTTGGCTACGATGTGCCATGTATGGTGGAGGCGAGCGGGTGCAGGGGTGTGCTGGGGGCACCGGGTGCTCTGGGCGTGCTGGGTGCTCTGGGTGCAGGCTGGCAGGAGGATGGTGGCAGGGAGGGAGAGGACGGCTGTATCACATGAAGGGGGAGTGTCTGTCCTGGCTTACTCCAAGGTTTCAGATGATAAGCAATTAAGAGAGAGAGATTTACAGAAGATTAAGTCAGAAGGCAAAGTCCATTATCTGCCGAGATGTGGTCCGAAGCAAGAGGCTGTGCTGAATGGGGAAGTAGGATGCTTTAACTGTTAGAGTCCCTTTTGGCACCGATCTGGTATCTGAAGGACAGCAGCTCTCCTCCTGTGGGGATGGTGGCCACTGCAAGGATGCTGGTGTGGGGACCACAGCAGGTTCACGCACTGCCTTTCCCTTGACACTGTAATAGCATTTTGGGACCTGAATTAGCCCCGATTCTCTCATAACAGCCTGGTTGCATGAGAAATGCGAGCATATGCGATTGCGGTGCTTGGTTTAAGCACTCTGTACACCTGTTGTGTTCAATGTGCCTGCCATGCTGTAGCTCTCACACAGCAAAAGCAATATGAAAGGTGTTGTTTGCTGAGTTTGTAGTGCATGCGCCTACACAACAGTAATTAATATCTTGCATTTTCCTGTGTGTGGTTTAGAGGCATTTAGTCCTCCTCTGCCGTACCCAAGCAGAAAGGAGCTCGTTGCTTTTAGTGTTTAATTGAAAGAAGTATCTTTTCTGCATCCCATCTGGGTTTGATTTGCTCTTAGTGCAGTGCACGGTAATGACTGCTTCTATTAGAGGACAAACTAAATTGTCCTGGGGGAGAGGTGCTTTTCACCAATGCCACCTGTCAAGCTGAGCTCAAGATGCTAAATCCATGTGAATGCATTTTAGCAGAAAGATGCTTTTGAGGTCACTGACAGTTTATTCACTGCTTTTCTGACATGCAAATCTCTCTGTGAGTTGTCCTTTTTCTCCCCAAGTAGGCTGCCTTCAGGATGCTGCAGCTATCTGCTCAGATGCACTTGTGGACCCCATCCATGGATAGTACTGCCGCTGGCTGCCCCGTGCCCCTGGGCAGGGCAGCCTCATTGGAACCGTGTTGCCTCAGCTGTGAAATGAAGATAATTTACTGGTTTGCTTTACAAGGGCACCAAGAGGGTAGATTAATTGTTTGGCATATGGGCACTGCAGATAGGATGGGCTATGATCCTGTAAATCCTCTGCTTCATTGCTGTGCGCAGTGCAGCAGGAGCACAGCTTTGCTCCGTGGTGGTTGTGGGCTTCGTTCCCCTGTGGACCTTTCCTGCGGCATCGTTCCTGACCAGGGGGCCACGGACTTGGGTGTCTGGCATGAAAGTGGAACAAGCATCCCGGGCACGGCATGGCTGGTGGCTCTGGTGGCCTCACGCCTGGCACGCAAAGGGCAACCTGATCTCCAGCATCCATGCGCGGGGTGATGACGCAGCCATCGCTGCCTGCCGGAGGCACCTGCTGCCACACATACCTTTGGTGTATGGATTAAACCTGGCACCTAGAGCCTGAAAATCTGCTTAAGGGAAAGCTGACATAATTCTGTGTGTTCTCAGGGCATTGGCTGTGGAGAGGGAGCAGATCCCTCCTTGCTCTCCTGCTAATCCAAGGCAGGTGCTGATGGACGGTGCACCCATGGGCTTTACCCACAGCTGGTAACAGCAGGATGCCCCTTTGCGCCATCCTACAGCTGACGGGAGAAAAATCCTTGTATGGGATGATGTCAGGTGCCCATAGATGGGCAGCAGATGTCCTCGAAATGGCTAGCCCACCCACAGCTCCTGGCCCTTCCCTGCAGCAGGGAGGTCCCCGGCCCTTTGCCTCCTTAGTCCCTGGGGGGGTGTGGGACCAGAGCCACTCTGCACCGTCTTGCTCCCTGCTGGCTCCTTCCCTGGTACGGATGATTTCCTGAGCATCCCCTTGCCCTGCCGCCAGCACCAGTCCCTTGGTGTCCCTGCAGTGAGCTGGGCCCTCAGCTTTGCCAGCCCGTCAGTTTGCTGGGATGCTCCTTCTCTTTGCTCTGTGCCAGTCCTGGGGATGTTTGCTGCAAAATCAGGAAGTTTTGGGGGAAGGCAGCACACTTGCCCATGCTGGCAGCTCTCCGGCACAGCAGCACTGTGCAGCTCCTCTGGGACCTGGGCACTATCAACAACAAAGTGATCGCTGTCATCTCCTACCAAACTGGAGAAGGCAGTAATTAAGGCTGCTGAGCACACACTTCTTCCAAAATTACCTCATTTATTCAGAGAATCAGATGCCGCAGCCTTTCATGGCTTCTTGCAAGGCTTGGATCTTGTGGGATGCGTGGCTATTAATAGGAACAAATCTTTCCCCTTCTCTTCCTCCAGGCTAAAGGGAGAAGAATTCAAACAAGGGCCCCTTTGATGTGATGGAAGTACAAATAAACTCCATGCCATTTTGTTCCCAAGCTGGCAGTGCATTCCTGCCTCTTCACCCCGTTTTTCTGGTGGGGTTTGCCTGCACAACGGCTCGGATCCGCAATACCTGGGGTGCCCTGGAGCAGGGCAGTCGAGGCAGAGGAACAGCCTGCAGCACCACAGCACTGTCATGGGACATGGAAAGCATGAGGTTGGTTCTGTTTTGCAGAGAGAGTTGTTTTATCCCACTGAAATAGAGAGTGATGCAGCCAAGTAGAAAAATGAGAGGTGAAATGGCTGTCTTAGGCAGAATGGCACGATTTCCCTTCTGGGTTCCTGAGCAGCCTCAGAGGGAGGACTTTTCCCACACAGATTTTAAACACAACACCCAGGTGAGGGGAAGAAGGGCTGGGACACAGGCAGTGAGGAGCAGGAGGCTGGGGCAACCTGGCTTTCCCCTTTGCCTTGCTTTGTCCATCCTCAGCTGATGGAGACGAGCCACCTTCCACCTCTCTTTATTTGTGGGTGTGATAGCCGATGCTGCAGGCAGAAGGCATCCCTTCCCGCTGGCCAGAAGGCTCCTGCCTCCAGCAGGACGTCAGTGGACGAGCAGCAAGGCTAAGCCAGCAGCACCTGGGGCTGTGTGCACTGGCGGGGATGCTGAGCCACACGCTCGCCTCCGCTCTGCCCAGAGCAAGCCCGAGCTGCCAGGCTGGAGGAAAGGGGACATCCTGGCTGCAGGGCTGCTGCAGGCACGTCTGCTGGCACGGGAGCTGCACACCCTGGTCCTGGGAGAGACGTTGACACCTGGCTCTCAGTGCCACATCGGTTCTGGTGTCGGAGCACGGCAGAGCCGTCCCCACGCTCACCCAGCACCGGGGATGTGCCAGCTCAGAGGCGGCTTGGCCATGGGGGACCCACAACTTTGGCTTACGCCACTGTGCACCTCCCCGCTGACGCTGCTGTCGTCTATGGTGACATCAGGTGCCCAGGGCCAGCTCAGAGACCAGGCATGTAATATTGGATTTGGGTGAATGATCAGCCAGGGCAGCAAATGCCAATTTGTGTGCAAATAGACTTGGAGTACGAAAAGCCAGGGAAGAGAAATAACTAGAAAGCATTTCCCACATAACTAGAATTGTTTCCAAGGAGCATATTTTAAAGGTTTCCTAGCAGGCTGGCTTGGCTGGCTCATCGCAGGCAGCCTCGCTGGCACTCTGGGGGAATTTCAGGGAAGCGGTGCTGGGGCCCCGCACCCTCCGGCTGCCAATCTGCTCCCACCACACCTGATGCATTCGGCATCACCCCGGGGTGCCGCTGTCTAGAGTGAGCCCCGTGCCCTCCCACTGCCTGCCAGAGTTAATTGCGTCCTTCTAATATGATCCTGCAATGGCCCGCAAAACCACCCTGGAGATGAGGGCTTTTATTTTCAGCACTGCGTCATTTACCTTCCATAAGATGTTGTGACAGAATCTGAATTAGCTTGTGCCATTTCAATAGCTGCACAGTTGTCGGTTTTTCTCCTTCTATCCCTCAAAATTTACAGCTAAATTAGTCAATTATTGATATTTTTTTTTTCCTTTATCAAGTTACATTCAAGCCAGACTGTGGCACAGTGATCCTCAGTGGTTCCCTCTTGACAACTGTTGGCCTAATCCATCTGTACAGGGAAAATGCTTCTTTAATGCCAGCTGATATTAGCTCTCCCATATAGTGCTGAAGGGGGACTCTTTCTTTAAGGCTTTAAGACATTCGCTGTTACAGCCCTCATTGGGTTTATTTGCTTTAAACTGTAACAACATGCTCTGTTTTTAAATCAGAGAGTTCTTCAAGATGGGTCAGTTCTGAGCTGGGCAAAGGCAGGCATGGGCAAGACACAGGGAAGGTCCTCTGTGACCCCAGGAGGGAGGTCCGCGAGGATCTCTGCCCACTGCTCCTGGCTCTCATCAGGCACCTCTAACCCCACGGACAGGGCTGCAACAAGCCTCTCCAGCAAGGTCAGAGCGAGATGTTATGTCCATATTGTGGTTGAGCTGTAAGGACAATCAAGGGTGGAGATTTAGGTGTAAAAACAGCTCAAACTTCTCCGTGGTCCCCTCCTGCCCCATGACAATTTGTGCAGGGCTGCCCCACTTGCAAAGGAACACAGGGTGGGTGCAAGTGTCATCAGGTGATGCTGCTTAAGGAGCAGAATCAGGGCCAGGGATTAGTCTAGGTCCCCATGTCTGCCTCTCTCCTGCAGCAGTGACAGTGAGTGTTTTAATACCATCAGTGTCGTTCCTGTGCCTCTGCTGGTTACCCCAGCGGGGATGGTTTTGGCATGGTGATGCCGGCTCCGCAGCCGTGGCTCGTCCAGCAGCTGCTCTGCACTGGGGGATGCTGCTCCTGCACTTTTTACGCTTGCACTGGCCAGGTCAGAGGCATGCTTCTTTTTTTAGACTTGTGCATGGTGGGGAAGAAAGCTGCTTCATCACCATACTCAGTTTTAGTAACATCCCTGCGCGTACTGCGAAGAGGGCACAGCCATCTCCGGTGGCAGTGCAAGAGCATCGGGCTGCGGCTGTAGGGACAGCAAAAATACAGCCCCAGGAAGGGACTGATGGCTTTGTGCAGCAGAGGGTGCATGTCACAGCTGGGAGGGAGACGTTGTCTGGTGCTCACGTTTTCAAGGAAAAGCTTTATTTTTTTGCCGTGCCTGTGGAGCTAGCAGTGGTCATTCAGGTGCTAAGATTGTTTTCACATTTGACCTCTGTGGGTGGCCTCAAGTGAGAGCATCTTTCAGCACACAAATATCCCTGTTAAACTCTCCATTTACAGCCCAGGTAAGTAAATAAATAAATAAATAAATTGTCTTTAGAAACCATTCTTCCCAGTCAATGATTTGGCTCACCCCATGAGGCTTGGATTTGAACCCTCTGCTGGGAAGCCACTCAAACAACTTCTGGTTCTCAATATAAGCAAACCAGTGAAGAATCCCACACAGGGAGCGCTGTGATTTAGTCAGGCCACCGGTCTCTGGGAACCCCTCGGGTCCTCAGTCCCGATCACAGCACACCCTTTCCATGACAGGTTTATGCCAACCTGCCTCACCACCAGCATCGCATGCTGGGGAAAGCAGAGTGCCCTGCATCTTTGGAGATGAGCGAGAGCTGGCTTTCCCGTCCCTTAGGCTGGGTTTTTCCCATTCAGCTGGAGGAAAACAAAAACGTAATGAAGTTATTCACAAAACAAAACAACCCAGGAGGGATCCATGGCATGTTAGTAGCTGCTCAGGTGTGCCTGCTGTTTTGGCTTTTCTCTCTGTCTTGTTGGAGCTGGTCCCCGTTATTCGTTGGGCAGGGGAAGGGCTGATTTCATTGCTCAGCAATGGAGATACCTGTGAGACCGGTGGGAAATTGCACCCCGCTCCTGGTCAGAGCTGCAGAAGAGGGAGCCAAACCAAGTCAGGCAGGGAACCAAAGCTCCGTTTCTCTCTGTGCCATTTCACTATCAATTCACACCCGAGCCTGAGAAACCCTTCCCATGTGGCCAGTGTTCTCCTGCAGGAAAATTTGGTGTCAGTGAATGGGCACCTACTATCAATTTTAATTTGTCTTTAAAAACTCTGTATTTTCTCCACAACATTCAGTGTTTCCATCTGTGCTTCACTGAAAAGAAGTGAAGGGACATAAATAGTGGAGACCATCTTAAAAATCTAGAGTCATTCCAGGGTAGTATGCTTATTTAAAGAGAGAAAGAGAGCGCTCTTCTTTTTTTTTTTAAAAAAGTCTCTTTGTGAGTTTGAACTGCTTAAATTTGTCCACTTTGTATTCAGCCATTTTCCAAAATATCTTAATAAGGCAGGATTTCCTGCACATGACAATTTGTTTATGCTTTATAGAAAGTTCATTTTTAAATCACTGTGAGAGAAAAGGACGGCTGAAAACTCAGCTCGTGTCTCTTACCTCTTGCTGGCCCTGAGCTGCCCACTAGCTGACGCTGGGATTAGAATATTTTTATTATCCAAAATGAAGAAATCGCTTGTGTACATAACTTTGGACCTGCAGATTAGCTTTGTGAAATTAATTGTTCAAGGTTTCAACAGTTAACGCTTGAGCTGTGAGGTTTAGGTGATTTGGCCCAATTGCTTCATTAGCCAAATGTCCAGACAAAGGGCTCAACGCCCAATAATCCAGAAGCGAAATGTCATCTCTATGAGCAGACCTGAAAACACTGTTTCTCTGAGTAACCCCCCAAGGTAAAATTCTTCCTTTGGACAGCAATCCCAAAACCAACAGGAAAGGTGTCCCTCAGAGGCTTTCAGCTCCTGGTAGCTCATCCGAAGAGCAGGCAGGATTTCAGCTGGCTTCTGTCAAACTGGGAGAGACTGGAGAGAGGGTGGAACTGACTGAGATGCCTCTTTTTTTTTTGGGTTGCCTTATGACTTTACCCGACATGCATAGTATGTTAAAAGATTTGTAGGGCTCCAGGTATGTAATGAGCCTCCCCAGCTTGTGATACATGCTGGTACATAAACCATCAGTGCAGCAGCTCATCTGCAATGGGGCGTTTGGACTCAGACACAAAATAGATGTTTACTATTGCCATTAATGACCATTAATGGCTATTAAAGAGAGTGATACTGCCAAAGTGTCAGCCCAGCTGGTGGCTAAAGGGACCAGCTCACTGAGACTCTGCAGGCTGGGAATACAGGACACAAATGTGCTACAGATGCACTACTAGGAAAAAAGCATCTGGGGTTGTGGTGGGTTGCATGCCAGCAGGATCTGAATTGCAGCATTTCACGGAGTTGTCCTACTCCTGTTCAAAAACCAGGATCTCCACTTATGACAGATACAGAATAGAGTATTGTCTTGTTGCCCAGACAGTACATGACATCAGTAGCTGTTAGCCTGTTACGGAAGAGGATTATTACTGGAATCAGTGCTGATGTACGTGGACCATTCTTTGGGGGAGAAAAAAAGGAATTTTGCAGAGGATCCTTTCTGGCTTCTTTTTATTCCACACTGAATGGGCAGAACAACACGTCGGAGTGGTTTTTGCTGGTGTCCAGCTGTGCCTTGGTGTAAGGGCACTCCCAAATGCCCAGCAGGATTCGTGCCGTGCTGGATGCTTGGAGGGCTGCGCTCTGCTTGGCAGCACCAGAGACAGGCATTGTGGTTTTTGAAGGTATTTTTTTCTTCCTGCAGCCTCACTTCATAATTTGGGCAAGCACAACGTGTTTGTCTTTCCAGTCCAGTGTTGCACAGAAGCCACCTGCAAGAACTGAAAGCCCTATGGGGTGGAGCGTGGGCAGGATGGGTCCCTGCGTTGCTCATTGAACACACATGGGCTGTTTGGCAAGCCCACGAAAGTCAGGCTGGAGGCTCCCGCAGATGTCAAGCTGAGTTGGATCAAGCCCACAGTAAATCCATCATAAGCCATCAGCTCCTGCACCAGGGTGCTCTTCGCCTTTGGGGAGCCAGTGCGGTTAAACCACAGCTACAGGAGGGCCAGATGTCTTTGGTTCCATCAGTATTGGCCCACCAAAGCCAATGTAGCCACATAAATCAACATCTGCCCAGGATTCGGGCCCCAGTTTTTATGAGATGATCTGTACTGGAGAATGTCCTGTGTGGCTGGCAATCAAATTAGCCAGAAGAATGCATTCTGATGTTGCCATCATCTGAATTAGATTTGTTATTTCTTCACAATTTATTTTGATAAAAAATACTGCTAAAATCATTTCAGTCAATTTTGAAGGAACACATATTTCCTCCTGGAGAATTAAGCCAAGCCAGGAGTCCAGCCAGGCGCTGCCACTGCACAGAGCAGAGAGGACGAGATTTCCTGCCGTCCTCAGTGCAGCCTCCCCGATCTGCTGTCCCTGTGACAGACTATGAAACTCTTCTAAATTGTCCCCGTGGGACCATTTATAAGTTTAAAAAAATCGCAGGAGACTCTGTGAGCACACCTGGGGCACATCTGACCCGCTCTTGGGCAGCCGTGGAGAAAATAGCAGGCTTGGATAAGGAAGCGGCAGCCTGGCAAGGCGTGGACTGAGGAAGGAGACAGCAACAGGACGTTTCTATGTGGCGTGTCAGTTTAAGAAAATGTGCCCAGGAAAATATCTGAAAGACATTTTTATTAAAGTGGTGAGAGAAATAGTGTAATGCAATTACAAACTGAAGGACCTGTACCTCTCATGGCTGTGTTTTCTCCTGCAACACTTAAGATGTTGCATGACTTTCAACTCTGTTCTTACCTCTATCCCCAGAGGACGTTATTATTACTAGTCAGACTATTCAAGTACAAATGTTTGATGGTGAAGAATATTTTTGAGAATTTAATTGCCATTTGTTTCCTAATTAAACCTTAGCCTCATTACCATGTCAGCTAGTTACAAGAAGGAACGTGATGATGATAAACTACATTGAGTGCTTTACCTATCAGAGGAAGTTGAAGTACCTTCATTAAGAGTATTCAGGAGAAAGCTGGAGGAATTTGTAGACATGCAGAGGAGACATCACGTTTCTGCAGGAGGGCAGAGCTGCAGCGCTCAGCCCTCTCCTGAGATTCAGGGTGCCTAATGCAATGGCATTGCGAAGACAGAGGCTGTCTTCTGTAAAATTGCTCCTTCTGGAATAGTCAGTGAATAAAAGCAGCAGCAGAATTGGCCATTAATTACTCTGTTTGTTTTCCATATTGCCTCTCACTGCTTATTAGCGTAGCATTAAGGAGATAGGATGCGATGTCAGTCTCGGTGCGGATGCTGCGGAGGAATGCCTGTGTGCTTGGCCAGGCTGTGCCTCCCGCCTGGCTCTGCACCATGTGTGTGGGGAGAGGGGCCAAAGCCACCCCAGACCCCAGCGGATCGGAGAAGCCCACAGGGCAAAGGGGATAGCGTGAGGCTGTTTCCTTGGGACGCTGGGATAAAATGTCCCTTGCTGCTGTGTGCCACACGGCCGAGTGTGAGAGCAGTGACTCCCGGCACATTCTTGTCTCTGCTCTAGGGCAAGATCAGGAAAATGCAGCAGTGAGGAGGGTTTACGCTACCTAAATTTTACTAAGAATAGTTTGCATTTATTTCTCTCTTACTGTCCTCTGGGCACTTTACCGTTGCTTACTAATGAATCCTCATGCAACCTCATTAAGTAGGAGCTGCTGCTCCTGTGCTTTACCCTTAGGTAACCCTGCACTTTAGGGAGCGGAGCTCGGTGGAGGTCAGTGTAGGGAAGGGATTTCTTCCCTCTCCCTTCCAGCCGAGCACATGGTTGCACCCCAGGTAATACTGCCAGAAGTAGAGGAAGCAGCAAAATGTAAACTCTCTGCTTGGCTATTAGACAAACAAGCCAGGGAGATTCAGATCCCACTGGGATCCATCACCAATAAATATATTATCCTCTACCAGTGCTCCTGAGGAGGAGCAAGGAATGCAGCAGGTTTCTGGCTGTTGGCTTGCTCTCTCTGCAGACAGCAGCATCCCGTGGAGGGAACTGAGCTAAACACTGCTTAATGCTTTTAATCTCAAACTATGTGCATTCCCATTCATACATTGGAAATATTTTAAAAATAGCATTTAGTAATCTTCTATGTGAACATTCCCCTCAAGAGGTATACTGCTAGCATTAGCCACGCATAGCAGCAGATATCTTATTTATTAGCATAGCAGCAGAGATCTTATTTGTTATCAGATTTGCCACATGTTCGAGGGCAGCAGGATGAATCTGCCCCCATCCTGGTGTGCCATTTTGCACCATTATCTTGATGGGATGGTGTTAGTATAGGATGCACTTATAAATCTACTTTCAACTCGTTACTCTCTGTAATATCATCTGTCATCCTGTGAAGCAGAGCAGTGCAAAATTAAACATTTAAATCTTATACAGATGGTGGGAGAAACTCACTCCTTGGAAGGAAGGAACACCAGAGAGGAGGCAGGGTTTCTTGGCTCTGCAATGGATGCATGCAACCCCCTGTGCTCAAGCCCAGACAGGCCTCGAGACACGCTTAAATTGATTGAACAGTATCAGTCAGCATTCACAGAAATGTCAGGAGATACTTAAATGCATTCAGAGCGTGCGTGAGTGTATCATATTCTGACCTCTGCTAACCCTAGCATTGATTAGCTGAGGGTTTCCTTTACCTAAGGGAATACACACAGGCACAGAGCACTGTTTATAAACACACACAATTACTACACACAAACAGTGAAACCAACACACAATGCATAAAACACCACACACAAAAAAAGCACACACCCCCTCTTCACACAATACAAACACTAAACCTGGGATACAAGCAAATGCTAAGAAAAGCTGCAGACTTGCACTTGGGGAATTGAACTTCCCTGCAGCGGCTGCTAGCACTACCTGTTCTGCTTGCTTCAGCTTCAGGAAAAAAATCAAGTTTGCTTCCACTCCGTAATTAAAAAAGTGCCCATCCAACTGACCTTCAAAACCTCTGAATATAAAACTGCAAAATGCATGAGTTTTATGTGCTACTAGAGGTAACAATTAATAAAAAGACACCCCCCACACACACCCATGCTGGTGCAGCACAGCTCCCGCTGGGTCTAAGAAGGGAGGTTGGAACTCTGCGAGCCAGCAGCGTGCCCACCTCGCCAGCTAGAGCTCAGGGGTGGCTGCGGGGGCACACCACCACCGCTGACTGCACTGCAAAGGCACTTTTTAAACAAGCGGTTAAGAGAACACTTCTTCTTACAAGCCATCACTGGTTTGGTTCCAGGTTCTGCTGCCGTGCCGGCTACCACCAAATGGAAACATGACAGCAGAAAGCACAAGTTTCTTAACTGGGTTTCTGTATTAGCCATCACCAAACATGACTTCCTAGAAGTTGTCACGAAGAATGCCTTCGAAGTGTACGTTATAATAATATCCAGACAATGATGGTGAAAACGCGAGGCAGCACTAGGCGGGCAGTAATGGGTTTCTGTTTGCTTTCTCCTCCCCTGCATTGTGAGGGTGGTGTTTAGCAACACTATCAGGTCAGCGCTGACAACCTCCCTGCAGAGCCATTGCTTCTTCTGCACGTTCACATTTCAGGAAAGGAAAACCCGTTCTCTCCATGGAAATACCTGAATGGCGAAGGACAGAGGGGCTGCAGGAGCTGCTACTTAGCTGTCACTCTGGAAAAGACAGCAAAATGCATGTGTCTGCTCCTGTAACCAGGCTAAGGATGTGGTAAGACTGACAAATGTTTACTCCTGGTTAAACAAATCAAAATATTCCTTATAATAGCGGAGCCAAGCAGTTTTGGACCTGTCATTAGGCAACGCCAGCCTTTCTCATCAGAACTCAGACATTTTAGAACTCTAAAATGATTCCACAGTTGAGGCGCAGACCATGGGTTTTGCCTTAGGTGGTAGATGAGTGCACTCTGGCACAGGGCATCATGTATGCTCACGTATTTACAACGAAGTAGACGATAATTCTGCAAGCGTTGAATGAGGGTGCACAGCTGTATGTGCCTGGATGGATTCATGGACAGCAACGGGGCCCCTCCTGTGCGGAGGACTGAGGAAGAACGCTCTGCCAGGCTGGGGGAGAGGTTCCACCAAAAGCATCCGCAGTCACTGCACCCGGGTGCGATGTCGCTCCTGTCGCCACCCCGGCAAAAGCAGAGCCCACGCAGAGGTGCTGAAATAAGCCCGGCCCACAAGCCAGACCCAGCGTTTGCTGCCAGCCTGGTGGATCTATGAAAATAAAAATTCCCCTTTCCATCTCGTAGCTTGGGTCAGTGAAAACTTTATGAACAGGGCTGGTGGGAAACTTTACACTGAGCTTCCAGAGGAAGGTGCCCCCCGTCCTCTCCTGCTCCCTTCCACCTCTCGCCTGAACACCCTGAGCCTCAGCGCTGCTCTGGGGCCATCAGGAACTTCACCGGCAGAGGAGAAACCTTCCCCAGCAGATCTGTTCCAGTGAAAAGTGTTGGTTTAAATTAACATTCTCAACAAAAAGCGGGTTCTCAGACAGTTCATAATGAGCCGCACGGTGAAATCCTCCCAGCTGTATACTCTACCTAGCTTTAATCAGATCATTAACTTTCATAAAGATGTAGGAAGGAGGAGTGGCGGCACTTGAAAAGAGCTCAAAACAAGCTGAGTTTTAAACTTCAGACTTGTCATTGACTTAGCCTTTCATTGAGCCAATTATTTATGACATATTTGACGAAATTCAGAAGAGAAAGAACTTGAAATCTGCATAAGTGCTTGGCTGCAGTAGAGCTACTACTACATTTTTAACGAGGAGTAAGAGCGAGGAGCTCTGCTGGGAGCCCCTCCGTGCCCGAGGGTGCGCGGGAGCACCCAGACGGCCCTTGGGTTTTGGTGTGCAGCCTTGTTTTGCACCAGTATTTGCCAGCAAAAGAATTCCAGCGAGCAGTAACGGGGTGTCACACAGATGCATTTATTCGTATCCCGTTCTCCTTACGCACATCACGTTTTGATAAACTGTGAGGAAATTAATTTTAAAGACGGGCGCCGAGGCTCCGAAGCGGGCAGGCCATCGCGATCCTCGGCTGGCAGCACCCCAGGCCCGTGCTGTGCGAGGCCGGCGATGGCTCTGGCCCC
>JANZLQ010000092.1:14541124-14585957 GCA_026212715.1 Elanus axillaris | reverse complement strand
AAATAGCTGCTGTAGAAGAAACGAGTGAATTGTAAAAATTGTCAGTGAAGTGTTTTGACACTTTCTGGAAAGGAATCCCTGCCCGAGCCCAGGTACGGCCCGGCCCGGGAGTCCCGGCCCCTGCCCGGCGGCCTCCCCGCTCCCGGTGTGTCCGTGTTCCCCCCCCCGCCCCGCCTCCAGCGCCGGCACCGCGGTGCTGAACATAACGGTCTGGTAGCGGCCGGCCCTCCCGCCCTGCCCGGGCACCCCGCGGCCTCCGGCGGGAGCGGGCGGCGCAGCGCCCGGGGCTTGCGGCCGGAGCAAGTAGCGGGGGTCGGGTGGGACGCGTTGGTTGGGAACAACTTCTGCAGGCGTTTCGCGGTAGGTGAGAGATGCGGAGAAGCCCGCTTCTCCCGGGGGGGCGGGGGGGCAAAGACCCCAAACCCTGCAGTTCGGGTGTTTATTTGATCCTGAACTTGATGCTTCATCTAGCGGGTGAGGAATTCTTTAAGTGGCGAGCTAAATAAAACGGTAAACCCAAACTGAACCATTCTCACTGTTTTATTCAGCAGAACTGGGGTTTTTTGGTGATGCTTCATGAGATTTGACAGCAGAGCAGGGAGATGCGGGGAGGGAGGACAGACTTGGGAGAGAGGTATTCTCTTAGCAAGCAGCTCACGGAGCAGAGGTGGTGTGCAGCAATGAACTAGTGCAGGTCTCCGTTTCGCGGCCGGCTCTGTTGCTGTGGGCTTCCACGGGTCTCACCGGGTGAGTGGACGGGTGCCTCGGCATAGCTGAGGTCATTTTCTTGGGATTTAGTGGTAAAAGCAGCTCTTCTTCTGAACGACGGCCCCTGGTTATGCATGGGTTATAAAATCACCTGAGCATTGTTTACCGATTTATTGCTGAAATTAAAAGTGAGCTTTCCCTCTCTTTCATGGCTCTGTGTATATATATTTAAAATGAAGATTTAGCCAGCAAACAACATACTGCAACAGACAGAAGTCTAACCCAGAATTTACTGCAAAACGTGTAGGCAGTTTGCAAGCCTACTGGTGGCCTAGCCTGGCTGGCTGCCGTGAACGAGAGATCACTGAAGCCTTCTTCTCGCTTCTTCACTCATTTTTCTGCCTTTAAGCTTGAATTCTGGCTAGTGCAGGGAGGCTGCAGAGCAGAGGAAGGCAAGGGGCACAGGGGTGCCCAGCCCACATTAATCCCCTTTGCAGAGGCCGTGAAACCTCAGGTAAAGAAGTTTGGCAGTCGTTTTTAAGGTCTGCTGGAGGATGGCTTGCTGGACAGACAAAGGTGCCTGTTTTTCTCCTGGTATGTGTAAATGCTTATAGAAATAATACCCATAAAATTTAGCCTATGCTGAGGTACAGTGTGCTTTGCTGGGAGTGCTGGTAGTTTTACATTTATCGGTGCTTTGGTTGTGTCTGTTCCCATCCTTGGCGTCAGTGACGTGCAGTGGTGCTCCCTGTTCGCAGTAAGGACGTGACCCCTGTGGGGAGGTGAAAGGTGGGAGTGTGGAGGGTGTGCAAGGGAGGACTCCTTCCAACGCTGAGAAATAACAGCACCATTGGTGCTTGTGGAGAGGCTCGAAAGCTGCCGCCCGCACCCACATCCCCTTGTGCACAGTGTGGCGCAAGCCTTGCAGCACAGCACAAGGCCTGACAATCCTGCGGTGTACTGCTGTCCTTTGCCAGGATTGGCGTTTTGTCGGTGTTTTGGTAGTTTCCCTGAGCTCGGAGAGATGGTTCACCAGCCTTCGGCTCCGCAGGGTGGGAGGCAGCAGCTAGGTGCAAGAGGATGTTTCACAGGGTAGGAGGAAAGGTGAAGGGTTCGCTCCTAGACCTGCACGTAGAAGCGCTTGTTTGCAGATTGTGTGAAATATTAAAGGAAAAAGATTGTTTGCCACCCCCCCCCCCCAGACTGTTGTGCTCCAAAGAAGGTGAGAAGCCTTAAGCGAGGGAGAAGTTTGCAGCTGCAAGCGGTGCCGGGGTGCTGTGGGATGGGGGATGTGTAAGACAGCTCAGCAGATGAATGAGAGGAAGCGTGGACATAAATGAGAACAGACTTACCTAAGCCTGGGACCACAAACGGCTCTAGATTGCTTGAAATGACTGAACCTCTCAGCTTCTAACTGAAACCAGGGGTTTCCTCATACAGTAGGAAATTGTGACCGTTATTCTGGTGTCAGATGTCTTCATGCTGGTTTCTGGTTGGGTTTTTTTGATCCCTGTCATTAAAACAGACATGGTATGTTGGGTATACTTAAATATTCTGTATCCCTGGCAAAGTGATTCATTTAAAATTATATAAATCGGCTGGTTAAGTGCAGGTCGATATAGTAACAGCAAAAAAAAATACAACACACAGAGTCCCCTCTTATATGAGTTTGAAATCAAACAATTTTTCCAAATATTTTTTTTTTTTTTAGTTTCTGTCTCTGTGTGTGAGAGCAGCTCCTCCGAGGAGCGTGAGCACAGCTTTGTAAAGCCAGGCTGTGAGCAGCTGTCATTGCATTCAGCTCCTGGCTGTCACTGGGACAGATAGCAGGAAGGTCAGTGGAATATCACATCCACGCTTGAAAATAAATGGCTCTGCCTTATTGCAGCTCTCTTCTCACAGGAATGGGTTCGATGTCGGTTTATCTCCGGCGGGCAACCACTGCCCAGCCACAGCATCCTGTGCTGCTGACGTTATCCCCTCAAGAAATATTACAAAGGTTTTACCCCCCCTATTACAGTTTGTCTCTTTGCTGGAGCCTGGTACACCTGTCGGCACAGTTTTATCCTTCTGAGATAAGACTGACACTAAACGAAGTAAATGAAGTAAATGAGTTTACTGTAATGCAAATTTGAGGGGGCTTCCTGTTTACAAGGAAATAGCTGGAGTGCAGGCAGAATAAATTCCAAGGCTGCAGGCCAAGGCTTAGCAGCAAATAAACTAGGAGGGTGAAGAGTTTATTGGCCGTGGGGCTGATTATTGCTGAGTTTACCCGAAGCATCCTCAGACTGTTTTTTCTACCGAAATCGTTAAATATCACAGTTTGGGAAGAAAGAGGACAGAAAACGCTAATGAGACAAGAGTGCCTGAGAAAGAGGCTTGCTGTGGTTTTGTTTTTTTAAAACACCAAAACAACAACCCTTCTTCCATCCTCTGTCATCTGCTTTTCCTTCCCTTCTGCGTTTCCTCCTTTCGTTCCTAAGAGCCTTGCCAAGAACTGGGAAAGCTACGATATCTTTCAATTTTATGTTGTTTCTTAAAAGCCTGTTTTGCGGGTAGATTTGCATGGGTGGACAGAAGGGCTGTCAAAGGCAGAATGACCTGCAGAAATAGGACCTAAAATCGGAAACAAGACATATGTTTTGAAATATGAGCAAATATGAAACCTTAATCTTCTTCTACAGAATTACTGTCAAGTATTTTGAGTTTAGGGGGAAAAGAGTAAATTAACTGCACTCTTAATTTTTTAGGTTATTCAGCAGACTTCTGAGTTTTTCACTTTTCCGTGTAAATTTTAGATTTCCCTTCTTTTGGTCAAAGGGAGTGGAAGAACACTATATACCAACAGCTCCTTCTGTTTTGAGTAAAGGATTTGCATCATGTGAAGTTGAGAAAAGTAGCCCAGGAAATCAGGTAACTGGAATCAAAGAGGGTGCAGGGCTTGCAGAGGGCTTGCTTACAGCACTGCTGTCCTCACACTGGCTGCAACCATCCTCGCCAGGACAGTTAACATTAAAGCTTCCTTACTGTAAACATCACGTAAGCTTAGAGTGCTTTTCGTGTACAAATACCAAAGGCAAGGTAACAAAAACATGGCATGCATCTCTCCAGGCTTCTCTCCTGCTTCTCTTGCTGCGGTTGTAGATGTTTCTCCTCTTGTCTTTCTTTTTCTAACCTGCTTATTTCAGCAATTACCTCTCTTTCAAGCCGATTCTTACTTTTCTCCCAACCTTTTTCTTTGGTCTCCTACCTTTCTCTGAATCCTGCCCCTCTGCAGGGAGAAAAGGCATGTTTCAGTCACTTTTTTTTCTTAAAAAAATCACACTTTTAACATGACATTTTTCCTCAGTTACTGTCCCACCTTTGCTTTACCTCTGGAGGTGAAGACAAATGCACTGGTACCCCAGCTGCTTCTTGCCAGGGCATGTTAGTCTGTGATGCGCTCTTTGCTTTCTTACCTAGTATTCAAACTAACTTGCTTAAAACTCTAATTGAGGTGCATTGAATGCACAAAGGTTGGTTTTTCTTTCCCAATTCCATCCTGAGCTATTTGTGGTTTGCTTTCTTCCTGTTACAGTGATGAAAATTGGCGAAACCCAAACGGCACCTCCCACTAGGACTTAAGCATCATTACTCTATCCTGTATTGGTTCTGTTTTTTCAATTTTGTTCTCTTGGCATTACTATACTCTTTCTCTGAATTTCAGTTGTTTCTTTGAAGTGCCTTTCAGCGTGTTCTTGTACCTCTTGAAACTTCTGTTATGTCTCTAAGTTACAGGTTAAAACTCCTCTGTCTCTCTGCTGTTAATCCCGGCTACTTTGACAGTATTTTCTCTGGCTTTGTTTAACGCCTTCTTGTTGTGCTTATTCATTTAGAGTGCTGTCTCTAAGAAAATTTTCCTGACAGTTGTTTGTGTAATTTTCATCTTTGTTGCTATTATGCTCACATCATCCCTTTGCATCTTTCTAGGTGCCTCTTTGTCTCTGGTGCTTCATGCATACAGTTCAGTTTTGGGCTTCTGTAGGGAGCAGTTAACTCACCGAACATCTCTTGCTCAGTGTCATGGTATTGAAAAATGCTGCAGCTGGCTGGTGCTGCCGGCTTTTATCGCTCCCCTATGTGAGTTGAGAGGCACTGCTTGCTTTGGTCTGTCCTGTGCATTGCTGTCCGGTCTACAGAACTCTTCCCCTGCATCCCTCATTAAAACACCCTTTCTTCGTGAAAGCTTATGCAGTTAGTTACACTGTGATTTATCTGCCAGTGCTTGGTGTGTTGATGCAGTGTTTGTCATGTTTACTGATGGTGTTTCCTGTCTGTCTCCCTCTATCTGTTTGCATTCGCTTCTCTGTGATGGCAAGCGTGGGACCTGGAACACCTTTTTGTGGTGTTGGTCCACAGCAGAGCAGGGTCTAACAGGGGCTCATCGGTGATGTTAATACCAAAACCCCTACTGTATATGCAAGTTGTTTACAGAATGTAGTGGCTCCAGGAAGTCTTGTGCTATATTATGCTTCTTCCTTGCTGTCTGAATGCAAATGGTAGAAATCATCAAAAGTACTGTTTTCCCGTTTTCAGAAAAAAATGGGCCCAGATTTTGCAAAGACTTACCCGTTTACTGGGTTTTGCACAGAAATAGTGCCAATGAGTGCAAAATTAAATGGGAGATGATACGGAGAATTAAGAATGTAATGGTTAATTCGGATGAATTTGTGTCCAGGTAACTTTAGCTCTGTAAGGTGGTGGTACTTTATTGAAGCTTGCTCCATCTGCTTGTAGCAGTAATGACTGTACATTGTTTTAGTAGAACTTCTTAAGCTTGGCTGTCAAAAATCACAAAACAGTTTAGGCTTTTGTTTGACATTTAAAATTTTTTTAGTGTCAAGCGAGATTGTTTCTTCGTATTTTTATACCATTTCCAGGACTTACTAAAAATTGAATTGAAAAACTTGAATAAGAAATTAAAACCAGCATGCAGGACGCTCAAACTGTTAAAATGGTTTCATTGACATGTAATTTGTGAAGCTACAGAAGGAGAAAGGATTCTAAATGAAATGGTTTTATAAACTAATATATCATTTTGCACCTATACTATATCTCGCTGTTTGAGTTGAATGTTTAAGCGAAGGATAAAGGAGGTAAACCTTGGTGAGCACTAAAGATGGCTGAATATGTGGCGTACACCAGACAAGTATTCTGAGAAGTAGGATAAGTGCTGTAGGTAAACCTGAAGTACATGTGTATTGGAGGCAAGCAGTATGGATTTGTACTTTTCAAGGTCAGAGTGTCTCCATTAAACAGAGCTTCTCATAGTTCACTGGGCACTTTCTTGAAGCAGGTAGTAAACTACTTGAACGGATGCATTCCATGTTACTGTACTTCCTAAAGCATTGCCATCTAGTAGGTGCAACTAATATTTCTGAGATGGTGGATGTCTTCTCGTTTCAGTGAGACAGCAGAGCATCTGGCCATTTTTCAAGCGCTAGAAATACCTGTGAGAAGTGCTTTT
The DNA here is from genome assembly GCA_026212715.1 of Elanus axillaris. NCBI lineage: Eukaryota > Metazoa > Chordata > Aves > Accipitriformes > Accipitridae > Elanus > Elanus axillaris. Next base: position 14,579,743 of record JANZLQ010000092.1, on the reverse strand, counting down.
GAGACACTTGAGCATGCCTTTTGTCCCCCTGCCCCCTAAGCCACAGGACTGTTCTGCCATCCAGCGGCATATCCAGAGAGCAGGGCGAGCACACTGCGCTTGCCCATCATGCTTGTCTTGTGTCCTAGACTGTGGCTCTTATTTTTTATTTCCTTACTTATTAAATTATTATTCCTTACTTAAGTATTAAATTATTATTGCTGATTATGGTGAAAAAAGCTGTCGTTTATTTAGTTTAGTGCAATTCATAGTAATGTATATGTTTCAAAAGTTAGTTTACCTGTTCAGGAATGATGAAGTACGTAGACTGAAGCTTTCTTATTTATCACTTTGCTTGAGTGAAAAAGCGTGCTTAAATATTCATATGGTAACTGTTTGAGAAGGGGGGAAAAAACCATGGGTTTTGCTGAACCAGCATGACAAGAAAGACAGAACATTTGTGTTCTTATTGTGGAATAGCTTGGTCCTGCTCAGGGTGAGCAAAGATGACAGAGCAGTTAAAAAGCTCAGTTTTGTTTAGAAATTCAGCCTCCTAACTTTGATGTCAGTAGCAGTGTGTGGTTGAGAAGGTAGTAAAAGGATGGCTTTCTCAAAATAGTTTAGTATACATACAGAATTCTAGGGCTGCTAACAAAGTGTACTTGCTTTTTATCTCAAGTTAGCTTTGTACTACAGTACTTTCTTAGGAAAAATGCATGCTTTAAGGATGGGCTGTCAATGTAGGAGCCTGTATAGGAGGGCTCCTGCTTGCTGGGGATGCTGCTCTCTGCACCAGTTAGGTGTTCTCTCCCTTGGGAATTCAGGTCATTATTTGTTGTAACTGCAGTGTCTGATACCTTAATAAAAGACGCCTGTACAGAAGTGCACGGGAAGATGAAGGGCCTGTTGCAAAGCTCTTGCAGCTTTGATAGGCAAGAAATGAGAGTCTGGCAGAAGGACACGGTTGTTACCTGTATTGTACAGATCAGAAGCCAAGCCAATTAGAAAATAAATGATGTACCTTTGCTGACACATAGGACATTTGGCAGAGGCAGGAGTTGAAGTTAGCTATTCTGAGCTTCAGATGAGCAGTGGAGGCCCCAGACTGCCTCAGCTCCTGAGCATAGAGTACTCAGAGCATCTCTGGGCACGGGAAAGAGAGATCTGGCCTTCAGAGAGATGTTCCAATTAGTTCTCCTGTGGGGATGCTATAAGGCTGAAGCTTATGTTTTGAAACATAGACCTTCCCTCGGGTGTCATTACCTTAATTAAGAAAAAAGGTAAATGCGGGTGATCTGGGAAGAGATCAGCGTGCAGTCTTCTGTTACTGCGCTAAAAACAGAGGGATGTTTCTAGGGCTGTTTTGGGGAAAGTGTCTGTAACGTGATGTTGCATTATAGGCGCAATGCATCTGTGTGATCCCCTGCGGAGCCGGTGCCTCATGTGGACAGGCTGTGGGTGCTGCTGGGAGCTGCCGGGAGCAGCGGCCAGGGCTGGGTGCATCGACAGGAGAGCGTTCAGCTGAGCTGTGGCACACAGAGCATGCTTGGTGTTTCTGCTGGGAGATACGTACAGACAGATTTGTCTTTTCAGTAAAAGTAACAGACTTTATAGCTGTTACTCCTTTTGTAGGTATGATGGCTTTTCAATGCCTCGACCTTCCCATGTGAAATGTTTTCAGCAAAATGCTGCAACTATAACATCAGGAGATGAACATATGCAGCTCTTTGTTTCTTTTCTGGTGAAATCATGTGGAATGGCCTGGTTTAATCTTCTTGTCAATAATAGCTTTTTTTTCCTCTTTTCTTTTTGTAATTAAGAAAATTAGAAAAAAGCCTATCAGGAGCCTATCAGGTGCATAAACCGAAGAACATAATTGAACTAAATTGACGTAAAAGCAGCACTTTCTAGCTTTAGAAAATACAGCTGTTTTCCACAGAAGGAACTTCACCCCATGCTTACTAGTTTCTCCAAGAAAGTCATTCCAATACTGAATAAACACCTATCTAAATATGCCTTGCATAAATAAATAAAAATTTCTGAGATTGTCAGGAGAAACTGCTTCCATATAGAAACCTCTCAGTCCCCTTCCAGTGTGCTAGGAATTTGTCCCGTCAGCATGTGTCAAGTCCTATTGAGAAAGGAACTGGGGAAAGGGCAGATTTCTCAGGATCTGGTAGAGCTGTGCAAATCAAAGCCTTCATTAAAAGCCAACAGAAATTCAGTCCAGCCGATGGAGCCTGTTTGCGATACACTGAACCAGACAAGCACCAGCTGTGCTCTGACTTCCCCGTGCTTCGCTGCAGCCTTGGGGGACTTTGCAGGGATGCACGTTGCAGAAGCTCAGTACAGACCTGGGAATGGATGGGTGCTCATCACCCGCGAGGAATTACTACCTCTGCTTAAGGTGCAGGTGAGAAAAGAGCTCCTAGTAGCTTCCGCATCCTCCCAGAAAACTAAAAAGCACTGGGGACCCAATAAAATACTCAATGCTTCCCACCTTAGAGGAAGACACCCGTCTGCCAAGGGGCTGAATGCAGAATGCAGCCTCCACGTGACAGCTCTCAGGGTGCTTCTTGGATGCTGTTCTGTTTATTATGTTTCTGTCTTCATTTCAGAAGGGAAAGCAAGCTCAGTGAAATACCAGTCTCGATTAAATTGAACATTAAATGAAAAGACAACGAAACATGGGTAGGCATTTTACTCTTGAGGCCGTAAGTGTCTGGTAAAATAAGCCTGGCTGTACCGTGGGCAGAACCGGTCAGGAAGGAGTTTGATTTGGGCAGCTATGGTTTGCTGGCTACGCTTTAGCGTTTTGGCTTTCCTGGCTTCGGTTCCCTGCCCTCAGTGGGTTATAAGGATAACTGAGGTAGTGCCTCTGGGGTGACTTTCCTTTCTGAGCCTTCTCATCATTCTGTTTTTCTTAAGTCTCCAGCCTGGCTTCCCCATGTCTTCCCCATCACATTCTGTTCATTTTCACATTAAAGCAATTTTGTGTCTCTGTGCATCAGTCCTCTGATTTTTTATTTATTTTTTTTTATTTTTTTTACCCCAGGTTTTGTCAGTCTTCTTCCCAAATTGTTTTAGGGATTATGGTTACTTTGTTCACACCTCCCTTACTTCTGGGACCTTAAAATAACTGCCAGGTTAAAATGCATGATGAGAAGCAAAAAAATAAAAGATGATAATTTTACACTTTTTTGTTTTGCTTTAGGAGAGTTACTGCTGCGGTGTTTGGGATGCAATGCTCTAGAGGGATGGTTTTCTGTTCAAAGGGGCTTGTTTCCTCTGGGGGAGGAAAAAATAATGGGAACTTTTCTGTAGTTTTAACTTGTCGTTTAGAAAGAGTTCTGAGAAGTTCTGATTCTTAGGCCAAATATTTCTTAACAGTTTTCACTTCTGATCAATCTTGCATTGCTAAATCTTTTAAGTGCACTTTAGTAAAGAAGAAAAAAAAAGTTGTGGCTCTAATGGCTGCGTGCCATTCTGCCGTTGCTTTGAATTGTACTTGTTGACCCTGTCACGCTTTTAGTTCAAAGGCCTTTGGAGCAGGATCTTTGGTCCAATTTTAGCAACTTTATGATGGATTTGGATAGTGCAAATAAACATTTAAGTCTCTTCAAAATTGCATCCTGAGACTATAAATGAATAAATAAATCACAGGCAAATGTAGTATGTTTCAGTCAATGTTGGCTGTAGTTCTTGGTAACTCAGTTAATGTTTATAGTTGTACACTACTTTTAAAGAAAGTTGTAAACATTTTATAGATATGGAAAGATTAAAAAAATTGGCATGTCTTCACTAATTTTGTATTTGCTTTTTTAAAAAAATATGATTGATGAATTACTTAATTGCAGTAGGAGCAAGGAGATGTGATTTTGCTCTGATTTATCCTTGTAATTTCTGCATTCTGGTGGAAGGGCAAGTCCTTGACATTACAACTCAGTGTAATTTTTTCTGAAAAATTCATGTACTTAGAAGCTTTTATATTAGTTTCAGATTTCAGCAATGATAATGCAAGTGATCCTCAAGGAACGTGAGGATAGTGCATATTTTGAAATCGTAGCTACATAGCTATTGCTTTTGGCTCCCTTGTTGTAAACTTTCTCCATTAATATAATTTGCATAAGTGAAGCTGCTTCGTCTTCTCGATGAGGTGCATGCACCAGAGCGGGGTTGTGGGAAAGTGTTGCTGAGCCTTAATCCCTTCCATCGCAAGCAGGGTTCTTGGGTGGAATATGCTATTAATCATCCTTGACAATTATAAGAGTGTTAGTTCACTGCAGTGAAATGACTTGGCAGTGGACTTAGTGTAAACTTTAGAGGGTGTGCAAAGGCCGAAAATGGGATAGAAATGGGTCAACTTGGGATCGAAAATGGCAGAGCCCTGTGCTTGTCCTGTGTGACACCAGTGCAAGAGTAATTGGGATCCATTCTGCGGGCACTGTTGCTGTGTGTGCAGGTATGCACCCAGCTGGGGCTGTGGGAGCATGCATGGGGAGGTGTTGTGCTTATGGAGAGAACTGAAAACTTGGTTTCACTGATTGCTGCTTTACGTGTCAGCTGATGAGACTAAGAGCAGAATGAGCATGTGCACTAATTAGTGTAGCACCAGTGATCACTTTTAGTTCTCTATTAAATAATGAAGTCAATTGGATGTTGCATTGCTGTTGAGTATTCTAGTAATATTATAGGTTACTCAAAAGTAAAAGCAAAAAGGAACATTTTTTTTTCCATGTTACTTTGTTGTTGTCGTCCAAAAATGTTTTTTCACAGTATTCTAATGATTTGTTTCCTCTTCAGATACAGAATTTTACAAGTAATAGATAGATAGATTAGATGGTCTAATGGTCCTTTCTGGCTTTATATGCTAGGAATTTGCTTTGCCCCATTAATTGCTCTAACAAAAGTTGCAATGTGTAAAACACCTTTTACAGCATCTGGGAACAAACTCATTTGGAGAAGTATTAACTTCTGCTGAACTTTGAACTGGGTACAAGTCTGAGAGGAAGCAAAATTAAACAGATTGAATTGTTTGTGATGTGTTCACTGTTTTTTACCTCTTGTATAGGAAGGAAACTAATTCTTTTTTACTGGTTGCATCAAATGCCTGCCCTTCGCTTTCACCCCCAAAGTGGAGCATGAAGCTGACCTGGGGACTGTGATCCAGTGACTCATTGCAGTTTACAAATCTCATTCAAGGGGAGTTTTCTGTTCAGCTGGAAAGGTACTTCATGCCAGTGATGAACTTATTACAAGAAAATAATAGCATCGTTGGTAATCAGTCACACAGATTTATGCTTTATGTTGAGGTGTTTCTTCCCTTCTCCTTGTCATCTTGTGTTAGGTGACTTGTTTTCTTTCCTACTCTGCAAAACCTCAGTAAAAATACTTGTAAGGAGAAACTGTATTACTAATGACGCATTGGTAGTATTGTATGTTGGACTTTCAGATTTTCTTTGCATTTGAAAATGGATCTAAGCGGGCTTAGTTATTTTCTGACTGCAGCAAGCTCAGGTCTTTGTTGGCTTTGTGTGCAGGCTTCCCTGCGTGTGCAGGCTGGTGCATTTGTGCAGAATGAGAAGGCAAAGAATAAGGCAAAGATGAAAGGTGGATGTGATGAGGGGATGTGATAAATATGGTGCAGAGAGCAAGGTGAGAACAGGCTGAGAGAGGAATTTGAAAAGGGGGAAGAGGGACTGATAACAAGAAGGAAGAGGAGAAAGCCAACAAGAATCAATGGAAGCTGACTGTCCAGTGTGGAAGCGGGATGCTTGGAGCGCAGAAAGCAGGAAGGCGGTGAGGGTCAATGCAAAAGATTGGCTGTCAAAGGCAGTGGTAATTTATTTGCTGAGTATCTAGCATTTTCTTTAAATAATTATTAGCATTTGAATAGTTTTTGGACATGCCAGGAGCCATCAGGAGCTTAGTGTGCTTGGTGCAGGATACACACATGGCAGAAGGATGATACCTGCCCTGACGACAAAGAGGAGGAAAAAAAGCAATACAGCTTTATTTTACAGGCTGGGGATCTGAGGCAGATAATGTTTATGACTTGCCCAAGATGATACAGGAAGAGTTCCCAGAGTTAAATACTGAACTCTGCTCTCCTCAGGCCAGTCTCTGAAAAGCTGCCATTTCATTCTTGTTTTGTTTTTCTGTTCTCCTTTTTCTGTTTCAGCTTATAGGTGAATATATTAGTGAGTGCAACTGTGCATTCTTAATGTAGGGACGATCCTTTAGTGCTTGCAGTAAGGACAAACATTTTTTCTTTCAAGCTGTGGTGTTCATGTGTGCATCTGTACAATAGATAATACCCCACAAATCTGAGCTTTTATTGATTTATAAGAAAATATAATGTGCTTTCATGATAAATAATTAAAAGCTTCTTTAAGAGACAGTAGTAAGAAGGCCAGTGGGAAGTAGCTTCTTGATCTAGTTCTAACAGTAAGAGTATGTATACGTATACATACCATCATGTCTTTCTTTACGCTTTCCATTTCCTAGGTGTGAGATGCTTTCAAAAGAACTCCTGCATAATTTCGTATAATAAACCTGTGGGGACAAAATCCATGCATCTTAGAAATTAATAGCAGAACTTCTAGGAAATGTCAAAATGAATGCTGTTTGTTTTATTCTTCTCCGTAACTTCTAGTTTCTGCATATGCCTGCATCCATTGCGGTCTTGCTCCCGGCTGCCTGTACTGACTCGGGCTGCCCTATGGACGGACTGTCCCTTGGGCTCTGGTGGCCCTCCTACGGGCTGTGCAGTTGCAGATCCAGTCATACACCCAGCGGAAGTTTTAATTTCTTCTAGGTATAGGTATGCTTATCCTTGGAGTTACAGAATATTACTGATCTGTTATGGGGCGAAGCAGCAGGAGTAGCTATTGCTGAGGGCACTGGCATGTGGTTCTGGCTGCAGCTAAGGATAGATCCTGGCTCTGGGTTGATCTGCCTCTCTTAGGGACCTCCTGGGTTGGTGCTTCTGGTGTCGCTTGCCAGAGAGGGGTGTTCTTGCCTTACACATGCCCTTTTCTGTGTTAAAAATAACGTAATACTTTCTCTTCTAAGTTTTTCAGAAAATGTGTTTTCAAGTAGACACTTTCCGCCTGTATCGACCTTGGCACTGTGACTGTTGTCTGTGTCCTGTCAGACTGCGTGCCACCATGCATGCTTGTAGACAGAGCTTTTTAATTACAGAATGTATTTTAACCTTGAAGGTTGCTTTTCAGTGGATTTCTTTGATCAAGTTGGAAAGACCGGCATGCTGGCTATAGTAACTAGAGCTTCAAGATGCAGCTTAAAGCTCCTTTTAGCAGGTTCTTCAGCTCACACTTGTAATAAACCCCTTTTCTGGGGAGGTGGAGGAGCCAACCAGGTTAGAGCAACCTGCGCTGTTCACAAAGTTTATAGTTTGATGATGATGCAGATAGATAGTCATCTTTCTGCCTGCTTCTGGGCCAGCAGTGTGCTCTGAGCTGCTTCACAAGCTTGGTGGTTTTGTTCAGGTCTTTCTTTAAGGGCAGCTTCTCCCGTGGGGCTCCAAGAGATGAGCCCACTGAGTGCCCATGGCCGTGCTGCAGCACCCTGCTGCACACACCCCTCAGCATCAGCATGGGCTGGTACTGTTTGCGTTGACGGGGATTGAGATGCTCATTTTATTTGCAATAAAAAACTCTCCCAAAACTTTTTACTGTGTCACTGCTACGTTAACTCTCTCTGACTGACCTCGGCGCAAGTGCTGCTGTGCCCCTGGTCATGGGGCAAGGGGCTGCACTATTCTCCAAGTATCTGCTTAGATTTGGTCCCACTTAAACCAGCAAAGAGGTATCCAGAGTCCAAACTATATTTCTCACAAAATTTTAAGCCTGACTTTTGATTTTGCCTAAATATATTTGTCCTTTTACTTCAGTTGACTTCTGGTATGTGGACAGCAAACTGAGCGTTTCTGAAAATTTTGCTGATTGCTATTTTCTTCCTCTCTGAAATAAAAAATATATGGGCAGAAGGTTTTGCTGCAGTACAGTCGGATATGCTCTTGTTTCTGAAGTCTCCCTGAATTTCATTTTTAGCCAGCTTTTGTTTCTGCTTATTTTGAGTGTTGCTATTAAGGTAGGTCATGCTGTGAACTGAGATGAACTTATGCAAAAAGTCCACTTCTCGCATTAGTGCATTGTTTGTGCTGAAAGCATATTTGGATATGGAAAGCTTTTTAGAAATGGCTACTTTTCTGTGAAATGCATCTTTTAATCCCAGATTGCTTACGTGTATGGCAACTAATGATTCAGTATACAAAGGCAGAGAAGGAAGCTTCCTTCCTGTTTGTGGAATGTGCTAGGCTGCATTTTAAAACTTTCCATCCTTCTGAAGGATATATGGATTCTGCTCCATTTCTTTTGAACTCAGTAGGATTTTTACCTTTAACTTCCATGTGAGCATCAGAAGTTGATTATTCTGGGTAGTCATAATTCACTCCATGTAATTTGTTCCTATTTATTCATATGGATAAAGAGACCTGATTTTGAAGGGGTAGAAGTCTGTTGTTTAGAAGCTGGAATGCAGTGTGGACTCCCATAGCCTGTGATCATTTTACAGATTTGTTCACATTCTGTAGCTGCAAAAACATTTTGTTCCTTTGACATGTTATCCATCAGACCAGAAGTACTGGATGTCAAAGGAGAGGAGGAGAAGCGCTGGAGAGATTTGTGCATTACACAATCAGAGTGTTTTCCTGGACACTTCAGTCATACGTTAAATTTTTCATTATCTTCCCCCATTGTCTAGACTAAGATATGTTTATGTAATTTCTTGCAGTGCACTTGTTAGAGCAGAGGAAAGCTTTCTTGATGTCATTATTATTAAAAAGGCTTATTATGTTACTAATGGTCTAGCGGTCAGTGGGAACGGGCCATTGCTGATGAGTGCTTCAAGAGCAGGCGCTGTGATGGGTAGTGCTGATGGCCTCAGGTCAACCAGGAGGCTGTGGAGAAGGAAGTTTGTGGTCTCTGGTGATGCATACCATGTTCATTTGTAAGTGGTCCTCCTGTAAACACGGAGTCAAGGGGGAAGGTCTAGTTGGGAGAAGAGGGATATAGAGGGAAGGAGTCCATGGGCAGGTAGAGCTGCAGGGCTCTCCTAAACCTTCCAGGGCTGACGGCTGTCGCATGCCTCTGGCCATCCCCCTGGTCCGACTGCTGTGCTCCATGGCCGAGTGCTGCCAGAGCAAGCTGTATGGCTTTTGCTGCCTGTGTTCACCAGTACGTGATGGCGTCAGTACAACTGGTGGTGTTTTGCCATTGACGTGCTAACATTTTATGGATTTAAGAGAAGAATTAAATTTTATGGTCAGCATTTTAAACACATTAAGCTAGGACATATATATTTAAAAATCTACCCGTAGAACAGGCAGTCAAACTTGGCAATTCTGTCAATTATGTGATAAATCTTATTTTAGCACCTTGCTTTTCCCAAGTACAGAACATGATCTCTATTTACTGCTTCCTCTTCGTTTGAAATCAGTATTTGATTTAGGTTGTTAAAATACAGAGAGAGTAGACCTAGTTTTTAATGAACAAGTAAGACTAGCAAGTTCTTCACTGAATAATTTATAATATCAATCCTGAGTAACAATGTTTAGCCCTCCCAGTTCTTGTTTAACTTGATGTAGTGGTTAGCCTCTGGAGTTCTCGCTTTGGATCACAGTGTTCATAGATCTGTGTTCCATGTGAGGCTTTGAGACACACATAAAAACTATTAATAGAATAATCTCCTAGATTGGGGTTTAGGGCCTTCGAGCTAATTTCTTGGCTTTCATTATGGACTTTATTCTGGTCAAGTCATTCAGACTTCATGCCTCAGGTCCTCATCTGAGGAGGAGGAGCACAAATACTTTCTGCCTTCAAAGGTGATAGAAGAGATAATTGTTAATATTTGTGAGCTTTTTCAGAAGCTCTGGTCATGGGGTCCTTGTAAGCACGAGAGTGGATGGTCTCAGCCCTTTGCAGGACTGACTGTGAGGTCTGCAGCTTTTTTGGATAGGGCTCTGTTGTGACAGTGACCCAAAAGTGCACAAGTACCTGTTCATTTTTTTCGTGACGTGAAGTAGTTCAGAGTCCACGTTTTACGAGGATTGGGTGCTCAGTCTTAATTCTGCAGAGACATGAGTGATATTTAACCATATTGTTTAGGGCATGAATACTTTGTACAGGGTATTTGTTGTTATTTTTATAAAAATAAGTAGTACCTATGAAAATACCAATTAAAAAATTGGCAACAGAAAAAGTCTAGAGGAATTTTGACTTAATCCTATGATAATATAGTTATTTTACCAGGGCACAGTACTGCTGAGCTACATTGATTTTAAAATTTATGTACTTGTATTGTTGCCCGTATGAAATTTTTATAGGCATTATATTAAAATGAATATTGAGGTTACTTGACAAATAAAGGAAGTCTTTGTTAATGTGGTTTAAATGAGTGATTGTGACATTATAAATTAGGCAAAGTAGATGTTAAATGCACTGCAGCCAAGCTAGGGCCCTAATGGAGCTTATATTGGCTCATTTTCTAAATGATATACGGCAATTGCAGTGTTAACAGCCTGATGTAGCTTTGATTGACTTGTACATTTATTTCACATGGTGCAAGCTAGAACCTGATGCAAGAATAAAGAAATGAAGCAATGACCAGAATGTCCCCTGGGAAGTGCTGTGATGACCCCAGGGCTCAGCTCGCCCGAGGCAAGGCCAGTCCAGGCCTCCACCTGATACTGCCTGTGTGCTTCTGCCTGCAGTTTCTGTTTTTGAGGAAAAACACCCAGCCTTTGACGCTCCAGCTCCTGGTGTCAGCCCCATGCTACCCTTCCATTTAACCTGCAGATATCTAAATGTGATAAAACCCACTGTGGCCAAACCCAGGGAGAGCCTGGGAGCTCTCCTTGAAACTTGTGCTCTTGCTTTTGTAGTGGGATACAGCAAAGGGAACTATGTGCAGTCGCTTGTGGCTTTTTTTTTTTTTCAAATTCATGCTCAGTTGTGGCGTTTTCAAACCTTATTAGATAAGTATAGATTCTTGAAGGGGAATTCTAGCAACATCATGCTGTGTGGTGTAGGCTATTGATAGAGAATCATGAAACCGTTTAGGTTGGAAAAGACCTTTAAGATCATCGAGTCCAACCATAAATCTAACACGGCCAAGTCCACCACTAAACTGTGTTCCATAGTGCCACATCTACACATCTTTGAAATACCTCCAGGGATGGCGACTCAACCACTTCCCTGGGCAGCCTGTTCCAATGCTTGATGACTCTTTTGGTGAAGAAATTTTTCCTAATACCCAATCTAAACCTCCCCTGGTGTAACTTGAGGCTGTTCCCTCTTGTCCTATCGCTTGTTACTTGGGAGAGGAGACTGACACCTGTCTCTCTACAGCCTCCTTTCAGGTAGTTGTACGGAGTGATAAGGTCTCCCCTCAGCGTCCATTTCTCCAGGCTAAACAGTTCCCTCAGCTGTTCCTTACAAGACTTGTGCTCCACACCACTCACCAGCTTTGCTGCCCTTCTCTGGACACACTCCAGCAACTCAGTGTCTTTCTCATAGTGAGGGGCCCAAAACTGAACACAGTGCTCGAGGTGCGGCCTCACCAGTGCCAAATACAGGGGACAATCACTTCCTTGCTCCTGCTGGCCACGCTGTTTTCGATACAGGCCAGGATGCTGTTGGCCTTCTTGGCCATCTGGGCACAGGGCCAGCTTGTATTGAGGTGGCTGTTGACCAGCACCCCCCAGGTCCTTTTCTGCTGGGCAGCTTTCCAGCTACTCTTCCCCAAGCCTGTAGTGCTCCATGGGGTTGTTGTGACCCAAGTGCAGGACCTGGCACTCAGCCTTGTTGAACCGCAGTACAGCTGGCCTGGGCCTATCAATCCAGCCTGTCCAGATCCTTCCATAGAGCCTTCTACCCTCCAGCAGATCAACACTCCTGCCCAACTTGGTGTCATCTGCAAATGTACTGAGGATGCAATCGATCCCCTTGTCCAGATCATTGATAAAGATATTAAACAGAACTATGTTAAGCTTGAAGTGTAAAAGTTATCTCTCTTCTACACTGAATAAGTACTAATATTGCTAATATTCTACACTGGATGGTATTAATATTTACAGTGGGGGAAAAGTGATGTTTCTTGTGTACCTCAAGCTCTAAGAACCTGTAAAAAAACCCAAACCCGTTAAAAAAATCACAGTACTGAGTCTGCAAGGCTAACTTCAGGCTAGTAAGGTGATGTCTGGAAAGGTATTTATAGGTGAAGACTGAATTTTCGTAAAATAATTTGCAGTATTGAATTCTGTGAATTCAGCGATTCCTCTGTGTTTGTGACTTGACTACAGACCAGTTAGTGGCTGTAGTCCTCTGAACTCCTATGGTCTTTAGGTAGAGCAGCAGACTGCCTGTCATGCTGTGAGTTGATGCAATAGATGGGCAGGGGTATCTCATTTTGCATGAGTCTTTTACATTGATGTTTCATTTTAGTGATCCTTTTCTCCAAAGTATGTTAAAGGTCTGGTTTAAAATAAGCAGTTTCCAGTAACTCTTCTTTTTCTTTTTATTCTTTTTTTTTTTCTTTCAGTATCCGCAGTGTTATGCAGAAGTACCTTGAGGAAAGGGGTGAATTAACCTTCGACAAGATCTTTCATCAGAAAATTGGTAAGTCATATTTCAATAAAATGTTACTCATGTAAATATTTTTAAGGTTGGCTTGCCTGCCCCTTCTCCGTAATGGCTGATGAAAAATCAGAGTTGTAGATGGTCTGAAGAACACTGGAATATGGACAGGACTTAGTAAAACAAAAGTCTTCAGTAAAATGAAATGTTGCAAAAGGGAAGAAGATGAAGCAAGGCAACCTGTCAACTTCATGTTCTGGAAAACTACTGGGAAAATAATTAAGTTATTTGGAAACATTGAGGAGAAAATTATATTACTTGGTATGGGCTTGTCAACAATATAATGTGTCACATCAGTTAAACTTTTTTTCTCTGCAGGGGTAATAAGCCTTGTTGATAAGGGAGCAGTAGTAGAAAAGATAACCATATGTATTGTTTTGACTGTCTGACATCATGTTCTTGGCTAGCAACACAGGGAGATGTGGCCTGGGTGAAACTGCTGTGTGCAGGGGGTGAAACTGTTGGGAAAATTGACTTGAGGAACAGTTAATCAGTGCTTCCATATGAACATGGAAGGATGTATCCAGGGAGTTTGCACAAGAGCGTCAGAGATCAGTTACTATGCAGCATTTTAGTTAACAGTGTGAATGCTGGGATGCAGAATGTCTATATTCTGCTTGCGTGCTGAGAAAGACTGTAACCACACCGAGGACAAGGACAGAATAAAAAAAGATCTTCATAAACTAGAGGAGGGGAAAAAATGCAGTGCTTCTTAGTCGAAACAAGTAGTGTTCTCTACACCTGTGCTGGAGTAATTACACAAATACAGGGTGGAGAACCACTGATCAGGTAGACATTTTTAATTGACTTGGCTGTTACAGTGAGCCATAGGTTGTATTGTCTCAGCTAGATCACACGACTAAATATGAGATCAGGATTGTAGGCAATCAGGCATGTGAGGTAATCCTCTTTTGGCAGAATATTGTGTCCATCCTGGCACTGGACTACAAAATATACATGAACCTGCTGGAAAGAGCCCAGGAAAGAGCAGTGGGAATGAGCAGACCTTACACAGCAGTCTGCTAAATGTGACTGACGAGGAAGTATTGAAATAGGGTATTATGTAGCCTATGAAAGAGAGAAGTGAGGTTGAACAGTCTTCAGAAACAGAAAAATTGTTGCAGAAATTGGTACGGTTAGTCAATTTTCCACAGGCTTAACAAGTCAATTTTAAAAAAATCTGGATATTAATAAAACCATTTTAGTAGTAGGATGGGTAGTAAAGCAGCAGAATGGATTTCACGAGGAGCTTACGAAATCTTTGTCCAGTAGATTTGAGGAGTGGGTTGGCATATGTCTGCTAAGATAGTATGGCTGCTCTTGTCTTGCAAAATGGAGGCAAACCCTTAAAATGGGCTGGGAGGACTCGAGGAGATCAATGGCTCTATTCTTGTCTGAAATACACTGAGACTAATTAACAGTGGAAGCAAATGCGCAAGAACAGAGTGCTGCTGTGCCTTGTTTCCCAGGGAAGGTGGTCCAATAGGGGCATCTTTGGGCTGTTTGAGCTTTAGCTGGTTTCCCTTCCTGGCTGGAGCAGAAATGTCCAGCCTTCCTGGTTGCCTGGAAATGTGCAGCTCAGTAGGTATGAGAATATTCTGGAGTGGGAGTTTTAAGTATTGCCAGATTAAAATAAATAGTATTCTTGTAGAGTATCACAGGTTGTCATTAAGGGATTTCATAGCTTTTTACAAAGAGGGTTGTGGAAACACCAGTCTAAAGTACGTGTTTGTAGAATTCTCATGGACCTTTCACTTGTATTACAGTAATTGAAATGTAGTCTGTAACTTTGTGCATACAAACTGTGGCTTTTTATTCTGGCCAAAAATATTGCACTGTAAGTGCATAGATACCTTGTTTGCTTTTGATGACATCTTTCAGTATGTGCTTCAGTTTAGATGTCTGTGCTGAATCATTAATATTTTGCTACAGCAGGTAGGTGCAAAATAAGTGGGATTTTAAGCAACCAAACACAAGCCACCTTTAACTGTTTGATTCTGGCTGGTGGCAATGAAATAAAGAAGTCCTCCCCTCCACCCCCCTTTAAAAAAAAAAAAGTCAAACAGAACAGCTTATAGGTAATGGATATTTGTATTTATGTAATTAAATACTTTTCATTAACGGCTGATTCCAAAGAACAGTGAAGAATATTGCAATTATTTTGATAAGTTACAGCAACTGTAATTAGGTAACTATAACCTTGGAAGGATTATATCTTTCTTTTCTCCCCCATGCTGGTAGGCATCAGATCTGGAATTTTAGAGCCCAGAGTTTCACTAACCTATTAGTTTCTCACCCAGATCTTGTGAAGCGTAGTTCACAGGTGTGTGGAGAGGTTTTATCCTCCTCTCGCCTTGGTACAGTCATAGCAGTACTTTCCCTCTGTTATCCGGAAGTGAGGTCTTCTGTGACCACTTTGCTCGAGTTTCAGTTACTTCTGAAGCTGGTTTCTTCTGAAGTAGGATTTAGAATGGAAGAAAAAAACAATTAAAGATAAAACTTGACTGTTTTTAACAGAAAACTTTGCACTGGAAAATACTGTATTTCCTTACTGTAGTTGTTCATTTAAATTTTATTGCGTTTTCTAGCTTGTTCTCTGCCATTAAATTAGTTCTGTTTCCAGCCATTAGCATAATTGCTTGTGGTAAAGTACCTTCAATTTTAGTCAAGCATTATGCAGAAGGCTGTGAAAATAAATATGGTGAGGTAATTAAAAGTCTAATCACCTCTTTGCTCCTGTTGTTATCTCTTTGTATGGCGGGCATGTGAAGAGACTGCAGCTAAGGCTGGACCTGTGCTTGCAGGTCTGGGGCGGATGCCCCATGGGACACAGCTCCTACTTGCAGGAGTTTAAATCAACCTGAGTCAAACGAGTCTCTGATGATGAGCTGTAATTCTGCTGGTTCATCTCTTTGTTGCTGGCTCTTCCTGTGCCTTTATTTTCTCAGTTAAGAGCTGAGTCTAGTATACATTGCTTTATCCTTATATACTAACTATACAACTGCATCAAGCTACCTCTTTGTTCCTTTGGCAAGTGATGTAGATGAGGACTGTTAAGGTTTGTTGTTTGGTTTTTTTTCCAGACCACAATTCTTTCTTACAGCTCCAGGTCATTGTTTTTTCTGTTTTTCAGTATTCTTCTTTCAAATGTAAAAACCAGGGCTTTGATCAGTTGTCTGATACAAGTCTTTCCGATGTCGTATATGAGTATGTCTAATTATGGTGCTGGTCTTATCAGCTGCAAGTGTTTATCCTTAATGAGGCCTTAAATCCTTTTAGGATCAGTGCTTTCCAGGTCCCACTGTAAAAGATTGGCCCAAATTCCCTCCCTGCCATCTCCCCCAGGTGTGCAGCTGCAGGGAATCGCAGGGGCAGCTTGGGCTTGGAAACCAAAACCTTTGTTCTGCCCTTTAGAGTCAGAATAAGAGCAGGAAAATCCATCAGCAAGCAGCATGGCAGCAGCCTGTCTGGAGATGAAAATGGCCTGGAGGCTTCATAAGAGTTGCATAAACAAGCGTCTGGCCTCTATTTGCATCTTTTTCTTTGTGAAGGCAAACAGGTTGCTCTCATCTCTTGTAGATGTCTGTTTGCAGGAGTGATGCTCCAGAATGATCTTGAACTCTCTAAGAATCACCTAATGAGTCAGAGGACATGAAGATAATAGAGCCACCCAGAAAAATGCTCTGGCAGCGTTTAATAGCCCAGCAGCCGGCTGTTCCCGCAGAAGTTGCTTCCTCCACAGCAGAAGCTTCATGGGGAAGTACAGCATGTCTCGAAGCGGAGTACGTAACCACCTTTAGCTAGTTTTCTTTTTACCACATCCTGTTTGCTACAACACCAGATTATGTGTTTGCTTTAGAAAAAAAGAGACATTTTCTGGTATCCCAATATCTATAATTTACACGTGGAATCCACTCTGCTTCACGGCTGCATTAGGATTGCATGTGGAGTTCTCGTCCTCTCTTGCACTGCAGGGTGGGCACGCTTGTAAAAATGCTGCTTTCAGAGGGCAGTTTTGAAATGAGCTCTAATGTGCGTAGCTGCTGGGTGGGCTGGGGTCTGCTGCAGCAAGTATAACTGCCAAGTGTTAAAGGGAGTGAATTAGGTCATAATATTACTTTAGAACAGGATTATCATGGTTATTAAAGTTAAATGCTTTGGACTGAACTTGTTGCCAGTTATAGTTCAGTGACTGTTATGTCTGACACTGGACTTTCTGACAAATTGCATCTACCTGGTAGGTAGTGAATAAAGTTGGCTTAGAAATTCTGCGATGTGATGGTAAAGCATCCTGCAGCTTCAGGTCCTGGCTTAGGTTTGGCCTTGGGTTCTCTGGTGACTGCTTGGAAGCTGGTGGAACACGGCAGTTTGTCTACAACCTTCTCAGTTTCTCTTCTGTTACACAGAGCCATTGGGTTTGGGTCTTTGGGAAAGATGAGAACAGAACATATTTTAGCTGTTTCAGCTGCTGGTCATACTGCAATATAAGCTTTTCACCTTGCCTAGTAAGTAACTTGCATTTTTGTTCCCCTGACACTGGATCTAATTTCTGGTTTATTTTCTTGAAATATAACACTTGTAAAAAGAACCAATTAAAAAAACTTGCAGTTGACGTAATGAGTTACAAACATATTTTTTTTTCCTATTTACCATCCACTTTTGTATAGTGAGGAACGATCTTTCTGGGGTGATTCATTTAACTGTCTTTTATATCCTCTTAAATCAGCAGGCTCCAAGTTGGAGGTCTTCCCAGCCAGGGTGAGCATTTTGCCATCTGTATCAGTGCTTCTTCCTACACACGCATGTCTTGTGAGGGGCTCTCTTGCTTCTTTTCTGGTAGCTTTTTAGCTGAGTTTCCAGAACAAATGAGCGTTTGGTCTGTTTTGTAGTTCCTTCTGCACAATCTACAACTGTCGGGAGGGACTTTTCTGCCTGCCCTCCGCAGTTGGAGGGAAATGCACTCCTGACCGTTCTGGCTGCTGTTTCCTCCAGCTTTGTCAGGGACAACTTTCTGTCGAAAAAACCCAACCCCAAAACTAGGGTGAGAACAGCTAAAGAGTTTTTTTTAGGGCGATGAATCATGCTTTCTGTTGCTTGTTTCTCTAGTTATGGACCCATCATTTTTCATTATTTCAGAATTTTGATGCTAATCATTAGATGGATCTTGAGTTAAAATCGGTTGAGAAAAACATTCTTGCTCTTCCTCTTTCTGTTGCTAGTGTGGTAGCACTGCGCTCCCTGAGATACCTAAAAATAACAGGCTGGGAAAAGTACCTCCCTAGAGCATTATTTAAGCTATTGTTTAATTTAAGCATAAGATCTATGTGCTGTTGGCATTCTGAACTAATTAAATAGTCCTCTGAGGAAATAACAATGAAAGCAATAAAATTTGGTTGGGAGTAAAGAAAAGCACCTGGGGTTTTGGCTATTAAATGAGCAGGGGATGACAAAATTAGTAGATCTTGCTTCTAGTCATTTCTAGCCACTCCTGATAACTCTGGAGCTGCCGGCTTGCCTGTACCATCAGGGAAAGACGTGTGAGTGGAGGGAGGGTCGTGCCAGCAGCATGTCCCCCTCCCTGCGCTCTGAAGGAATATGGTGGCGAGTAGGAGGGGCTGCCCAAAACCCCATTCTAAGTGTCTTTGGCTTTAAAAATACTCTCAGTTTTCAAAGTCACCTAGGGGCGTACATTAGCTACTGATCTAAGACTTGAGTGATTGAAAGTGTTACAGCCTTGGACTTCTTTCTTAAGAGCATTCATGCCACTTGTAGCACTGCGATAATTTTACTCTGTTTTGGTATGTTGATGTTAAATAATGTGGAGCCATATGATAGGGAAAATAGTTACTTGCTTTGTGGGTTTTCTGTAAAAGCAAGAGGGCAGGTTGTTTGTTCAAGTGGTTTTATTCTGGGGTTCCTTTTCTGACCTGGGGAAGACAGCCACCATGCAGAAGTAGACACCATCAAAATTAGGAAGTAACTATAAAAAAAAATCATATTTAAAAGACTGTTAGAAGACTGATCTTTCTCGTGTTACTTCTTATTTTCAGTTCTTATTTAGACTAAGGCTTGGATTGTGGATAGTCTGCAGGAGGCCTTCATGGATCTGTTGAACCCATGCTTTCCTTGCATGGTTCGTATGATCAGTTAAAAACAAGACAAAACGCAAACCACAAGTTGATGTCGGAAACTGTGTGATTGTAAACCGAAACAGAAACTACTGATGTAAGACATTTCACAGTGGAGCTCCACTTGTATCAAACTGGGGTGTGGACAGTGAAAGAAAGAAAATACGTGCCCAGAGCCTTCTTATAAAGCTCAGTCTGTTTTGCTGTATGCAGGTTTTTTTCATCAAATTAGTGTTAGGTTTAAGATCTAGTTTTTATGTCATAATTTAAATGTTACTGGAAGCTGCATTTCTTTCAATACACTTCTATTTTGTGGTAAAATAAATGTGATACTTACATGAATTACATTGAGGATCATTTAGAGGGATGTTAACGAAGCTTCCTGCTGTAGATTTTATGTGCGTTTTACCTGCAAGCAGTTTTAAGGAGGTGTCTGTCTTGTGTGTCAGGGACGTATGGTATCCAAAGTCACTATAAAAAATGCATGTATTCATTTTGGGTTTTTTTCTGATCATAAATAATTGAGCATTTCTTTGTTGGGATGCAGCCTGATAGGTTCCCATGCCTGTCTTTGTGGAGGGGTTGAAGATACTTGGTTGAGTGATTTCCCAGTGGAGTTGCAGATTAAGTTTGAGCTTTAAAATAGGAAAAATATATATCCTATCGTCTGGAACTTCACATAACGGGTAAGGTACACATGCTGATATATATTAGCATGTATATACAGTATAGTTCTTGGAAGATTTATGTCACAGGGAAGAACAGTCTTTATCTCAGAAGAGCAGTGTAATTATACAGTTTTTGGGGTTGATTGTCAGGAATTCCAGGCAGACTGGAAATTTTGAACTCCAGAATTAGTACTGTAGGAGACAAAATGAGCAAGATAGATAATGGATAAAATATATATAGAGATAACAAATTATAAATTATTTGAATGAAATTTTACTTGGATGTTTCCATGTTTAAATTTTCAGCAAAGATACCTACCAGACAGTAAACCCCAAGCTGGTCATACAGAGCCTGCAGTGACTTTGTTGTGTACATTTCATAGGTTCGTTTGTTTTTCCCCAGGAAGCACGTACGTAAATTCATTCCTTTCAGATGAGATGGGCCCTCAGTGATTTGTTCAGTCATCCCGCAGCTGCACACCTGAGGCTTTGGCAGTGGTCCCCTGCAGCGGCGAGTCTCCAGCCTTTCCTTCCAGCTCTGTCTGCAGTGGCTTTGCTGGTGTGCAGGGGAGATGGCAGCTGGCTGCATGCAGGTGCGGTGGGGGGAGCTGAGGAGGAGGAGAGGGCAGCCAGCCTCAGGCTTTCTGCCTGGGTACTGTCGAGGGACGGTCATTTCCAGCATGCCGCTGGTGCTGCGGCTGAGCTGCAGTGGCTTCCAAAAGGTCTTTGTGCAGGTCCTGCATGTGGGGCAGAGGACAGCTGGGCTCCAGAGTTAGGTCCTACTGCTAGGTGAGCTGTTTGTTAGCCTTTGTGGCTTGCCAGGTCTACTACCAGCTACCAAGGAGGGGTTGCAAAGACCAGTTTGGAAAGCTTTGACCTAAAATGTTATAAACCCATCCTTAATAGAGTACAGAGTGACTTCCTTACCAAAGGTAGTGTCTTCTATCTGCTTGTACTCACTTGAGCTTTCTTAGCCCATTTCTGATGTTTATACTTGGGTATAAACAGTGATGGTGTGCAACCTTGTTTCTCCCTCCTCCCCCCCATCAATTTCTCAGTCAATCCAAAACAGTTGCACTCCTGTGGAGTCTTTATCAATGTGTCTTGAAACAATTCACAGACCAATTAAGCATCCAAACACCACTGTGAAATAGGTAAATATTAGTTTTCCATGGCTGTAACGTGGCATAATAAAAACTTTAATGAGATTTACCTGCATAGCTTTGTACTACTAATAAGGCAGATTCTCTGGTCCTGCCAGTTCTACTCATTTATCTCAGTGGGATAACTCATTAGTAACAAGAGAAAAGCTCAGAAACCAGGAGAAGAGTAAGTAGAATCTAAATTACTGAAGCTGTTAAGTCTTCTAACTTTCAGCAGTGCTTTTAAGAGGCAGAGCAGTTAGAAAGTCACAGAGCAGAGAAGGTGGAGAGCTCTGGCTATCAATTATCTCATGAATTCATTTGTAGAGCAGAGAACAGACATGGATATTTACTATAAGGCTTTCAAATGCTTTTATAGTTCTATATCAATATCTGTCCTATAGAAGAACGATACATAATACAACTTGCAACCCCCCCACACCCAGGGACTTGGTCCAGATTGGTGAGGTTCTTGCTGCAGAACGTCACTTGGTGCACTGTGAGGAGGTGAGTAATGTACACCGTCAGACCTCCGAATCTTCAAACTCTGTAGGGGAACAGAGCAATAACCTTATAGGGTAGCTGCTCCTCTCTTTCCTGGCCTCTTTCCACTGACAGCATTGTGTCCAGCCAGTGCCTGTATAATATTCGGCTCTCAAATGTGTGCATGTCTGCGGTGGTTGGATAGGTAGATTCAGAAATATGCAAACCAGTTTCTTAATGTTTCTAGATACTTCTGTCAGTAATTTCTTTGATTAAAAAGAGGAAGGAGTCCAAAGAGAAGTAGAACCATTTGTTTCTGAACCTCCAGCTCTCAGCAGCTTTGTTAGAGTGCACAGAATGAACTAGAGGAGGGCTTTAAAATTCATGTAGGAGAATCGCTGTTGTTTTAGTGGGTTTGTTCCTCTTTAAGTGCTGTATGTATTTACTTATTGAATACCACTGGTTTTGTGTTTTGATTTTAACCACAGTACAACAGTCTTCCCAGATGCTATTGCAGAACAGTTTGGTGCTTTACAGTGGTTAAGATACTGAACAGTACTTGCTAAGGTGAATACTGGCATCAGAGACTTGAGAATGCCCTTCTGTTGTGAAATTATTCCATGTCTTCATTAAAGGATCCTGTCACCTTGCTGTCCCCCAAGAAAAAACACCCATAGATCTAGTCCCTTTCTAAGAAGTAGAAATAACCCTCCCAGTGCACTTTGTGTGTTAAGTAATTCTTAACAGTGAACGGTTCATAGCTTAGAGCATGTCAAAAGAAATACTGTGCTTTTCAATAATAAAAGGGACATTGGCTTGCATTATGTATGTATTTTAAAAAGTTGAATAATGGAAAATAACAACTGTCACATCCTTCATAGGGACTGAATATTCTTGTGACATGGGGCGATAAAACAAATAACAACCAACTGTCATGACATTTTTAAGCTGCTAATACTTGTTAGCTTGCTAATAGCTTGCTAGTAGCTGCTAATACCACTTGCAAAAGCAGTGGGAGTTTCTTTTACTTGGAAGTGAAAAAAGAACAAAACCTCTTGTGCTGTGTATTTCTTGATGAACTTTAGTGAAGGAATTTAATCATGTTCTTTGCAATAACTGATTGAAATGAAATGCTTCAATTCTGTGTTTAGTTGTCCATTTAAAAAACTTTTTTATATATCGTTGTTTAGTAATATTAGTCCTTGGTCTTTTAGAGGTACTTTTTCTTATGTACAACCTCCTTTTTTCTTTCACCTTTGATATGTTGAATACCTTTGATACTCAACTTTAGTTGACTGGAATTCTGCACGTTAAGGGAGACCAGAGTATGAAAGATGGGTACTAAGCATGGTTCAGATACAAGTTTCCCACATTATTTTCTTTTTGTGGCTTTAAAAAATGATTTATTGCATATTCAATATTTAGAGGCATATTTCATGAGGATATTAAGATGATATGTGGTGGGTTTTTTTTTTTTTTGAGGCAAAGATCCAGTGGCAATTGCAGTGGGTAAAGTACAGACATCACTTTTTTTTTTAATGACTTACAGCTGCATGTTAAAAATAGAGCACATTCGTATTTTCCTTAGAAATCCTTTTATCATTTGAATTGGTGTGCCACCACTTGACATCTTGACAGCTGCTGGTCCTACCCTTTGAAAGTGCTGAACTCCTGGCTGCTGTCAGAGGATGTGGAAGGGTGTTTACCATGTGCCTTCTTGTTTGAAATGCAGACTCTGTAATCTACCTCGTGTATTTTGCTCCAAACTGCTCTTCTGGGCTTGAAGCAGAATAATAATTGAATGTTCTCAGTAAGTCAGTATATTAGCTGCTTAGAGTCTTCCACCATGTAAGCCTATATTGAGGTTTGACACAGAATCTGTGAATACTCCTCCATTGTGTCTGAAATGTATGTGCTTGAGGAGCAATACAGCTCTTCTGCTTCTGTTGCTTCAGGAGTTTAAGGCATGCACAGGTCTAGCATTTGGGAAGATGGCTGACTAAGTTTTAACAAGTGTTAGTGATTTCACTGGGTGAAAAGCTAATGGAAAATATCCCTAGAAATAAAGATTTTCTTTGAAGACGCTTGAAACCTTTTAGCCAAAGTTTATTTTCATATAATGATTTATAGATATCATTAAACAAGCTACCTGGCAACTTACAGACTAATTTTGAGCTCAGTTTGATTCTGTTCTAGGGAAATTGTTTTGCACTCCTCACCGTTGTGTGCAAGTCCTGTCTTATGAAATATAATTTGTTCTTTTACCCTGATTTTTATGCACAGAGGTATGTTTTAATTTGTTATGATATTATTATTTTTAATGAAAAGTGAATGTAAATTAGGCTCTATTAGGAAAAATAGGTTAAGGACGAATAGCTCATAATTGGAAAGAAAAGTAGTGAAATCTGTGGTGCCTTCTGGGCTGCGAGGATTTTTGTGGCTTTGTACCTAGCCAAAGCTGTGATTCCTACGCAGATGAGTTTTCCCTGGTAGTAGCCAGTCTCTTTGTTCCTGAACAAGGAAATCTGTGGTTGTCTCAATTCTGGAGCTTTTAGGTGGTCTTAATTATCCTGTGCTATGGCAACTGAGTGCGTCTACCATACAGAACAAGATTTTGAACTTGACTGGATATTCTGGAGCACCTGCACTCTGGTTCAAATTACAGTTTTTGTATGGTTTAGTAATAGACCTCTACCCCTGACTTTTTATGTCAAAGACCCAGATCTGTTATTCATACCAATGGTGGGCCCATTACATTCCTTGAGACAAAGAAAATAAAATGGGATAAAACACGAAATGGCACATTGGGAAGAATGGTAGTTTTCCAGCAGAAAAGCCAAGCGTGATCCTCTGTTTATGGTCCTGGCTCCCTGTTGTATGGAGGCTACGGACCGCGCTGGAGAAGAGCTCCTGGGTATCGCACAGTGGATCCGCACTGTCTCCTTGAGGGGTAGCAAAGCCTTGCCTCCAGGTGAGAGCCGTTTCAGATGGTTATAACAACCAACAACTGGGCTTAAACAGAAACACACAATAATTTCACTGCGGTGTGTTAGTTGAGTTTTACTGTTACAGCACGCTGTCCTGTGGTTTCCTTGCCAGTTCTGCACAAGAGGCTTTTCTGGGGATGAGGCGTCTGTGATAATGCCCTGTACAGATGTCCCTCTGGTTACACTCCGCTGGCTTCAATATGCTGTTGTCCAAATTCAGCCAAGTAAGAAAGATAGGAGAGGTTTTGGAGGGACTTAAGCCAGAGACCTTGAAGCACCCTAAATGAGGAAAAATCCTTGTGTCGCAGGCTTTGCAGAGCAGAGTGCCAGCGCGTGTCCCCCGCCAGCCTGATACGGGGAAGGTTGTGCTGAAGCTTTGTTTGCCCGGGGGTCAGAGCTGTCAGCTGCAGCTGATGGGAAATCAGCCTGTACTGATTCTAGTGCAGATGCCGCTGCTTATTTGTTTGTCATTATTCTGTATTTATACCCGGCACGTTTAGTCAGGATTTGGAAACAGCTTGATATTTTTGTTTTCTAATTTGCTATTTTGCCTACTAGAAAGAGTCTGCATCAGCATTTTGGACCACATTCAGGTTGTGCTGTAAATAGATGCAGCTTCCTTTCAATCAGTGACGTTATGAATACTTATATCAGGGTTAAATATGTCTATTTTTAGCTCTGCTGTCTTACCTAGTCACTTCAGTTTGTTTTAATAAGATTTTTATTTACTCCTGTTAAAAGGGTATTTGAGTCAGATACTAATAAAATTCCAGTTAGTATTAGATAAGTAGTTTTCTCCAAGGTTTGTTTTATTACAGAGTTACTCATTAATTTTTTTATTATTATTATTCCGTGCTCTCAGTTAATTGACATTCTCGTGAAGATCAGGATATGGCCTTGTGAACACAGAAGTGACCTTTAGACGGCAGGAGAAGGCAGACAGCCAGTACTCACCCCTCTGGCTGGCTGGCAGCGTGGCTCTGGTGAGCATTGGCAGAGCCGTCCCGCCCGAGTGCCGCTCAACGCCTGCCGAACCCGCTGGTGGGGCAATGCATCCTGCTTTAGTAATGCTACTAGCAGGGCAGGAAGATTACAAGTAACTAACTGTAAAATGAAAAGGCAGCTTTAATCCCTGTAAGTGGGCTCTATTTCTTTATTAAAACTGTAAGAGAAGGGTTCTACACTGCAGGTTTTATTTCTTTTTTTAAAAAGTCTCTGCTAACAAACGGGTGGCTTTTAAATATGCTGTGCCTTGGCAGAGCAGTGCCCACTTCAGTAGCATGGTGCAGTCCTGTTTTGGGGGTCTTCAGGTGGAGCCTCGCTTGTGCCAGGGTGGGTAACAGCCCACAGACATCACTCTTGCTGCAGAGCCCAGGGTGGCTGCTAAGAAGCTCTGGGCTTGCATCAAACCAAGGCAACTGCAGAGGTGTGAATTCAGAATTTTATAGATGGAGTGCGTTAAATGGATGAACATGCCAGCTGGGATAGCCTGGGAAGAGCTGTGGGCTTGTGGGGGACGGGCACCTAGCCATGGGTGCCCGCTAGCCACTTGGTGGGAGAAGAGTGGCATGGGCAGCATGGAAACCTTGCGTAGAAGTGAGAAGTGGTGCAGAAGGCTTGCTTTGGAGTAATAAAATAGTATAATCCATAATCAGCTTGAAACACAGTGTCAGTGGCCAGGGCAGGTTTGGTAGAAGTGTGTAGACTGGTCACGAGCTGCGTTTCTGTTCTCTGTCCAAGCCTGGCTGTAAGAAGTACTGAATTCAGGAAAGAAAAAGCAGGCCTTATTAATTCAAGGGTGGGGTGGGGGAGTGCTGTTGACTTAAGAGTCAGGATTTCATGCAAAATTTCTGAAATTGTGTTAGAAAAATGTAATTATTTGAAATAAATATTGAAGTAAAAATTAACATTCTTTTTTAAAAGAGGTGGGTTAGCTTAATTCCCCTCCTTATCCCCTCCAAGCTTGTGAAACGGACCTTGTCTGGTTGGGGATGAGCTCTGGGAATGGCCGGATTACTCGAGCAGGCGCAGGCTTTCTCGCCCGAGTCCCCTGGTACTTGGCTGCTCTCCACATCTCCCCATCCATAGCTCGTTGTGAGTATCCAGTTAAGACTGAGCTGCAAACCTCAAGGGTCTTCTTTATCCCTCCTTGAAAGACATTTTGTCTTGGTAATTAGAGTTAGTGCAGTTAATGGCATTTTGCAAAATTAGCTGTACAGAATTGTCCATAAAAAGATACTGGGAAAAAACTATTGTCCACAGACTTGGGAAGGAAGAGGCTTGGAGCTAGGTGCTGTCTTGCAGTCATATGTGTGTATTACTGACACCATCCGTCACTTTGGTGTTACCAGAAAAAGCTTTTTAAAAATATTTCTTTTCCTTTAACAACTAGTGATCTGGTTGTTGCAGAAATTACATAGTATAGAAGAAGAAATCTTTAAAGCAAAAGCTGTCAGCATCTTAATTTCATAAATAATTGCTGGTTCCTTTTATCTGTTGCTTAAAGCTATCATTTTTTTAATTTCTGCTTTCTGTCCTTGGTCTTATTTTTCAGTGTGTAGTTAACTGTGCTTATTGTGCTTTTCGTCAGTTCTCGTTGAACTTCTTGAGACTACTGTCACTTATTCAGTGCTGCGTCTGTCAATTAGTTTTGCTATTATCTGAGAGCTACAGTTTCTGGCTGCTAATTTTTCACTCAATCTAAGAACATCAGTAAAAGGAGATTTCCTTTAAGCTGCACTGGAAGTGCAGAATCCATTGATGCAATGGGAGGTTGAAACAGAAACGCTTCCAGTATGGAGAACATTAAGCTGTAATTGGATTTGTTTGAATTCAGGACAGTGGAAAGATTTCAAGTGGGCTGATACCTAGGGATGTGGATTGCACCATCAGGCAAGCTGCAAATGCAAGATGAGGGAAGGTTAGTACGTTTGCATTTGCAGTCGTGCTGTAAAAGAACTAATGGTTTAAGGCCAATCATTCAAAAAAAAAAAAGATTAAAATCAGGGAATAGTGCTTCTTAAATGAAGAATTTACCCACAAAATGTTTTGAATTTTTCTTGTTACTTAGGAGTTTGAGATCCTTTCGAGCAATACTCTTGACTAGGTAGTGGAGCTTCTGATTCTGTTTTTCCTCCGCTGTAAATCTTCAGTGAAGTAGTTACAAGTCACTAAAACCCACTCTTATCGCTTGACAATCTGGTTTTGTTTCTTGGCTTCCCCAAAGATTTTTCCGTAACATCTCTATCCCCCAGGCTCTGCCAGAGTCTTTTACAGTCCACAGATCCTTCTTCACTCCTTGTCCCTAACCATCAGCCTCTGATCGATATCCCTGGAAATAAAGCTTTCCTGCAGGCCTCCCCTCTTCCTGGCACAGTGGCAATGACTTGCCTCCTCCGGCTGCTTCCCAGCGCAGCCATGGGATGCAGCTGTGGGATGCATCCACTCTTCAGCCAGCCGACATCGAACCTGCACAGAGGAGCAGCTCTGTCCAGGCAGGGCGAGGAGGGATGCATTTTGCTGCCTGTCTGATATTACTGTCCTTTTGACAGAGCAAATGCCTGAGTTGGCACCCTTTCCCCCTGTTTTCATAAGACAAGTGAAAAAAAAGAGACCCTCATTAATCATGAGATTATCAATTAATTAAAAAGAACTCCATCACTCTGCATATCCTTCCCCAGATACAGCCTGCTGAAGAAGAAGGTTGTGCTGACACCCACAAATTTTTCTCCCATGTCTGTGTTGCTAATTTTAACAGCAGCACTCCGGGTTGCCAAATGCTAGCCAAACATTAGGACGTACTTAAAAACTCTGAAAGAATCTGATTCTTGTCACTCACATGTAAAATGTCATAGTCAGGAGGAAGTTCATCTCCCCGGCACGGGGAGAGGGCTGCGGCAGCACCTGGACCCCTTTGACGATGGCTGCTGGCCCAGCTCCTGTGCGGGACGAGCAATTGCTTTGTTCATGGCCACCGCAGAAGCAGTAATGAATTCTGCAGCTGGCTATTCACTTTCAGTTCTAGAGTATTTTTGCAGTGCTGAAGCCACCAGACAGTATTTCAGGGACCGGTGCAGGCACTGTCCCATAGTGGTTAGAAATGTATTCCTGAAGGTATTCAAAATACATAGGTTCCACTTGTAAGGTATGGATCTGTACTAACAGTCACGTGGAAAACTTGTAGGATGAACTAGCCCAATACTTATGTGCAGAGCAGTGCAATGTGTCTAGGGTTCTGAGCTGTTGCTTGGAAAGCATATGGTACGTAATCCTTCTTATGGTTTGGTTAGAGCATATCTTTTAAAAAATGATACTAGAACCCTTTCTGTCATGGGAAGTTGGTCCATGTGAAATCCTGGGGTTTTTGATGAATATATAAGCTGCATGTGTGTATGCAGTATATCTTAATATATGTACATAAATGCTCCCAGTCCACAGGTTCTTAAAAGGAAAGTTGAAATACCTATTTTTATTTCAACTTAACTGATATCAAACAGCGTTTCTTAACAGGGAATGTAATTTTTTTCTGAAAAGACAAAGGGGAACAGTTGATGAAAGCTGATGCTCTAATTTATGTGTTAAACAGACCCCAAGTGTTAGAATAATATTCTCCTTCAATGCTACTGACCTTTTCAAGTGTATTTTTTTCCCTTCTTGCAACTTGTAAAAATTACAATAAAATAGAGATCTTAACCATTTTTCTGGCTACGAGAGAATTTCCATGTAACCTCCTGCTGTAGCAAAGACGGCCGTGCCCAGGGCGAGGAGCAGGACCAGCCCCGGTGCACAGTGCCCACCTGCTGGGGCCGAGGGGACACCCTGTCTCCCACTGTCCTTTCCCACCGCTCTGCCGCATGTCAGGGTGCTGCGGAGCTGGAAGAACCATCCTGTGATTTTGTCTACAGCAGGCTTGCAGGTATCTTGGGTGTCCCACTAGTGCATAATTACAATGTTGGTAACTTCATAGAGAAGAGATGTTTTGTGCTGTAATTTATTTTACTGCAGTCTTTTTTAGTAGTTGTTTTTGGTTTTTTATTGTACACTTTAAAATGCTGCTGTAATAATCGCACTCATCTTCACTGGAACCGACTAACAGCATTTTCTCAGTATTGGTTCACATGGCTGTAACTTATTGTGACTATATTAGCCATCTGTAAAAGTTTCTAACTTCTTGTTTTGGATGTCTCTAGTTTTTTGCATAGCGATGCAGTTTAAAAGAGAGACTTGGTGAGAAGTGGGCTGTATAATGAAGGCAGCATAAGCCTGCTATTGTTCCTTGTTCTCTGGTCTTGTGAACCTTTTCTTTCTCTGCGATAATTAAATTAAAAAGTTTGGAAAATATTAAACGGGGCTAAAATGTTTGGCATGGCATTGTTGAAAATTTATGTTGGTATATTTTCACACTCCTCCCACAGTTGTCTTTGTGGTGGGTTTTTTTTTGTTGTTGTTTGTGGGTTTTTTTGGTAAACAGCCAGTAGCTGGGACCATGCCAGGGATTTTTCTTTCACTACATTCATTGCTGTTTGTGGCACTCTTTAGTCTCTTAATGACATGACTGTAATCTTCTTTGGTTCATTGTCCAAATAAAAGTTCAGTCAATTCAGCATTATTTTGCTCGGTGCTGCTGCTGTTTCAATCATGTGTAAAATAAGAGTTAATGAATTAAGTTCAGGTCTATAAGTGGCAGGTTTTGTTCTCAAAACTGGGTTTGTGCCACGTTTACTGCTCAGGCAGTAAATGCAAGAGAACGTGTGCTCTCCGGAGGTGCAGTTTGTCAGCGACTTTGGGTGGTTTTGGCTGGGTTTTGGCAGCAATAGGGACAGTTTATGGCTTGCTCTGGGTGCCTGCTTGGAGAGAGCACTCGTGTCCCTTGCTGTGACAGGGTGACTGACTCTTGGTTCGATGGCTGGCTGGGACCTCTGTCCTTCATACAAGGCATGGGGATCACAGGGGCTGCTCCAGTGCTTTGCTCCTGTCTCCTCTGCAGTAAGGGAGAACAGCTTATTAAGAATATTTCCAGTAAAATAGGAACTAAGACAAGCCCTTAAAAAAAGGAGAAAGAAAAAAAGCAGTCTAATTGCAGATTGCTTTTAAGGAATAGAAAACTTGCTGTTGGTTTCTTTGTTTTCAAAAAAAGCACATTTGTTTATAAAATATTTCAAGAATTATTATTTTTGCTGAGAATAATTAAAAAGTTTGGAGAATCTCATAAGAGAATCTCTTAATTAGATTTCTGTCCTTATTTAGCAAACAAAACCCAGTTCCTATAATCTTCGAAATATCATCCTAGTCAGCTAAAAGAGTCAAGCAAAGTATAGGAGTTGTCTGGTCATAATCCCTTTTCTGGTATTCTGACTGTGAGCAAATAAATCCAGGGCACCCCAGGAAAACAAGCTCTTCCAATAGGAAGTTTAAGTTGGAATCCAGATAGAGCTAGGGGGGCTACCAAGAAGTTGATAAGTGTTTTCATTATACAGAAACAAAAGCTTTTGTTTGCCTGATGAGCATTGCTTTGTCCGCTGCAACTAATGGTTTTGCTTCTGAGTAGTTGGGTTTTTTTTTCCTTATTTAGGCCTTTGATAAAATTAGATGATAGTGAGTTGAAAGGACATGTTCATAACTGACAATAATGTACTCTCCTGTATGCACTACAAGAAATTACTATGTGGCACATGAAGTGGGTTTTGCATCTTTTTTTTAAAGATAGTATACTCTGGAAAACATGAGATGTCGTAGGTGGTTGTATTATTTCTTAGTTGAGCACACAGCAATGTGCTACTTTTTTTGGTAATATAATTTTGCTGTAAGTTCAAATTACAGCTACATTTTAGTTAAAGTTTAAAAAAGAGATGTCTTTTATATATATGTATATATGTATTTTTTTTAAAGTTGAAAAGGGGTGTTTTATATCTTGATGTGCTGCCCTATTGGGAGAGGAGTCGAGCTGGGGAGTGGGATGGAATGGTACCCAGACAGCACCAGCCCTCGGGTTAGCTGCTCTGCCTTTTGATGGCTTTGTTATTTTGGTTTACACTTTTGCGGTCTTACCTCCAAAAGTTGGGTGGGATTTCAGTAAGTATGCAGTAATTCTAAATAAGGCAAGCTATTGCCTGCTGCAAGGAACTGAAATCAGGTTCATTTATAGCTCTAAGGGGCTTGCAGATAACCCAGGCAACCAGCTGGGACAACAGATACCCAAGTAAAGTAAAAGGGTAGCAGGTACCAGCTCAGGTGGATGTAAAGACAGTACTTCCATGAGTTGAAGCTTGTAACGATGTGTTAAAATGCTTATAATGGAAGATACTCCTCAGCAGGCTGCAGAGGTCATGCTTTAAATTACTTTTAAAGGAACTATAAAATCCTGATGTAATTTACTGTGCTATAAAACCTCCTGGAAGTAACATTAACCAGTATATCTAAAACTGGAATGCAGAAGAGGCTGCTTTTTATCAACAAGAAGTAGGTAAATCTATTTCAAGAAAGCAAAACGTGTGAATATTATCTAGTTTTTACTCTGAAAACCAAAATCTGATCTGTGAAGAGGAATAGGATGTTTCGGGGCATTATGTAAACATCTCATAAGATTCTCAGCAGGTAGAAATTGGAATATGTGTAATATACCTATGGGAGGTGAGTGCGGTTTATGATCCTTTTCTGTTCAGAATGCTGTAGAGCCCCTTGATAATCAGTATTGCTAAGCTTTGGCAATTAGGGATACGTACCCAGGTATGTGCAATCCATGATGTTACCCGAGTGGTTTTGTATCCCTTTTTATCATAGCAATGATATGTTTTTTTCTGATTTTTTTTTTTAACTTTCCAGGATTTTTGCTTTTCAAAGACTATTGCATGAATGAGATTGATGAAGCTGTCCCTCAGCTGAAGTTTTATGAAGAGGTAAGTGGCCGTTGACGGAGCTGAGGGACTGTGCGGGGAAGTGAGGCTGAGGAAGGCTGTCCCTCTAGTTCTCGGGCAGGGGATGCTAAGAGGGAAGGAGAGGTGTGCAAGGTTGCATGTTGTTCTGAGTCATTGCAACTTCGTAGTGGAATGGTTGGTTCATAAGAGACAGTATTTTATATAGTAATGATTGCATCTCAAAGGGACAATACTGTCATTTTAAACAAGTTCAAGAGACTTAAAAATAGCAATGTAACTCTTTAATCAAGTTGGTAATTTGGTACAGTGCTCTCACAGTGTATTTTATGAGAGTAGCGTAGGTGATTTTTTTGCCCTCTTACTGGGCAAACACTTAAGATTTAGAAAATGGAGTATTTTCAGGAAAAATCTACTTAGCTCATCTTCTAACAGTGCTTTTATTTGTATATACTAAAACTGTGTCTTTTTATTAAAAATAAGCCAACAAAGTATTTTAAAAGCTACTGTTACAGTTTTTGTCCTTCAAGAGTTAAGTATGTTTAGTTTCAAGGCATAATGTGTTGAAAACAAAACAATGGCAGAAAGTCACCCGAGCAGCCACTTAACCAAATGTTCATTCACCACATTCATGTGGAAAATACTGAGAGAATGATGGAATGGGGAAGAATACTAATAGGGATGAAAATATATTTAAGTTTATTCATGTTTTCTGTCATAAGGCACACTGTTTGACTATGGTTCATTTAAAATACTCGTATGAAATGAGTTGGAATTAGGTTCATCTCAGTGTCTACTTGTAACTGCCTCTGATTCCTGAAGTTAAGCCAGGTATGTTCTTGAGAAATGGGATAAGCTTTTGATATTCACTTGTAAAGATGATGATAAATCTCAGTTCTGCTACAAAATAGAGATGAAGTTAAAGAAGTAACACTTGCTTGCTCTCAGTGAAACTACAACAGTGGATTCCTTCTTTCAAAAAGACCTGAAAGCAAAACCAGTGCTTTATTATTATTATAGCTGATGTGGGACATGGATTCATATCTGCTGCACATAGTGAAGATCTTCCTTAAAGGCAGAAGGCCTAAAATAAGCAAATATTTCTTATAGTGTCCCAAAAAGCAAAAGCAGAAAACTGAGCGTGTTTCTCTGATGCAGTTTGCTTGTTTGTCCTGGGCATGGCTAGCGGCTGGTTCTGTGGAACTCACAGCCAGCTCTGGCTCAGCTCCGTGTCACCCCCCGGAGAAAGCAGCATCTCTGGTCCTCTGCGTCCCTCGCCTTGCTCCCTGAAGCTTTCCCTGTGCCCTCTGTGCTTCAGTGAGATGCCAAAACACTGCACCTTCAGTCCTGGGCACCTCCTGCTCTGTCCACCCACCCAGACAGAGAACGATGCCCTGTTGTCTGTAGCTGATTCTGAGCACCTGCCTGGGCTTGTAGAAAAAAGAGGTGCAAGTGAAGTTACTGGTCTTTGGATCACACTCTCAAGTGCTTCATGCCTTTCTCTAGCATCCTTTTACCTGGAGAAAAGACAGCAGAGTACAGCTGTCCGTGGCACTGACCGAGGGATTTAAGGACAGTGAGGGATATAAGGACAGTGGAGGCTGGTGCTAGCCTCGGGGATTTCTTGGGAGTCACTGTGGCAGGGTTGCAGAAAAGCCCTGTCAAGTGCTGCCGCTGGGTAAGAGGATCCTCTGGAGAGGGATGCAAGAGGTGGCTTTAGATCAATAACGTCAGCTGTACGCCATTGTCATGAGATAATCAACAAAGAAAGTAACGGACATCGTGCCCAAGGCAGGCATGCATCCAGAAGGATGAGATGGAGCACACCGTGCCCTTCCACAGCCCTCCTTTGTCAGCGCTTCTGCAAGGGCTGCTCAGGAAACTCGATGAGTCTTATTGCTCCATTCATTCCTTGGTGTATTTGTGACACTCTAAATATTAAACTGTAGTTAATCCTATCATAGGTGCTGGCTTCAATTAAAACATACACACGTGCTTTTAAAATGCAGCCTGTATTGCTCAGTATTAATTAGAAATGCAGCCTGAGATAACCTTTTGTCTGGGTTACTCATAAGCTGCTACTTTAAAATTTTTCTTGCTAGTGGGCTAACAGCACAAAATAGGCTAAGCTGGTTATCAGTTTGGAGATAAATCCTTAGCCATATACAGTTACCCCACTCAAATTAGATACTCACTGTCAATAAAGAAGAATCTTTTTCTATCGTTTCCATCTTTTTAAATACCGAAGATATCACTGTCACAAGTAATCAAAAAGGCATGCTGTAACAGGTTGTTTAGGAAGATATTTTTAGCTGCCTCTTTCTCTCTGAAACAATTTGAAATTGTATTTTTAGCTTATTAGCAAGGTGTTGCCTAAAAAGAATTTAAATGCTTTGTCATGTACTTTTCGAAAAATCCCATTAAAGATATTTAAAGAGAGGTTCTTTGCATTTTCTTCTGTGACATACCAGATTCAGAAACTTTTATTTTTTTAATATATTTGATTTACTTACTGCATTTATTACATGTAGAATAATTTGAGTACATTGCTACATTAAAAGTTGCTTGATGTAGAAGGGCTCCGTACTCCAGGGATTTCATATTACTGCAGCTTAAGTCACGATCAAGCATTTAACTGGATGAATGATTCATCCAGATCAGTTTCAAAAAAGAAAAAAAAAAAGAAAAAGAACTTCTAGGTGCTTGAAAACTAATGCATTCTGATTTCAGTCTTTGAAAAGATACTTTGTCAGACACTTTTCTTGAGGTGAGCTGAATTTTGCCAAGGAAGCATTGAAATATATGATGACATAGTCCGTTATCTCTGGGTCACGAGGAATACTGCGGAAACTGCTGCTAGCAGAGATGGGTTATGTTTATAAGCGGTGACACTCTTAGCTCTGCATATCGCTGTATTTTTTTGGCTCAGTACAGTAATGTTCTATTTAATAAACACAAAATTAGCTTGTGAGTCTGTCAGGCATGCATGTTAAATGTGATCATAGTAGAGATGTCTCAGCACATCACCTGTGTGATGAGAGGCGTCGGGCAGCGTGTTTGGGAGTCTGTTCTCCTGCTGTGGGGGGCGAGTAGGCTGAGCCCCCCAGGAATATATTGCCAATGGGGACTTTTGTCACCTGCTGTCCTTTTCTCCAAACCTTTACAAAACAAAAGGACTTTGGTTAAAAAGCCCACTGTAGAGGCAGGTGGGAGAGATGCTGACCTGGTGCTGGTGTGGCGGGGGGGGGGGGAAACTCGAGGCCCCAGCACCGGGGTGAGACCCCCCCCCTTGTGCCCCGAGCAGTGCTGGCTCTGCCCAGAGCCCGGTAGCGGGAGCAGAGCTGCCTGGCAAAGCGTCGGGCACCGTGCCGGTGGCACCGGCATCCCACACCGTCACCATCTCCTTGTCACCGTCACTGTCCCCTTGTCACCGCAGACGGGCGAGGCTGTGAAGGTGTTGCTGCAGCGGCTGCAGGCGCTGCAGGGTGAGCGGGCTGAGGCGTACCGGCTCTTCGAGGAGTGAGTACCGGCACTGTGGGGATGGGCACCGATGGGAACGGGACCTGCCGGGGCGGGGGATCCCCAGCAAGGAACGAAATTCCACTCCCCCCCCCACCCCCAGCCATCCTGATTTTTTTGCATTCTGATGGGAAGAGGCTGCTGGGACAGAGCAGCGGCCGTTGGGGTGGCTGATGAGCTCCAGCTGGCAGGGGGACGCCCGCGCCGGACACCTGTATCCTATTTTAGCATCCGACAGGAGATGATGGACTTCCCGGGGACGCAGGCTTGCGAGCGAAAAGGAAAAAAAAGCCCAACACCCCCCTGGTCCCCCTGCAAAAAAGAGCTCCCAAGCCCGCCCTGTGCGAGGGGTGCCTGGTCATGGGGATTGAGAGCTGCCAAATCTGGGCAGGAAAACCCTCCCGGTGCTCCCTGCGGCAGAGTGGCAAAGGGAGCTCAGCACCGGGACTGGGACCACGGCGTTCTGCCATCCCAGTACCCCACAGGTGTGGTGACGATGGTTCCCCCCCCCCTCAAAAAAAACTGTCCCCAGGGGCCACCGTGCGTACCTGAGCAGCGCACCCCACTATGACTTCCCGCGTTACCGGCAGCTGGTGCATGAGATCACGCTGGCCTTCAACGGCATCTCCCGGGAGGTGCTGTGCATCGCCGGGCGCCTGCGGGATGAACTTGCCCGTCCCGACCTGGCCCAGCACCTCACCCGCCTCCAGGAACGGGAGCAGGAAAAGCTGCAGCTGGTGAGTGCTGGGCTGGTGGGGGGGGGTCCTGCTGCTGCCCGAGGCAGGACTTGGGCTGCTTTTTTGGGGGTATCTCAGCTCCCGCCATGTCCCCACCGCAGACGGCGCAGCTCCAGCTGGCTCGGCAGCAGGCGCAGGACCAGCCCGATGTGGATGCCCATCAGCAGGAGGTGCGGGAGCTCAAGCAGAGGTAAGTGGTGGTCCCACGGCCGTCATTTTTGGGATGGCAGGAGCCCCCTCCGGGCTAAGAGCCCCTTCCCTGCATTTCCCCTCCCTCCAGCCCGGGGGGGGGTCCAGATGGTGCCTTCAAAAGCGCTTTCGGCTGCAGCCCCGGGGAGGGTTTGGCGATGCCGCGCGGCCGCGGTCCCCTCGGCCTCCCCGGGCTGAGTGTTTCATAAACAGCACGGGGAAGGCGAGGCGGCCCAGATAATACGCTCCATATGGGCTTTATTTATAGTTTCCATCCGCTCTCGTAGGCTAATTAAAACCATTGAGGCAATCAGCGAAATTCTCCAGGACCTCAAGTACGATTCGGAAGAAGTCGAGTGATGGGTGTCCCCGTGGGAACGGCTGGAGGGGCCAGCCAGTGGAACGGGGGCCCCGCTCACACCCCCGGCCCCCACCCGCTCCCGGTGCAGCCCCCCGGGCACCCACGCTACCCCAGCGAGGTGGGCATCTTCCCCTTGACCCCTTTTCTTGAGCACAGGCTGCAAGGGGTGGAGAACCCCTCGCTGGGAAAAATGGGGTGCCCCCAAAATCCTAAGCATCTCTCAGCTGTGGGTCTGGTTCCCCTCTCCGGCTCTGCTGGCTGCACCGGGGTTTTGCCCAAGGAAAACCACAACCAACCGTGCCAAGGGGCTGCTTTGCTTTGACCCCCATCGAGATGGACACTGCCTTTTGCTGCTGGCTGGAGCCCGGCAGGCAGCAGCTTCCCCCTCCCCAAAAAAAACCCCACCTCTTGGAGCTCAGCTCTGCTCCCAGCCCCACAACAGCTCCAGTGCCCCACAAGTGCCCTTTCTATGGTCATCGAAAATAAACCGGTCCCCGTGGGACTTGTGTCGTGTGTGTGTGTGTCCCAGTGTCGTCGTTGTCCCCCCCCCCACCTTGGCTCAAGCCCCCGGCAGCCCCGGGACGGGGTGACGAGGGACACGGGTCCCATTTGGCTGCCCGCTGCATCCCCGTCCCCATGCGCTGCTGCCGTTCCGCTGACGCAGACCCCGGTGGGGTTTCAAGAGGTTTATTGGCATTAAGCTTAAATCTGTTCCTAATTGACTGAAATGGAACCAAAATAAGGCTGGTTTGAATCAAAATTGGAGCAGGCACTGGGCAAACCCCAGCAGCCTCAAACCAGCCCATGTGGCTTCCCAGGGCCAGACACCCCCCACCCCCCCTGGTGCTCACACATGGGTCCCTGGAGAGAAAACAGCCAAAATTGCTTCCGAGGGGGCTGTGCCGAGGAAGGGGGGGGGATACCCAGGAAGCCCCCGCTGCCCCTTTCATCCCAGAGGCTGCTCCGGCTGGCGGTTAAGGAGCAAAGCCTCCGCACCCCCCCCGGCCAAGCGAGGCTGGGGGGTCCCCTCGCTGCCGCGGGGTGCGAGCCGTGTGGCGGGGGACCGCGGTCCCGGGGGGCCAGCGACACGTGAGGGGTTCCCAGGACTGGCCCAACCCGCTCCCCCCGCTTCATCCCATCCCGTCCCCAGGGGCTGCAGGGCCACGCTTCGCCCCGGCCGCCTTCCTGCTCCCCCCCGACAGGGCCGGGGTTGGCGTGGGTGGTGGTCCCGGGTGGGCGCCGGGCGCCCCGTGTCATCCTGCCGGCGCTCGGTCCCCCGGGGGCTACAACTTATCGCCGGGAAGAACCTGCGGAGAGGAGCAGAACCCCGCGTCGCCGCCGGCCGCACGTTCCGGCGTCGGTGTCACCCAGCATCCCCTCCATGTCCGATCCCCGCCCCCCCCCAGCATCCCCGGGGTCACCCTGCATCCCCCTCCCCACCCAGCCGGGGAAAAGAAGTGCAAAAAAAGGCTCCTTACCTACCTGGTTGCGTGTTTTGTGCGATTTCTGCAGCCACACGCGCCACTGGTCGTAGAGCTTGATGCCGAGGTTGGAGCAGCCGTAGGCGTGTTTCTTCACCCACCCGAAAAACTGCTTCAGCTCCCTCCGCAGCGTCGTGTTTTGCTCCCCCCCTTTGGGGTCGCAGCCCCCCGCCCCTCGCTCTGCGGGGACAAGGGGGTCAGCACCGCTGCGGGGGGGTGGCACGGCTCAACCACCCCCCACCATCACCACCATGCCGTAAATAATAGCGGGCGAGAGGAAAGCAAGCAGGGTTTTGGCTCCCGGGAAAGCCGAGCTCTAAATTGGCTCATTTGCAAGAAATCCAGGTGCTGGGCA
>JANZLQ010000092.1:14526717-14541024 GCA_026212715.1 Elanus axillaris | reverse complement strand
GGCGGCTGTTGCAAGAGACTCCTCGGCTCTGAGTGCAGAGTTAGGTGGTTTACAAAAACAAATATTGAAGGGCAGGAGGTTGCATTCAAGTAAGGCATTATGATATGCAACAGGCTTTTTCCTGTACTTCTAATTATTTTGTGGCATTGCATTAATTAAAAGATGTCTCTTTGGCAAAGATGTTTTGAATCATTTTAATTATAATTTGGTACCAAGGGGGAAGTAGTCACAGATGGCAAATTGTGGTGGAACTATTGCCTTATCATAGTCAGCAAACAAGAGGACTACAGCTAGAAAAACATGGAGTTTAATTACAGTGCTCCACCTTCAAAGATAGATTGGTCTAGGTTTGTCACGTGGAGACCTGCTGAAGAGCTGGGAAGTACAGCTCATCCTGTAAAAGGAGCAGCCTCTGAATGAAGAAAAAAAAATTATATTGTGGTATAGAGGCAAAACACATTTTTAAAACCTTTACTTTTAAAAGTCCTTGAGAAGGTGCTTTCTATTAGCCCTGGTGCTGCTCTTACTGTGAAAGCATGGCTGGCAGGAACAGCAGAGCCCTGCTTTTTGTCCCTGGGGTCCCAGCCAGTGTGTTCTCCTGCCTTGGAAGGAGATGCTCCGGTACATCGTTTGTGCAGGGTTTATTCTGTAGGCTGAAAGCACAGACAGCTCTGATACGGCCTGTTCCTTCTCAAGCAGGCACCGAGTGAAATGCAGCTGGGTCTTACTCTGCTTTGGTTTTCTTGAGTCAGTGTAGGGTTCTGGAGCAAGTCAGCACACTGACTTTTGTTTGGATCCTGGGACCTCACAGGCTGATGCTGGAAACATCCAGCAAGTCAGAGCTGAGTCTTCTCCCTAAAGATCTTGTATGGGTATTTTACATTCTGTCAGTCCTGGAAGAACTCTTTCCCTAAATACACTCCAGAGGGCCCTTGGACTTGGTGAGGATTTTTTTTCCTGGAACTGATTTTCTGGTTTTGTTCTGTAAATAAACTGTATGGGAGTGTGTTACTTCACCTGGAACACACTGACCTCCTAGATCACACCTGAAGAAACTTGATATATTTTGTGAAACTGTCTCTCTAGCCACCTTTAGGATTCAAATTCAACATATAGCTGAACCGTGTGAACATTTTGAAATGTACTTTACATTCTTGCTTGGACATCTGTACTTAATGTGCTGTAATCGCCCTGGAGCAGAAGGCTTGGGTGCTGTGCTGGCAGCCGACTGGCTGGCACTCAGTGATGCTTGTGCTGCCTGTATAATATTACAACTCTTCTGCTAGCCCTGGGAGCTTGGAAAAGGGCATGTGTCGGTGTGCTGTAGATAGTCCAGAGCTTCGATTGAAATAGTCTGAGAAGAGGTCAATGCTCTTGAGTGTTAGAGGAGTGAGGTCAGTGCTCTCCATCTGTGAGCTGAGCAGAGGGGAAGAAAACCTTCAGAAACGTTGCTGTGCACGTTTGCTTATCTTGCTCTCTTTGCACGGTCCTGTCCTCTCAAGCAGTTAGCTTCTGCCTGCCCCTGCATGGGTTCACGTTCTGGCAAATGGTAGCTGGAAAAATGCTGCTTCAGCTCAGTCCTTTTCAGACTTCAGAATAAACAAAGCTTTGTAGCAATTTTAGGGAAATCAGTTTTCTTGCCTAAAATCTCTAAGAAAGGAGGGAAATCTAAGGTCAGCTGTAACTGTGGTCTTGCAGGTGGTTTTTCTTTAAGTCTTAATTAAGAAAACAACAAAGTAAAATAAAACTTCAGCCGAAGTCTTGTTTTTACCAAATGAGTGAAAAAATATTAGAAATGTGCTCATCTAATGGATCCTTCTCTCTTGTATTGCAGATAAAAGAATATGAGAAACTAGATTCTGAGGATGAGCGTCTGACCCGAAGTCGGCAGATTTATGACACGTACATAATGAAGGAGCTCCTGTCCTGTTCACATGTGTGTATCATCCAAATTCTACGCTGTTCTTTACCTTACTTCAGTAGCTTGACAGCAGTGATAATTCAAAATAACTTCTATTTCATTCAGAGAACAATTAAGACTACTGCTGAAGGAATTGTTACTACAAATACTTGTAGCGCTGTGGATTTCCATTTGAAGTCCATGGGAGTGGATTTGGCTGAATTCAGCATGCTTCCCCCCCCACACCCCCGTAATGAGGTGTAAAGATTTGTCATTTGTGCCAATTTTTATTAAACTTGGTGGTATGCAAAGGAAATATTTGGAGACTTACCTGTTCTATATTTCTTTAAACTAAATCTCTGTTTTGAAATATGAGTGCAGTTTGTGTGCATATATGCATGCACACATATAGCTACAATATCCAGCACCCCCAACCCAGCAACCACCCTGCCCCCCAAAACTCAAAGAAATGCAAGCTGCCAGGGGCTCTGTGGGAAAATTTGGATGTTGAACTTTGGTGTCTCTTAAAGCTCAGAGTAAAGATTGAGATTTTGTCTAAAACTGATCACACAAGGATATTTTTATTATTATTATTATTTGTTTGGTTGTAAAGCAGTCTTTCACACCATACTAGAGACAATGCACTTTATAGATGCAGTATGTTAAAGGCGTGAAGTTTTTGCCCATTGGTCTGTATTTAACAGTTTCATTTGCTCTTATTTTAAAGAAGAATTTGCAGTGTGTCTTACCCTAGTGATACGGTTCTTTGGATGAAGGGTTTAAGCAATATTTTGTTAAGCATGCATTATTGGCTCTGTAGTGGTAAAAAGTCCATGTCTACTTCTCTGGAGCTGTTCCTGTATGTGGGATTTTTCATGAATTTGTTAAAGGAGCATCATCTAGCCCTTTTATCTTCACTTTTCTCCTCCTCATCTTCCCTTTTATCTTCACTTTTCTCCTCCTCATCTTCCCCTCTCCTGCTTTCCCACTTGAGAATGATTGTTTTACTGTATCATTCTGCATGTTTCACAGTAATATACTTTAGGGGAAGCCTCACTGCATTCATTCTAAGGTATGTGTATTTTTCATATGGTTAAAAGAACAACGGTGCTGTAGACCTTATATGAAACTTCTTACATTTCCAACTATTTGAAATCTTTCTTTCTTTTTTTTTTTTTCCAAAAGCCTTTCTCAAAACAAGCTGTAGATCATGTACAAACACATTTAGCCAAGAAACAAGTACCAGCCAGCCTTTTTCAGGTGAGGTTAAGACAGTCTGAATGTTCAAGTTTTCTTCACTTATTTGACAGTAAGTGACTTTGTACATATTATTTAAGGAGACAGAATAAAATTATACTGGTACATATTCTCCACTGTAATAGTGATACTAGAATGCTCTTCTAAGTCAAATAGCTATTACAAATTAGAATTCTTATTTAAAATATTTTAAAGCACATTTATGAAAGCAAACTATACCATGGTATATGAACAGAGTAGTTTTTAAATTTATGTAATTTTAAGCCATGAAATGATTTAGAGTAAATCACTGTACATCAGGAAGATACACATCCTGTCAAGATAAATCAGATTGTATAGTGGAGAAATTGCCTTGATGTTTCGGTAATGTGAAATCTTTGAAAACATTTTTCCTTTTTCTTTAATTTTAACACATACTAATTCCTAGTTGTTGATGGTGTGGAATTAAGCATTTGTACCATCTCATATGTTTTTGTGTCTCTCTACAAGACAAAATCCAATTAAAAGTTACCTATCCAAACAGGAGTTTCTGCACCATTAAAATTGTGATGCTTTTTTTTACACTAAGATTCTGAATTATTAAAAGAAAGTATAGGATTTGCCTGTCCTCCATTTGAATATAAAAATAAACGGTATCCTGGCTCATTTGCACAATAGTCCATCTTTTGTGTTGTTATTTACTTTAGAAAATAAAGAAATGAGAAGTGAAATATTTATTGTATTGTTACAGCTCTAATATACATTGATACAAGACAAGAAATTCAGATACATGCTAACTTTTGTAGCTAGGTGCATTAAACCAGCCTGGTTTTGCACATAATGAACCTCATCAATCATGGGAGTGTTCGTAAGCTTAAATTTCTTTGATGTAAATCTTATGTATTTTTATATATTGCAAAAATGTGAAGATTGCCCCTGCTTGATTTTTCTTACTGCTCAGTGCACACTGTTTTTAATGTTGCAATTAGGTGAACTGACAAACTGATAACCACGTTGCTTGAGTTATATCTCACCACTAATTGGCTTTGTATTTGAGATTGCTGCATGCCATCGCACATCAAGAGAAAATATTTCTTTAAAAAAAGTCACTGGTGAATTGAAGGTGCTGTTTTCTTACTAAGGACAGAGAGGAGGGAAGCGCCAAAAAGATGAAGCATGGCAGTAGCTCTGGGAAGTACAGGCTCTGCAGGAGTGACCATTTATTCTATTTAAATATTTTTTAAAAAAGAACTGTACTGTGATCGTTTTGCCAAACTTGCTGTCCATAGACAGGTGCTTTACACAGGTTTTCTACCGCCCCCCCCAAGGGAAACATTTAAGGTTTTCTAGCTTATGAAAATATTTTGTTTGACTTCAGGGCACCTACTCTGATTCCAAAAGCTAAATGAAGCTTAAATGTTTCATTGAGCCTTCTTCAAGGAAAACACAGTAAATGCTGTAATTATGTAGGGCCAACATGAGTTATATGTAGTGGGTAGTATTGGATAATTAGTTTATTGTATGCTTAAATACTAATTGTGTTTCTTAACCATTTTAGCCATATATAGAAGAAATTTGTGATAGTCTCCGAGGGAAAATATTTCAAAAATTTATGGAAAGGTATGAATATGACGTATTAATGTGAACTTTCTACCTAATGTAGCAGGAAGCCAGGTCTCTTAAGTATTGCTGTAAAATAAGGCTGAAAATGTTTAGTAAGATTCGTTTAATTAATAGTGTATTATCAGCAAGTGTCTGCAAATGACTAGCTTTGTTGTATGTCATGATTAATGTCAGGATGTATGAGTGGAAGAGTTGTAAAGATGATGGATTTTTCTGTTGCTCCATGTAGCAGTAGTACCAGATTGCAGTTTGATCTTAAAAGTTTAAAAACGCATAACTATGTTCTTGTGGGATGTTCTCATGAGTAACCATCTCTTGTGTGTGACTGAAAGACCCAGTCATTCTGAGTTGTATCTGGACACCCTGCAATTAAACAGAAAAGGTCTAGTAAAGAATACAAGGCATAGACCTGTTCATAGCCAGTTCAGCTGAGCAGACCTCTTAACCTTAGTGGAGCTGCTCTTGAGTGCAGGGTCTGTGAAGTATGGCTGTCATCCAACGACAGCCAAATATAATGTGTAAAATGGTATGGTGGTGTTCTGCAGTCACACTGAAATAGTTGTAAAAATGCCTCCGTAGAACTATCGTTTCTTACTCTGAAAATAAACACTTAATGAGAAACTTTTTTGGGGGGCAACAGCTTTTGGTATTGATGTTTTTCCTATTTTAAGATAAAATGAATTTAAAATGTTCCTTGGAGTATATGGAGGCTCTTTAACATAAATCAGGCTGCCTCTATTCTCTCATAATTACCTTTCTCTTTATGTCATTTAAATGTTTGTTAGTTCCAAACTTGGTTAGTTGTTTTTAAAAATGAAAAACCATCTGAAAGAGAGATGTGAGGACATACTGAGCACTTAACAATTACAGGGATAAGGTTATCTGATATCTTTCTCTTATAAGCATGTAAAATATTAAGTGTGCACTGCCTGGCAATTGTTTTTCTTGGTGGGGGTAAGATTACAGTTGTTTGAAAGGAAGGCTATCGTTTCCTAAATATCACAACGTGCCCTAGCACAAATTTTATTTTAAATAACAGAGTCTTGACATTTTCTATAGTACTTTACACAGCAGTCTCAGACAACTTTTAAACTTTTTTTTCTACAGTGACAAGTTTACTAGATTTTGTCAATGGAAAAACGTAGAACTAAATATTCATGTAAGTACTTACAAGTGTATTTATCTTGTCAAAGGCTGATACAAGAAAGAAAATGTTCAGTTTTGAATGCTGCTTCTGAAAAGGCCTTATTAAAGAGTACGGTGAATGTTACTGATCTGCTCTTCTATTCTTAGACATACAGTCCTAGTGATTCCTTTCTGGACATCTCTTCTGTCCATCTTGAGTTAATAGCTTTTTGATTTCTGTAATACCTGAAAGAAACTGAACTGTCAGATTTCCTGCTCTTTAACAGCCCCAGACACCGTCTGTCTCCTTTTTCCCACTGCATTTCTGACATTGTCCCCAGCACCCCTTACCTCAGCCTCTGCTGTTGTCCCTCTGCACTGCTCTGTTACAACTTTGTAAAAATAGCCCTCCTCTCTGCTGACTGCATTATGAATGAGACTGTCAGTCTTTGGCAACAACAGTCTCATTCGTCTTGTTTGTACTT
Organism: Elanus axillaris; assembly: GCA_026212715.1. Taxonomy (NCBI): domain Eukaryota; kingdom Metazoa; phylum Chordata; class Aves; order Accipitriformes; family Accipitridae; genus Elanus; species Elanus axillaris. The sequence continues at coordinate 14,534,655 of JANZLQ010000092.1, read as the reverse complement.
CAGAATGTAGTGCTTGCAAGTACCTTGAAATACAAACAGTAAGGGGCTCCTTTTTCCAAAACAACAAATGCCGTATGAATTTACAGTAGTTAAGTATCTTAATCTTAATAGATTATTTAGATGTTTTTACAGTAAGTTTTTTAATGCTGAAAATGAAGTCTGGTTTTGTTTTGTTTTTTTTTTACATTTACAGCTGACCATGAATGATTTTAGTGTACATAGAATAATAGGAAGAGGGGGATTTGGTGAAGTGTATGGTTGCAGAAAAGCAGACACTGGAAAAATGTGAGTATATACACACTGTATTTTAGAGGTAACTGTAAACTCTGAACCAGTAAGGAAATCCTTCCAGTCATTTCTTACAAAATCGCTGGAAAGCAGCGTCACGTTACTGTGTAGTTCTTTGTAATTAAATTTTATCCCAAGAGGTTCTGATTTCTGCATCATCTTTAAGCTTAGTTTGATATTTGATACTGTTACGTGCCATGCAGTGGGGCTTCAGTCTACCAGAGCTCTTAAGCACATCCTTCATTTAAATGGTCTTGTCAAAATTAATGGAAACTGCACATGTGTTTAAAATTAAGTATGTGCTTAAATGATTTCCTGGATTGGAGCCTGACAGTACTGAACAATGTTCTTGTGGAAACCGTGGTGATTGTGTGAGGTGTTACCTCTTGTCTGCTGAAGGTTGCTGTTCTCGCAATAAAGTGCATCACGTAGCTGGTGGTGACATACATTTGAAGGATGACATAGGAATATGACCTCAGTGCTGTTCAATCTGTAGGGTTGTGCCTGGGCAGATTCTGAATATGGTATTCCAGATTTGTGTAACTGCATATGTTTCTGCCCTGATGAGCACATTTCACTGGCGAAAGCAGTGATCCTTGCTTTCATTTGGAAAAATACAGTTCCAGTGTTGAACTTCAGTTTAACAGGGCTCTCGGAGGCAACTCCAAGGTCAACGCTGTGTGGTTTTTTCCTTTTTCTGGTCTTAACCATTCACACACTTCTCCTGATCATCAGATTTCAATTTCTAGGCATAATTGTCCCATTATGTTCTGTTTTGAACATCTGGGCATTGATTTAACAAATTATTCTCTATATTTATTTATTTATTTATACCCCCACCTTGCCCCTTTTATCTTGCTTTTCTCCTAACAATTTTAGTCCAGGGACCATACTTAAACATTTCTCTTCTAAGTAAGCATGGCATGTTTGAAGTGCCAAGTCTCTGCGGTTACAGCTGGCTTCACTGGCAATTGTGTGTGCTTGGCATCCTTGATAATAATAAACTTCTGAGCCATTAACAAGTGGAATACATCTTAATGTTGCTATCATGCTCAGTATTTTTGCAGTGACTTCAAGTATTTACATTAATACTGTTACTAACAGTACTGTCTTTATTCTTGCTTTGGTACATTTTTGTCCATGTACAATTTGTTAATTTGTCCATGTACAAAAATAAACATTTTATTTAGCTTGAGCCACACTAAGTAGGCATCCACCCTGAAAAGGTAGTTCTCAGATTCCCAGTCATTTTCATGTCTGAGTTTTGCTCTGGCAGGAGGTGGATAAACCTTGAGACTAGCAAGTGAAGCAAAGGACAGTTTTTATCAGATATAAATAAAGGGAAGTGAAATGTGGGAAAACCAACCTTTTTCAAATTCGAAATAAAAGTTTAGGTTCAGTTTCTGGGTAGAGGTTTGGTTTAGTTCTTTCTTAATCCAAACCTGTTTACCCATCCTTAATCCAGATCCCGTCCACTCTAGATGGCTGCCTCTGCTGCACTTACTGCCTGCAAGGAGCTTGGGAAGCCACCCCTCCAAGGTAAATGCCATCGGTGTTTCACTAACCCACAAAGATACACCTGAGGCTTCTTTCACATCACCTCCTTCAAGGGCATCTAAATAGGGGCCAGAAGTACAATGCAGAATGCAGTCCAAAGGGGGAGGGATAGTAGTATTTTTTGAGCATGCAACTCGATATAAGAATGAGATACGTGATTTTGATCAGCCTTAAACGGCCCCAGTCATTCGCTTTGATCAGTGATGTCAAAGCATAAATAAAGGGTAGCATGTGAAATGTTATTTATAGTCATCATTTACAGACTCCTCAGCAAGAGCACGTGCTGTGAATATATTCCTTGTTTTGGAAACTTAAAATTTCAGTATGTTCATGCACACTCTTCCCCCACTCATAACACATGCATGGCAAGGAATGACGTGGCTTTTTTAGGGAGTGTAAAGCAAAGGTGATACGAGGCCCTGTTTCTGTACAGAGCTGTCACAGTGTAGGCAGTTGATTAGCATTGATGCAGTGCTGTAACATGGTGTTTTCCTGAGTGTATTTTAAAACCAGTGGCCTAAAAATCTATGGCTGCCCATGTCTAGAAATCTTCTGTGGAGGAACACACGTGTCCTTCTCAGCTGTTGTCTAATAGCAGGTTCACCTAATGTCTTGAAAAAATATCCAGACTACATTATATCCTACTCTTGTTTGATGGTTGGTAGGGTAACATTCTTTTTTTGAGCAAAATTTCATTAATTTCTGTAATACAGATGGTAGAAGATTAAAAAAAGCTTTCTTGTGTATATCTGACCTTTTATTTTAGTAGAAAGAAAACTTAAAAAAAAAAAACCAACCAAAACTCAGCCTGTGTTCAAGATGTTACTTTCCTGGTAGAGTTGAAACTGTTAGTATTAAATGGAACTATAATAGGGTCTCTGTTATTTAATTCATACTGCAAAACTTGCTTGCAGATATTGAAAAATGGACGTATGATATGTAATTCTTATATCACTGTGGTTGTTTGGACACAGAATTATTTGTTAAAGCACATTCTCTGTTAGGAGGCTTCTGTTGAAAATGTTTAATTCTGTGAGATTTTGGAGGTTTTCTTGTTTAGTCATGTAATGATGTTTTTAGTACCAGGTGTAAGTCTTCAGAGAGCTTGCTTACAGGATACTGTAAAAATGCATGGCATAACTGCTAGTGAATAATACTGAGTATAGGAAGAAATTTTTTCTGGTGCTTTTTCTGAATGGTTAATATTTTCAGGTATGCAATGAAATGTTTAGATAAGAAGAGAATCAAGATGAAGCAAGGAGAAACATTAGCCTTAAATGAAAGAATTATGCTGTCCCTTGTCAGTACAGGAGTAAGTATCATTGATTTGTTATTATTTTTTTTCCCCATATAATATAAAAGCTGTTATATATAATACATATTCCATCAATTCAGTTGGTGACATGCAAAAGTTAAACCCCCTTGGAACCTTCCCCCTGATTCTAGCAATGTATCTGAAATAAGAATGGAAAAGCAAGCTAGCTTTTCAGTTTGGGTGCTTACAGAAATTAGCATCTCAGCTATAGAGGCTTGAGGAGGTTCCTATTTCTTAGGTAAGTCATTCTGTCCCTGACTACGCCCTGCTTCTGATTTTTTAAATATTCCTTTTTCAGGTATTTATATTTGAAACTTTTCCAAAACATTATTCTGTCTTGTAAAAAGATTTCCTTTTCTGCTATAGTTATGTAGTACTTTTGTAGAATAAAGGATGCTATTTCAGAGAAAAACTTCAGTTACCTGTTTGTCCTCCCTTTCCTGTGACTCTGATACTAGCTTATGCAATTTCTCCATTTTGTTTTTTATGTATTTTAGCTGTGTACAGACCGAGTAAGTCTGCCCATCTAGCAAACATATCTATTTAAAAGTAGGAGTATCACTATCGTGCGTAAAAAAACAACCCAACTGGCATTGGTTTCTCCAGACTGTGTCTTGTTACCTGCAGAAGAGAAGTTCAGCAGTGGCCACAGTATGTTGTGCTCAAGACAGCTTCAGAGCAGGCTGTGAAGTGCCAGAGCCTTCCAAGTGCACTGGCCTCATTAAACAAAACTTGAAATCTGCTCTTATCACCATGGTTACAGGTGATGCTGGTAAAAAGGCTAATTTTCCTTATGACTATTGTGGTGTATGAATTAAACATTCAGTTTGCAGCTCAGTGTAAACACATCCCCTTTTCCCAGCACAGTTAAAGCATGAGAAAGAATTGTGTGTGATTTTGTTCTAGGCTTGTACAACAGGTGTGCAAATAGCAGCATATCTGCCATGCAGGAGGATTACTGCTTTGGCTTACAAAATGGCAGAGAGCAAATACTGTGCTTTACTCTCAGAGACAAGATCTATATCTTGCAGAGATTAGGTAAATCCCGGTTTTGGTTCCGCATTACCCAGGTGATTTCTTTTAAAAAAAAATCTCACTTGTGGCGCATTTAACATCGCTATGTCCTTTAAGTGCACATGCAGCATCCTTCCTGTCTTCTGTTGTTCAGGGAACCTATCAGTCTGATAGGGCTTCAAGATGGGCTGTCTTCTGCTGGCAGATAGTCTGGGACTTGCACTGCATTGCGTGTAGGCGCAGCTGCTGGAGAACTGCCCTTGCTCTGGTGGCTCTTGTCTTCTACAAACTTGGCTTTAAAAATGGAAGCGTGTTTTTCAGGGCTTACATATTGATACAGAATTATAATTGCTAAACAGTGGCCTTTTATTGTCAGGTGAAAACATTGTGAGTCAGGCAGCACTTGGTACTTTTCAGCCTTACCATAGGCATGAGGGGTTCTCTTGTGCAGATTGATGGACAGGAAAGCTGATTGCAGTTTTAGCCCTAGAAGATTAGCTTTTGAACTTTTCTTGCTACCTATCGGATCATTTCCCTCTGCTGTTAGAAATATCCTGGTAAGGCAAATCCTAATCCAGAAACGAGGGAAGCTACACATCAAAGTGTCATCGTAAGGTTGAACCTTTTCTCATTGCAAAGCTCCAAAGGAAGGATGAGGTATTTCTTCTTGTGCCTTTCATTGGAAACTCCTCCCCTGCCACAGCCTTTCTCCGGAGAAGGGCAGGCATGCACTGAAATTGAAAGTCAGGGAATTGCTTTTAACACAGAATTGCATTCACATTTGGCTTAAATATCAAGATAGACAGAGGACTGGAAAGTATGTCTTTGTTCTTTTATCTGGGAAACTAACACTTGGGATTTATCAATTAGACTTTTTAATCAAGTTAACTGTTTTCACCAAAGGTAAGTTGTGGCGTGTCCAGAAGTGTCAGGAGTCTTGAGAGCCAGTGGGGTGAAGTTCTGTAGTGGAGACTAGACAAGAAATCTAGGTGACTTCGTAATAGTTGTCCTATTAACTTCAATTTGTGATTTCTTGCGCCAGTACTGAATGTGAATTTCCATGTCTTAACGATTCAAAAAGAAAATTGTTCACAAGGCTGCTAATGGTGGAGCTAGTTTTCTTACATGACAGTGCATAGCTAGTCATTTAGCAACAGAAAAGCAAGACAAACCATTTGGTTTTTTTATTAAGGATTATCAGCTCATTAGAGTGTAACTTCTTCAGATTCTCGCAGATTTGAAAGAGAATTTGAGAAGAGAGATTTTGTACAAAATGCTATCCATTCAAGTTAGATACACCTGCTGTTGCAAGAGATGCTGGAGTGTTTTGAATATGCAGTATTAAATAGGTTTGAAAGTGGTAGAATAAGGTAATTCATTTCATTCCTGAATATAAGCTTTTAGGTTTGAATGGCACGTGCCCTCTCCAATGACAGGATTTCTGTGCTGCCCAGAACAAAGTGGAACTGGGAAGTTCATCATAGTACAATTAATCATTTAACTGGGAATCCAGATGTCTCTGCAAAATGCATAATAACAGCTGTGCAGATTACACATACGTTTGTGTAATCATTTTTGTTAATCCACCTAAAATTTTGGCATTCACAACTACTTCTTGTATAGGGAGCTCCCAAGTTTGAGTACATCGTGGCTGCATTGTGAGAATAGCTTTTCATGGTAACATTTCGAATCAGCACAGCTCAGAACTATGAGACACCTCTACAGAGCACAGGGATCTGCCTGGATTGGCCTAATAATACAAAACGCAGGCTCTGCATTGCTCGGCTTCTCCATGGGTGTATTTGCTTTGTCACTGACTGTTGGTGTACCATGGACAAACTGTTGCTGAGGTTTCCGTTTCCTCTTCTGCAAGATACAGGTCCTGACTTTCTCTCCCACAGAGATGTTCATTCTAGAGGCTGGAAATGCATTTTGAAATTCTTAGAAGGTAGCATAGCAGGGAAAATATTTTACTTTCTATTAAAAGAAAAAAAATATTTATTTTCTGTAATAGCCATGTTTGCCGAACATTCAAAAACTGGAACATTGAAATCACTGAAACCGTTGCTGCTGATGGACTGTATAAAAACAATCTGTCAAAAGGTGCTGTTTGTGGAAGGAAGTGCTTAGTTAATAAATCTTTTCTTGGCGGGTAGGAGGTGATCATTCTGCCAGTCTGTTGCAAGACCAGGGGCCTTGCACGACTGTGGCTCTATTCTACTGTGTCTTCTAGTTCTCTGGTTCTGAAAAAACTAGGCAGTTAAACTGTTGTACTCTGCTGGTTTTGAGATAATTTGACTAAATACTGGATTCAGGATTCCCCCAAGGGATGATAAGTATAAGGTATAGCAAAAGTGGACAGGCTGAATAATAAAACATCTGAGATCAAAAATCAAGTATTTTTTTCTGAGAAGAGCAGGTACTTTGTTTTCATGTGTAATGAGATTTGTAGGAGTCTCAATTTTGCACAAAAAATGGAATCTGTTCCCAGTCTTGATGGTCACTTGAAGGAACATCTGTTGGAATGGCAGATAATAGTTCAATGTTTCAAGCATTGACTTGCACATCTTTCTGAGCGAGACCTGTCAGGACAGAGCAACTCTTTAGTTAAAAATGCTACGCAGCTGCTCTACACTATGAACATGTTTTTTACCTATTCACTGTCATTTCTACAGTTGTGCTCTAAAGCCAGGTGCTTGGGTTACAGGAAAAAGTCAGAAGCAAAGTTTTCCTTCTGAAGCAATTCTTAGTGTGCTAATGTCTTTAAAATACTACATTCCTACAATTTTTTATAGTTACTCTAATTATTTTCCTTCCACATGATTCATTACCAGAAATTTATCTTCTAAATTTTTTTTTACTTAATCCAGGATTGTTTGGATGTAAAGAACTGTTTCCAAACTATTCTTAATTCACACATTGTTGTCTATTTTGGGAAATTTGCTTTATTGCTTTATGTTTCATTAAAAAAAATAACCTATAGGGGTTTTTAATTATTTTTATGCTGAAAAATACTCTTCTGCAGTGTTTTTTTTTTGTCAGAAAATATCGCAGTACTACAATTTCTTCTCTGTTAAATAGTGAGAGGGTAGTGATTAAAGTGGGAAGGCTTACACAAAAACAGATTATGCATCACATTTACATTTGCAGATTTCTTTTCTTTTAAAAAATGAGATCCATAAAAATACAGGCATACTATGTTCTGGTATATAAACACTTTTCTTTTTCTGTGTATGTTGTTTAAATGCTAACACTAAATCCTTCTGGGCAATTAGACAGTCCTAAGGTTTTAGGAAGTCTGCGTAGGGACACTTCTGAATTGTCCAATTGATTCAGAAAATTAAGTTAATTCTACTAAAGCTTTTGCTCTGAAGTTAAGCAGTAACTACAATAGTCTCCAGTTACAAGCAATGCAAAGTTTAAAATGAGAGGTAGCATCTTTTGTTAGATGCCATACTGCCTTGCCTATAGTCTCCTTATTTCTAGGACCACTTAGCAATTAGGCATTTGTGGTGGGTTGACCATGGCTGGACGCCAGGTGCCCACCAAAGCCATTCTATCACTCCCCCCACCCCGCCTTCGCTGGACAGGGGAGAGAAAAAAAACCAAAAAAACCAAAGGGCTTGTGGGTCGAGATAAGGACAGGAGAGATCACTCACTAATCACTGTCACAGGCAAAACAGACTTGACTTGGGGAAATTAACTCAATTTATTACAAATCAAAACAGAGTAGGGTAATGAGAAATAAAACCAGATCTCACAAC
>JANZLQ010000092.1:14496778-14521379 GCA_026212715.1 Elanus axillaris | reverse complement strand
ACTGAAAACATCAGAGTGTTATCAACATCCTTCTCATACTGAACTCAAAACACAGCACTGTACCAGCTACTAGGAAGACACTTAACTCTAACCCAGCTGAAACCAGGACACCTGGTATCTGTCTTTTCTGTAAACTGAGTGGACAGAATACGCAACCTTTCCACCTCTCTTTTGTGTTCCACTCTTAGAGAGAAGGCTACCTACTGACCACTGTACTGATGCTGCTAAATCTTGCTGTAGCTGCTTCAGTTTCCCTAATCATTTCTGTTGTTCTGTTGTTTATGTTTTAAGTATTTCCTCAGTAGATATACACAAATGAAGCATGCATATGTGTGTATAGCCAAAGAAAAAGGAAAATAAAATCATGTTTAAAATTAATTCTGTTCAAATTAGGCTATCTTACTGAAAAAACACTGATTTTTAATTACTACTTATTTTTTTCAATGATAGTTTTGGTTATAATCAAGATTTTGTTCCTTTCTGCTTCTCAGAGGTACCCACGGATACATGGCTCCCGAGGTGCTCCAGAAGGGAACAGCATATGATAGCAGTGCAGACTGGTTCTCATTAGGCTGCATGCTTTTCAAGCTTCTAAGAGGGTGAGTGAAGTTTCATGTCCCCTGTGCTTTTTCTTTTTAGCCTGGGCATCGTCATTGTCTGCCCCTTGAAATACTAATATGTAATATATTACATATTACCTAAAATGATATCTTACTGCCATCTCTGCAACTTAGACCATGTCTGCACATAAGACAAAACCAGGCTTTTTTTGCTTCCAAAACAAACAAAACACAAGCCCTGCTTCCTTTAGTAGTTACAGGTGTGGGGCTGGCAGTGAGAAAGGCAGAAGCTCTATCCACTCTTTTGACTTCTACTGATAGGCAATTTATTCATCTCTTGGCAATTGTTAGTATTTTAAACGGTATGATGTTACTCATTGCTTAAATACACTATCAGCCCTGTTAAATTATGGGCTTCATTTTATGCTTAAAACCTGCTGTTATGGTGAAGTTCTTTCCTTCACTGTTCCCTTTTTATATGATACTCGGTCTTCCATTCTGTAGTGTTTGGGTAAATTACAATGTGTGAATGCTTCCATTTGCTTAATCTGGCCTGTTACCATATTGATGTACAAAAGTATGTGAAAATTACAGTTTGTCAACTATCACCTTCTCAGTAAATTTACGTGGCTATGTAGAAGTTACTAAGACTGCGGGATTTATCTGAACAGTCGAAAAACACTGATTGGCAAGTGTTTGTTGAAAATAGCATCCTCAATGTTAATGGCAAAACAGAAAAAATCTTTTAAGCTTTTCACAGTGCTTCTCTGTAAAGATTGATCATTAATTATATCATCCTGTGTCCTCACACATAATTATAAGCTCTTACCTCTGTCCCAGACACTGTACAAAGGAAGGTAAGCGTGTGACTTCTGAATTGAATTATAAGGCTGTATCAGTTTGACATTAATTGTTCACAAAACAGGCTGAATTTAAGTGTGCAAATAAAGAAAGAAATGGGGTTTAAATTGCTCCAAAAAAGTGTTTCTAAGTACAGACAGCATCGTGCAGCTGGGAGCAGTACTCTGTCTCTCTAATCACTCATTGAAGAATTCTGTAGGTAGCAAGACATGCAGTGGTTTCGGTTTGCTGGGAGGAGAGAGGAGAGCGTCTTTCACACATAGCACCCCTATGGACTTCTCGTTTTTTCTTTTGAGGCCTTTTCCTTTTTAGTCACTTGGGCACAGAGGATTAGGGCATCCGACTGACTCTAGCATGGTTCCTCCTTCAGAGGATTGAAGTTGTGCAATGAAAGAATGAGCACCTGGGGGCAAATCCAGTCATTTACCACAGAAACTCGGACTTTCTGGGAGAGGGAGATCTCAGTGTTTGTGGGCTGTGATTCTTCCTGATGGAGATGTGCAGGGTGGTATTGGTGGTTGGCCAGAAGTCAAGGCATTATTCATTGTGAACTATCCTTCCTCATCTGTTCTGAAGCCAATTAAACAACTCACATCCCCAAACAAGGGTTGGGCACATGGTGCCATTTCTTGGTGTTTAGTAAATTTAGTCTGGCATAAAATCTGCCCGTAAGTCCCCAGTGAATCATTTGCTTCCCTGATCTACTGAGCCTCATTGTCAAAGTATGTGAGGCTCTATGTTAGTGATTTACTCTTCCCTTCTTACCCGTCATGCTTAAAAACAGAAAAATGGAAGTCCTAGTCTGTCCATCATATCCGTTCATCAGAAACGTTTTTGAGGATTAAAGGGAAATAACTCTTGAGAAGCAGGTCCCCAGCTGAAACAAGCTAGTACACGCTGCCATGTGACAAGACAAAATTCTTTATAATAGCTAATTAATATATTGATAACATTTTTGTTTTGAAAAATATCATTCCTTCAAGGTTTTGAAGAAAACTAGGAAACAGGGAATAGATCCTAAATCTAATTAAAAAAATCTCAAAATGTTTCTGCTTTCTTTCATGCTGTTAAGTACTGCATGGTAAATCTGTAATATTCTAAGGTCTTCTATAGCTAAAAGGAAAAATTCAAACTCAAAACAGAATTTTAAAGCTGGAAAGGGATAAAGCTGATAATTTACCAGATATCATCAAATATCTTCCCAGTCACTAATGCTGTGGTATCTATTACCTTCTGTTTCACCTACTTACTTTAAGGTCTTGCTTCATTCTTCCCATATAGATGAATGGTAAGTTCTGTAGGTCATACTCAGTGTCTGTATATAGCTCAATATTTTAAAATATCTGTGTTGTGATAGCTGTTCAGGGTGTTCTTTTCAGATGAAACTGTTCTGGGTTTTGGGAGACAGACATGTAATCGGTAAGGCATTTGAAACACCGTCTTTAAGGAGGGATTACGGCATTTAAGAATAAACTAACCTTCTGTATACCTTTATATGGAGTAACTAGATCGGTTTTCCCTGAGTTTGGTAATCCTCAGGGATGTCTGTGTGTAGTCTTTAAAGAAATGTTGAATGGTTGCTTTTCCCTGAATTTGATTTTGATGTCCAGCACGTGCAATTGTACTGAAAACAGGAAGGATAAACTTTCTTGCAAAGTGGTGTGGCTCTTTGTAGTAAGAAAAGAAAACAAAGTTGTAAGAGATCAAACATTGATCTTTTTGAGGTAGCTAGTAGCTACAGCATGCTAGTGTGTGAAGTCTCATTTTTCATTGTAAATGCTAAATGTTTTACTACTTGTTCTATTGTTCTGCAGGACAGGATTGATGAGGTGGAAGAATGGGACTAACAGGATGCTACACTCTTTCCTGGGGTTGCCACAGCTGAAATAACCTGATATGTTATGGCTTTACATTTATTAGTGCATTTTCTTATTTCTACAGTCACAGTCCTTTCAGACAGCACAAAACCAAAGATAAGCATGAGATCGACCGGATGACGCTCACCGTGGTAAGGATCCTGGTGACAGCTGCAGTTACATTCCTTCTGTTTAGTAAACTCCCATTTCCTCTAAAAACTGGAACTTACATAGCCTGCTTTCTGAGAAAGCTGTATTTACACATGCAAGAGTTGTTTACAAACACTATCAAAGAAAAGCTACTCTCCTATATGGGGAAAGCAGATCACACTACTTCTGTAATTAAACGTCTCTTTTGGTACTTCTTTTTTTCATAGAATGTGGAGCTACCAGATTCATTTTCTCCTGAACTGAAGTCCCTTTTGGAAGGGCTCCTACAACGGGATGTTAGCAAGAGACTTGGATGCCAAGGAAGAAGGTAGGTGTAGTCTTCTCCTTGGACGACAGCGTTTAAAAATTTACACTTCTCTGTAAATGAATGAATTAATTTCAAGTAAATTCTGCTTCCTGTTGTGATGATTATAATTTTGGAAAGAGAACATTAAAAAGTGCTGTTGCATGGAATTACATTTCAGCTTCCTTTGGTTTGGACAAATTTCTGGATAATTTCTGTCATTAAAGACTTCCCCCAAGTTCTCTGCAGTCATGCTTACATTGGGTGGTGGTCATTTTTTTCACCCGTGTTGTTTTTATGGTTTTGCTTGATCTGTTTTGGCATGAAGTCATATTGCTTGACTCAGACATACTGATAGCTAAAATTTATTGCATATACTGTATCTATAATGATATGAGCATATTACACACAAAAAAAGCATATTACACACATAAAAAAACCAATCCCAAAGCTGCCAGGCACAGAAAGCTCTGAATATGTGCTTCATTTTGGGTTGCCTCTATTTCCAGATGTACCTGTTTCATTTCACTATTCTAAGGAAAGGGCATGGTTTTGTTAATTGAATACAAACCCATCCTTGCTCCTGCCAAGCTTATCTTGCTTATAGCTGTTAATTGAAATTGTTGTTATCACCTATTTAAAAAGCCAATGTGTGCCTCCTGTGAGACAAGGAGATAAAACTGTGAGACGAGTTAATTAATAACTGTTGAGAAAGCACTGGCAATGTGTAGTAACAATTAATTGATAGTCACACCTCAGACTGGGGTTGGCTGTCATTCCAGTGAGATACTCAGAGGGGCTTTTGTCATGCAGCCCTCTACGGTAATGACCTGAGGCTGCTTTTCAGCCTTGGGCATATCAAGAGTAGTTGCTTATTTTGCCATAAAATATTAGAAGTAGTGTATGGGATCTGACAACAGACTAGTATTGTTTGTTGTTTGAAATGATGGAATACCATAGCAAAACAAGAGTGATTGCTTGCCAGACCTGCAGCACTATTTCCAGTGTTTCCACATGAAAGTCTTCTGTTCTGGTGTTTACTTAGGAAGATTTCTTTGTTTTGTTTTGTTTTCTGAAAAAAAAGAGCATTTTGCCAATGTTTTCAAGTGATAGAAATGTGACCTTTGAAGGCTTTATTCTTCTCAAATACATTTGAAAAGCCCCTTCATTTTGTTGACTTCAGTTACTTCTATTTTACAGTGCACAAGAAGTAAAAGAACATCCTTTCTTCAAAGGCATTGATTGGCAGCAAGTCTATTTACAAAAGGTAAAGGATTAAGATAGTAACCTTAGTTTACTTGGTAAAGCAGTAAAAGGAAAATCAGCCTAACCGGGTAATGAACAGAAAACTTCAGGGTTCCAGTCCCCAGCACATGTACTCACTTGCACAAATATGTGGAGGATTGTTGATGAATACTGCTGTATACTCACTATTATAAGTCTTCCCAATTGATAGTACTGAATTGTTGCTTTTTCAGGGTCAAATGACTGCATAGTTTCTTCTCCTTAGCTGTCTCTAAACTGTAGGGTTTTTTCCCTGAATTTTTGGAGGAGCATATTATTAAAGGAGTGGACAAATTTGCACTGAAGTGTAATTTCAAGGGATGTACTTTTGCAGAGTCATGTGTAATTTGTGCGAAAATTAAAAAGGCTCTATATATCTACAGAATGGATTTAAGTAATGTCCCTTAATTTGTCTTTAATTGTGCTGCTTTCAATTTCTAGTATCCTCCACCATTGATTCCTCCCCGGGGAGAAGTAAATGCAGCAGATGCTTTTGATATTGGGTCATTCGATGAAGAGGACACTAAAGGCATTAAGGTATACAACTTTAAATGATAGGTAGAAAATGCACTGTGACTTCTGTGCTTAACTTTTCATGTGTGCATACCATTCATTTGCTTCAGGGGCTACTGAATGTGCAAGGAATTGCTTTCAAGTTTGGAAACTTAATCCAGGCTGTTACGAAGGAGGTGGCTTGGGCTGGTTGGCTGGTTTGGTTTTGCTTGCCAAGTCCTTATGTTTTATTTTTTTAGATTGACTGAAATCTACCTTCCTATCAAAAGTTTTATATGATAAAGCAAATACTTCAAATCATCAGACAACCTCTGGGAAATCCTCAGATTTTCAAGAATACTTAATAGTTTGTAGTTTTGAAAATTGTAATTTGTTTCTGGTAGCTTGGGTAAATTGAACTAAAACTTATTTTTATAGTGTTACCTCATGGTCAGAGAGTGCAGTGGAAAACTCTTAAAAACGGCAAACTGTATATTAATGGTAACAACTTTGTAAGTTAGAAAAGTGATAAAAGAAACTTTCAGGTTCTGATATTATCCAAAACCTAATGAAAACAGAATAAAGGAAAAAAATGAGAAGTTAAAGCTGCTGGCTTATTTCTGACTTGCATGAAGATGGTGTGATGCACCCTGTGTATTCTTCCCCTCTTCTGAAGCTTTCCTAGTACTTTGAGACAGTAGGTGAAATCAGTGCTTGCCTTGGGTCTGTCCCATTCGTTATTTTTATCATACACTTCTTCAGTAGAGGAAACTTTATTCTTGTTATTACCGAAGTGAGTCAGGAGAAAAACTAATTGCTCTAAACTTTATAAGCAAAAAATCATGCTAAGTACTCGCTGTGCCTAAAAAGGAACTTTTGTGTCAGTGTCACCTGCTGTAATTACAGAAGTTGGCACAGAAAAGATTTTACGTGTTTGAAGAGAAATGCAGAGAACCCAAGATGTGCTTTATCCCAGAAAACGCCACATCTTCAGCATCAGTGTTCATCTAACAGGATTCCAGTTTCCTGCAATTCTGGATTACCATAATTTAGAGGAACATTTTTCAAGGAAAAAACAAGTGGTCTTTTTATTTATTGAGAGGATCAGATATTCTCAGAAAGGCCTGTAAATCACTTCCATGTAATCTTTGTTCAGGCTGCCTATAAGATAAATTTATTCTTAGTCATGAGTCAGTGAGGGATATCATGTACAGCTTCTTTGCTCTGCACTTTGACTGAGATGTCACAGTCTCTTAGAAGGGAGTGAATAATTCGTGCCTCTGAGTCAGCTGCAGTCGGAGCTTCCATTAAGGTGTCAGGATCTGTCTCTGCCTGTGAGGACACTAGTTTTGAGTGTCTTGCTCTCCTCTGTTGCCCCTGAGGATTCTATTTACACTGCAGAGTGTCCTGTGACACCGAGAAGAACACATGTTCTTTGAGGTTACAAACTGGAAAGCCAATGGTGGATGCCCATGGCTTTCCTCTCTTACTTGGATGCTGTAAGGAGTCCCTGTAAGCCACTTACACAGAATTGCAGAGAAGTCTTCCGCTTTCAGATCCAGTGTGTATTTTCCTGCTGTGATACAGCTATGGATCTCTAAAAAGGAGGAGTCTCCTGGGAGTGTCTGGCCTGGCTGCAGAAGGGGAATTGAACAAGGCTTTCCTGTCCTGCTCCTGCAACTGCTGCGTGTGGCAGCAGCGGCTGGAGTCACTGGGTTTGCTCTGAGCAGCGGCGTGCCTGCATGCTCGTGGGTCGGGATCTGCCATCCCCTGGCACTGTGCTCCAGTGAGGAGTGGACCCAGCCCTGCCTGCTGTCAGTGCAGTCTAGTGGGCTTACTGCTGTCTTAATGTGGCAAAGGGTGCCTCTTGGTCTTGCTCTCTGAAAGAAAGGTCTAGTTTCTCTACCGATTGACAGAAACTGAAGCGATGGAGGAGTCCCTGTAAAGAGTTTTAAACTCATACCCAAATGAAAACCTTTAATAAAGTCACAGGGAAAACACTGATCGCTTTTTGTACTGCATCAAAGTGCCTTGTGGCCAAACCCAGAATACGGCTGTGTCAAGCAACAAATGGTCGTTCCTGAAGATCCAGTAATTTTAGTTTCCTTCAGTGTAATTCAATTCAAGTACTGTGGCTAAGGATTAGGGGAGAAAAGAATCTATATAACAAGAAAATTAAGGTCTGCAGCATGCATTGCTGAATTTTGAAGGTTAATTATTAAGAATGTAAAATTAATCGTGGAAGCATGGAAGGCATCGTTGTGTAAAAGATATCTTTTCATTTATTCATGGAAGTTTTGTGCTGAGAAATTTCTTAACACAATTAGACATTTTGTTAACACTGATTATGCAACAGAGTTAAGAATACCGCTGCTTACATTTAAGTAATTATTTAAATGTAAAGTCAAGAGCACATTATGGGACAATGTTGAGTAAGGTTTTTAGAGCTATCAAACCAAACAAGTTTTCAAACAGGTGGCCTGTTCTCTGTATATAAATGAGTATCTTTGCTTAAATTAGTATCTGTGTCTTCTCTTGTTTGCATCTGTTTGTTCTGGTAAGGTTAGAGTTCAATACATCTTTTAAAATAATACTGGTTTATGGGTAACTATTAACTATTGGAGATAAGAATAGTAAAAGTTATTAAACCGTTGGGTTTTTATGTTGTTTTTCTCTTGCAAGTTGCTTGATAGTGACCAGGAATTATATAAGAACTTCCCTCTGGTAATATCGGAGCGTTGGCAGCAAGAAGTAGCAGAAACTGTTTATGATGCAGTAAATGCAGACACAGATAAAATTGAGGCCAGAAAAAGGGCTAAAAATAAGCAGCTTGGCCACGAGGAAGGTAATCTGTCAAATACACTTCTCTCCATCTTTTGCTCCTAGATAGTAATTCATGTTTTTGAAGTTTCACGCAACAGACTCTCACGTTACTGTCATTCACCAGTAATTGTTAGAATTCATTTAGTCAGTATCATGTTTCTTAAGATGTTTCTTAATGTTTTGAAATGCTGTATGATGACATAATGTTTTGGAAAATCTTTTGTACTCTCTTTTAAAGATTATCATGTACAGCCTTTCACCATTTGTGGTCTATGCGCAGAAAAGGGTATGTGGGATTTAATTTTATGACAAAGGAGCCAAGAAAGAAAACAGAAGGTTCTTTACAGCAAACTTCAGTTGTTTGCATGAGGATGTTGCATCACAAACTCTGAACTTTGGATAGCAATATACAGTTCTTTTAACAGTATAAGATACATTTTTAAGAACCAAATTCTGTTCTTGGTTACTCCACTGCAGCCACATCAGCTCATGTAATTAAGGCAGAATTGGCTGTGTGTGTTCCTGTGCACATAGAAGCACTGTTGCAAGCCTGGTGAAGGCACACTGAGTCACATAGTGTTCGGGACTGTGTCCTTTCTCAACATAGCACATTTGCAGAATGCTTTTAGTCAGTACCTTGTTATGCATACTGATGTTGCCTCTTGTTCCAGATTATGCACTTGGGAAGGATTGTATTATGCACGGATACATGTTGAAATTGGGGAACCCGTTCTTGACTCAGTGGCAACGTCGTTACTTCTACCTCTTCCCAAACCGACTTGAATGGCGAGGAGAAGGAGAGTCACGGGTAAGTGAGATTACTCTAGAGAGCAGCAGCTTCCAAGGGTGTGGAAGGCAGGTGGATGTTGAGGCAAATCTGAGAACTCATACTCAGGCATACCTCCCATGAAAGTAGAGTTTTGTCCAAGTAAATGGCCAGTGGATTTGAGTAACTTATCTTGAGTATCGCTTTAGTTAATGGGTAGCTATACTGCACTGAGGAAACATAAAGTTGACTTGAGAAACCTGTTTACTTTGTTTTGTTATGTTTTTAAAGGAATTTGGTAGTTCATGGTGCTGTTTTTCATTTAGGACCTCTGGACAATTTATACAAAAAAACATAAACTGGTAAGGTCATAAATGCTATAGCATTTTATTTCAAAGAAAATGCTATAGTAACTTTAGTTTAGTCCAGCTGTGATGATGTGCTAGGCAGATCATTTGTATATTTAGTTAAGTAAGGTTTTGGAATTTCAGAACATTGTTGTCCTCTTATAGTCTATAGGGAAAGGTTTTCTGCAAACTGTTGTGTACGTTTGCTTCTTTGTAAGTATATAGTGCTTAAATATTCCCTTTCAGCTCTTTGAAATAGTAAGATTTTCTTTTTTTTTTTTAATAGCAGTAATACTTGGAAAATACATAAAATTATATGCAATACTCTTAGGGGAAAATAGTGAATATTTTGTTTGTAGACACACCTATTTGTAGATTCTTATTTCATGCTGTCATTACTGGCTTTCTTGGCTTATATTTTGTTGTCTCTGTTGAAGCAACCAAGTGCCTTGCTAAATCTCTTACCTTATAATCTATCTTTAGTTCATGACCCAGTCTTCAGAAATAAAGAAATGTTTGTGTAATGACTGTTAATGTTCATAACTTAATTTATGTGGGTAGTCCAGAAGAATTAGTTGGTGGCTTTATTTGACGGGCAACAGTTTTTTTCGAATCATGTCTCTGCTTTTTTGCAAATGCTACAGCAAAACCTACTGACAATGGAACAAATAGTATCTGTTGAAGAAACACAGATTAAAGATAAGAAATGCATCTTACTGAGAATTAAAGGAGGAAAACAGTTTGTCCTGCAGTGTGAGGTGAGGCACTTGTTTTTCAATAACTGTTAATCAGATTGGTTTCATATGATAAAACAACTGAAAAGATTTTCAGGTCCTCCCATTATGTATTAACTAAGGGTACTTTATGAAGCAAAGCTGAACCTAAGCAAAACTGGGGAGCTTTTATCACGCTTGAATTTTGAAAACAGGAAACCTGCAACTGTGCCAGTTTCTGTCTTGGATTTCAATGGTATTTGGGCCAAAATGAGTTCAGTTTAATAAATAGCTAAAGATTTCAAAACTTCTCAACCTACATGTGCTTCAAAGGCCTTGTTGGCTTGTGTCTCACTGCAGTTAGTTGATGGTTTGCTAATGTGTTTGCGAGGGAGGAAGTACACAAGTCCTCAAAACATTCTGACCGGCTGTAGTTGCTGCTGCCTTGCCAGGCTTTGGCAGGGTGATGGAGAAGCAAAGGGCTGCACATTTTCGATATCCAAAGTTACTCATTCCTTCGGAAAATTAAAATGAGTTGCTTAAAGTGCTATCTAAGAGAGAAGACACTACTGGCAGTTTACTATGAAGTGCCAAACTACTTCTTTATCTCTTTCAGAGTGACCCAGAATTTATTCAGTGGAAAAAAGAGCTGACAGAAGCTTTTACTGAGGCACAGAGGTTGCTGCGTCGGGCTCCAAAGTTTCTCAATAAATCTCGCTCAACAGTTGTAGAGCTTTCAAAACCACCACTCAGCCACAGAAATAGCAATGGTCTGTAGGAGAAACAGAGAACAAAGTTCACTTAGGGCAAGCTACTTCGTGAACAGGCTGAGTTTCACAGAATCCTTATGAATTACTTTGTGCAATCCTGGATGCGGGGTGTGCTTAGAAGAGGAAGAATTAGATGTTTACAGCGTGGGATAATGTCAGAACTCTGTCTCTGGAGGTTGTGAAGACTGGAACAATGGCAAGTGAATTCATGCTCCTGGCAGTGGTGGCAATGACCAAGCGTAGAGGCTGCATATTGCTCCCATGCATTCCCGCACCCTGGCGGTGTCTAAAACGTGGTCCGTTACCCTGGAACTACTGATGGAATGAAGATACTGTTTTCTCTGCAATACCCTTGTTTGGTGTGTACCAGGCCTGGAGACTGAAATGGTTACTGCTGGCTAGGATTACACTAGTGTGTGCGATACCAACAAACCCCTCAACTGTGGAAGGAGCTGCAGACTTGCTATGTTGGATAACCTTTAATCTGTCGTGTTGCCATGTTCTTTCTGACCATTACTGCGGACTTTATAATAACCTTTCTCCATACTGCTGATGATCAACAGTGTGACTCTTATGCACTTCAAAGTACTGAATTCTTACTGTCCTGTGGTTTAAATGTTATTGCTACTTCATGGAAACATTGAACTCAAATTATTCACTTGGTTTGTTGTACTCACTAATAGTAGCTACCACCGTTTTGCTTCTTCTACGTATATGCAGTACTATAACTGACACAATAGAGTAATAATTGGTGAAGAGGAATTTATGGTAGCTTCATCTAGTGCTCTGTTGTATAAATTGACTATTTTAGCACAGTTTTTAAAGAGCAGATTCCTTTTGACAAGTTTACAGTGAACATAAAGACAGTTCTTTTCCATTTCAGGTCAACTGCACTTTTTAAAAATTAAAAAGAGATTATTCAAATCTGATGCATTCTAGTGCATGTACTGGGTTAAAATGTCTGGGTACCTTGGTACGTATTCTGGATCACTCTTCAGTTATGGGACTTGTGGATCCTTCCCTGTTGTACACAAAAACATGAAGCAAGTGTGTTCTCATAGCGTAGATATCCCAGACTTTCACTGTAGCTCAGCTCAGGAGGTTTGTGCACACATCACATGGCTTGGCTTGCAGAAGGATTTTTAATTTTCCTTTCTAGAGAGTTCAAACTGTCCACATTGAAAACAGTATGAGAATACTGAGGATGGAACTGACAAAACGAGCTGATCAAATGCCAGACTTGAATTAATTCTACTTGAGACATCGGTCATGTCATGTGGAAACTCTTGCTAAAGTAAAGATATAATCTCTTAACTGTTAGACAACTTTAAGCATGTGAAGTCAGCCTTTCCCTGGTTATTGTGATATTTTGTAAGAGATAGGTCAGGGCTTAATTTAAGCTTTTTTCTGATTCAGTAAACAACTTAGAGAACATTTTCTGCCTAAGTACGATGGTACAACTCTGGTTCCTAAAGATGATGGGAATTGCATCTCTGTAAATGGGAGCAGAGGTTGCACCAACAGCCTATTCTGTCCACCTGGTGTGCAGTTTGTCTAGCTTGTGTTGCTAACAGATAACCACAAGGTTCTAGACCTTTTTCCCTGTAGAAAAGTACAAATGGGTAAAAATAGGAAAATTATTTTGAAAGTGTTTGTTTATCCTGAACACACTTGTAATAAAATTGGATGTATTTGCTTCTAGAAGTGGGAGTGGCTTAACTCTGCATAGCACATGCTTTCACAGCTGTGCTAACTCTGTCTTATCATCTGGTGCAGCATAAAAGAAAAAATGCACTTTGGAAAGTAACCCCCTATGAGTCAGGTGATAGCTTTTAGTGATTTTTTTTCCCCATTTGTTTTTCAAATTATTCTGTATAAAGAGTACCAACTTCTCTGTCATTCTTACTGGTAAGTGATGTTTAGCATCTCAGCATCCTCTGTAAAGAGTAGTGTGGTATTTACCAAGGTTTGGAATAGAAAATGTCTCATCTTCCTGGCGCTGACTGTGGACTGCATGTTGTTAAGCTTTTCCTACAATACCATGCAATGCTTTTATTTTTCTTCTTGATTTGGAAAAAAACCCTTAGATTGTGATAAAAACCGCTCTTTGTTCTCATATAACTTGTTCATACTTTTTTAGTTCACAACCAGTTCAATTTTTCTCTTTTAGTTGTTTTCCATGGTTGCTTTTTACGCTACATCCTTGTTAGCAGAGTTTGCAGTTTCTGATGCAGCATACCATAGATTCCGGACACTGGTGTCTGTGAGAAGGGGAGGGACAGATCTGCAATTGGGAAGTTGTGCCTCGAAATGATAGATTTTATATGAAATGAAGGCTGTGTACTGACTTAGGGAAATACACATATTTTGAAGTGTAACAGAATTGTGATGGGCCTAGAACATGCTCGTTAGCGTGGTCCTTAATTGCCTCATCCGGGTACACGGCAGGTGAGCTGTGCCGTCGGTCAGCACCACTCGCCAGTGTCAGACGGGAGCGGAATAGTAAAAGATTAGTTTTTCTTAATCAACTGATTTATCAACAATTTATAAAAGCTTAATATTTGCAACTCACACATGACTGTGCTGTTAGGAGAGAAGGAGAGATTACTTTAGCAAAAAACTTGAGTGCACATGGGGGAAGTTGGAATCCCAGTAACAAGTGGGGCTCTGTGTGGAAGGGACTGGATCTGCTGGTGTGGAGGGAAAGCTGGAATTCTGCCCTTCAAAGCAAAATAGCAGATACTGCTCTGAACTGATTGTTCCTGGTTTAAGTTCAGATTCTCTGAAGTTTTTTTCTTGGACAAAGATTCTTGATGGTGTTATTTTACGTGAGGGTCTTTAGCTGTATGTGTACAAAATCTTGTTGAATGCAGAGAACATAAGGCACAGTGTTGTCTTTTACGCATTTTGACCACACTTGTAGGACTGGGGTATTTTTTATTTAGTTGGATTATTTTTTTTTTTTAAATGCGCAGGGAAGTAAAGATAAAAGAAATTGGAGCTTTGGGCATCAACAGAGCTGAGTGAATGATTAAACACAGACTTTTAAACAAATTATCTGGAAGTCCATTAAAAAAAATCGGCTGTACTGAAGATTTAAGCATGTACGTGAATTGTTTCTTATATTTCAAAATAGAGAATTACATGCCAGATAGAGCCATATTAAATGCTCGCCTGACACATCCACATGCCTTCAGTGCTGCAGGGATTATTTTCTAATTATTCTTTGTCTCTGACATACAAGCTGACAAATGCAGTAAGACTAGATCCTGGAAAGCAAGTGTGTGAGTGATGTGATGGTAGAAATGGTAATCTGTGCGGGAGCTGGGCTCAGGGGGGGTCACTTACTTTTAGGAGAGCTGCAGCTCTGTTCTGTGTGCTTTTCCTTTCCCTTTGCCTTTCCCTCCACTCTGAGGTAGGGTGACATTTTTTATATGTGGGAGTTGCTGTACATTAATGTCTAACTTCAAGAATAGGGATACAGCAAATAGTAGTCAAAATCAGACTTCTATGAGTTGAAATTCAAGTGCAGCAGAAGCAAAGCACCGGTTGTTCCTGCTGCAAGCAGAGTGTAACTGAGGAACTGTTTGGAGCTGGGCACGAGCTTGGCTGGTGCTGTAAAGTGTTCCCTGGACACCATGTCAGCTGAGGTGTCCGTCCCATCATTGTGGGTATAAATTAGGCAGTTTTTATTATTCAAATTTATTTGGTAATTATTTGGCAAATTCATGAAACTGTTAAAGGAACATTTGCTCATTTTATTTTTTTTTTAATCCTTCATCTTAAGTGTAGGCTATCCGGTTTTTGAAGTATAAAAGCTTCTTCATATTAGTTGTGTTTGAGCTTTATGTCTTGTCACCGGCCCGGCAAAGTCTATGGCTACAGTCTCACATGTTGTTTCTCAAACCGCTGCTGGGACATAAGCCTTGCTGGTGTAAATGCCAGAGCTGATCCAGCTTGCATTGATGTTCCTGGTATGTTGCTCCCCGTTAGGCTTCAAAACCAGACTCTGAGCACGCTAATGATAGTTGGATGTGCGGATGGGAAACCTGGTGGGTAGGGACAGTGCTGCGCTGCACTCATGGTGCGACAGTGACGGCACACAGCTCCAGGAGATCCACCTCAGCTTAGTCGCATTTGAATTTTCCTTAATTTCAACAACTCTCCTTTAGAAACGCAGCAGAAGTTTTTCTTCTCCCACTTTTTTTTGTCAAGGGGGAAAAAAAGGAAGTAAATAGGATCATTGGGTTGGTTTTGGTTTTACTATAAATGCAAGTGTTTGCATTCCAGTGCATAGATAATAGGAGTCGCTGTGTCTTTGGTGCTAAAACCAAACCTGTTTATCCGAGTTGCAATCCAGTACAAGTGGATGTTGTTGATGTCCAGTAGAACTGCTTGAGGTCTTGATTTTGCATGGCAGTGTTGCCACCACGAGTAGGGTCAAGGCCCCGATGCGAGTGATGACGTGGGTGTTAACATTCTGTAGGTTTACAGTAAATTAGCTCTTGAAAAGTGAAAAACCTGGAGCTCTGTGTGTTGCTGTTTTCCTGGAAGCTGATCAGTTTTAGGACTAGATTGTTCTTTAATATGACGTACATATCTATGTACTGCAGACGTTTGCAATCGCACACTGGTTTCACTCTTCCCCACACAGTGGATGGCAATGATACAGTTACTTTAACTTTGAAATGCTCGCACTCTAAATATATATGGAGGAAGGACTATTTTGAAGTGTACAGTAGAAAGTAAATAATTCTAGTTGTGTTGATTAATGAGTCAATTCTACAAATTAAAGAAAAAATCTGAAAAGCGTATTTTGAAAAAGCATAGTATTAATTTTAATATTGTAAAAAAAGGAAAATATCTAAAATATACAGAGAACATATGTATATCCAAATGTCTGAGGAATTTCAAGATAATCTACTTTTGTTTTCTGTTGATTTCTATTCCATGGTGTACATATTGTGTGGATTGAACATTGGCTGTTTTAATACTATTGTTAAATTGTATTTTTATTTTGTGTTAAACTAATCATCACAGACTCAGCTTTATTTTGTTTATGTAAAGGTTGCTATGCTATGTAGGTATAAAACCAAGAATTCTATTTTAACAAAAAAGCATTTTATATTATTTATTAAATACATGTTTCTCCAACTTCTGACATTCCACAGAATTTCTGCTCCGTATGTGTGTAGAAATGGCAGTTCCTTTCAAGCAGGATCAGTCAGCTTTATTCTGTTTTTCATAATAAAGTCGAAATAGTTTCCATCAGTCTGTCCAGCTTACCCTTCTGTTACGAGCATAGTGACTTCCAGGCACTGTCAGGACCATCTCGAAGTGCAGTGGCTCGTGAATGCAGAAACATCTGAAAACCCCTTGCAAATAAAACCCTCAGTTGGATGCTTCTAAATTTCCCCTTTATTCCTTGACATTCCAGAGAGCAAGCATTTATTCTGTGCTGGCTTAACGAGAATTAATGGCCTTAAACTGGGGCAAGGAATCAGCTTGATATTTGAAGAAGCTCAGACATCAGCTCAGATATTTGCAAAGCTCTTTAATTCCAAGGTTAATGAGCGAGTGGACAGGAGAGCCCGGAGAGGCTGCAGAGTTTGGGCGCTGGAGCAGGTCTGCTCCAAGCACTGGCTTATGGCGGGCTGGTTCGGGGGTAGGGCAGAGGTGGGCTAACCGGCATCAGTGGTTGCAAAAACGTTCTTATGAAAATGATTTTTGCTGTTCCAGGCTGATACTTGGTCCTTAAAAATAGGCTAGAGCCTGTGAAGACAGGAGAGATGTCCTGTGGAGCATGGGGGAGCAGGGCAGCCAGGGCCGATGCCCGGCCATGGCACAGGACCGTGCTCGTCACCTCTGTGCCGTGGCCAAGGAGAGGAGCAGGAACCCCCGGGACCCTGGCAGGGACCGTCCCCCCGGGGGTGTCGGGAAGGCGAATGTGCACTCCCCAAGCTGAACCCACTTCACGAGCCGGCCCCTTGCAGCGAGCAACCGCGGGGCAGGCTTGGTCAGGTGGGGAGTGGGGCTCAGCCATGCTGCCGTCCTCTGTGGCATCGGCCTGCCGAGCTGGAGAGCCAGCGGGCTCACTCTGTCTGCCAGAAGCATTTGCTGGAGCACTGCAACCGCTGGGCACATCTGTAGATAACCAGAGCAGGCACCTCCTTCCTGAGCAAGGCACAAAAATAGCATGAAATTTGTCAGATAACTCATTTGCTAAAAATAATTCCAGTTGCAATCATGGCCTCCGCAGTTTGAGGAATACTCAAGGTATTAAAGCATGTGCTTTGAATTTCCACTGTGGTGGAGCTTGAAGTACGTGCTCTTCACGGCTTAACCGAATGACATCTCAAGCGCGAAATTTGGCTTTTGCCGGCCCTGCCGCTGAAGCCACCTCTTCTTACTGAGATGCTGCCCAAAGCAGGGAGGGGGCAGCTGCTTTTCCCCTGTAGTAGCTCTTGCCTTGTTTTCCATTTTCCCTTTCTCACGCCTGCCTGATCATGTTTTGTTTCTGTGGCTGAGGAGTGAGCTGTAGCACTGAGCCGCTCTGCCCAAGAGCACCCAGAGGGAGGGAGAGGCCAGTGGCGGGTGTGAAACCGTGCCGGTGCTGGTGTGATTGTGTTTTTTGGCATCACCTGCCAGAAACGTGCCGTGATTGGGATAGCGCTGAGCCCAGTGCCGCAAAGCTGACACGTGCCCAAGCAGGGATTTGTTAGAAAACCTGGGGACAGGATCAGAAAGCTGGTTGTTTGTCCAGGGTCAGGATTTATCTGGGTTTGTGTAACTCGCTGTACTGCCAGACGGGAAAAGGAGACGGACTGGGTGTAGGTAGGGGCTGGCCTGGATGTGGGGCTGGGAAGAGGCTTTCCTGGCTGTAGCAGACATCTTTTCCTTAAGGAAAGGGAGAGATCAGAGAGCAGGTAAGACGGCAAATAAAAATGAGTCTGAAAAACAGAATAAAGCGAGAGCATCCTAGGAGAGGCATTTTTACGAGCACTGTTTCAGTGACTACATTTGGTCCTTAGAAAAAAGGAGCAGATTCACATGAATAGCTACTAGTGATTTAAAGAAATATATTGAAAGAGAACCTGTTTTCAGTGTGTAATTTAATGATGAGAAAAGCCAGTATCTGTAAATAACTTTAGATATTGTATCTATGAGAATCATTCTTTGTTTTATGTACTTGGCTCTTTTAATATTTATTGTGCGGAGGAGGGTGTGCCCCATGCCGGTGTACGCTGCTGCACGTTCCAGTAGTACTTCTCACAGAGATTATCTTCAGAGTTTACAGTCCTCGGCAATTTGTGACTGATGTGCCACACAGTTAATTCTGCCATTATTTTTTTAAAGGGTTATTTTGGCACAGCTAAGCTGCTTCAGTGTGTTGGTCAGTACAACTGCTCTCATACGATGAGAACCCCAATAAAAACCGTCCTTTGCGTGTGTGCTGCTGCCTGGTTCTTTCGGTCTTGCCTGCCCCTTCTCGCGCGGCCGGCGAGGCCGTGCCAGGCTGCCTGCCGGGTCAGGCAGCTGCCTGGATGAACCCCTGCGCCCCATTGCCCCTGGGTGCCCCGTGCAGAGGTAAGTCCCTTTGCTGGCTGGAGAAGCCGCCGTTCACGTGCACGGTGTTTGTTCATGCTTTTTCCACGGGTGGCTGCTGGGGGACGTACCAGCTGCGTCCTGCTGGTTGGATGGTGCCCACTGCGGTGAGGAGGGCCCTGGAGGTGACCCTCATCCCGCTGTGCTGGAGCAGCACAAAAAATGGCCCTGGCAGGGACTATGAGGTGTGTTACGGGTGACGAACGGTGGCTTTCCGAAGGCGCAGGAGGGACCCCGATGCTCGGCGCTGAGGGGCACCCCAGCAGCGACCCCCCCTGCGCACAGCCAGGCTCCCCCATGGCTGTGGTGCCATCGGGCACCACGTGAAGGATCATCCAAACCCACATGTCCTTGTGCCGTTCCCGCGTGGAAATGGGGTTTGGCGAGATGCCTGGGGCAAACCTTGGTCTGCCAGGCAACTACAGACTAACAATCTTATTTCCTTTTTTAACAGAGTTTTTCCAGCTGTCGGTGCTGATGCCCTGGGCACATCCCTGGAGCTCTTCGGGGGAGACACGGAGCAGCGGAGGGTGGGTTATATCTTTGCAGCTGGGTGTTGGATGCTGGTGGTGGCTGTGCTGGGGCAGGTGGGATGCGGGTCCTGCTGGTCCGTTTGCCCCTGCCCTGGAGGGTCACCATCTGCCCTGCGTGGTCACCCGATGGCTTCTCCGCATGCTCTGTCCCTGGCAGAGCTCTGCAGGGAGGTGAGGCCGGGAATGGCGGTGCCAGGCACCCCCCACCCCGGGGCAGGCAGGGCTGCCCGCTGCCTCCCTGCCTGCCCTGGCCGGGCTGCTGACCGCGTTGGCGTTAGCACCGTGGTGACTTCTTTCCACTGACGGGAGGTTATTTTGAGCACTGCTCTCGGGTCCCTCCCCAGCTTGGCCTCCCCCATCTCAGGGCTGGGGCTGGCAGGGGGGGATCTGGGGTGCTCCGAGGAGCCCCGTGCCAAAGCTCCAACCTGCTGTCCCGGGAGACAGCCTTGGGGTCCCCTCCTGCAGCAGCAGAGCACCCTGGGCTGGCTCACGTCAACCTACAGCGGTTACCACGCTTCAGTGGGGTGCAAGCGTGTGCACCCAGGAGGGCGCAAACACGTGTGCCGGGGAGGGCACGGGTGACACATGCGTGTGCTGGGTGGTGCAGGGAGGCCAGGGAATGGGAGGGCCCCACGATGCCATCGCCTCTCCCTAGCCAAGGCCCCGGTGCCACTGCCATGGGTATTTTTAGCAGTGACATGTGTCACCTCAGCTGCCGCCGTAGCAGGGGGAGGTGGGGAGAGGCACACGCTGCCGCCGCTTGCCCGCACGCCGCCTTCGCTCTCCGGCTCGCTGGGGGCCCCGCACCGGCGGCAGAGCCTGGTGCCAGCGTGGGCCGTCAGCCCCCCCGTGCCCGCAGCCCCCCACCCAGGTATGAGCGCTCTGGTGGGGACTTCAGGGTGGGGGGCTGGGGTCAGGGGCCAAATGCAGGTTTTTGGGTGTGCTGGAAGCCAAACTGTGGGCCCCTCGGCAGGGAGGGCTATTTTTAGGTGGGAATGGATGGTGATAGCGGCAGCCCCGGCTCTGGGGACGGCTTCCAGCCACCGGTGTGTGCTGGGAAGAGGTGTCTGGGAGGGCTGCGATGGGAGCGGGGACGGGAATGGGGACAGTGCTCCCTGCCCTGTGCAGGAGGGCAGTTGGGGGTTACTCAGTGGCCTCGGCTCTTGGCACCCACCAGGGTGGCAGTGGGCCCTGGGTGGCAGCAGGAGTGAGTTTCGGCCACCTCCTGTGTGGGGACCAGACCAAAACGGGGCTGCATCCTGGTCCCTGGTCCCTGGATGGGGGGAGCCATAGTGGTGGTGATGGTGATCCCTGGCCCTTGTTCATGCCATGCTGTGTGCCAGGTCGAGGCACGTCTCCCTCCATGCCTCAGTTTCCCCTTGAGCAGAGCAGGACTGAGGATCCAGCTCCAGCTGGTGGGTGCAGAGTGCCCTGCCACAGGCACCCACCCACCGGGCTCAGGGCTCCGGCTGTGCCGTTCAGGGCTGGCTCTCCCCTGCGGCCTCAGAGCCCTGGCTGGGGGGACAGTGTGGGGGCAGTGCCGGTCCCTGACGGCAGCGAGGGCACGTGGCGCCTGGGGCTGCCGCCCGAGAAGGCAAGTGACATTCCTCAGCCGGCTCCTGGCTGCTCCCGGCACGCCTGCCCTTTACTGTACAAGGAGATGTGGCTGCCGGCGCGAGCAGCAGGGCCATATGAGCCTTGACCCGCTCGATACGTGAATGATCTCGACAGGTGAAGCTGGGAGAAGCCCGAAATGGGGCATGGGCGGGCTCCCGCGGCCACCTTGTGCCACCTGGGTCAGGGCAGTGGGGTCCCAGCACCACCCTGGTGCCACTGACACCCAGTACCACCACCTCCCCTCCAAACGACTGCCAGACGATCCGTCCCCTCCATGCCCGGGCTGCCACGCTACACCTGGTGTCACGAGCTCAGACTGGGGCTATGCCTGGCAAGGTCATGGCCTGCCGGCCCCGGCACAGCCTCTGGCATGGCCCTGGGGCCAGCGGGAGCCCCCGGCTAACTCTCTCCTCTCTCCGCCTCGTGCACTCGGTGAGGCCCCACGGCTCTCCGTACAGCACCGTCCAGTCTCGCCGCCAGCATGGCCATCTCCTCACGCCTGGCACTCTGGGAGCAGAAGGAAAGTCTCGGTCTGGGGTGGCACCAGCGGTGTTTTGGGGCTGGATGCTCGCAGGCTGCCCGGGGGCTTGGTGCTGGGCAGGGGGATGCACCACAGCCAGCCTGCCACACACCTCCGGGGTCAGCGTCCCCTCGGCTCCCCGCGCACATTGCTCGTGCTGAGTCCAACCCTGCTGGCTCTGGGCACCTTTGCAGGCTGAATGTTCTAGTTTGAGCAATTTTGCTACTGTTTAGGGCATGTAGTTCCCCGCAGGGCCAAGACTCACAGGAATCTGTAGGGCTTGGTGCTGGTGCTGCTGTGTGGTGGTGCAGCCAGGGAAGCCTTTTGCTGTGGGAGCTGTGGGAAGTGGGGCTGGGTTTCAGCTTGGGGCCTGGCATGGAGGGATCTGCAGGTATGCATGTGGCCACAGTGATGCCAGGAGCTGCTTCTCGACTCTCTGCAGCTGGGACGGTTCCTCCCGTGGCCATGCCGGAGCTGCTGGGTGTCAGGCAGAGCCAGCAGCGCACATGGGCTCCCCGCAGCACCCAGCCCTTGGCCGTGTGTAGAAACCTCAGAGCTTCTCTGCGGGGCTTTTCTTCTCTATGCTTTTCCTCCTGCTCACCGCAGCACCCCTGAAGCAGCCTGTGGCCTGCCCTACTGACGGAGCAGGGTGCTGATGCTCCACTGCTCGTGCCGCTAATGTCCCCACGGGGCTGGCTTTGCTGGGGCTCCCGTTCCTATGCTGTGCCCCGTAACCCAGCCTCTGCTCCTGCAAACAGATACGGGACGAGGACCGGGGGCCACCCCCATCTGCCCCCCCCCTGCTCCTGTCGGTCATCCCCGGGGGGTTCATCAAGCAGCTCGTGCGGGAGACCGAGAAGGAGGCGAAGGCGGCGAAACTGAAGAAGGAAACCAAGGCGAGCGTGAAAGAGGAGGTGAGTGGTGCTGACCCCCATGCAGCACTGGGATGTCCTGCCTTGGTGCTGGCTGTCCCCAGCCCAGAGCAGTTCCTTGGGGGCCAGGGGGCTGCGGAGCCCCACGACACTGGCCCCAGCCAGGAGCCTGAGGCTTTTTTTTGCACGAGTGGGGTTGGATGGTGAGGCCAGGGCTCGCAGCATGCTGTTGGCCGCAGGCCAGCCGCCAGCCTTGAGCAATTAATGCTGGAGACTTCATTAATGGAACTTGCCATTCCTGACTTGCTTAATTGGAAAGCAAGTAATTAAGCAGAACACGAGGCTCTCCAGTTCAGCTGACTGAGCGCAGGAAGGGGAGTGCGCAGGGTGTCCCTGGGCACAGAACCGAGCGGTGACCCAGGACATGGCGGGTGGAGGGACAGGATGTGGCCAAGCAGGAGGGAGGAGAAGGAGGCAGAGGAGGATGCCGCCACCAACTGCAACCATGCAGCCTGGTCCAGGCAGCCACCCACAGCCGTCAGCCATGCCCGGAGCGAGTAGGTCAGGGCTGGAGCTGTGTGTCCTGCCGGGCTGTGCTCGGCATGGGCATCCCGCACGGGGCTGTGGCTTCTGGGGCCAGGGTCGGTCCTTCACCCTGTCCCCCTCAGACCCAGCTCTTCTCCTTTGCTTGGCAGCCCACGGGAGAGGACGGCAAGGCCCAAGCTGGGGACACCCCAGCTGCCAGAGGCAAGGTGGTCAGCGAGGAGCAGCCGCTGCAGAACGGGCTGCACCCAGAGGGGCAGGGGGGTGAGGGTGTCCTGGCCCCCCCACGCAAAGAGCTGCCGCCCAGGAGAGCTGCGCCGGGGGACATCCCCAGCAAAGCCCTGTCCCCTGCACCCGGCCTGACCCCCCCCACAGCGGCTGACCCCAAACCAGAGGAGACCCCTTGCCCGGAGGGTCCCAAGGCAGCGAAGCCATCGTGCCCTGAGAAGAGCCCCAAGGACCCCCACCTGGAGGGCAGCCCCCCAACTCCAGCCCCAGCACCCAGCAAGGGACCCCAGCACTGCAGCAAAATCCCAGTGAAGGAGGGGGACGCACCCAAGGGGACGGGCCCCGAGAGCACCAAGAAGGAGAAGGGGGCACCCCCGAGCCACAAGGAGCCCCCAGCCAAGGAGAGAGCCAAGAGGGAGACGGGGCTGGCCAGGAAGGAGCCAGAGAAGATGAAAAAAGATGTTGGAGGTGGCAAGAAGGAGACAAGGGAAATCAAAAAGCCTGGAAAAACTGCAACCAAGTCAGCGGGGCTCCAGGTGGAGCCAGGAGGAATCCAAGAAAAGTCAGAAGATGTGGCAAAGGAGGTAGGGAAGGTGAAGGAAGAGCCAGGAGAGGGTAAAGAGGCACCGGGAGAGAGCAAAGAGACCGGCAAGAGCATGGACAAGGAGCAGGTAACGTGTCTGCAGACCTGCCAGGCTGTTACCCCCTGTCTTGGGGCACTGATGCCATTTTCTGGTCTCATGCAGCTTTTCCTGTTTGGATGGGCTCAGCTGGGGGCCAGGGGAAGGCTCCCCCTGGGGCTGGCCAGGAGGGACAGAGGAGGGGCAGGGGTTCTGGCTGAAACTGTTCTGTCCATGGGGCAAATGCAGTTTGTCCAGCTCAGTTTTCCACTGGTTCCTGCACGATTCCCCTTTCTCCTCCCCACAGGCTCCGAGGGATGTTTGGTATGAAGCGGAGAAGGTCTGGCTCATCCAGCAGGATGGATTCACACTTGGTAACTTGCCTTCCTCTGCCCTCACTTTCCAGCAACGACGATAAGAGGTGTCTCCAGCCTGGCTGTGGGCCGGGAGCAGGGTGGGCGCCTGGTGCTGTGCCGGCATTGTGCCGTGGCCATGCCTCAGCAGGGCTGCGGATGGAGATGGCCCATCGGCATCTCCCCATGCCGCAGCTGGCTCTGCCCTGAGCTGCCTCGGCCGTGCCACGCTGGAGGGACTCATTGGCCTCTCATTGCAGCCACGCAGCTGAAGCCAGATGTGGGGACGCCCGAGCTGCCGGCAGGGAGGGTGAGGGTGCGCCGGGAAGCGGATGGCAGTGTCACTGAGGTGGATGAGGATAGCGTGCAGCGGGTGAGCCCCCTCCTCAGTTTTGGCTGGCGTGGGGATGGGAGCCCTGCCATGCATGGCAGTGCCCAGGCAGGATTAGACCCAGGCAACCCCACTGCTCCAGCCGTCGACCCAGGCTGGATGAGTCCGGGGTGCCGGCGGGGTCCATGCCGCGATGGCAGAGCTGGAGAGGGGGCTCTGGCTCTCTTCCTGCAGACCAACCCCCCCAGCCTGGATTACGCCGAGGACCTGGCCACGCTCATCAACCTTAACGAGTGCAGCGCCGTGAACACGCTGCAGCAGCGCTACCAGGCCCGGCTGCCCTACACCCGCGCAGGGCCCAGCCTGGTGGCCATCAGGCCCAGCTTCGCTGCCAGCAGCACCTCGGGGAAGGTGAGCGGGAAGACCTGGAGCGGGGGGACGGGGGTGGGCCGG
>JANZLQ010000092.1:14482912-14496608 GCA_026212715.1 Elanus axillaris | reverse complement strand
GTGCTCGGGGCCGGGGGGGGGGACAGGGGCTGGGGATGCTCTGAGGTTACTCAGGGCTGGGGACATTCGGGGCCAGGGATGCTTGCAGCTGGGCACCGCTCCCAGCACAGAAGTTTTCCTGGTTTCCAGGAGGAAATCGCTGTGTTGCTGTGACTGCACCCCCCAAGCTGTCGAGGGGGGGGGACGGGACGGGCAGGGAACGGGCCCAGGGCTCTGCCTTGGCAGAACTTCTGCTCACAGGCAAGCCAGAGTAGGTCCTGCTGTGGGTTCCCTGGGTCGGTCCCCAAACCTCTCTCAGGTGCCGGTGCAGTGAGGCGAGGCTCGCTGGGCTGGGCAGCATTTCCCCTTCCCCTGGGAATCCCGGGGGGGTTCTGCACCTTGGGGAGAAACCACCACCCTGAGTGTGACATGCCTTCAGCATTTTCTTTACAAGAAGCCTGTTTTGGAATGTGCTCTCCCGCTCTCTCCCTGCCCGCAGGCGTTCAAGGGGAAGCGGGACAACATGCCCCCGCACATCTGGTGGGTGGCACAGAGAGCCTACAGGAACCTGCTGATGCAGCGGCAGGATCAGGCCATCGTGTCCCTCGGGCGCAGCGGGGCTGGCAAGACCACATGCTGCCAGAGCGCCCTGGAGTACCTGGTGGGCACGGCGGGCAGCGTGGACGACACAGTCTCAGGTATGGGGCCGGGCAGCCGCTGCAAGCTCGGAGTCCCGGCAGCGATGCAGCGAGCCCCGGCAGCAATGCGCCAAGCATTGGCAGCAGGACTGCAAGGTGCTTGGCGCTGGGCAGAGTCAGCTCACGGAAAGCATCCGTGCAGGCTGGGGAGCGAATGAGAATGCAAAGGTGATTCTGCTTCCCTCCAATGTCCTTCATTTGACCTGTTCCCGCTCTGATTTGTGCCCCATTGGGGTAGCTCGGTGCGGCTGTGCAAGAGCAGCACAGGCCGGCAGGGCACAGGGCTCCAGCCTGGAGGCAGGCGAGCGGCAGGGCTGTGAGTGCCGCTGCCACTTACTCGTCCCAGATCCAACAGATCTGCTATTTTGATAAAACATCCGAGTAAGCACCAGAAGGGAATTACTTGTATGCTTGGGGCAGCACTTCTCCCATCTGATCAAGTTCCTGGTGTTGTGAGAGGAAGCACTGTTAAGCAACCAGTAGCTTTAGAGGGCAGGTTTGGATTTTGGAGGTCTGGGCGAGCTCTGGGTACACCATGCTCTTGCAAAGGGCTGATGAATGGCCTGGAGCAGGGTGGCATGTCCCCAGGGCCAATGCACATGTGCCTTCATGGTGCAGGATGTTAATAACCCCATGCCTCGCTGGTGCCCTGGGTGCCTGTGTGCTGGGACAGAGCCCCGGGAGGAGCATGCAGAGGTGCAGCCAGGAGGAGATTCTTCCTCCAGCACCTGTTTGCAGCCCTGAGGTTACAGTGGTGCAGCAGTGGTAGGGTCCGGCTTTCTCCCAGCAAGCACCAGAGCGATGCAGGGCTGCAGCCATCTGAGGGTGGCTCAGGGGGCTGCTGGTGCTGGTTTTGCAGTGGAGAAGATCCAAGCGATGTTCACAGTCCTGGGAGCCTTTGGGTCAGTGACCACCGGCCACAGCAGCAGCTCCACACGCTTCTCCATGGTCCTGTCGCTGGATTTCAGTGCTACCGGCCAGATAACTGCGGCTCACCTCCAGGTACCCCATGGGCCCTGTCACCTGGTGAGACAAGAGGGCTGTGGCTGAACCCGGGGGTCCTCAAGATGGGGGCAAACAGCCCCTGTGCCGCTTCCCAGCCAGGCTGGGGGCAAGAGGAGCGATGCTCTGCTCTGCTTCTCCTCCTGGACCAAAGGTACCTCAAATCATAGCTGAGCAGTAGCTCTGTCAGGAGTGTGGCAGGGCCCCCACCAGCCCATTGCCCCCTCCCCTGGCAGGGAGTGCAGAACAGCACTGGAATTAAATGTTTATGAGGAAATGTATAATTCAGCACTTCATTAGCAGCACCTTACATGTCAGCCTTGAGCAGAAGCCTCTGAGGGCTTTTATCACCATCAGGGCTGTTATGCAAAGGCACTTTAATCAGAGCTGCCCATGCCTCCAGGGCTTGTCTGATGGAGGAGAGGGCTTGAGCCTCTGTCTGCTCGGGGATGAACACCAGGTATTCCTGTGGCTGCCCCGTTGCTGCTCCCCCCCCACCCCGGGGCACTGGCAGGGAGCTGATGGCCAGCGTGGCCATGCTTGTGCAGGAGCAGGAACATGCCCCTGGGAGCATTTGCTTTCTGGACCACTAGTACCATCCGGGGATGCTCATGAGAGGATGGGACAGTTGGATGGGGCGGGGGGGCTGTCCCAGCCATGCAGGCACTTGTTCCTGGTGTCAGTGCTGGCACCGAACAGCCTCGATGAGGATGGAGGCTGATCTAGGCTTGTCCCAAGCCCAGGCAATGGCTGATCCGGACACTGTAGCATCTTTGCTGGGGCCATCGCATTGCCCAGACATCTGGAGGCAGAAAGAGACCGTGGGTGTTGCACCCATGTGCTGAAATGTTGCCCCTTGGTGCATACCTGGGGCACAGTTTGGCTCTTGCTTGCATGCCCTGCCGCACACAGCCCCAGGCTGGAGGAGCAGCCTCTGAAACCAACCGTGGGCCTACAAGGAGAAATCCAGCCCCTCCCTGACAGCTCCCAGTAGCATCTCCTTGTCTTCGGGTGCCACTGTCCCCTCTCTTGCCTGTGTGCCTGGATGCCCTGGCACACCGGCCACCCTGCCCGCACCGAGGGGCTGTTCCTGACTGCACGCTGGGGGCTGGGGGCTGCCGCTCACTCCTGCCTCCACTCCCTTCCCAGACCATGCTGCTGGAGAGGGGCCGTGTCGCCCAGCAGCCCAACGGAGAGAGCAGCTTCAACGTCTTCACCCTGATGCTGGCAGGGCTGGATGCGGCACACAGGTGGGTGTATGGCTCCCACAGCACTGTGCAGCTCTGCTCCTCACCTGGCTGCTCAGCTGATGGGTACTCCCATTGCCGAGGGGGTCCCCTGTGAGTTATACCCAAGTTTGCTCCAGCAATGTGGTTTTTGAGAGCTCTCTGATAAGAGATTGTGGGACTGATCATATTAGCAATGCTGCAGGGATTTTTATACACTTATGTATTAGAGATTTTCCAGGAAAAGGGCATTTTCTGGTGCTTTTTTTGCCCCTTCACTGAAACTGAAATTGGGCTGATCAAATGAGGTAGAGGTCTCTCTCCCTGCTCACTTCTGGCTTTCCCATAAGCTGTGCATCCCTGGGCTGCCCTGGGCAAAAGGTCCTGGCACATCTGGTGCTGGCTCCATGCCTCTACGTGGGGCAGAGCCACAGCAGCCTTTCCTATCAATGTCCCTCAGATGTCACCGTAAAGGGGCTCTGTGGGTGTTGGAGATGCTCCGTGAGGAGAGGGCAGGAGGCTTGGGCAATGCTGGGGGCAGGCGAGGAGGGAGCTTGAGTCTCATTTTCTGTACCTACTTCCAGGACGATGCTGCACTTGCACCAGGTGGCTGAGAGCAACTCCTTTGGGATCAAGCCATTTGTGAAGGTAAGGAGAAATGCCAATGCCACACGGCTGCCTGCAGTGGGATGCTGCAACGCACACCCTTCGTCATCCTTGGTTAGAGGACGGGTTGGGGTCCTCAGCCGCTGGGCAACTTGGGATGGTGCTGCCGTACTGGGTGCATGAAGGGAGAGGGCAGCTGTTGGGGTGTGAGGAAGGGTCTGCCCAAACAGCCTCCAGCACCCCTCTGACAGCCTGGTGGGAGCAGGGGAGATGCCAGGACCGGGGATGCCCCTGCCTGATGCCTGTGCTCAGGTTTTGGACACCCCCAGTCCACTCCAAGGACAGAGCCTGCTGCTCCAGGGCCAACAACCCCTGATGGTTTTTCCCTGCGGCAGCAGCTCCTGGGGGGCAAGTACATCCTTTGGAGTACCCAGAACACAATTTTTAGGGGCTAAAAGTACTGCAGTTGATTTCCAGCACCAGCTTCTTATTAGTCTGAGCCATTCGCAAAGACCAGGCAGATCGCTTACGAGCCAAAGCACTGGCATGAGTCGCAGCAATTTGCAGTGACATCATCTATTGATGAATTCAATATTCAGTGTTCATTAGGGAGGACCTGCTCTGGTCCGGAAAGAGCAGCAGCTCTCATGGAGGGCATGGCAAGGTACCATGGGTCCTCACCTTGCTCATGCAGCAGCAGATTTGGGTTCAGATGTGGGGTTTTACCCTCCTTTCACAGCCCCTGATTCCTGTAGGTTCTCCATCCCAGCATGGAGGGGTTTCCCACTGGGATGCAGAGGGTCAGCAGGAGCTGGGCAGCACTGGCTCCAAGCAGCATCTCTTCAGCCCAGGGATTGTGAGTTCTGCAAAGGGGACGAGACGAGCACTGTCCCCACCACCACTTCTCCTTCCCAGCAATGTTCCCCACAGTGCATGCATGTCCCTGGAAAGCCAGGCTTAGCCGTTTGGTTCAGCGTGGCACAGCGGAGTTGTCTGAGGAGCACCCAGGATGCTGGGGATGTGGAAAGATGAACAGCCCTAAAGCTGTTGGGGATGAAATCCTGCACCAGAGCCTGGCCTGGCTGAGCAGGGACATTGGTAGTACTTTGTTCACCTGCTCTGGAACCAGACCAGAAGGAAAGCCAGAGCAGTGGTGTGCTGCATCTGGGTTCAGTTGGAGTTCGGGGACATTTGTCAGATTTTCCTTTCGGAATGGTGCTCTGGATGCTGAGACTGAAAATCTAATAGGTGGCATCCCAGCCTTCATCCCCACAGCCAGTGGGGAGGGATAACCCCTGCGGGGACACCAGTGTCACAAGTATTTAGGGTATTTGAGTCTGGAGAAATTGCAGACCTCAGCTGTGTTTTTTCATTAGTAGCCACCCCTTAGGCCTCTGCAGGAGCTGGAATCCTTTAGACCAGGCGGGCTGGTCCTTACCAAGATGGGGATGCTGCCCACTGGAGTCCGTGTGCAGTGTCTGGCCCTGGGGCTGCACGTGTCTGCATGAAACAGCCTCAGTTGAGGTGGAGAAAGCCCTGATCTCTCTGTGGGGCTGCATTTGCCAAAACAAATTGCAGGACTCATGGACAGGGCTGCTGTGGTTGGAGGTGGGTAGCTGAGGTCCTGCTGGTGGCTGGAAGGTGTTTAGCTGGCCCCAGCACACCTGTGGGTGGGTGTATTTAGTGAAAAGAAGATATAAAATGTCTATCTCCAGCTGCCGCTTAATGTAGTAAGCATCTTGTAGACACTCCTCAAGTGGGAATTATGTGGTGTTGTACAACGAGAAGATGTACCCAGGCTTGCTCCTAGCACCAGGCTCTTGAGGAACCTGCCAGAGGCTTTTCCCACTGCTGTCCAAACTGTTCCTAGGGTCCCTTATTGCCTTTTGCTTGCTGGCCACATGGTTTTGTGTGCCCTTTTGCATCCCCCCGCCCCTCCATGTATCCCTGTATCCCCCCGTCCCCAGTGCCTGGGATGCTCCGGCAGAGGCAGTGATGTTTCCTTTCCCATCTCTTTCCACCTGCAGCCTGAGGAGAAGCAGAAAGCCTTGGCGGCATTTGCCCAGCTCCGGGCTGCCATGGGCACGCTGGGCATCATGGCGGAGGAGCAGGCAGCCATCTGGCGCATCTTAGCTGGCATCTACCACCTGGGAGCCGCTGGTGCCTGTAAAGGTAAAGGGGGCTCCTGCCTCTCCTTTCCTTATACCTCGTCTCAGTGCCAGGGGTTAGAGGAGGGTGAGGAAGCACGTCCCAGCAGTGCGCAGTGCTTGGGCACATTGCTTGTGGGGAGGTGTGCGGGAGAGATGCTTGCCTGGAGGCTGTTGCACGGCCAGTGGCTCTGAGATCTTCGTTGCCCATGGAGGAGCTGCCTTGAGCTGGGCAATGCTGCGTGCTGGCATCCTGCCCCGTGGGGGCTTCTGTAGAGGGTTTGTCTCCTGGCCATGTGCAGACAGGATGGGGGCTGCAAGGCATCACCTTGTGCCAGCTCTTTGGGAAGGATGGGGGTAGGTAACTTGTTTGTTGGCACATTGTCCCCAATGACACTGCAAAGGGACAGCTTCAGGTGGCAATAATTTTATCATCTCTTGAGTGCCTAATACAGTAACTGAGTTATAATAGGATGAGTCTGGATGAAGATTGTATTTATAAAGACTTTGTTAATACAGGCATATAGAAATTGCCTTATCCCTTATAAATTATTTTAAGATGTGCTCTAACCCATTTTAGAGACAGCCACATTGATTTACACACTTCAATTTATGAGGGCTGCATAAAGGCTGCTATAAACTAAGCCACAGACATTTATAAAAGTCTCTGCAACATGTCATAACACATCTTATGGTAATTTATGCCATTAATCATTTATTAATTATTTTAAAAGGATGAATGCTGTCGTCACTTACAGCGAGTTCTCTTCCTCCTCTCTGGTGTTCTCTTTCCCCATCTCCATCTCCCCTAATGTCCTTCCAACTTTTAAAAAATGACACTGCTGTCTCAGGCTGAAGTGTGTGATAAGGATCTTGGCAAAAAAAAAAAAAAAAAAAGTCCTTCTGCCATGAGAGTTTTCAGGAGAGCAGATTTTGGAGACACGTCTCATTTTAAGAGTGACCAGCTGAAAGGCAGGTGGAGGGACAGTTACTGTGTTGGCCATGGAGGCTTTGCTGGGTGAGCTGAATTGCTCAAACTTACTGAATGTTTTGTCCCAAGCACCCTGTAAGTCAGTCTAGAAATGCATCGAGTGCTTTAGTCAAGAAATCTTGTCACAATTATTTCAGCACAAATAGGAATGTTAATAGCGAG
This sequence comes from Elanus axillaris, assembly GCA_026212715.1. Taxonomy (NCBI): domain Eukaryota; kingdom Metazoa; phylum Chordata; class Aves; order Accipitriformes; family Accipitridae; genus Elanus; species Elanus axillaris. The sequence continues at coordinate 14,489,797 of JANZLQ010000092.1, read as the reverse complement.
CCCAGGCAGGGCTGTGGCTTCAGAGCAGACTTGGGTACAGGATTAACAACCAGAGCATGTCTCAGCATCACTCACTCTGGTATTGATTCCCCCATCGTGCATCAACAAAAGAGGAGAAATGAAAGGAAATATGGATAAAAAATGGATCAAAGCTGGATGGAGCAAAAGTCTCAGTGGGGGTGATGACTCTTTTAATGTGGTTAAACCTGTCTCCTGATAGCCATCTCTTCCCTTCCCCTTTCATGCACTTTGAAGTTGTATATTCAAAATCCTTGCCTTGAAATCTCACCAAGGGGAGCCTCATCACTGGTTTTTCACTGGCATTCAGGAGCACAGCCAGGCGCTGCAGCTGCCATCACAGCCTCTGCCACTGCTATCCCTGCCACGGTGGTCCCGGCACGTGCCGTGCTCTGGCTGCTGGGCCCCAAAACAGGCTAAAAGCACCTTTTTTTTTCCTTCCGCTGATGGCTATCATCTTGTCACAAATTCAGTTTGCCCAGGAATAAAACAGGAGGGAATAGCACCACCTCTCTCCGGCTGAGAGTGGAAAATACGTTTGCAGCTAGAAGAACACCGAGAAGAAAAGGTTGAATTTCAAAAGCCTGCTCTGTCCTGGTGTCAGCGTTTCCCATTGCCTTTGAAACATGTTAGTGTGGCTCTTTTTTGTGAGAAAGCAGCCTGAGAGGCAGAGGCCAGCGGGGCATCCGAGGTACCCATTCACCTAAGTGCTTCCAGTCCCCTTTGTGGGCTGCAGAATATTACATATTTTCATTTATTCATTGCCTCTTTAACTGGGAAGGAGGTTTTGGGCGCAGCTGGGGGTCGGCATTCAGCTTGCTCTCAAGCTGTCCGTTTTGCTGACTGTTATAAAAATAAAGCATTGTGGCTCCCTGCTTTCTACAGGCTTCCCACTGCGCGCCTTTAATAGAGGCAACTAGGTGCCGCAGGCGGGTGTACGCCATGGCCAGGAGCCAAGTGTGGCTACCCCCAACCCTGGCCCATGCACTGGCACAGCAGAGGCTGCTGCAAAACCCGTGGCCTGAACCCCTTGGATGGAGGAAACCCATAAGGGCAGAAGTGCACAAGGGGGGGGCTGGAGCCACTGCTCAGGTAGGGGAGGCTCCGAGCCCCCCGAAACCCTGCGGAGGTTGGCTGTGCCAGGGCAGCATCCTGCATCTGCCACCCTCCCGCATTGCTGTGCCATCCGGGCTGGTTCCTCGCAGCAGTGGCTCCAATGGCAGAGGGTTGGGAGCCAGCAAGTAGCACGGGGTCAGTGCCCAAGCTGCTGGCAGCTGTGGGCTGCCATGGCCCAGGCTGGGTCCTGCACAGCCCCACCACTGCAGCATCACACCCTTGGGAGGCAGGAGAAGGAGCATCCCTGTTTCAAACCCAGGAAACTGAGGCATCGAGCAGTTTGTGAGATGGGCCTGGGTCATGCAGGGCTGGAGCAGGAGGAGGGGCTGAGCCCGGGGTCCCACGTGCTGGTGCACAGTGCCCTGCCGCGTCTCCCCAGGGTCTGCAGATGGGGCTGGGAGGAGCAGAAGGGATGAACCCCCCTTGAACACCCTTTTAGCTTTGTGAAATGGAAAGTTTCCAGAAGGGCTGGAAGCCATTTAGCCAAGTACAGTAATGGGGATGTCCATCAAAATGTAAGATGGAGAGGACCTGGCAGGATCCAACTGGCATTAATTATGCAGTTTCCTGAGAGTAGATGTCAATCAGGAATGGAGTCGGGTGACTTACTGCTTTCTCACCAGAGCTGAGAAAAAGCCTTAAACCTGCATTATTTCTGCTGTTTTACAGCCTCTGAGGTGTAGTGACCTTTCCTTAATTGATGTGAAAATGACACTTTGTTCTTAGTTCCGCCCAAGCTCAATGCCCAGATTTACCTGAACTTTTTATTGCTGCCTGTTGCTAAAAGGAGAAGGGAACAGCGTATCTGTAATTAGCATTGCGCCAGAGTTTCCCTTTTGTGACCAATATATCTGCCCCCATAGTGGTCACTGTTGCAGAGGGAAAGATGCGCCAGTGATGGAGCTGCAGAACTGTGGCCGGCGCAGCCCAAGCCCGGTGCTCCAGCATCGCGTGGGCTGCCTTTGGGAGAGGAGCACAGAGGGTGCGAGGCACTAAATTGCATAAAGCAACATCACAAAGCCATGTGCTGATCATTCATCTCCCAGCAATTCCACCTTGCAGTGCTCTTGGATACCTGCCTGCAGTGTGAGCCTTTGCAGTTTGCTCTGTGCGGGGGGAGCCTGCTGCAGCCCCTCCTTTCCCTGGGATTCCTGCAAGTGCAGAGGACATGGGTTTGCAAGGAAAGCTCAGTCAACGTTGCTTGTAGCTTTGGTGCCACTTGCACGTCCTCCGACACCAGCTGCGATGGCCTTGCTGGCATTGGAGGTGAAGAGGAGAGAGCAGGACCCAACGCAGGGAGCCTCTGCCCTGGCTTTAGCTTTGCTTTTCTTTTGCAGAGCAGCTGTCCTGGGGCTGGTGCCTGTGGCCTTGGGTGTAGTTAAATCACTGGCTTTGCCATAGCTTTGTGCTGTGGGTGAGCGAAAGGCCAGCTCACTCTTGCCGGGAAGGGCTCCTCTGCTTTCCTGCATCATTCATCAAAATGATTCTTGGAAAGGATTGCATTAGGGCTGGCCTCTTGATCTTGCCAAATTTTTTTTTCTCTCTCTGTTAAAGCTTTTGCTCTTTGACACCTGGGTTTTCTTGCCGTAGAGGGAATCACAGCTGATTTTGCATGTTTTGTTTTCAGTAGGATGGTACCTCTCTGTGATTCTTGAGTTGCAACCCTCAGGAGCAACAGTTTTGCCCTGGTGAAGCCTGATGGCTTCATGGGAAAGACCTAAACCAAAGTGACATGGTCTCCAGGGGCTGGATCATAATGCAGTGACGGTCCAGCAACCAGCCTCTGTATACTGGAGGATGTCTTTAGGACTTCTTTTCCCTAGGCAAGAGGATTTAGGCAGAATGATGTGTCCCTGCCCTGGGGCAGGGAGACCCCATTTTGGAGCATGAATTGGGCAGAGCTGCATGGTCTGCTGCCCGGGTCTGCAAAATGAGGAGGTTTGCTGGAAATGGTATTTTAAGCAGCTCAAACCCTGTACAGGGAGTGGGGAGGAGATCCAGCCCTGTCGGCAGCGGAGCGTCAGGGGGTCTGCACCCCGGCGCATCCCTGCTCAGCATGGGAGCTGGTTTTCCTCTGTTTCCTGGCTGTGGTCTGGGCATCAGAGCCAGGAGAGCAGGAACAGAAAATGCCGGGAATAGTCCTAGCTGGAGCCCGGCTGCTGCTGCCGGCTTGTCGGGGGGCTGGCTCGGGGGGCCGGTATCTGTTGACATTGCCTCTCCATTGTGGAGGTTTCTACTATCACCATCATGGCCCCCGGTCCTGGCAGGCTGTCTCCCTGCATTCCGAGTTATGGCACTATCTGTTCTGTGCTCTGACATCTTTATTACAAACAGTCGGGGAAATGCAGCCAGAATGGCAGATTTCTTTAATCATGCTATTACACAGCTCTTCCCTTTGTTATATATAGGCTTTAATATGTCATACATCAGGTAATGGGTCAACAGAGAATAGACTGGAGAATTTAGTGCAGGACAAATAAATTAACCATTCAAACCAGGAGGAGCCTCCTCTCTCTCCCTGTCCCTTCCCAGGGTAACAAAAAGAAACAAACGGGCTTTTTTATTTGTCCCATTAGCAGTGCAAATGTTTTAATGACAAAATAAGTGGAAGAAAAAAGGCAAGCTGACAAAGCGTGCCCTGGGCAGCTGGAGGAGGGGTCTTGGGAAGGGAGGTGAACAGGGCTGCTGACCTACATGCCTTGCATGGGAAGGTGGCTGGTGGTGAGGCTGAGCTGCCCCAACCCAGCATCGAGTTCACGGTGCAGCTCCCCTCTGCTCCTGGGCACCGCTACTGTCAGCTCGCAGGTAGTAGCCCAGGCAGCAGCGGGGCTGGGGACTGGGGGATGGGGTCCAGCCCCCCCAGGCTTCCCTGCTGCTCCCCATACTTCCCAAATTGAAATAAAAAATAGAAACCCAGCTGCTGCCCGGGCAGCATGCATGGGTGCACAAGTGCGACGAAGCTGGTGCTGACTCTGTATTTTCCTACTGCTTCTCTTAAATATTAAATGGGCCAAAGTAATTACCTTTTAGGTGTTAAAGCTGGTGTGTTTTACAATGGTCACATTACACCCTGGAGGGCTGCAAGCCGCTACTGCTGTTTATATTTTATGAAGTGTGAAATGGTGCCCAGCATCTCCTGGGACAGGCTGCTGGGGGGCCAGCGGCTGCGGGGTGGGCAGATCCACTGGCAAGTCACAGGCACAACAGGCTTTGCAGAAGCAGCCATGTGCCCCCAGACCTGCTGATTCAGTGCACGCTAGCTGCTTACGGAAAGGGTGCAATGTGGGGAGCACTGAAGGGCTAAGGAGTGTGTCTGGGGGTACCGACACGCTGGGCAGCATCGTGTCAGCTTCCAACACCATGTGCTGGTCAGTCAGCGACTGCTTGGTTTTGTGGAGGTGTGAAACATGGAGGAGCTGCTTCCCGCTGCTTGGAGCAGCAGGATGTCTGCCACGCTGGAGCAGCGCAGTGGGGGCCACTGGTTTCCCCATTTGCAACTGCTCTGTTGGGAAGAGTTGCACTGTGGCTGGCTGGGCTGAGCGGAGCCCCTTGCCTGTCTTGGGGCTGCTGGAGCAGCCAGCATGGGATGCTGGAGTGGGCAGCACAGGTTGCCATGTGTGGGAGCCTTGCCAATGGGGCAGGTCTGTGCAGCCCTTGGTCCCACAGCCCCTCCACTCCCTGGCATGCAGCAGTGAGAGGAGATCTCTCTGACGGGGATCAGCCTCTGTCCAGCCAGCTCAGATGAAAACAAGTGAAAACAAAATAAATCAAAGCCCAGGTTGTTGAGGCAATTCCTCTGTCTGCTCCAGCACAGCCCTTGATATTGGAGTCCTTCAGTCAGAATAAAAAATAATGGGAAAAGATCAAAGGGGTAGGGAAAGGGGGGGATGACTCTCACAGGTATGCTGTGAAGCAGACTCCCAGCCCCAGGGAATGTGGCCTTTGTGAACCACCTTGGCCAGGAGCGGGGAACCCTGGTCCCCCACGGGGCTGGTCAGGATGTGACCATCTCCCCCTCTCCATCCCAAACCCTCTCCCCTGCCACCAGCCACCTGCTGTATTTTAAGGGTTCTTCTTAGCCATGAGCCCCTGGGCTGGATCCTCATCCATCACCACCTAAAAGCACTACTCTGAGGTCTCTGGGTAACCGTTCGTCTGCTCCTGTTTCTGCTTGTCCCTGTGAGTTCCTGAGTGTGCGCCGGCCGGCTGCCTCCGCAGCGCCTTCCCTTCCTGGATTTGTAAAAGGATTTAGCCTGCAGATTGCCTCCCTATTGATTTTAATCATTAAGCTGGAATTGCTCTTGCTGGATGTAAATAATTTGTGCCAGCTCTGTTTGCTCATGGCACTGGGAGGAGTGCTGCTCTTGGGCTGACGGGGACAGCAAACATTGCTGGGGCTGGGGAAGGTGATCTGGGATTTTGAGGGATTGGTTCGTAATCCCATCAGCTTCCATCAACACATCTGCTAGTTTGCTGCACTGAAGCTCTTAAAATGCACAACATTACTGATGCGGTCACATGGTCCACCTGGTTCCTGACTTGCTCTGAATTGCCTCAAACCAGCTTCTTGGAGCAGGTCTCCTCTCTGCCTGGTCTCGCTGGCCAGATGGGATGCTCTGAGCACCTGGGGAGCACTATAGTGGGGAAAATAGGTTCAAAAGCATTGGTTTGAGATCCTTAAAGTTTTGAACTATCTTCTGACCGAAACAAAAAGGTCTTCTTATGCTAAATGATTGCCCAAGGGACAAATCTGTCAAACTTTCTCGAGTCAGCCAGCCTTTAATATGATAAGTATCACGCAAAGCTGAGAAACAGCTGTTGTTAGCGGAAGCATGTGTATAGGGAGGGCAGCCCCATGTACTGCACACTGAGGGAGTGGGAGCTGGATGGGCCACCGAGACCGGGTCTGGCACCGAGAGAGAGATGCGGGAGTCATCCCTGAAAGAGAAGGGGTTGCAGGAGGTGGTGGATGGACTCTAAGGAGGAAAAAGCTTTTCAGTTCAGTTAGTGATGTTACACAGATGGGCGGTGAGGTAATGCTAAAACTCTTTTTGGCAGCCGTGCCTTCAAGGTGGAAACTGTCTTTTGATGTGGGTTGATTTATAGCTGGTTTGCATCCTCATCTCAGCCAAGCATCCAAGCACTGCTGGGGGTGCAGAGGCCCTCTCCCTACCCACTGGCATGGCTCCTGCCTACTTTGCCCAGGCTAGCTCTTTGCCCAAAGGGCATTTCTAGGCTGTGGTCTGCAGGGTGGTTGCTCTGAGCAGGTCAGCAAGGGCAGTGTGGTATCTGAAACTGCCCCTTCAGGATGTGAGGGAAGGGCTGATCCAGCAGTCTTGGGGGGATGGAAGGAAACTGGGGTGGACTGGTACAGCACCCACACACACATGCACCTTCCCATCCTACACTGCAAACAGCAGTCCTTTTGCGGTTTGTTTTATTTTGATTTTGATTTTGGGGGGTTTGTCATGGTTTAACCCCAGTGAGCAACTAAGCACCTTGCAGCTGCTCAGTCACTTCCCCCACACCCAGTGGGATGGGGGAGAAAATCAGGAAAAGTGGGAAAACTCGTGGGCTGAGATAAGGACGGTTTAATAGAACTGAAAAGAAGAAACAAATAATAATAATGATAACACTAATAAAATGACAGCAGTAATAATAAAAGGATTGGAATATACAAATGATGCTCAGTGCAATTACTCACCACCTGCTGATCGATGCTCAGTTAATCCCTGAGCAGCGATCCCCCCC
>JANZLQ010000092.1:14386061-14482812 GCA_026212715.1 Elanus axillaris | reverse complement strand
TTAGCAACAACTGAAAACATCAGTGTGTTATCAACATTCTTCTCCTACTGAACTCAAAACACAGCACTGTACCAGCTGCAAGGAAGACAATTAACTCTGTCCCAGCTGAAACCAGGACAGGGTTGCACATGGGACCGGGCAGGGATGCTTGCTGAAGATGCTGAGCCTGCACCCAGCTCTGCTCGGGCTGGCTCTCCCTTAGGCTTTTGTGCCCCCTGCGTCTCCCTCCCCAGTTGGCAGGAAGCAGTTCATGAAGTTCGAGTGTGCGAACAACGCCGCAGAGGTGCTGGGCTGCGACGTGGAGGAGTTCACCACCGCTGTCTTCAAACACCACCTGAAGCAGATCCTGGCACAGGTCACGGCACGGGGCCACCAGCTGCCCCCAGCAGAGGACAGCCCGGCAGGTACCGGGATGCTGCATCCCTTTTTCCTTTATTGATGGGTGACAGGGAAATTCTGTGCTCTGCACTGCTCTAGACCCTGTGTGGGGAGAAGATGGAAGGCGTGCTGTAGGGAGAGGCAATATGCCCTTTTCAGGCAGTGAGGTCCATTTAAGTAAGTTCATATTAATTAAATCATTAACTGTGCTCTGTCATGTCACTGCCCTCAGCTCTACAGCTGACCCTGCTGGTCACTCCTTAGGGACACATGAAGATCAGGTGAATTCAGATAATGCCTCTGGCAGATAAGTGATGTGGCTTAAATGCTGTGAGAGCTCTCCCTAGAAACTGGGGGGGAGGGGGGGGGGAAGCCCAAACCAGAAGGGCAGCAGCGTGGGCATCCTTCCCCCGTGCCCACAAATGAAGCTGTGCCGGTGTCGCGCTGTGTGCGCCTGTGTCCTGCAAGGAGACCTGGACATGGACAGGGGTTGTGCTTCTGCTGGACAAACTGCTGCTGAGCCACTATAAACCTCAAATTAATATATGGATATAACTCAGAGGCAGATCCAGCATGCACGTGGCAGGGGAGGGTGTGAGATACCCCTTGGCTTTAAGGTCAGCCTTTCCATGCCCAAGTCATCCTTGGCAGCAGAATTACAGCTGGGGCCCTGCAAGCTATTCTGATAAAAGCAAGAACTTGCAGAACTGGCCTTTAAAATGGCAATAGTTTTATTTCATAAATATATGGTAGGCAGGAGTCACTAGAGGAGCTGAAGGCAGACAGGTAGATCCACACTGCTTGTGTAACCAGAGCGATGCCGTCCCTGGCAGGCAGAGGCTGGGACCTGTGTGGCTTATCCTGCCCAGCGAGCGAGGGAATCCCTGCTACCGGCTCGGCTCTTTGTGGGCTGAACTCAGCTGGAAATAAATGCTGTGGCTTTGCCTGCTCTTCTCTCTGCCTATGCCAGGGCCGAAGATGACGGGTGTGGAGTGCGTGGAGGGGATGGCGTCAGGTCTCTACGAAGAGCTCTTTGCTGCGGTCGTCTCACTGATCAACAGGTATGGAGCTGCCGGGGTGTGTGTGGATGATGGCTCCTTCTGCTGGGGCTGCTGAAGAGGAAGCTTGCTGGGGGCTCTCCAGAGACAGGCATGGAGCAGGCAACTGCTGCCTGCTGAAAAAAGAAAGTTATCTGAAAATCTCTGTTGGGGTGAGCACACTGGCACTTGAGACCTTCCATGGGCTGTCCAGAACTGGGGATGAAGGGCCCCACAGAGCAGCAGTCTCTGCACATCTGGGTGTTGCATGGGACGGCATGTGTCCTGCCCCTCCTGCCAGTACGGGTGGCCTGGCATGGAGACCCAGCACTGGCAGTGCCCAGCTGGCACTGCTTCTGCCGCAGCTGGTAAGCTGCCTGCCCGAAGCCAGTACCGCAAGCAGACCTACTGAGCAGCGGTGAGCAGGGCATTGCGGCGCTGAGAGGAGCTGCCTGGCTTCCTATTAATAATAGATGTGACTTTGCAGACAAAAATCAAGGCTATCAGTATGGGCAGAACAATAAACTGGTCAGGGAACCCCACAGCGTGCCCTGCGGATGCATGGTGGGAGTCACTTTGTGGTAAAAACTTGGTCACAGGAGAGGATGGAGGAGTCAAGAGTGAGAGGGTCTGGCACCAGAGTAGCTGCCGAGGTGCCCTGGGAGGCTGTGGCTGTGTCCTGCTGCTGGGTGCTGGTGTGGCTGAGCAGGCAGCACCTTCCTCCGTCCCGGGGCCTTGTCCTCACTCTGCTTATTTCCATCTGGAGAGCCAGGATGGGAAGGACATCCTCTGTGGCCTGATGTATCTCTTTCTTCAGGCAGTGTAAATCTGAAATGACCTGTTCAGGTAAATGGAATAATTTAACATCAGGGTAAGGATCAGGTCCCCAAACTGTTCCATTTTCTCACTTCCAATGTGCAACTCAGTTTGTCAAAGTCAGCATCCACATAAAAGCTGGTGCCCAAAATACTCTGTGTTGTTGCTGCAGGTTTATTTTAACCTGCATTTACTTAACCTGCAGAATATTTTTATTGTAATTCCTAGCAACTGCACTCTAAAGGGAAATTGCTGATGGTACTTAAAGGGCTGAGAGAAGAGCAAAATGTTGCTGATTCTCCTGAATAACAGCATTAGCTCAGGATGTGTCCCAGGTCCCTTCTTCCCTTTAAATGTAGCTTTGTTTTGCCCAGCTTTATTTTCCACACCAGCCCACCAAAGCCTATTAATTAGCCTATTAATTATTGCAACAATGATCCAGGTGAAGAGGCATGTTTCAGTGCAGCCATGAAAATGCTGTTTCCTCAATGAGTTGATGGTGAACATGACTCTTTTCAACTCCAGCTGCAGGATGGTGCTGCTATGAAATTCTGCAAGCAATTCATAAATATACTTTTGTTGCTTTGTTCAACCCTGTGCTTTCATTGAGGTGCTGGCATAATCGGTGGGGATTCTATCCAGGAGAAATGCATCTCCTTAACCTTGCTGATGCAGCGGCGGGCTGCCCTGCTGGCAGGGCTGCTGGGGAAGGGGCAGCACTGCAGCTGGGAAAGCAGCGCAATGCAATGGCCGTTTCAGAAATGCACACTAAAAACAATCTTAGAGGTTTCCCAGGGTCAGACTCCCCTGCTGTCCTTATCTGAAATGCTGGAAATGGCTGGAAGGAACATCTGAAGAAGTAAACAACATCTCTCTTTCTGCCAAGAAGCCTCTTGATGTCTGCTTTTCAGACCACACGTATTATGGGCTTCCGTTCCTGTTAGTGATTTCCTTGGGAGGTTGAACATCAGCAGTTTGCCCTGGAGAAATGCTGCAGACGGCACGGTGCACCACAGCAGCCGGGGCTTTGGACACTCCTGGCGTCCTCAGTGTTGGCATCACGTTGGTCCATCAAACTTCATCAAACTTGGATGAAGATGTTGTACTGTCAATAACAAGAGTGCCAGGATAGGGCCAAACATGGGAAGGGTGGCATCTCATCGCACCCCACCATTAAGTGTCCCCCAGGCCAGGTCAGGAGCAGTCCATGCCATGTGTCTCCATCCAGGCTGGGAGGAGATGCTTGGCTTGAGTAGATCAAAGAAGAGGTGGGTGAAGTGAAAGGGACAAGCAAAGGAAGCGTGCCAGGAGGTGCGGGTGCTCCCTGACAGGAAACACTGGGGGAGGGGGAGATGGGAAATGCTGGGCTGGTCACTGCTATGTGGGATGGTGTCCACTCAGGGACGTGCACGTCGGGGAGAGGAGGCAGTGTCACCTCCGAAGGCAGAGCTGAGGCGTGTCTGTGGGTAAAACCCAGTGGTGTGTGTGGCTCTTTCCTCAGGTCTTTCTCCTCCCAGCACCTTGCCATGGCCTCCATCATGGTGGTGGACACTCCTGGCTTTCACAACCCGCGGCACCATCGGGGCGAGCGAGCGGCAACTTTTGAAGAGCTCTGCCACAACTATGTGCATGAGCGGCTGCAGGCTCTCTTCTACGAGAAAACCTTTGTTGTGGAAATGGAGAGGTACAGAGAGGTGAGGAGTGAGGGCTGGGAGCAGCGTCCTGGGGAGCAGCTTCCCAACACCTGGGGATGGGGCTGCCTTTGACCCAACAGGTCCCTGTGCCCTGCCATGGTGTGACCGAATAACACACACTCAGCAGCTTTAACGGGATGGGTGTTGCAGAAAAGAGGGGTCTGTAGGGAACAGTAGCCTTGAGCCAGGTCTTTCTTCCCCCCACTGCCCCAGTCACAGATCTTCTTGGGTATTTCTGATGTGCCAGCGATGCCAGGCTGTCTTGGCATCTCTTTGGGTATCTTTGTTCCAGCTCAGGAGGCTTTGCGCCCTTCTGTTGGTGCCACTGAATTTTTCCTCAGGTGATGAATAATAGAGAATAGAAAGGAAAATGATAAATCATTGCAGAAATAAGCTGCTGAAAAATCTACAAGCAGAGATGAACTTATTAGGCTTGCAGAAGTTACTTTAATACCTCTAGTCCTGGGAAAATAGTTGAATTCCTGTGGCTTAATATTCACACATCACTTGCACCAGGTAAGCAAGTACATGCCCTTCACTAGTGATAAATATGTAGTTACTGGCTGACCTTGAAATGGCAGGGGGCTCAGCAGGCTCACCTTGCCTTGGCTTTGCTGCTGGCTGAGGATGGCTGCTCTTGGTCTAAGACATTTCCCTGTGAGCCACAGGACTGCAACTGTGAGCCCGAGCCCCAGTGACCCATTTTCTCCCAGAGCTGGGTCACACATGGTGGGGCGTGGTGGCACGTGCTCTTGTTAGGAAAAAACTCAGGCCCCACAGCTGCTTTCTGCTTCACCTGCGTGCTCAGGCTGCAAACCTGAATTCCTGAGGAAAATCTCACCATGTTACCATGGAGAGACAGTAAAGCTACAGCTCTCGCTGAACATCCCCAGTTCACATGTGCGCAAGAAGAAGCTGTGCTTACCCTGCCAGTCCTGGGGGGCTCCCCACACTCCAGGGCATGGCACGGGGGGTTTCGGGAGGGGGTGCTGGAGCTGTGGGTGGGGGGTGAGCTCTGCAGCCGGCGGCTCACAGCCTGGAGCCCCTGGTTGAGAAAGGGCAACAATGCCTGTGAGCTGCAAATTAAATAATTGATTGTTTTCTTGGTGCTTTCTTGTTAAGTCTTCAGTTATTATCATATCTATGATTTATGCAGCTTGTCTGACATCCGCAAAGCTCTGCAGAAGCCCATTGGGCGCGGTGGTGCCGACAACCCTGCGTCATGGCGGAGGTGTCTCTGGTGGCTGCTCCGCTCCCCCGGCGCTGGATCCCTGCAAAGCCGAGTGGAAGCAGGGTCCACACCACCTTCCTCCCCCTGCATGCAAACCTATCTCCTCTTGGCTTTCAGATGCCAGACCATGACTGAAGCAAGCTTTTAAATAATGTTTTCCAGGAAAATGTTGAGGTGTCTTTTGATCTTCCAGAGCGCTCTCCACTGGCCACGCTGTCCATCATCGACCTGAGCTCCTCACAGGTAACCTGTCCCTGTGGCCACGGTGGGATTTGGTTGCTCTGGCCATGCTTGAAGCATCCTCCTGCTCCAGAGGAGTGAGGATTTCAGAGGCAGAATGGGACCTCATGGTGTGTTTTACACAGAGCAGTCTAGGGTGTTGCAGGGGAGTGTACAGCGTCAACCAGGACCTTTTGGGCTTTTTAAAATACAAGTGTCCTTCTTGGTCAAGCCCTGCACCCTGGGCACCTCTCCCAGCCCTCTGGGACACCGTGTGACTGCGGAGGTCTCAAGGGTGATGTCCAGAACTGGATCAGGCCAGGAGGGTTTCCTGACCCTGGTCTGGAAGGGTCACAGGGGACACAGTTGGGCAGAGGTGGTGGGGAGCAGGATGGGAGTGTGGGGGGAGCAGGCTGACACGGCTGTGGCTGGAGCCAGCTACACACAGCCCTCCTGTCCCTTTCCCATCACTGAGGGCCATCTCCCTTTGGCAGCCACAGGTGCTGCCCAGCAGCCCGGGGGCCGATCGCAAGGGTTTGCTGTGGATCCTGGACGAGGAGGTGCTGATCCCAGGCTCTGGGGATGGCACTGCCTTCGACCGCCTGTGCTCCTACTTTGCCACGAAGGGACCTGACCAGGAGGGTAAGTGTGGCTCAGTTTGGCTGCCCACCCTGTGGCATCACCATTTAGCTTTGGAAATCAAAGAAACTGTGTCTCAAATTAAACAATTCACTGGGCTTTTCTTCTCGGGCAATTCTGGGGTGCTGTCACTATTGCAGGGGATGGCTACATGCGCAGGTGTGAGCAGGCACTGCACTTCGAGATCTCCCACCAGCTGGGCACAGACCCTGTGCGCTATGACCTCACGGGCTGGGTCAGCAAAGCCAAGCTCAACCTCTCAGCACAAAATGCCATCCAGGTGCTGCAGCGGTCCAAGATGTAAGTATGAGGGAGGTGCCATGACAGCAGTGGTCATCCCCCGTGCCCGTGGGAGTGGGTTGGGGATGACCTCACCATCAGCTGAGTTGCTCCAGCTGGGGTTGGAGATTGCAAACCTGACCCAGCTCCAAAAAGCCCTTCATGGTGGGGAAGGCAGAGGGTTGTGTGGGGTATCCCAACAGAGTGGAGAGCACCTGCAGCCTCGCTGAAGTCAGAGGAGCTGCAGGCAGCCAGGGTGGGCAATGGCCTTGGTGCTGGCTGTAAGGGGTCCCTGTCTGTCCCCCCACCTCCTGCCCAATGCACAGCCCAGGGTATGGAGCTGATCTGGCCTCGGGTGGGCAAGGAGAGGATGAGATCTCGAGTGGATCATGTCTGCGGGGCAGCCCAAGGCATCAGCTGACACTGGCATTGCATTGCCCAAGTCCAGCTCTACCCAGGGGAAAAATGCAAGAAAGCCAGAAAACCCCATAGCTTTCAACCCAGCTTTGTGGGAATCCTGAGTTTAGTTAAGGTGGGGGGAGCAGATGTCAAGTGATTTGACTTACAGCCATCAAGCCCCAGGGCTGACTGACAGCCAGATGTACATGTTGTGATCACAGTAGACGCTACAGAGCGAGCTGGTGAATAATACTGCAGTGAACAGCCTTCCATCAAAGCTGTCTGGGTTCTCTGAGTCAGCAGATCCATGCCATTGACATTTCAGTGGGGGTCCCCTCCAAGCAGGCGTGGGCAGTGGGGGGGGGCAGGGGGCACCAAGGGGACCCTGCGACGTCCTTGGCTCCACAGTGCCACAGGGTTGGGTGTCTGGTGTGAGTCAGGGCTGCGAGACATCACCGGCCGAGAGCAGCTCCCCATGCAGCAACTGCGCAGGTTTTCCTGACTGCTTCAAGGAACCTTGTAAACTAAATTGGAATTGAAATGTAATCGAGCTGCTGCAGATGTCTCCACACACGGGATGATTTTAACCTTCTGCTTAACCACTCATTTTGTTCGGGGCTTCAATTCAGGAAAGTTTTAACAGCAGTGAACAGCTCGGTGTCCAAACCAGAGAGGAGGTGGGGGGGGGGCTTTCCTGGTACCCTGCTCTGCTCTGCGGCCGGGTGTCCTGCCGCAGCACCCATGCCAAATTTGGGGTGCTGGGCATTGCATCCCCACTGGAGGGGCTGGGAAGCAGAGGTTCCCTGGTGCTGGCACTGCTGCAGCCCCACCACCCCGTCTCATTTCTCGCTCTGACAGAGATGCCGTGAAGGAGCTGGTGTTGGCGCGCTCGCAGGTGCCGCTGGCCTGCCGTGCCGTGGCAGGGCTGGAGGGACGCTCGCAGGCAGTCCTGCACCGCAACGGCTGCGTGAGGAAGACCTTCGCCAGCAGCTTCGCAGCTGTAAAGAAGAGATCGGTGTGTGCTCAGCTCAAACTGCAGGTGGTGAGTATGGGCACTGGGACCCTCATGGCTGTGGGCCGGGGTTTTGCAGCACTGCGTAGCCTGACCCCACACCAGGACCCTGCCTTAGACACACTGCTCCTTAGCAGGGAGCCCCACACAGGCCCCGGCAGGCACCTCCTGCACCGCGGGGCTGGGAGTCACCACTGTGGTTCTGTGTCCTGCAGGGCTCTTGACTGGGGATGCTGCTCAGGCTGCGGGTGGCCACAAGCCTCCTGAGCATTGCTGTCCCTCAGGGAAAGCATCCCAGGCAAACAAATTATAAAGCAGATTACACACGCACCTTGCTGTGCCACCACTTAATCCTCTTAAGCTCTCAGATGAGTAGGCTAGCCCTCTGTGCTGGGCACATGCCAAGCTCCTGCTCATCTCAGCCATAATTAGATGCCTAAAGTCTCTCGAGGAGATGCAGCTCCGTCTCTCTAGACTTCTTGGCCAGCCCAGTTTGCAGTCCTGGCCATCCCTGGCAAACCCCCATGCAGCAACCCTCGACCCTGGTAACTTTTTGTAGCCCATCAACCGGAAACATGGGACATTAGAGGAAGGGCCCCACGCAGCTTCTGTGACCTGCACCTCGGGCTCCCCTCTCTGACTGAAGCTGTTGTTCCTAACATGCACCTGAGCTTTGAGGGCTCTGAGGATGGCTTTTTTACCTGCCCAGACACCTGGCAGAGGGTGCACGGGGAGCGTTTCCCACTGCCACAGCGTGCTGCCCCTTTGCCCCACTCCATCCCCACTGACCTCTCCTTGTCTGGCAGGATGCGCTCATGAACCTTCTCCGACGGTCCCAGCTGCACTTCGTCCACTGCCTTCTCCCGGGAGTGGAGTCAGAGGGGCCAGTGCCTCGGCCCCCCACGCCGCCCGACACAGCCCTGCAGCTGCATGTGCCGACCCTGCGAGCCCAGCTGGAGGGGACCCAGCTCCTGGACGCCCTGCGCCTCCACCGCATCGGTACACCCCGGCCCTCCACCACCTGCCATGGCACCTGCCAGCGCTGCCCTGCTGGTGGTTCAGCCTTCCGCGCTTTGCTCATCATCTGCCTCTCACCAGCCCCACTTTAGAAAGTCCCCAAGTTTTTATTGCTGCTTTTTGCAGGAGTTTCCAACCCCTGTCCTGCCCCCAGCCTGCTGTGCTGCCAGGTGGTACAGTATGAGCACGACAGCTGCAGCTCCAGTGAGGTTCCCCCATGCTCCCCTTGGATCATCCGTGCAACAGGCTGGACCTGCACCAACAGCAGTCACAGTCCATGCCAGGGGGAGAGGGACCCATGCAGGAGGCCCAGGGGCATATCCTGCATGCCATGAGGTGCTGGGATGGCATCCAACCACCTCAAGCACATCTCCGCTGCTTCTCCGCTCCCTCCACCCTGCCCTCGCTGCAGGGATTTCTCTCTGCTAAGGGCAGCTCCCCTGGTCTCCACCACCCGCAATGCCTTTTGCTGTGCACAGGACGTGCCATCCTTCGCAGCAGCCCCCCCCCCCCCAACCTGGTTCTCTCCCCAGCTTTTCAGTGCAGGCCATGTGTCCCTGGGCTGGCACGGCCCCCCAGCGATGTCTGTCTGTCCCCAGGGTACGCGGATCGCCTGCTCCTGACCCAGTTCCGACGGCGCTTCCAGGTCCTGACTCCGGACGTCATGAAGAAATACACCTCTGCCTACGAGGTGCCAGACGAGAGCAAGGTACGTGCCAGGCTGGCCTGGAGAGCAGGGGCTGAGAGCCCCATGTGGTGCCAGAGCTCTGGCACCAATGTGGTCAGGGCTTTCTTTGCAACGAGGAGCAATTCCTGGAGCTCCCTACAGGCAGCCCCTGCGCTGGCATTGCCTGTACTCTGCGTGAACCCAGCTGCCCTCTCTCCAAATGAGCTGGATCATACCAGCATCCCCCTGCCCTGGGACAGGAGCTGCTTCCCAGTCCCTGCCTCACTCAGACATTCGGTGTTGCTGGTATTATTCCTTTGGCTGCTGTAGGGTCAATAGCTGCAGGTCTGTGGGCTGCCAAGCTCCAGCATCTCCCGACAGCTATGGGCAATGCTCCTTTGCTCTGTTGCTGCAGGACCCGCTACGGGTAGGAGCACACATCTGGACAGCTGTTGAGGAGCTTTGGTAGCAAGGTTGTCAGTGCAGGTCTGGGGGTTTCTTAAACATGAGGCTGTTCTCAGGAACTAGGGATGAAGGAGAAAAACCACATTCAGCAAGGCTCAGGATAGCACCCCAGCATTCGCAGTGCTGCTGAGAAATGGCAAGTGGGTCTGGGAGTCTGCGGGGTCAACCCGTAGCTCTGGGCTCTGGGTGGTCGGAGCTCCCTAGCAGCGACCAGGAGTGATCTGGCAGTGGTCCTGCATCCTGCATAAGTGCAGCCTCATGCAACGCTGGGTTGCAGGGGGTGGCTTTGCATCCTGCTTCTCCTCCCCCTTCCCATTTGTGCCTGAGCATGGAGGGACGCGGGTCCTCCAGCAACCTGGCAGAGCAGCCAAGCTCATCTCTTCATCCTGGAGTTTCTCCCCCTAAGGACTGTTTCTGCAAAGGCAGTAAACATGCCTGGCGTGGGCTGCATTTGCCAACGTTATTGCACCATGGAGAGGACTTGGAGAAATCAGCCTGGAAATGAAGCCTCTTACTGCTACTTTTTAATACTCAAGAGGAAATGGCTTTGAAAATCTTGCTTGCTGAAGGCTGTGCCTCAGTCCTCCGGTGCTCTGGCTGCATGCCTGGTAGGTCTTGTTTTGCAGGGCAGGGCACAAACTGTGGGGCTAGAGGCATATGCGGAGGGCAGGATCCATGCATTGCCCCATCTTTCACCCCGGCTCCCCAAAACATCTGGCTAAGGACAAGCCAGGTGGCATTCCCAGGGACTCAACAGAGCAGGGAGCACATGGAGGTTCCCCAGGGACTGTGAATCACTTGCTTTCAGACACTTGTAAAGCAGCAGCCCAGGGTGACTCCTCACCTGATCCCATGAAGCCTGAAAGTCAAAGAAGCTCAGAAATGAAGGTGGAGACTTGGTTTTATTTGTTTCATAATAAATTTGTAGCAAAAACTGGGGAGAACTGCCCCTGCCCCTGGAACTGGCTACGAGTGAGCCGAGAAGCACTGAGAGCTGGGAAGAGCTGAGAGGAGATGAATTAAACATGGGCACGTGCTCTGTTGTGCAAACTGCCAGCCAGTGTGTGCAATTTCAGTTAAGACCTCGGGATTTAATGAGACAAGTTTGACAGTCGGAAAAGGTCAATATTGTTATTAAACACTGTAAGGAGGCAGAGGGTGCCTCGTCAGCAGCGTGTAAGCAGAGGATTTGAAAAATCCTATCCACCCAGCCACACAGTTTTGTTAGCTGGAGAGTGCTTCCCAGTAAGCTGCATTAACTCGGCCACTGGAGCACAAGAGATGTTTCTCTGTAGCGCAGGTGTCAGTGCAGCAATAACCTACCCTATGCTTGCCCCAGCCTCACTGTTGTGAAGGGGATGGGATTGTCCCACGCAGCCCTGCGCCTGGCCCCAGTCCCAGCAGTGCCACAGGAGCGGGGCACAGCCACAGTGCTGGTGCTCCCTTGCCTTGGGCACATGTTTTCATGTACTGTGGTGGTCCATCCCCCCATGCACACACATGCTCCATCCCCTCCTCGCCCTGGTGCATGCACGGCTGCTGGCAGTGGCAAGGGGTGCAGCAGCTCTGCTGCAGGAAGGTGCTCAGTGGCCGGGGCAAAATATTTCTCACGTGGGTTTGTCATTCGTGGAGGAGATGCGTGAGGCTGCCAGAGGATGTTGCATGGAGTGAAGTGTTAGTGGAGGATTTTTGTTACAATTTCTGTAGCTCTGGGGCTTTCAAATCAGCCATTCATCCAGACAGTGTTTGCTGCCCTGTGGAAATGTTTGGTATTGCTGGCTGTTACGTTCGCATGTCGGTCCAAAGCTCAGAGTAATTGAGTTCAGGCTTCTCCTACAGCTCGGGACTAATCTGCTTGCCTCCCCGCAGGGGCTCAGCTCTGCGCCAGTGGGTTCGGGGGGGAACTCGGTGCTTTCCCTCTCCTGCTTTCGGCTTCACGGGCTGAGCTGTTGGCGAGCCAGGCAGGAGGGGAGCACCAAGGGCTCGCAGCTGCACAGCGCAGTTGGACCCAGGCTGAACAGTGCTGGGACGGGCTCTTGCCTTCCCCTGAGTAGCCTCCTTCCATGGACGCCCGTGCATCAGGGTCCTTCCAGACCAGGGATGGCAGCAAAAGGGGGAAAATATTGCATGCAGCTGCAGATCTTCACTCCCCATCCTACTGAAAGCCTCCAGGGCAGAAAGCACTTTTTGCACCAGGACTGTGGGGCTGCCGCAGCAGTTTTGGAGGCTGCTCTCCAGCTGGGTGGGTGTGCTTTTGCATGGGGAGGAAGAAATGAGCACAGCTGGATGCAGCCTTACTGCCTGTCCATAAGCTGGGTGCACCCTTACTGGGTGCTCATAAGGACCAGGGGTCTCTGCGCCCCGTTTCAGCAGGCTCATACCAGGCTGTAAAAGTTTTCTGAGCAATTCCATGATCTGCTCCTTCTCCACAGGCTATAGAGGAGCTCTTCCAGGCACTGGACCTGGAGAAGAAGAGTGTTGCCATAGGACGCAGCCAGGTACGACAGCTCCGGTCTCTGCTTCCCAGTTGGTCTCAGTGCATATGGGCACAGCCAGCCTCATGCCAGGCACTGCCCGCTGCCCAAAGCTTCCCAAACTGGAGAGAAAGCTTCTCTGCTGCTCCCCATGGCACCCAGGTGGGCTAGGAAATCAAACCTCACCGAAAATGAAAGCAGAAGGCTCCTAATTCACATTTGAAAGCATTAACCTGGGTAAACCATGTACCTAATTATCGGAATCCAGACCCTCATGGCATTTAAATTCCTAATTACCTTTGATGTCTCATGGGAGTGTAAATGGGGCTTGAGCAGCTCATGGTTTTGGTGGGCTGGGGTTAACACTGCTGAGCCAGGCAGCTGCAGGTGCAACAGTTGTTGCAGCAACAACATTTGAACTTAAATATGATAATCTCAAAGAAAAATTAATTTTGCATGCGTGCTTGCCTTCAGCCCTTGGAGTCTATAAAGAAAGAATTCATGAAACGGTTCTGTGGAGCAAAATAACTTTCTTTTATCCTGCACAGTGCAGTTTGCAATTATCTCTTCTATGAAACCCTTGTACTTAATCAATAGTGCGATAACAGCTCCAGTCACATCTTGTTATAGAGGAGTTAGTTTTGCCATCGCTTTGAGCATTGATTTTGTACTGGCTTCTAAAACTTGCTGGCTTGTGAAGTTAATACAGACATTAATGAGACAATCAAATAGGTGGTGGAGCAATCATAGCATTATCTCAAGAAAGTGAGTTTCCTTGGAATTGTTCTTTGATTCAATTTGGCATCTTTAAAATGCAGCTCTTTAAGTATGCCACCGGCTTCACAAGTGTAATTCAGTTTTTATTAAAGCTGTATTATGCAAATGGTGCACGATAGTCAGGCGCAATTGGTCCCATATCCCAAGAGCTTTGCCAGGCAATGACCGAGAGATATCTTACACTCTGAGAGATCAATACCAGGCTAAATTTGATGGCATCAGCAAATCTGTATCATTTATGAGGTGTTATTGACAAGTTCAGTTAAAGAAAATGATGTGGTTAATTTTGTTTTTCCTATTGTAAGCTGGTGTCTTTGCTGTTATCTGTGTGTATCTGTGTGTATGCTGTCAGAAATGCTGTTGCCAGCAGAGGTAACCCTGCTGTCCTTGCAGTGGGTGGGAAATGGGCAGTGGCCCAAGGGAAGAGTTTTGAGGACTTGCAGCTTCTTGTGATGGTTGGTGCCTATGTCAAAAAGGAAGAGTAAGAGGAGGCAGGGACAGAGAGCAAATGCCAGCATGCACGCAGGGTGAGGGCCGGATCCTGAAGGGCAATCCAGTCCCCAGGGAGTCAGTGGGACCAGGGCAGCCACATACGCCCCATTTCAGTGATGCCCAGGAGCAGGAGATGGAGGGGCAGGTGGAAGGTGCTTTCTGGGATGTGCAGCCATCCTGCTGCTGGGCTCAGGGACAGGACAGAGACAGGACACAGCTCCCTCTTGCTGTCCCATGAGTATCCCCAGAGATGCTGGTGCCGGGGCCACCTTGGGTGCCTTCATGGCACGGGGCAGACAGGCATGTTGTGGGTTTGGACAGGTAGGGCTGGAGTTCCCTTCCAGCCTAGCGTTTCGGGCTGGTGCAGTGGTCGTGCTTGCTGGTCCCAACCAGTCCAAGGACCTTTGGTCTCCTGCAGGTCTCGGGGGAGGCTGCCGGGTGTTAGCCTGAAATACATCCTGCTGGCTGCAGGCAGGTTTCAGACCCCATCTTGGGGGTGTGTAACCTCTCTTGCTTGCTGCCAGGTTTTCCTGAAGCCAGGGGTCATCTCCAGACTGGAGAAGCAACGTGACAAGCTGATAGCCCAGAAGATGATCCTGCTCCAGGCTGCGTGCAAGGGCTTCCTCAGCCGTCAGAAGTTCAAGAGGTTGAAGGTACCCATCCCACAAGTCATGGATCCCCTGCATCCACCACAGCATGGGCTCTGGCTGCTGCAGATATGGCCCAGAGCATCCAAATTACAGCTCTTTTGAGCAGAGCAGGCTGCTCCTTGGAATGGTACCCACTTTGCCGTGCCCCGT
This sequence comes from Elanus axillaris, assembly GCA_026212715.1. Classification (NCBI taxonomy): domain Eukaryota; kingdom Metazoa; phylum Chordata; class Aves; order Accipitriformes; family Accipitridae; genus Elanus; species Elanus axillaris. Next base: position 14,468,416 of record JANZLQ010000092.1, on the reverse strand, counting down.
GGGCAGCCATGAAATGCCATGCTGCCATCCCCTGCGGTGTGGAGCTCCTCTGCCACTTCATCCCTCTCCAGCCCAGTGCCCCAGCCTAGTCCTTCCTGGCAGGCTTGGTCGTGGCTGGGTGAGGGGCACTGCCAGCTGTGTCTCCCTGCAGATCCAGCGCCTTGCCATCCGCTGCATCCAGAAGAACCTGGTGGTCTTCCAGGCAGTCAGGCACTGGTCCTGGTGGCAGCTCCTGAGCCGTGTGCGGCCCTTGCTCAGTGTTAACCTTGCGGAGGAGCAGCTCCATGCAAAAGAAGTATGCACCAAGCGGTGGGATGGGATGGGATGGAACGGGACGGGATGGAACGGGACGGGATGGAACGGGACGGGATGGAACGGGACGGGATGGGATGGGATAGGATGGGATGGGAGGAGATGCTTTAGTGGCTCTGCCTGGTGTGTCAGTCAAATTGGAAGTCACTTCTGCCAGGGCAGAGATGATTTTCTGACCATCCAAAAGTCATCATCTGTTCTTAGCACTGCATTTTTTGCCCTGAGTAATGTGTTTTGCAGAGCTGTGGAAGGAGAAATAACTCTCCTTCTTCCTTAGAGGGACAGTAGCAAATGCACTATGTCCCCGCAGCTGAAGCCTCATCTCAGGGCCATGGCTGCCCCACTGCCCTCCCCATGCGCCCATGAGCTCCCTGGGGCTGGGTCTGCTGAGCTGAGCCCCTCGGGGATGGGTGCTCCATGTCAGTCTGTGGGACAACAGATGATAAGCAGCTAAACGTATCCTTAACGCAGGGGACTCTGCTCTGTACTATCACCAGAGCTGTGTTGGCTTCCACCTGTCTCCACTGGTGATGAGAGACATTAATGGGCATTTGCTGACCCGGGAAAAACACCTTTTGCCCCTGTGTGCCATCTGAGACCTGTGCTAAATTCTTAGTCCGTCTTTCCTGGCATTCCTGCTCCTCCTCTTGCTTTAGTGAGGTTTTAACAAGATGTTTTCAGTCTGGTTCTGACAAAATAAAAACTGTCTAAGCCTCATCTGTTTCTCTCTCCAAAGGCGCCTGGGATCCATCAGGCCCCATCACCCGTTAACCTCTGGTTTTATCACAACTCTGCACGTTCTGCTTCTGCTCAGTGTTGGACATCAAAGCAGGACAAGGCTGCACTGAGCAGCTCTTTCTGCTGTTACAGTCAGGCTGCCTGAAAAAGAATCACAGAAAACAATGTGCCTTTGCAGCTGCTCTGTGATAGCTTGCCAGGGCCCCAGGAATGCTCCATGAGCAAAATTCAGACATTTGGCTGTTCATCCCAGGCTTTTGAGGATTGCTTCTTTCTCATAAAATGTGCTCTGTATGTACACCAAAGCTGACATTCCCTCCAATGAAATTCATGTCAGGAGCTGTAGTCCCAGCAATTTGCAGTGAGCAGCCTTCAAAGTTGCCTGGTAGATTTTATTAATAAGGCAGCTATGTCTCTCCCACTTATTTTTAACAGAAAATGAGATTTTCATGAATAAACTGAGGATGCTGGAGCTCTCCATGTGGTTTATTTTGCAATCTTCCCTAGGAGGAGCTGGCAGTGCTGAGAAGGAAGCTGGAAAAATCCGAGCAGGCATGCAGTGAGCTCAGGCAGACCACAGAGAAGCTGGAGAGCAAGGTAGAGCCCCAAAAAAGCCTCTGCTGCAGCCCCACTTGGTTGAGTTGGAAATTAAGCCATATCGGGATAAATATGACCACCAATGACACAACTGCAGGAGGAGCCGTGATCGGCAGAGGGTTGGGCAGGGGGCAGCTGCCGAACTGCTGGCAGAGTGACCAGAGCCAGAGGTGGTTCTCTGTGTAGGACCCTGATGGGCAGCAGTGCCTGACTGCGGTATCCAGGGCCAGCATCACTGCAGGGTCCCTGCTGGGTGGGATCCTGCCCGCCAGAGCAATGGGTCCCCCCAGGGTCTGCACCCAGAGAGCAGCCCAGATGCCATGAGAATGGGCCATTCCTGGGGGTGTCCCCAGGGAAAGCCTCATGTCCCCTCCAGCAAGGACAGACGTCACCTCACGCTGCCACTGACGTGGTGTATGAGGCTGAAAAGCAGCACTGCGAATGTCATCCCTTCTGCTGACAAAAGGGTATAATTAGAATGGGAAATTACACACAGATCATGTTCTCATTATGCTCTCAAGACTGTAGGCTTGCCAACCTCTGCAGATACCAGAATTAGTTTAATGGGACGATTGCTAATACCCAGGAGACAGCATGCAGAAGTGTCCTGCCCTTCCCCTGGCTCTGAGCATGACCCCACCATGTGAGGTGCTTGGGGGGTGGCAGTGCCAGGCCAGCCGCCCCGTTGTGCATGTCGGAAGGGACATGGAAGCATGTTGGGGACCATGTGCATCCTCAGCCAGTTGCTGGTCCTGTGTGGACCCCCTCAGATGCATGGGCTCCTCTGCGATTGCAGCTGGGGTTTTGTTAAGCACTGGGGGGAGAAGGAGCTCCCAAGTTTGCTCTAAATACCCTGGGTTTACCCAGCTCGCCGGCCCACGGTGCTCACCCCTCACACACAAGGGATGGCCAAGCTGTGGTTTAGATGTAATGCTGCAGCTCTGGTTAATGGTGCCAACAGCCCCAAGGGCCAGGGACCCCTTCTCAATGGGAAGCAGCTAAAGTTCTCTTGTTAAAAATGAAATCACAGTCATGAGGCTGGGACTGCTAAGCGATTCTAATGCTTCAGGATAGACCTAGAAAAATGCCGGCTCCCCAGGGAAAGAAAATTTATGGAGTTAATTTACAGAGTTAAACTTGTTGGACCCCCTAAGGAGCTTGTGTAGTATGACTACAAAATGTGAAGTCCCTTAAAATGCTGTCAGATGGAGGAAAGGAGCATTGGAAGCCTGTGTGTTCCTGCTGGCCCTGCTGCCTCTGCAGCCCCTTGGTTGGCCAGCTGAGCAGGATGGACTGTGTTCACCTCTGCTTTGCAGAAAGTGGAATTAATTCTCTGGATTAATAGTTCTCCCCTTCATTCATCTGCTTGTTGTTGCAAATGAAATTTAATGTTAACCAACTAGAATGGTGCAGAAATTTGATGAGCCCTGCCTGCAGGGTACTGCAGGCAGCATAGTCCAGGCAGCGTGCTGCATGCAGCCGTAGCGGGCAGCTGCCTTGCCACAGGCAGCCATGCGAGGGGTGCAGCCACGGGCTCCAGCAGTGGCTGCTCTTTTCTGGGCACTGCCAATGGGAGCCTGGTTTCCCACTGGTGACACTGGTCGGTGATGCTGGGCACTTACCATGTCCCCTAAGCATAGGCAGCTGCCAAGTGAGAGCAGTCAGAATGCTTGGGTCAATGCAGGGTCGCCATCCCTGCCCCCCCCCCAAAAGCCAGCATGGACAGTGATGCCCAGACTGACTCCCTGTTGCACCCCCCAGATCGTTGACCTGACGACGGAGCTGTCGGATGAGCGGTACAAGGGCAATGTTGCCTGCCAGGTCCTGGATGGGGAGCGGGCAGAGAGGTTGCGGGGTGCCCGTGAACTGCAGGAGCTGCAGGTAGGCAACCACTGGGCCATGCTGGTGGTGATGCCACACTCTCAGCACAGCCTTGCTGGACCCAAGTGCCATGGAGCTGGGTAGAGCTGTTCCCTTTCTTCCCTGGGTTTCCCCAGAGCAAACATGACCAAATGCAGAAGAAACTGGAGTCGGTGGAAAAGCAGCTGGAAGAGGCCCAGCAGCTGGTTCAGCTGCGTGAGATGAAGATAAGTGGCTCTGGAGGAGGTAGGAGCATCCCTTCAGGGGCCATGCATGCTATAAGCATCCAGCCTGACCTGTGGGGCCAGCGTGGCCTCCCCAGCAGTGCAGCAAAGCCTCTTGCAATGGGCAGAGGTTTGCCCCCCACCCAAAAGCGGTGCTGCTCCCCCAGCCCCTGGCCACCCCAGTGTGTTTTTGGCACTTTGTCATTCTGCATTGCTCATCCAGCAGGAGCTGGCAGTGACAGCTCGGTCACACATGGCTCTGGCTTTTGCATGGGGCTGGGGATGCAGTCAGAGATTCTGCCTAAGGGTGCTGCTGGCACTGGCTAGTGCTGCCCAGCACTCCTGGCAGCTCAAAGTGTGTTTGAAGCATGTTTTGGAGCAGTGAGGAGGCTGCTAAGATACAAGTGGGACGGGATGAGCGTGCATGCTTTCCCTAAGGTGGGGGTACATGTGCTATGCGAGCTGGGGAGGCCCTGGGTGCACAAAGCAGAGCTGTGCCCTACGAACTCGGTGCTGGCATTCATGCCATATGGCAGCCACAGTGCCATTGTGTATTTGCCTGTCTGACCCCACCATGGCTGCTGGGGGCTGCTCAGACCTGAGCACCCACCCACCCAGCACCTCTGGGTTTCTCTCTGTTCACAGAGGATGAGTGGCAAGTGCGCTTTGACTGCGCGCAGACAGAGATCACCTTCCTGCGGAAGCGGCTGGTGCAGCTGGAGGAGCGGCTGGAGTCTGAGCTGGGTGCCAGGACAGGGCTGGAGCAAAAGGCAAGTGCTGCCAGCCCCAGGCACGGGAGGGGACAGGGACTCCCCAGGGTCACACCATGGAGCAGGGCTGCTGCTGGAGCTGGTTGTCCTCTCCACGCTCCCGGGGCGGGCAAAGCTTCACAGGGCTGAGGCTCAGAAATGCAGCTGCTTGCTGCTGATGCTCTCACTGACGAGGGGAAACCAGCTGTTTTCTGCTAGTTTGCGAATAAATACCCTGAAACTTCCTTCAAGTTTAAAAAGTCACTTTTGCACCAGAACATGGCAAAACTCAACCTTGATCAGGTGTGAGTGGGAGCACAGGGTGGGAAGCTGCAGGATGGCGAGGGCCTCAGCAGCGGGTCTTGGTGTTGATCTGGCATTTGGATACTGGATGAGGTTGTGTTTGCACCATCTGTCCCACAAAGAGCTGCTAATGTAAAGAGCTGGCAGTTCCCGATGATAAGGTGATAAGGGAAAAAGCAAATGTGCCCGAGAGTCAGGTCACTTCCCATAAGGATAAAATAAAGAAATTAATATTATTCATGCTACACTAAAAAATAATAAAAAAGCAGCCCAGTCTTAGGAGCTTGGGTAAAGCAAAACAGACCATTTACTTTCAGATAGTTTGGAATTACAGGCTTCATTTGTGCAAGATTTTGCTTATCTAAAGTCTTTCCTTAATGACCGGCAAGAGCTCCATGTGTCTCTCTGTCCCAAACACGATGCAACTCCTTGGGGGATCCAGCTCACTTGGTCCAGGCACTGCTTTTTGCAGAGAAATGAGATCAGGCATCTGCCCCTGGGGCAGCTTTGCTGACTCAGCAGAAGGGCTGGGATGCTGCAGGCACACAGGAGGTTACCTGGGGCATGAGAGGTCAGGGGACCTAAATCTGCCCATGTTTGGTGAAAGATCTCCAGAAGAATCATCCCTTGGTGCCGGAGTGGCACTGAACCCCGTTGGGAAGCGGCTGTGGGGCTTGTGTGCCGTAGGGTCCCTCGGCCACTCACCGCTGCCTCTGCCCGCAGCTCAGCGAGGTGCAGGCAGCATATGAGGCAGCCAAGAAGGTGTCCCAGCAGCTGCGGCGGCGGTGCAGACGGCTGGCCTGCGAGCTGGAGGACACACGGGTGCTTGCCGAGAGCCAGCAGAGCCGCAGCCACGAGCTGGAGAAGAGGCAGAAGAAGTAAGGCTGGTGGGAGCACATGGGAGGGCTGAGGCTGCTGGAGCGGGAGGGCAGGGAACAGAGATGCTTAGGGTGGCTTCGGGTGAGGAGTTCCTAGAAGGGCTGCTATTTTCATCTACGTCAACTGCTGGAGGTTGTACCAAGCCGGGAGGTTATTTTTACATCCCATTGCCGTGTGACCGTAACATGCTTCCATAATAGAAATCACTCGTAATGCAACACTTGGTGGCATTGTGGGGAGGGCTGCCTGGGGGTCCCGTGTTGCTGAGTGCCAGGGCACTCTTGTGCCGGGGTGTCCCAGGCATCGGTGTGCCCTTGGTGTGGATGTGCCCATGCTGGGAGCACTGCTGGCAGAGCGGACACCTGGTCTGGAGGAGAGGGGCCCTGTAGCTAAGAAATGACCCTAAGTGTTTTACTGCTGCTGTTTGGTACCCATGAAAGAAATAGATTTTCTGCCCCAAAATAGGATACCAAGACCAAGCAGGCACAGAAAACATGGAGAATCACCATCCATTTTCTTTATAATTTCTTTTAATTTATACTGTGTTGCCACTGTTCCCTGCTTGCCTGTGCTGAGACACTGACTGTGGGCTGGGGTTCAGTCTCACCCGGATATATGAAGGTACTGAGAAGCTTGCAGGATTATTGCTCCAAAGTGGCAATGCTTCCTGAGCTGAAACCAAACCCTTGGTGCAGCAGAGTCTCTGCTGGCCCAGGGGACAGAGCTGCCTGTGGTGGCAGGGGGCAGAGGGCTGCTGCCCACACACAGGCACATTTTGGGGTGTTTTGGGTCTGTAGCAGCAGATTGCAGTGATTTTTTGTGCTCTGCTTTTGGTGACTGCCTGTGTGCACATCACCGCTGCACCATGCAGTCCGCTTCCTGCAGCTGGCACTTGTGCAGAGTAATTAGGGATTCACAAAATGATGGCAGCACTTTGCAGACAATAGACTTTGGGGGGGGGGGGAGTCCTCTCAAAAGCACTTGGAAAGCCCAATGCCAGGAGAAGCATCTTGCCGCTGGCTGAGGCTGTCTCCCTGCCTGCCTTGGCACAGCTCCCCTGGCCAGGAGGCAGCCGTGCTGCAGTTGCAGACCTGCTCGGGAGAGGTAATGTGTGTTTCCCCCTCCAGGTTTGATCTGCAGTTAGCCCAGGCCCTGGGGGAGTCTGCCTTTGAGAAAAGCCTCCGTGAAAAAGTGTCTCAGGAGAACACCAGCATCCGATGGGAGATGGGCAAACTTCAGCAGAGCTTAGAGGTAAGAGGAAAATATCCCACTTTGCTGCATTATATCCAGTTTCAGGAACAGCTCTCAAAGCAAAGCCATTATCTTTGCAATTATGGCAGAGACAATCAGGCACAAACACAGCAACTTGATTCCAGTTTCTTTTAGCGCAGTTCTGGGATGTGGCTGGTGTATTTAAATAACATTACCCTCTGCCAGAAGAAATGCTATCACTTTTTACAAGTGATACCCATCCCGTTGTTTAGCTAATGAGGCCCACCATCATTCTTATTAGAGTCACTTGTGCTCTTCTTCACACCTCTACCGGCTATCTCACCTGCAAGAAACTGCAGGTCTGTGCCCCCATGGGACAGCGCTGCACCAGGTGCCCACCGAGCCCCTTGCAGGGGCACGGGCACGGGCACGGGCACGGGCACAGGCACAGCATGGGCTGGGGGGAAGCCACAAAGTTGCTGCCAGCCACCCCGGGCAGTGGGGGCTGTGGGGAACCCACGTGGGGGACAGCCCATGGCAGGAGGAAGGTGAGGTCAGGAGCGAGTGAGCAAAACAGAGAGGTGAAAGGATTGTTTGGGGCTCATGGTGGGGACAGGGCTGCCGGTGCAGGGAGGGGGCTGACCACTGGCTGCTGCTCTGGGGTGTTTTGATGATGCAGTTGGAAATGGTCTGGGTTTTAAGAGTGGGGTGTGAGTGCAAGCACCCTCTCTTGCATTTGGGGCTTGGCTGCTGACCCACTGCTCTGCCCCTGCCGAGCAGCAGAAGGAGGTGGAGGTGGCCAGCCTGGCACAGCGGGTGACTGTGCTGGCCGGCCGGGTGCAAGAGCTCAGCACCCCCAGCGCCCTGGATGCCCGCACGGTGCCCGCACTCAAGAAGCAGCTCTGGGACCTGGAGGCCAGTGCTGCCGAGCAGCGGAAAGAGCTGGAGCGGCAAACGGCTGCTGTCGATCACCTGGAGCAGGTAGCATGGCCCCCACCCGGGCTGGGGCTGGGTGTGCTGGGAATATTCATTCCCGTACAGGCATGTCAAGCCAGTACCAACACTGTCCTCGTCCGTCTGGGGTTGTGTGCAACCACGGGTGCATTTGTCTTTGGGTCTTTCAGCTCCACCAGAGGCTGGAGCTGGAGATAGAGCGGATGAAGCAGATCCACCAGAAGGAGCTGGAAGACAAGGATGAGGAGCTGGAGGATGTGCGGCAGTCCTGCCAGAGGAGGGTAGGTTGGTGCTGGGTGGGGGGACAATGCTGCGTGCTCCACAGGGCTCCCACTGTCCGCAGTGCAGAGGAGGAGATGTTCCCAGGGGTCCCTCCTTCCCAGGGAGCGGCTGGGTGAGTGAGTGCTGCTTTCCCACCACCACTCCAGCATGAGCCCCGGTCACAGCCCTGGGGTGCAAAATCGGGGTCTGGGTCAGGCACAAGTCCCTGCTGTGCTGGAGGGGCTGGCAGGGATGGTAAGCGAGAGCCACGTGCAATGCAGCACATGGGTACAGTGCTCCTGGTAACACCAGTGTCATGCCAAGGGCACCAACTCTAGCCAGCCAGGGCTTTGTGTTTAGTGATAATAAACAGAAAATACTGTTTCAACAAGGCCACAAGGTCAGTGGCATGCAAATGTGAATTCCAATTTCTTCAAAATCCCCAGGGTGTTTGATGCAAGGGTGCATGGTAGCAGCCAGTTCCCATTAGCCCTGGGGCATACCTGGCTGTTGATGGTGAATAACATTGCTGAGGCTACATGAAGCAGTTGGTCGGGCTTTGCATGTGCTATTTTAGGAAGGCAGGACAAGTGGGAAGGCAAATGAGGCAATCTCTGCTCCTCCTGCTCCTGTCAGCTCATAGTTGTGCCCTAAGCCATAAGGCTCTGTGTGCCACGGGAGGCTGCCACCATGCAAACACTGCTGTTGCCTACTGTGCTGCCTTCCCGTGGTGCTGCCCTTCTGCTGGATGGTGCAGCAACAGCTCAGCACTGCTCTCTCCCCTTCTCCACTGGCCATTTTTTGCCAAAGCTCTGGGCAGGTCATGAAGATCCATTGCTCAGGGCTCCTCCTGGGGTCCTCCCTGCCCTTCTGCACCTCTCTGTTTAATTGCCCTGTACAGGGCGCAAGGTACTGCCAGCATCGCTAAAGGAGATGTCATGCCTTGTGGCTGCTCTCAGCCAACAGGATGTCATTCATCCTTTCTTTCCCTCACCCTGCGTGGTCTGAGTATTATTTTCCAAATGAGTAAATGGCAGAGATGCTCTGGAGAGCAATCGATATTTAGCAGCCTGCTCCCATTCCCTTTTTAAACCCTGTTTCTGAGCAGCAGCTGGGGATGCAGGAGGCAGCTGGGGCAGTGAGGGCCCAGGGGAACTGTGCCAGGGTCGCAGCCTGGCACATCCGCTCCCGCAGGCACAGCCGCACAGCTGCTTGCAAGGGGAGGAGCGGGCTGTGCAATGGGCTGGCTTGCTTTGTTAACACATTTCCACCACCACCACTCCCAGCTGGGCTTGCTGGACCTCTCACAGCTGCACAGCAGAGCTCTGCGATGCTGCTCTGGGTCTGGTTCCCTCCTGCAAAGCGCTTGCTGTTGCTGCAGCGCTGCAGGATGGTGATGCTTGAGCAGAGGCAAAAGAAGAGGGATGCAGGCTCCTGCACTTAATGCTGGCTTTCAAGCTCCCTTTGCTAGTGGGAGCAGTACAAATCCTGCCTTTACGGTATGCTCTGTCCTGCGAGGCCACTGTCACCTCCTTGCTGATGGGGACATGGAGCAAGAAGCATGCTGCCTGCCTGGTTCATGGTCACGGGATGCCTTGAGGAAACCTGGAGGGATTACAGCCTGCCCCTCTTCCAGCTCAGCTGAACACCCTGTGTTACTGCTCCAGAGCTGCAGGGACAGCTCTTGGGGACCTCTGAGCATGCCTCGCAGGTGGGATGGCTCAAACAGCCCATCGTGTCCCCAAAAGTCCTGCAGGCTCCTGGACTGCTTCCTGTTGCTCTTCCTGGCCAGGAGCAGTTGCACTGCCTGCCGGTAGCAATTGTTCCAGGGGATGTGGCCCATTCCTGGTCCCCAGCACCAGCTGCAGTGATGGGAGGCTTCGGTGTGCACCCTCTCCTGGGGGCTGCCTGGCTGCCCAGGTCCCTGCTGCAGTAGTGGCTGTGCCCTGCCAGTATGTGGGGCTTTGGCAGGGAGCGGCTGGGCTCTGAGCGTGGCTGGGGTTGTATCCCCCTACACAGCTCCGGCAGCTGGAGATGCAGCTGGAACAGGAGTACGAGGAGAAGCAGATGGTGCTGCATGAGAAGCAAGACCTGGAGGGGCTCATTGGCACCCTGTGTGAGCAGGTAAGAGGATGGTGCCCCGCTCTCCTTGCTGCTACCTCCTCGCCAGCCGAACCACTTTGCTGGCTGTGCCCTGGCTCAAAACACTGCCTGTAAAAAAGGGAGTATGAATGCATGCATGTGTGTGGATGGGGCAACAGCTTGGTTGTTCATGCATGTGCAGCCAGCCGTGATGCCCTCCATCCCTCGCCTCTTCCAAACAACACCCATCAGAGCAATGGCATGTGCCACAGCAGGCACTGGGTGTCAGGAGGGTTTTGGGACCGCAGGCATCGTATAGGAGACAGCCAGTCCCACTAAGGACCCGTGGAGGGGAACTGTTCACTTTTGTGCAGGAGAATTATCTAAGTGGGGGAGGCATCTGCATTTTTTGGTATTTTCATGAGAGTCAAACTGACCAGGACTAACGTTAGAGCAGCTCCAACTGCCCAGAAAAGCAGTTTATCAGATTCTGCTCTTTGTACAGGAATTCTATCCCAAACACATTTGTTGAGCAAATCCTTTTTCACTCTCCAATGTGTCTGTGGCAGTGATTGAAGTGCACATAATGGGAAAAGCACACACAGCTGCTCCCTGTTAATTTAGAAGGCGAGGGGCTGAACGCAGCCTCATTGAACAGCATTTATTGGCTTGGACATCACTTAGCATTGCCGAGCAGCCAGGCCCACGGGGTGTCTTGTGCACTAGCTCCTGCTGAAGGAGCTCTGGTGACCAAGTGAGGTCCTACCTGGCCCTTCCCTGGGGCCACAGTGCTGCTGGGGCCGAGGATGGCATCAATCTAGTGCGTTCAGAGTTGCCATTTTGATGCTGCTGCACCCCAGGGCTCCCTGGAGCTCAGCCAGGCTGGGTTTGTGCTGATGGCTCCCAACCACTCTTGCAGAGCCCCCATTGCATTGCAACTCATCCTGCACATGCAGGAGAGGAGGAACCGATTATCTGGAGTTCTGGTAATTAAGCAGCGCATCCTCCGGCCATTAGCACAAGCTGGTTGGATTTACCCTTTCACCAGGCTTGGTGATTGCATGTGTTCATTAAACAGGATGAATCTGGGAGCTTTGCAACAAATGGTGGGCATATTTCAAGTAGACACAAAATGGTCTGACGAGGCTTATCCATAACGTCCCCCTGGCTCCCAGCTTATAAAATGTTTTGGGAACTGTCAGAATAAATCTTGCTGTATAAAAGCAGGGTATTATTACAACTGCCTCTCAATCCAACATGTTCCTCTTGTTTGGTGGAGCAGAACTAAGATGGATAAGGAGGCAGCAGGAGCTGCACGGAGCAAAGCCGAGGGGACTCTCAGGGAAAGGCACCTTCTCCTTCCCAGGACTGTCCCCAGGCACTGCCCAGGCAGCCCCTAGCCCCTGCCAAGAGGGGAAGGGGAGATGGCGTAGTGTATCTGGGTATTGCTGTAGTGTATGAGATACAACTGGAGCCTTGAAAGCAGCTGTTAAATGAAATCCCAGCTTTGTAACTTAAAAAGCAGTGGGCTGCAATGGTGGGAGGAGGTGGCAGCGGTTGGCTGCTGTACCTGCTGCTTCCAGCTACGATACAAAACCCATCCTCTGTGGTGGCGGGCAAACCCCGAGCTACGGGAAAATGATGCTGAATGGTGTCCAAGATACGGTCTGTAGGGACGGCAGGGATAACAGCAAATCTGCTCCACTGCAGGGTTATTATAAATGCTGTCTGATTTACAGTGGACAGTGTGCTTCAGAGCAGTTTATTAAAAAAGAAAAAAAAACCCAACCCAGAAAACTAATTAAGGAAATGGAGATGCCAACGATTTCTGGTTCCAGCAAATGCCAGCCAGCTCTAAACCAGGTTACAAGGTCAAATCCGCACAATTAATTTTAGCCAGTGAACAGAAAATAGGAGAACGGATTTGAAACAAGAAGAGCCGCGGAAAACAGAATAAATGGAAAATGCTCTTTACTTCGATTAGTCTGAAATCAAGCACTGAAACGATGTCCCTGCTTATTTGGTGTTTTTCTAATTCTTTTATCCCTGTAACCATGGTTGCTTTCAGCTTGGGGGTGGGGGAAGTGTAGAGTGTGTTTTTTTAAGGTGTTTCCTACTTCCCTTCTTTAAAACACTTCAGGGTAACGTGGTGACATCACACTGCCCAGGGATGAGCCTCCCAAATCACCCAGCAGTTATTTTCCACCAGCACTGCTGGGGATTCACACATGAGAGATTGTTGCCTCCCGCACGGAAGGCAGCAGCATCAGTTACGTCCCTCTGCGGCTGACGGGGACTCCAGATGCTTTGCATTAGAGATGTGTAAATAACTCCTAATGAAGCTTTCCTCATCAGTGTTTTGCGTTTTTTTCCCCTTTCCCCTTTGGGCTGAGTTTCTCCTGCCTTTGTCACTCTTTTCCCCAAAGGGGCAGAAGGGTTTTTCTGGCTTTTTTTCTTTCACACAATGACTTCTGCGTTTTCTGTGCCAGCTCTTGGCACAGACACTGGACCTGCATCTTCTGGGTCTTCCCCCTCTGACCCTACCCCTCGGCCAGGGTGGTTTCCCAGGGTGGGTGACAGTGCCCAGTGGCCACAAGGACAGGTTGCTGTGGCTCTGGGGACCCGCGGTGTCCGCCTCTGCCCCCAGGTTGTGCAGCCAGGCTCTCCCTCTGGCTGCAGGGATGGCTCACTGGGCAGGCACGTGGCTGATGAAGACCAGGGGTGGGCTAATGTTTTCAGAGGAACAGCTTTCTGGTGGGGAACACTTGTGGTGTTTTGGTGGAGTCTGACAGTTTTAATGTTTACATAATTTATTTTCTCCCTTTTATTTAACTATTAAATTATTTTTATTTGATAAAGAGGGAAAAATTGTAATGTTTATATGTAGATATTTCATATCTTCTTGCATCATGACTTCAGCATTGCCAAATTATTTCCCTATTCCCAAATTTTGTGGGGAATGCCTTGGGGTGGGAGAGAAAGGTCTGACGGTGGTTTCGTGGGGCAGCAGGGCTCAGGACACCCCCTCTCCCCTCCCCAGATCGGCCACCGCGACTTCGACGTGGAGAAGCGGCTGCGGCGGGACCTGCGGCGGACGCGTGCCCTGCTCGCCGACATGCAGCTGCTGCTGGCAACCTCCGGGCAGCCCGGTGCCAGCACCCAGGAGCTGGAGCGGCTGCGCAAGCAGGTAGGTGCCATCAGGTGAGCAGACATCTCCCTGCCCCTTGGAGCGTCATCACCCTTTGCCTCAGCCGAGGGGAAGCTGCAAGAAATAGTTGCAGATCTGGTTTTAGTTGTGCGTGAGATGAGCGGTGACCCCTGGCTGCACGAGCATCGTGCCACCCAGGCCAGGGTGAGAAGTGCCTCTTGTGCTGAGGACGGTCTCCTTGTAAGGAGCACTTCTCTGTAATTAAGCCAGCAGTGGTTAAGTATTTTTTCCTGCAGCCCTGTTAATTACCTTCTGCTCAGCACGTTTTCTATCTGTCTCATAAGGAGCTCCAGTGGCGCTAGGTTCGGGATGTGTTGCCATAGGGATGCTGTAAGGCAGGAGTAGGGATTGCAGCAGATTTGCTGTCGTTTAAGTGCGGTTCACAGCTGGAACTGAGCGACCCGGCAAGTGGCTGCAGACGGGTGCCACGCTTGTGCCCACCGTGCCAGTGGCAAGGGATGGCCTCAGCCCCAGGGTGAGCTCGGGGTCCGCGGGGTGCCCTGCCAGGGGATGGGGTGGCACAGGGCTGTCCAGCCCCAGGCCGGCCGTGCACATGCATCCTGTGATGCTGAGCACCAGGGCTGAGCTAACGATGCCGGTCCTCTGCAACCACTCAGTAATTAATCTGTCCTGTGAATTTCCCCTGGAAACAAACTAATAGGGAGGCATGAGCGATTCCAACAACATACATATATAATTGAGATAATAGTTCTGTATAAATAACAGCTGTGAGCAGCAGCTGTTCCCACCTGTGCTGAGGGAAGGTGAGCTCGGCCTGACGTGGCCGATGGAGTGCCTGTGCCCCTGCTCATGCCCGTGTCCATGCCCATGCCCATACTCATCTCCATGCCTGTGCCACTGACCTGGACAGCCAGGGCCAGGGATGGCCATAGCTAGGGCAGGCAGCAGGAATGGCCATTTTTTGGCACTAGTGCATTCTCTCTTACACGTTATTGAGCTAATGCTGTAATGCTACACTTAACAATTAATCCCTCAGTATTTCCTGAGTCCTGCTGGGGGCTGGAAATGATGCACAGCCCCTGCCTTGCTCTTTCCCACCCCCAGTGCTCTTAATGGCGTTGGGCCCTATGCTCAGCACTGGAGCTCGCTGCTGTGGGCTGATGCTGAGGGACCCCTTCCACGTGCTGATCCGAGGGACAAAGCAGTAATGCCAGGTTGCTTACACTGCCCGGCGAGTGTGGCCATCCCGTGGTGCCCAGCCCGATCTTGCTAGGGGAATAACACCTTGCTCCACGAGCAGCCCGCTCCCCGCAGCGAGGCAGGCTCATGTGGGAGGTTGCTTTCTCTTGCCTGTGGCCATGGTGCCACACGGTCCATCCCCTGCTCCTTCCCAGCTCCCGCGGTGGGTGGCCTCTGCCTGCTCTGGAGGAGAGCAGAAAGCCTTAATATTGGGAATATTGCGTTTTTGCTGCGCCACCAACACCAAGATTCTGTGTGTGTTAAAAATGCCTCATGATTATTCCGTCCTTTAAATTTAAACAATTTCTAATGGCATTCATGACGACTTTCTCAAAAGCTGATACATCCTACCACCAGCCCACAAACCACCACAAGAATAAAAACTTTGCTAAAATGCTACATTTCTGTTAATCAAAATCCATATGGCTAGAAGTATAGTATTGTTTCTTAATAAGGCTGAAGCATCCATTTTACACAGGTATTTAACAGATGGTGTAGCACAGCAAAATAATGTTGTTCAGAAGTTCATACATTATGCATTTTTTTTGGGGGGGGGGGGAGATCTCAATTTATTCTTCCCAAGTGGGAAAATTCCATTACACGAAGTGAAATGGAAGCTGGTACATAATGAGAGGCCCTGGAGATGCATTTCTCTCTGGTTAAACTATCTGGAGTTTTAATGTAATTATGGCAGGGGAAAAGCAGTGCCAGTGGCTGGTTGTGGACAGGGTTGCTTCTGGAGAAGCCTGAAACTGGGCAGGTGGAAAAGCCCTTGGCCATAAAATCAGCAGTCAGTCTGATTGGCATCTTTAACACCTCCCAGCAGCTATCGCTTGGGTCATTTCGGTAACGGCTGCCTGAGCTTTATGCAAAACACAAAGGCTATTTTTCAGCTGGTGGAAGAAAGGGGAACACGGTGCATGTCGCTGTGAGAGTGGCTCTGCAGATGTATGAATAGACCGACTAGACAATCCATCAACATGGGCTGAGTTTGGACACGGGCACATCATTTTAAATAACGGTTTTGCAGGATTCAAACTGCTAACTGTCTCTGTGCCAGAGCTTTCTATTTCCCACGGTAAGCAGCTTCTTGTGGGCCCTGTAGCTGGAGACCCAAAGATGTCTGGGGTTATTCCTTTCCATCCATTCCTTGGTTCAGGCAGGGGTGACAGAAGGGCTGAGAGATGGAAACAGTTGTCCTAGGAGCAGAGATTTTCTTACCAAAGGAGTTAAAAATAGTGAGAAGGGGATGCAATTTAGGCAGGAAGGTGGAGGCTGAAGATCACAACCCCCTGACATTTCCATGTGCACCAGAAAGGCCAGTGCTCTGGTCCTGGGATGGGGGGAAAAGGTTTCCATTGCTGCTGGCTGCAGTGGCAGCCTTTGGTCACCCTCTGTGCATGGCCAGTCCCTGGGGGCCGGTGTGCTGTGCCCCCCCAAGCGTGGGGCACTCCCTTACGGCAGGCTGGCAGCTGGGCAGGGCTAGGCAGCAGCTGTTCGGAGATCATACTGTGCTAGGTATTTAAAAAGAATCATTGACTTTAAGTGAAAAACACCTTCCATTTCCTCTGCAGATTAGGCACTGAGGAAGCAAATTACCTGCTCAACTTCTCCAAGTATGTCTCAATCACACCAAACGGTTGAGGGAAATGAGCTGAGGATTGCTCCAGTTATAGTACTTCCTTATCCCCCCGCCCTTTTTTTTTGAGGGAGAGAGTTAAAAAACACAAGTAAACCTTGAGAAAATAGGCTAAAATACTCAAACTCTCAGTATGGTGTGCAGCAGCTCCTGTTGCCCCTGGAAGCTCTGCATCCTCTGCAGGGGAACAGGGACCAGGCACGGGAACTGAGTGGCAAGCTGAGGGGTTTAGTTTCTTTTTCATAAAGAAAAGAAAGAAACCCAAGTGAACAAGGGAAAGAACTGGATGTTCAGGTACAGCCTACGTAAACTCCTCCGTCCTGGCGGTGTGAGTTTTTGGGATGACGCTGCATCTTCCAGATGTTTGCAGCCCATTTAAGATCATTGTAGTCTTAATGGCTGAGCTATAAAAACCAAGAGCAAATTAGCATTTATAAATGTGATATTTCATGTATATTTGCAAATGCAATTTATGCCACATGAAAAGCCCATTTGCAAACTCTGAATCATGAATTGCTCTAATCAGAAATTACATGTAATTCACATAATTTTGCAAATTAATGATCCCGGCTCTACCTCACCACGGCAGTGCCAAGGCAGAGGGTGGATGTGCACTTCAAGGCACTTGCTTCTGCACTCAGCAGGACAGTCAGTGGTGTTAGGATCCATGGTTAGGTCTGCTGGGAGCTGGCAAGGAAGCCCTGCTGCACTGGCTGGGAAGGGAGAAGTTTTCACTGTAAATCAGGAGCAGACTGGCTGAAAAGCAGTATAGATTTTAAAAGGTCGAGTTTCCGTGTGCGTTAGCAGGGGAAAATACTATGGGGGTGAAGTGTAAATAGACGTGGCTGTGTGGCAAGGGGAACAGCATAATCAGCATGTGGTTTCTGCTCCTTTAATGATGACCTCCCCCAATTTTTCCCAGTTGAAAGAGAGCGAAGCAAAGTGCGCAGAGGCCCAGAAGTCCCAGCAGACAGCGGCCCTGGAGCTGGAGAACTTGCACACAGAGCTGGAGACCCTCAGCAGAAACAAGACCCTGGTGCGTTCGTGGAGATGCAGCCGGGACAGGGGAGGTGGGAGGGCAGCAGTGCAGTCCTACCTCCTTGTGTTTGGTAGCAATAATCAGCTTTTTTCCTAAATCAGCAATAATCAGCATATTTACTAAATCACCAAACATATTTACTAAATCACTGAATGTATTTAGTAAATCAGCCAGCCTCTTTGGGAACAACAGCCCCCAGGTGGTTTAATGGATGGATGAAATTAGTAGAAAGGGCACAGCATGCCATAGTCCCCCTCTGCAGATAGGCAGGAGCTCCCTTTGCCTCTCCCGGTGCAAGCATGGGGTTGGAGGCTGGCAGCAGTACATTCCCAAGGATGCTGCGGCCCGGGCAGTGCTGTGCCGTGGGTCCCCCGTGGGATGTGCAAGCAAGCAGCCCTGTGGGTCCTCCCGCAGGTGGACGAGCAGCTGTACCAGCTGCAGCATGAGAGAGCCGACCTCCTGAAACGCATCGATGAGGACCAGGAAGACCTGAACGAGCTCATGGCAAAGCACAAGGCTCTGATTGCCCAGGTAGGAGCCGGGGCAGTGGAGGCTGGGCAGCATCTCCCTCCCTGGAAGGGTGCTTGAAAAACTTGCAGCCTCTCTGAGAGCAAGCAGGAGTCCCCATCTGTGCACAGCAGGGTGGGGACCCCAGGAAGCAGATGCTGTGATGAGAGGAGAGGATGGGTCCTGGCTCCGGCTCCTCTCACCCGTAGTTTTGAGTAGTCTTTCAAGAGATGTCTTGGCTTTTATTTCAGTAGTTGGGAAATCCTACAGCATCCCCATCTGGATCCTTTTCTATTCTTTGCTTCACTGTTTTCTCACGCAGAGCTTAAAAAGTGCTGACAGACAGCCCTGGGGCTTTCTGCACAATGTCCAGACTAAGGCAGGCTCTCCCAGAGGATTGTACCTGGAGCTGAGGGACCCCAAGGCTCCCAGTGGAGCAGCGGTAGGCTGGCAAGACTGACAATTCACAGTCTGGTGCCCTTTGCAGTTGTGTTATGGAGCTGGGAGTCTGTATCTGAAAGGACCCTGAGGACAGAAATGACCTTGACAATAAGGTTTCTTTCCTGATCTACAAATACCTGTTTCAAAAATTAGGAAAGTTGCATTGAGTCGGGAGAATTAAGCTCCTTCAGTCCAGTGCAGGAGTGGCTCACTGTTTCAGTAGTAGGAGGCGCAGGCATGAGCCAGCCTTTGGCACCTTGCTCTTCGTGGCGTGTGCCCGCTGCTCTGAGCCCTCAGGTCTTCTCCCACTACTACGCTTTCTCCTTCTGCAGTCGGCAACTGATATCGCTCAGATCCGGGAGCTGCAGACGCAGGTGGAGGATGTGAAGAAAGAAAAGCAGAGCCTTCAGGAGAAGGTAATTCCTCCCCAGCCTGTAGCACCCGGAGCTGAGGAGCGAAAGCCATCTGGGGGTCCTCTGACATCTGTGTCTGGTGCATCGCTGGTGCCACTCATGGATGCCATGTTCTTGTCTGAAATTAGTCCAAGTCTCTACCCTGGTGGTACCAAGCCATTTCTCCTTTGTAAAACGGCCAGGTTCCTCCCCTCTTCCTGATGTGCTGTGTGTGCCCCTGAGAGCAGCACGGTGCAGAAGCCACTGTCTGCCCACTGCATGCCCGCAGCCCTGACCCTACAGGCAGGATCGGGCCAGGAAAGGCTGTGGGGCTCTGCCGGCAATGGCCTTGGGCTGGAGAAAGCATTCCCTGGCAAGGGTCTCGGGATGGAGAGCCCCACTTCTCTCTTCTCCCTTCCTGAGCTGCTGGTGCCATGGCCGGAGGGGGTGTGTGCCGGCGGGTGCTCTGTTGCCTCACCTCTGTGGCTGCACCAGCCCTCCTGGAGTGCATGGATTTAATTTTCAACACATGAGTAATCCC
Source organism: Elanus axillaris (assembly GCA_026212715.1). NCBI lineage: Eukaryota > Metazoa > Chordata > Aves > Accipitriformes > Accipitridae > Elanus > Elanus axillaris. The sequence continues at coordinate 14,449,278 of JANZLQ010000092.1, read as the reverse complement.
ATTAACTTAAGTGCTTTACTGGAGCGTAGCTAAGCTTCCCAGGAATCAGAAGCAGGACTTGCTCCCTCTGAGGTGGAGCAGGTGGTGCTTTAGAGATAGGCCAGATAAAAGAAAACAAATTCCCATAGTTCTAGGTCAAATACAAAACCTGAACCAAACTTGTACTGGGATCACTAAAAGGGCAGTTTGCTTTGGAGATCTCGGTGTAATGGCTGAAGAAACAGCTTGGTCCAGGCAGCTTTCCACACAGGGGTAAACTATGAATTTTCACACCTGCTGTTCTCAAGGACTTTGTGAGAAGAGCAAAAGAGACCCAGAAAGAAAGGAAAAGAGACCCAAGAAACATCTTGCCAGCACGTTATTCATTCAGAGATGCATGTTCGTGACATGCATTACTGTGTGGTATTAACAGCAGGGAATCATTCAGGAAGCTGAAGGCAATGCTTTTCCATAGTGCCCTTTCACCTCAGGGGCCATGAGAAGTCCTCGGTGCAGGTCACATCAAGGCAAGGAACCAGTGGGGGATCTGCAAAAGGGACAGGGAGGCGTTTGTATGGGACAGGGGCCTGGGAAGTGCTAACGCAGCCCGTCCTCTCCCAGCTACATGCAGCGCAGGCAAGAGTGGCGCGCCTGGAGCAGTGCCCAGCCGAGCGCTCCATCGTCAGCCAGCAGGAAGCCCGCATCCGTGACCTGGAGAGCCAGCTGGACTTCCAGGCTGTGCAGATGAAGCGCTTTGAGGTACCAGCTTTTCACCGCTTGCAGAGGGGATGTGGAGTCCCGGGGAGATGCAGCTTGCTTGCAAAAGGTGGCCACAGCAATGCCACTGCCTCAGCTTTGGGGGAAGAAGCACCCAGGAAGGGGTGGGGAGGGTTGGGGGGGGGTCTTCAGCCAGCTCTCCTCTGCTTGTGGGCAGTCCATATAGTTCATGCCACTGCCATTATCTAGACATGCTTTACTGTGGTAGTTGTTGAAAGCCAACAGTGGGCCCAGAGCTGTAAACACCTGGAGGAATATACAGTCCCTGCCTCCGGACACAGAGCACAGTGTTTGCTGACCACTCAGCACATCCATCACAGCGCCTTTCTGACAGGCATCCCTCTGCTCTGCCATCATCCAGAAGTCAGGACGTCAGGCTCAATGGCAATATTTCACTGTCCCCTTTAATCAGCATGTCTACTGGCACCCCGGGATATGTTTTTACTGTCATTGTTCCCCAAGTTGTGCTGCACAAATGAACCCAGCCCAGGGGTGAAGGAAGATGCTCTTGTGCCCCCAAAGCAGCAGCTGGCTCTGTGGGAGCCCTGGGGGATGCGGTGTGGGCCTGGGGGATGCTGCTGCATGTTGTGGTGGGTGCAGAGTTGGGTGCAGGGATGGGCTGGGGACACTGGGGTCTGCACTCACTGCAGGCAGCTGCCATCGCTTGCAAGGTTTCAGGGTGATGCTTGATAATTAGAACAATAGTGACTGGCTCTGTGGTGTGAGTCTGGGAGGGAGCGCTGTCCACATCGCTTGATGCTCGTGGAGAGCTTCGTAACTCCTCACCTCCATCTCCCTTGCTTCATCTCACACCCTCCTCCCCAGGTGCTGGTGCTGCGCTTGCGAGACAGCATCATAAAGATGGGTGAGGAGCTGGAGAAGGCGGCCGAGTCGGAGGCGCGGGAGAAGGAGAGCACCAGGTACTACCAGAGGAGGATGGAGGAGATGAAGGCTGACATGGATGAGCTGGTGCAGAGGGAGCTGGAGTCCAGCCGTCGGCGTGTGGAGCTGGTAAGGGGGTGCTGCCCCCGCAGCTTGCAATGCCCCAGGGCCACAGGGAGCGGGGGGGGGTTGCTGCTGCTGCTGCAGGTTACCCCTCTGTAACCTGCAGATTGGCGTGAAGGTCCCAGAAAAGTAATTTTCTTTGTGGTCCTTTGTGTGCTCTGTGTTTGGGGATGGAGCTGGCCAATTTGCTGTTAGCTGGCCCCCACGCAGGTAAGTTGTGTTTCCTGGGCTGCTCTCCCATGGCTGCCCTGGGTCTTGCTAATGTCAGGGTGCCAGGCTCAGCTTTGGTGAGCGGAGCTGGGGAGTGCTTGGAGAGGCAGCGAATTGCTTTTGCATCCCTCCACAGCCCCAAACCATTGACCTGATGATGTTATTGAAGCACCTTGTGTTTCATTCCTCCTTGGCTGGGCTGGCAGCCTGGGCAGTCCCTCTTTTGTTCAGGGAAGTTTGTTCCAGGAAGGAGGTTGCTTTGCCTGCTTAGCTCTATGAAATGCTGAGAAGTTGCTCAGGTCATTCCTGCACCGCCTTGTGCTGGTTTTCCTCATGTCGGGCAGAACCACAGTGGTGATGCATGTTCCCCTGGCATGGGCGAAATGCCCTGTCCCCCTGCCAGCCCACTATGTGCCGAATGCCAGTCGTGTGGCTTGTTGTGCCGGGGCTCATCCCAAGTGCCAGCTCCTTATGGTGCTCCTGGCTTTGCCAAATAACCCCCGTGTGGCGTGGCAACATTAGACAGTGCCAACAAGCAGCTAACCTGCTCTGTGTGCGCAAAGCCCCAACCGGATTTGGAGTACGGCGAAAACAGATTCACCTTCATTTTACAGTATTTTACAAGCATCTCTTTTCATGTTGTTTTTTTCCAGTAAACAAAAGGAAAGCCTTGCTTCCAAGCAATAATTGAAAGATATTGCATTTCTGCTGGCAGTGGAGCCACATTAGAAGCAGTTATTTTATCAATAATCTTTTATTTAACAATCAAGGAGATTTCAGCATTTATTTTGCCCTGAGGCTGCCAGCATTTCTGAAGGGAATGGTGCTTTAGTGTGAATTATTCCACATACTCTGCCTGCGCCATGAACAGGCTTTGTCCTTGCTCTGCCAGCCTGAATCCTACATGCTCGCACACAGCTCTGGCTGCTGGGACACCCTCCCCCGGGCACAAAACGAGTCTCCCCTCTAGGCTGGAGTTGTGCAGCCATTGATACTCTTCCGAGTCATGAGATTTTAAAATGAGAGGCTCTGCTGGGTGCGCCCTGTGTGCCCACAGCCCCAGGCGTGCCGGGCAGCTCCCTGGGCAACAGGGCTGCCTGCTGGGCTTGCAGCAGCCCATGGCGGGGCCAGATCCTGCTGCTTTCCCTGCGGGTGCCGAGTGAGACACGACTTCAGTTGCTATGATAACTGTGTGTTTATCACAGCTTTGTTAGAAACGCAATGTTTTGGAACACAGATGCGCTGTCTGTTAGGATACGGGTGGGTTCTTTTAACTGTATTTTTGTATTTATGCATATATTTTTGGAAGCTTTTTGAATGTTTCATATGGGGATGTGAATGATGTGTGTAGCAAGATACTTGGCCTTCTTATCACGCTTCTGTTCTCACAAATGAAGTCTGCAAAGAAGTCTGAAAGGGATTTTAGAGGCACCTCCCTGGAATAAGACACAAAACCTCATAAACAGACAAACTCATAAGCCAATACTGAGGGGTCTGGGTTTATCCGGACACCCAGACATTTGGGGTTATATGGCATCTGCTGCAGCGGGGGCAGGAGGAAGGAGCCAGGCAAGCCCTACAGTGGGTGAGCTCCTCCAGACACATCACATCAGCCCCAGGTTTCTCCCCGCTGGCATGCGATGACTGGTCGGGGTGATTGCTCCGCGGGAACCAAGGCTCCATGGGCACGGCCACATTGGGAGCCAGGGGCTGCTGCGGTGTTCCCTGGGAGCAGAGGCATTCCTCCAGATTATGTGTACCCTTAACAGCACTTAAATAAAACATCGCGGGAGAGCTGTGATCACAGAGCCCAGCCGTGCTTGTCGAGAGGCTGGTGGAGAGCATCAATAGTTAATAGAAAGCCACTTACGGCTCTGCTCCTGTTAAATCCCCCATCAATTATAAATACTGCATGAATTATTCACTTAACATTACTTAAGTCATGGTCTGCACCTAACAATATTTTTTTTTATTGATTTAAATAAGCAGTTGCAAGGTTGTGGTCTTGCCATACACTGTCAGGGTTTAAGCGTTGCATTGAAGGGACAAATTAATTGTACAGATTGGGTTAGAAATCCCATCTTAATTCCTAAGGGTCCTAAGAGCTGTTGCTTGTATATAAGGTATTTTATTCTCACAGCTCATATTTATCAGTGGTGGAGGCACTTGAAATCCTGTCCCACCATCCTCGCACCTTTAGCCAGGCTCAGGACAGCTATTTTCATCCCTCCCTCATTTTCAACCCAGCTTTGGGCAGTTGGGAGGCAGACTCATGCCATTCACAGGCAGCTGGGAAAATCCTGCAAGAAGCACGGATGGGAGCTGGAGAGCTGGATGCCAGGCAGATGGCTCTGCCTTATGAATTTTGTAAGAAGAATGGGTTTTGAACGCTTTCCAAGCCTGGTGCCATTGCAGCGAGGGAGGCATGTTTTCTAACGCCGGGGGTAGTACTTGGCCCTGGTTGTCTCTTTTTGCTCTGGTTCCATGTACTGGATTTCCTCCATGGAGCTGTAGCTCCTCTTCCAATAAAATCTGGATCCCAGCCTGCAACAGCTCCTCGTTTCTCAGCTGCTGTGCTGACACCCTGAGCTTGACAGGCTAGACCCAGCCGCCTGGTCTCCTTGGGCCACAGCAGAAACTGAGTCATAGCGAGAAGTGAAAGATAAATTTCCAACTTAGAGTCAGTCTTGGCGAGCTTAAAAACAAGCCCTGGCCCTTTCACTCACTGTGCATGCAGGCACGTTCATGCTTGTCCTGATATAAGAGTCCCCTGGTGCAGCTGCCTGCCGTGGCGCAGGGAAGGATGGAGCAGGGGCTGGGACCTGGCGTGGGGCAGGGCTGCGTGGGGTGGTGAGCTGCCACCCCTGTGGCTGGGACCTGGTCACTGCCTGGGATTTCCCTCCTGAGGCTGCTGTTCGGGCAGAGTGGTGCTGGGTGCTGGGCACAGCTCCTGGCTTTGGTGCTCTGGAGATGATGCTGGAGATGGGTAGATGGTCCATCGTGAGCATCTGGGAGACAAGCGTGTGTTTGCAAGAGGCCTCGTCTCAGCTGCTTTCCGTGTTCACAGCCATCACTAAAAGCCCGGGGCAGGGGCAGGGACAGGGATGCTGCATGAGGACCTTGTCCCGTGCCTTGCCTTTACAGGGCTGTTTTCACAGAGCTTCTGGCAGAGCATCTCCCTCCTTAACTGTGGGTTGGCTGCAGCAGAGGCGGGAGATACGAGCTACTAACAAGCCAGGATGGACTAATTCACATTTTAGACAGTAATTCTTTCAGTAGGTGCCAAGCAATAACTAAAAAGCTTTAAAAGGCTCATGTTTCTGTAAGAGGGTACCTACGGCTGTGCTGCCGGTGACTGAACTGCCTGTACAGCTTGGATTTCACAGGAGAAATCAAGCGGCTGCCGGAGGCTGGGATGAGAGCTCAGGGGTGGGAGCTCAGCCACAGGCAGGAGCCCCGGGATCCCTCCTGCCCCGGAGAGCCGGGTGCCTCCCACCCAGGTGGGCTGCGCCGGGGCACCTTCCTGGGGTGCTGGGGGAAAAGCAGGGGCTGATCCTGCTGGGATGAAGCTGCAGCTGGCAGAGGCACGTGCTGGGGAGCCAGCCGGACTCGCTGCATCTCCTCCAGCCACCCTGTACTGCCGGGCAGCTCTGCTAAACTCCTCTGAGCCCCCGCTGCTGGGGCATGCCAGGGATGGAGCTTGCAGGTTCTATCTTAAAATCAGGATTCTTTAATGAAGCTGTGAAATTCATCAGCATAATAATTAACTATTTTTACTGAAAACCGAAGTTCAGGTGTGAAGATATTCTTTGCAGTTTATGTTTTTTTAAAAAAGGTGAGAGTCACAGTGTAAACAACCTTTTTTTCTGGTTCTTCTGATGGCAGATCTCCTTTGTAATGCAGCAGCCCTGTTATCACCACGCAGTCCAGCATGCTGTAGCAATTACAGCCTGATCTCTGATTATTTTTTTTTGTTGTTGTTTTCATTTGCAAGCTTTAAAGATTTTTTGGCTCTTTCAGTGAACTTGAGAAGTGAAGTGGGAGCTGTTTATGCCTCCAGCCGGGAATGCCACACTCCCACCCAGGCAAACCTATAGCTCCCAGCAGGGTCCCAGCCAAACCCTCTGATGTCTCTGCAGCTCTCGGCCCCAGCACTGCCTGCTCCCGGATCTTTCCGAACTGCTGTTTTCTTTAAAAGCTAATGACTTTGACGAAGTGTAATGACAATTATCATCAAAGGGAGCCAGTCCTTAGAGGTGAGGTTGGGTGATGGAGGAGCTGCAAGTGAAAACTCGACCATATACACACTAATTAGGCCTGTTGTACAGCAGGCATGTGATTTCTGGTTTGCCATTAAAGAAGTAAATTCTTCAGGAAATCATCAGCACTTGTGGCTGCTCACACCAATTACCAGTAACACTGGTGTCTGCAAGTGCAGAACAACTGCTTGCTCCATCTCACTCCAGACTTCAAGCGTGGAAATTTTGTCACTTCAAACTTTCTGAAAACCTGCGAGTTAATTACTTAATTAAAAATAATAATGATTGATGAATACTGCAGGTGTACGCTAAATTATTCAAATAGAAGCAATCCAAATTGGACTAATTAGATTACACTTCACTTCGGATGGATGGGAGCTTGCAAAGGTTATGTTGTGACAGCAGAACCACAACAAAAATAAAAGACAGCGATGAGGATGCGGTGCTGGATGCTCTGTGGTGCCTGCCTTGACATCCTTTAGAGTCCCATAAATTATTTCGCTACTGTTTTTGCTTAGTTCTTTTTAACTTATCTTCAAATGCCTCTGAGACAAAATTAGGTGAAAAAGAAGCTCTTAAGGAAAAGAGATTTTAGAAATCCTTTTCCAGAGACACAATGAAAACGAAGCCAGGATGTGGAGAGATGGGGGCATGAAGGGGCAGGAGGCAGGGAGCTGCCAGTGGAGATGTCCCCTCTGCCCCTTTCCAGGTGGGTTCTGGCCAGGGGCTGAATCACCTCCGGCTGCCTGCTGGTGCCCCTCACACTGCAGGCTGCCCAGGGCTGGAGCATCTTTTTCTGGCCGTTGGAAAAGACTGCTGCCGATCCTCAGGAGGAAGCCCCAGCGGTCTGGGGGCTGCAGGGGCTTTGGGCAGGACAGGTGCTGAAGGGCTGTATGAAATGCAAGGAAAGGTGGCTGGCAGGCCAGAGCTGCTGCTGAGCACTTGGCTATGACACTTGCAGTAGGAATTGATTTTTTTGCAGTTTAACTCGTGTTATCAGGGTCTTTCCAGCATGGATGTGCAGCAGCATCCTCCTGTGAGCTCCCCTGGGTGAGGGCAGGAGTCTGGGTTGTGAGTACCAGCATCTTGGCATGGATTTGCTTTATGCTGACTGTCGCCAAGCGAGCTCCCGTCCCCCTTGTCTTGAGAGAGCCTTTAATTCAGGCTCCCTGTCAGCAGAAGTTAACCTCAGCCTTCTAAAATAAATACTTTTGACCTGCCAGCAGACTGGTGCCATGAGGTTTTGGGAATGCTGTGCTCTGGGGCGATCTGTCTGCCAATAGATACACTGTGAATGGGAGAATCTAATTTGGAAATGTATGCACAACCACATATTTTATTTATTGATTATAAAATATACATCAGCTGGGGGTTCTGAGCTGGTCAGGCTGGTTTCTGCTGTGTGTGACTGACTGGTTTGGTGGAAGGAGCCAGATCTGCTGGTGCCAGTGGGGATTGGAGTTTAATGGCAGAGGATGCTCTTAAGCCTGTGTAGCAGAATTGCTCTCGGCCACAGTTTGGGAAGCTGGTGCACCTTTCCCTGGGCTCACAGCTGGTGCCACGTCCCTGTATCTCACCAGGCTCCCGGTGCCATGGCCAGGTGCATGGGCAGGTTCCTTGCTGGCCAGGAGGATGGACAGGGTAGGACTGCTCCAAACCGCTGCAAGGCAGGAGAGAAATTAGCGGAGCTTTTCAATGAAAAATCAACATATATGTGAAGCAAAGGATCGTTAGTTTTGCTTCTCCAGCTCTGGTTTGTGGCAGTAGCTGTAGCCCCTTTCAGGAGCACTGGGGCTTCTTGCAAGTCTGGTATCGGCTGCTTTGCAAGAGAGAAGGCAATGATCCTTGCTTCTCCATGGGAGGAGGGAGTGGGCTTCCAAGGGCTGATGGAGACCCTTTTGGCAGGGCAGTCCTAAACCCGGACCCTTCCCGGCCAGCAGCTCTGGGCTCCTGCGGGGCAGCCCCGGCACTGCTCCTGGTGTGCTGTGGGCTGGCAAGAGCAGCCTGGCTAAGGTATACTTGTGTGGTTGGGCATGAAATCCACCCGTGGATCAGTTTGCCGTGCAATGCATATTAGATCCCTGTGGAGGCTAAAGAGTAGAAGAAGAAATCTCATAAACAGTTGGAAAACTGGTGCCTTACTCCCCAGGCATTGTGCAGTGTGAGGGCAGCTCTCCAGCCTTCACTCCCTCCCTGATTAGGTAGAAAGGACTGACTCCTCTGGCAGCCGATGCCTTATAAGACCCATTTGTCAGTGCGGCTCCTCTGATTGCAGGTCCCCCAGCAGCCGTCCGGGTTCCCCATCAGTAGCAGCATGTGGGCATACCACCAGCCGGAGCATGTGGGCTCCAGTAATGGGCCATTAATTATGAATAATGCAGGCAAAATGACATGCAAGTCACCTTTCATCTCCCCAGGTCCAGCCGCAGCACGGGATATCACTCTGGTCCCCAGCAGCCTCTCGTTCGGCACCGTATGTGGTATCTCAGGCGAGGTGAAGGGCAGCGGCTGGCTGGCTCCAACCGTGGCCGAGTCCCAACATGCAGGGAAGCCGGGAAGGGGGAGAGCAGGTCCCTTTGTCCATAGGCGAGGTGGAGCTCTGCCGAGACTGGAGGTGCTGGTGGGGTGCAGCGAGGCCGTCGCCTGGTGCCTCTGCAGCCCAGCGATTTCCTTGGCTGCCGGCTGCTGCCCAGGGTGGGGGAGGACAGGCTCATCCTCGGGGTCCGGTGGGATGGGGAGAGGGCATGGCTGCGGGTGCACCACTGCTCGCCCCGCTCCGTGCTGTTTCTCTCCCAGGCAGTGCCCCTGCTTCAGCAGAGCCACATGAGCAGGCGGGTCATGACTTTTCTCAATAAATACATTCTCCCCCTTTTTTTCCCCCTTTTCTGCTCAGAAGGAACAAAAAGCCAGCAATGCTCGGCAGTTCATCCTCAGTGAGGATGTAAAGTTCAGACCAGTTACTGTATTAAAAGGGAAATGCTTCTTGCATTTACATTTAGATTGAAACAATGTGTGTCAAAGGTGCCTGATAGCTCCCTGGGATAGCGGTGGCCTGATGCTGGGACCGTTCTTGTCAGTTCACATTATGAAGATAGTTTTTTTGCATTTGAAATTTAATTATATTGACAGAATTATTGCCTTCCTTGAGACAATTGCATGGTACAGAGTAAAACATAAAGTGCCTCTGTGCACAAGATCCGGGATTGAGCGCTGGGACGGGTGGGACATGGAATTCACAGCCTCCCCACCGCAGCACTGTCGTTATGAGCACAGGACTGATCAATGTAGCTGCTCTGTGGCTCCGTAAGCACAAGCCTTTCTATTTTGCACTGATTTGAGCCCAAAATGCTGAGCAGCACATTTACTTGGAGCATTTTCCCTCGCTCTGCTGCTGGCCTGGCCACAGCTCTGCCAGCCTCCTCCTCCTTCTCTTCCTTGCTGGCTGCAGCATCCTCAGGAGCTGCAGATGGGCTGAGCACAAGCTGAAAGGCAGGGCACAGAAATTGAGCAGTGCTGTTTCTCTTCCCCACATCTTGCTGGAGATTTATATCCCCAGAATTCACTTTACAGGAACGCCTGAGCCCCAAGAGCTAAAATTCACTTTCCGCATAGACTCATTCAAGTCAGTCAGTAGAAAGCAAGCATGGAGCAGCCACAGATTCTGAATGTGACTGGTGCTTTCCTCTGCATTCAATCAGCCTGGGTACCGGGGCTGATGGTGGCAGTGATAGTACTTCTGCTGGAAGGAGCCTGTTTTAACAACATTGTTGTACTTGAGCAATGTCAACTCTCATTAAGAAACAGGTATTTTCGGGCTTACATTCAAATTGCTGCTCAGGTGGCATGTGGGCAGGGGACCCCAAGGTCACCCATAGTGCGTAAAGCCCATGGCTGTGCAGTCCCCAAAATCATGCCGGTGTCCTGCACAGCCCCCTCCTGAGGCTGCCGGCTCCTCCCTGCCACACAGTGTGGGTTCCATGGACCGTGGGTGCCCAGGGACTGGAGCATCCCTGGGGGGAGCCGGGCTGGTGCCCCAGCTCAGCAGCATCAGCCCCGTGGTGGTCCCATTGCTTTAGGCACACCCATGGCTGTCATGCAGAAGGCAGCGGGGCCAGGGGGACCCCACCAGCTGGGGGGACCCCACCAGGCACCAGGACACACTGTTTGCTGCTCTCCCAGCTGCACCCAGATTTCATTTGTCAGTGGCCAGAGGAAGAGGGGCTGGGGTGCCAGGAGGGGTGCATGCCGCTGGGTGCCTCCCTGCCTCCCTGCCAGTCACTGTCAGGTTAATAATAGCAGAACGGAGGAAAGGAATTAAACGCAGCCACCGAACTATATTTAATTTGCACCATATCCTGCAGATGAGGAACTAGTTCAGTAGAGGCTCTTATCAGGCTGTTTGAAGGGTTGAGCTCTTTATCTAGCATTTGTTTTACTGCCTGGTCTTGTGGTTGTATATATCTGAATACAGGCACATGGCCAGCCAAAACTTGGGGTTTGCTTCCCTTGGGCTTTTCTTTTCTCAGAGGTCAGTGTTTCACTGTGTGCCCCCTCCTGAGCTCCTGGCCGCTTGCAGGGCCTGCCCTGGTGTGGGGGGCATCTCTGCTGCCTGGGCAGTGGGCCATCCTCATGTGACTCAGAGCACTCCACAGCGAAACAGGTCCTTTCCACCCTCTGCATTTGCCTGAGTTGGGAGGGAGGCAAAGGGCTCAGAAGCGCTGAGTTTCAGAAAGCTTCTTAGCAGCGTTAAGGTTTTCACTAATGCCGGTGTCTTTCCAGAAGCAACTGTGACGCTGTGCAGCCCGAACTAGGATATTTCTTTGCATGTTTTTATGAACTGAAATGCTCTTCCCCTCGGGCCCGCACACCCGGTGATCCCAGGGCTTTCATTATTTACTCTGACAGTCTGCCGGCTCCTGCGCCACGGCCTGTCGCAGCCCGTGCTGCAAATCATCTCTCACCTTGTCACCACTGAGATGGCAATTTTACAGCTGGCAGCCTCAATCACAGTGAATTTGCAGCTCTCGCTCACTCTCCTTCTCTCTCGGCCATGTGACAGTTTAGAAAACAGCACAAAGATTTCCTTCCTAGCTGAAAGGACTTGGAATCCAATGAGCATGGTGGTGCTCAGCTGTGGCAGGCGGGCAGTGCTGGGTCAGCATCCTTGGTGCACCACGAGGCCACCTGGCTGTGGGCAATGCTGGGTCCATGGAGCCATCCGGGTTGTGCCACTCATCCAGCTTTTTGTCCCTGTAGTTTAAAATATGAATTGAGTTTCTGGTTTTCCTTATCAGCTCCAGTGGTTCTGAAAAGGGCTTTGCTTCCAAGCAGGTGCACAGTAGGTGAGCGTGGAGGAGCAGCCCCGAAAGTCCCAGGAGCATCCCTGTGGTCTGTGCCCTGCTCTGTCCCCAGCAGGGACATGGTGCTCTCACACCGGGTGCTTTTACATGTTCCACACAGGGCAGGGGGGGGTTAATGTTTAATATCAAATTTACTCATTTGGTATATTGGCGTAACATTCTGATTTATCAGAGCGATACAGTGGTCTACTGAAATTGCAGCATGGGCACAATGCAGGAACTGAACTGAGTCACTACACCGGTGCAATGCCCATCCCCGGGCTCCATGCCCTCACTGCCACGGTGCTGGGCATCCCCAGCTGCCAGGAAGGGAGGTGTGGGTTGAAGCCAGCTCAAGCCCATTGCTCTCTTCAAAGTTTGTTTTATTACTTGTCCAAGTTTTATTCTCTGTGTTGGACTGAGCCACGTATATGCTTCCCCCACACTGATCCAGCTGGCTCAGGAAGATACTACTGTCTGCTAATTATCTGTGGGAAGGCTCTTTGTACAACCTGATGATGCCCTAGTGCAGCCATGTGCCTAAAACCAAGGTCACCCTCCCCTCCCCGCAGTTAAGTTCAGTTTCTGCATGGTATTCACTGGTGGCTCCTTACAGTCTGCCCTGTACTTGGGATTTTTAACTCATGTCCTCTGGGCCTTTTTCCACTGTGGGAGGCATTGGTCAGTCATGGAGGGATTCAGCTTCATTTCCTTCTTTTCCTGTGTAAGATGAAGCTTGCGTTTTAGAAGCCATTGCATGTGCAGCAGGGTGCAGCGGCAGGTAGCAAGACTTGGCAGGGCACGGAGCACTGGGGTGGGGGGAGCTTTAGCAGACACCTCTCTGGCCTGCTCCACAGTCTGGGGTGCCATGTCAGGGTGCAGGCGCTGACCCGGTGCTGTCCGCGCAGGAGCAGCAGCTGTCGGAGCTGGCGGCGGTGCGGCAGGTCTTGCAGGCTGACCTGGGGACCTCCATCCGGCGCATCGCCGATCTGCAGGTGGCCCTGGAGGAGCTGCGGTCCAGCGATGAGAGCGATGCCGAGAGGTGAGGCGAGGAGCGCCGAGGGCTGCTGGGGCTGCAGAGGGGCAGACTCAGGTGCTTTGTGGTGGGGAAGGATGCTGCACTGTGCAAAGGCGATGCCAGGGTGGCTGTAGCTGCACGTTGGCATCCTCGCATGTTTTCGCTGCAGCAGCATGTGTTTATGAACAAGGAACTTCATGTTAATGGAAAGCTTCATGAAAAAGTGTCACCCTTAAAATTGTACTGTGTGGCCTAGCTTAAAGTAGGCAAAAAGGGGTGGAAATACCCCATTCACAGAGCAAGCTCCTGGCCCTCACAGCATGGTGTGCTGCTGTGCATCAGTGGGTGCCCCAGCACTGGGTTTATTGATTGAAAATCCTGCACTTTGGTAGGCCATGGGGGCTGGAGGAACCAGTGAAGCTGTGTGGATTGGGTAGAGGATTTTACTGGGAAAAAATGGGAAAAAAATTCCAGTGGATTTTTCAGGTGTTATTTCTGCAGCCCTCCAATTTTCCCCTCTGCTACACTGCTAAAGGGGCATTGTGACAAATGGAGACAAAAAAGATAAATGCATTTAAAAAAAAAAAAAAAAAGCAGAGATGTGCTTGTCATCATGCCATGAGAAGAGATTTTCTTTAAGTAATGATTAAACCAGGGCAGGGTGAGTTAGAAACCATGAGCTCAGAAATTCGCTCCTTCATAAAACAAAAGGGATTTCCAATACAATTGACGCATTAGCAGAAGGTGAGCAGCACTTCCTGGCAGGGACGTCCACAGCTGCTGTGTGCAAGAAAAGCAGTGTATTTTGCTCCCTGCCCTTTGCCAGCGTGGGCACCCCGGAGCTGTTCTGTGACTGCAAATGCAACAGATGCTGCAGCAGCACCCATCTCTGTGATGGGGGGGTGTGCACTCGGGTCCCTTTTGCAGCCCAGGGCCTGACTGGTGCAGGGAGCAGGTGAGGAGAACTTTAGCCATGCAGCGTGCTGGGAATGGCCCCACTGCTGCCATAGCTGCAGCTCTGCTCGGGCTATCAGGGGGGTTATGTTAGCTGGGAAGGTTTTTTCTCGCGCAATGACTTTGAGAAGGCTGTGCGAGCCACCAGCAGTGCCGTGGCTGACTCTCTCTTTTTGTCCCTTGCAGCGTGCAGACGGCGCGGGAATCACTCTGCTCTGGGAAAGAGACGTGAGTGAGCCCTGGGGAGCTGCCAGCCAAAGGGCAGGAGCCTGCGCCTGCTTGTGTGATGGGTTATCGACCAGCAGCTGCCTGCAGCCTGCCGAGGGCAAGGCACGGATGGGCTCTCGGATGCACTGGCTTTGTGTGCCCCCATGCCCATCGAGCCACTCGCTTTCCCTTTGAGATCTGGCTGTTAAATCAGTGGGATGCTCTCGCTCGTCCAGGCTGCACTTTGAGAATATGAAGCTGATCCTTGGCTTTGAAGGAAAACTGATATCCTAGAGGATTTCATCCACTGCAGCTGGTCTGGGGGCTCCTGGCAGGTGGCAGGGGTAGCTCTGTCCCTGGGGGAGCCCAGGGCTGCGTAGGGCACAGTGGGGTACCTGGGATCACACTGGCTCTGTCACTGCAGCTCCAGTCCTGGGGCACTGCTGGCAGCAGTGATGTTTTCCTGCCCACCAGCTATAGGGCACTTATAAAAGCATGAGGGAAATAATAGTTAATGGCAGCAGCAGTGGCACAAGGACCAGGTTGCCTGGAAAGGTTTGTTTTATCCGATCTGTGCTGGTGCCACAAAACAGAGCAGAGCCCACCAGCTGTTGCTGCCATTGCTGGAGCTGTGAAGGAGCCCCCGGTCTGTGCCCGGCCTCACCCTCACACGTGCTCCAGGACCCCTTCCCAGTGCCACTGGTCCTCCTGCCTGCACTTGCAGAGCTAACGGGTTCTCTTCTCTCCCCACAGGGATGCCTGCTCCAGCATCGGCTCCACGCTCAGTCTGGAGCCCGCAGAGAGCATCAAGTCCTGGCCAGGTTCATCCATGGGCTGGTCCTCCCCGGCGGGCGCCAGCATGGCCGGGAGCCTCTCCGTGCAGTCCGTCGGTGGCCGCAGCACCCAGAGCCCGAGGTAAGGGACACCCAGCCTGTCCCGGGCATGGCTGCCTCTGGCAGTGACAGACGTGTGGCTGCTCCCCTGGCATGGGGAGCTGCCACAGCTTTCCTCCAGGGAAACCGCAGGCGCTTGGTGCCAGCTCCAGCATCTTGCAGATGCACGGAGGGTAGAAAAATATCTTGCAGGAGCAAGCTATCACAAAGGTATTTAAAACCCGCCTGTATTTTTACTTTAAAAAAAGAAAGTGCAAGAGGCAGGAGTAGGCTGCAGGCAGTGCTGGTTTCCCAGCATTCAGGCGCACAAAAGTGGCAGCGGGCACCCTGCCCCATCAGGATGGCAAGAACAGCAGGCAGAGCTGTCAGCCCCAGCAGCTGCTCTCCCATCACAAGGGTCTGCATGGGCAGACGCTGCAGCCTGGCAGGCGGGTGCTGCCTGCTCTCCTGCCTGCTGCCTGCTGCCTGCCAGGGGCTGTGGCTGCTCGTGGCCCCTCAGATGGGGGAACACACGTGGAGCGTGGACCCCCTAACTCCCTCAGTGGATCTGAGCATCCCAAACTGCTGCATATCCTCACAGGCTCCCACGTGCTCTCTTTGGCTTTTACTTTCCCATGGGAAAAATAAAGTCACCCTTCATGGGTGATGGATCCCACGGCACAGTGAGGAGCACTGCCGTGGCACCACTGCAATGCCTGCAGCTGCTTGGGGACAGAGAGGCCCCCGTGGCTCATTAGGGGTGCTACAGAAGCCGGCCCAGGGATGGTGGGCACTTCGGCTCTGCTCCTTTCAGGATGTGTAGGAAGGAGCTCGCGGTGGGGGGTGGGGGGGACACGACACATGGTATTTAAGGTCAAAACGTCAAATCAAGGAAAGTAGTTGCTGCCATGCCAGGATCAGTGAAACGCTAGATGAAAGTCGCTACATCAAAAACATGCTTCAAGCAGTATAATATCCCTTGATGTATTCTCTAGAGATAATTTAAAGAGGCGATGCAGCCTATTTGCGGATTTGTATGCCATATGCTCGCCTTTTGCTGCTGAGGAAACAGTATGCATTTATACGGTTCTAATATAAAATATGTTAATTTTTGACGGTAATGCTAATGGGCTGTGAGGGAGTTGGAGACTGGCCCAAGCACTCACATGGCCAAACTGCCTGGGCTCGGCTCCTGCGGAGCTGCCCCGGGGTGCACGGCAGCAGGGCTGCCCGGGGCGCGGGATGTGCCCAGGCTCCCAGCCAGAATTGGAGCTGCCTCGCCCGGGCACACACTGGGGGGGACCCTCCAGCCCAGAGACAAACCCCCTGTCTTCCAACCATCCCTGGCACCGCAGGGTCACAGACAAACCAGTTCTGTGTGTTTCATGTGTGAAACAATTGCATGGGTTGAGTTTTGAAAAGCCCTGTAAATCAGGGTCTGGTGGCTGCATCTCAGAAGGGAGGTTGTGGGGACAGGGAATGGCATCGTGTCTCCTCCAAGGCTTTGGAGAGCAGCGA
The DNA here is from genome assembly GCA_026212715.1 of Elanus axillaris. Lineage (NCBI taxonomy): Eukaryota > Metazoa > Chordata > Aves > Accipitriformes > Accipitridae > Elanus > Elanus axillaris. The sequence goes on along the minus strand of JANZLQ010000092.1, from coordinate 14,433,140 downwards.
TGGAGCAGAGGTGGGAGCTTTGGGTCCTGGGGCCAGGAGCAGCGTGGGGCCAAAGCGGCTCCAGAGAGCATCATCCCCATGTAGGGAAGGTGGTTTCTCTATTTTGCATGCAAAGATCTGCAGAATGATAGCTTTGTAACAGACAAAAGCACGCTTTTTTGCATAATTTTGCATAATGCATGATCTGTGACATTGATTGCCACGGGTCGTGGTGGCAGCCAGTAGTGCACATGGGTGGAAAGACTGACCAGTTGAATTCAGGGTGGGCAGGGCTGGCAGTACCCTGCCTGCAGCCGTGGTGGGACCCCTGCCTGCAGCCCCCGACTCGGGGCCTCCCCACCACACTGCTTTCCTGGGGGTGGTGTATCGGGACATGCATCGCTATTTTCCCAGCTTTTCCCCCCATTCCCTCCAGAACCGGGGTGGGGGCCGGGCTGATGCTTGGCACAGCTTGCTGTGGCACCCACCAGCTCCCTGTTCATATGCAGGTCCACAGAGAGATGCTCTGAGCCGATAGAGTTTGATAGGGTTTGCAGACTGCCATTTCATTGCAGACATTAGTATTAAGCTCCCTGCGCTGATTCTGGCAAGATCTGTCCCTGCTGCATTCACCTGCTTTGTACAGTAAAATAACTATTACCAGAATTAATTTTCTGAAGAGCAAGTCCCCTGGCAGCACACACACTTCGGATATGTCAGAGCAGTTTGAAGTGGTCCATTGCTGATACAAGGCAGAGTTTAAGAACAGCTGGGCAGGGCTGGGACCTGCAGGGATGTGATGGATGGGAGCCCTGAGAGCAGCTGGCTGAGCTTGCTGGGACCCCACGCCCCACCCCAGCACCCATCAGGAAAGTAATTCCAAAGTACTGCTTAGGAGTCTTTGGTCCACATGACCCAACTCAGATGATAAATGAATGGTAGCAAATCAGGAGTTATGGCTAGTATCCTATTTCTGAGCTGAAATACACTGGATTTATAATAAAAGGGCAGGTATATAGGCTGGACTGACCATGGCCATTGTGAGAGGCAATTTGTGCCTAGACCTGGAAATAGCGTGACAATCTGCCTCCGTCTTGGGGGGTCATGAAGAGGCAAATTGCAAATCCTGGTGTCGTAGCTGTGTTTGGCTTCAGCTAATCTAAGATGGAAATATTAGAGAGGAGGTATATGAAATGCAAACAAACAGACGATGAGACTGGTAAGGTAATAAAAATGAGATCAGCGAAACGAGCTCTTCCTTATTAAGATTCCTTTGTCTTACACAAGTACCCAGTAATGAAAAATGAATCTTCCTAGCATTCGCTTCTCAGCACTACATATGGGATATTTGCTGAACAAACAGCTGCCAAAAGCCAGAGGAAAGCATAGAAGGCTGTTACCGTCAGTAGTGTACAGGAATGAGAGATTTGATTAACGTTTCCTTTAATTCTTTGCTATTTAAATGCTTGTATTAAATGTTGGCCATCAGGGCTAAGCCTCAATAAATACAGCACATTGCAGAGCTGGAAAAAACTATCAGGTTTTTTCTTAGGAAGCCATTTCAAAACTTTATGTATTTATTCTGTCCCTTGCCAGGCAGGTTGGGGTTGCATTGCGATGGAGGGGCTAATCCTGAGGTGCAGGCAGGCAATGGACCTGCAGCACAGGACCCTGCCTCTTGATTCCTGCATCCCATGGCACTGCGTCATCCACAGCCCCAGCATCACCCTGGCTTCCTTTCCCCTTCTGCTTTGGTTCACAAAATCAGGAGTCCAGGTCCCAAGGCTGGTGGGGATCTGACGCATTTATTTTTAAACATTATCGTGTCAAAAGCAAATCATTATATGGGAAACTGGGAGCTCTTCTGTAGATGATGGCGTGACAAGAAAATCCTCTTCTGACAGAAATTAGGCCAGTCTCTTTTCTCTCCTTGAAATGGAGTTATCTTGGCTTTATTTATGAGCTACCAGGAAAAGCATCGGAGCCACACTTTCATCCCTGGTCATGTGTTGCAATGCATGTGTGGATTTTATTGTATAAATTATTTCAACTAGCATAAGTGTAATCATGTTAATTGCTATGTAATCTTCACTAATTATTGTTGTATGTCATTTGCTTTGGTGTGAATGGCATATTGCAGAACTCTGTTTTGGCCTACAGATGCCTTCCGAGTTCTGCATCGGGCCCTGCTTTTTTGCCTTTGGCTGGGAAAAATCATCTTCTCTGATGCTGAGGCAAGGGGCAGAGTTTTGCTCAGTGACTGTTGCGTGCTAGCAGTCCTGTCCCCTGCAGCATCACCCACCACCAGGGCTGCCCAGGGCTCCCGAGGGTTATTCCAAGCCCTGGGAGTTATGTCGGCACATCAGCCGTTAGCCTGGGATTTATGGATGAGCAGAGGATGTTACAGGGTGGGACAGGACCATCTTGCGCGTGTGCCCTGCCTTGTGAGGAGTCTTGAGTATGGCCAAGAGAAGATCAGCCGTGATTTTGGGGTGGGGTTTTTTTGGTAGCCATCAAGGGACAGTTAAAGGAACAAATCATGAGGACGGGGTGCTGGTGCAGTGGTGTGGGGTGCAGCCACCGTGGCACAGCTTGACTGGTGACAGGAGACAGCAGCCCAGACTCCCCAGCCACGGCAGCCTGGCAGGATGCAGCAGCACCAGCTCCAGTCTCTGGGCTTGGTCTGTCAGAAACCTGTTGCATGGGAGAAATTACCTTGTGGTCCTCAGGCTCCTTTTGCAGAAAGTAATTAATTGAAATGGAGGTGTGATTTCAGTGCGCCCGTGGCAAGGGAGCAGGGGCTGCCTCCCTCACACGTGCCGGGGCACGCCGTGGCGGTGGCTGGTGCCAGGGTGGGCAACAGCTCAGAGGCACCATGGGAGGGTCTCCAGAGGTGGACAAAGCAGATTTTGGCTTCCTAGGAGGGGAAGCAATAATGGGTTCTGCTGGGAGGACCTGAGCGTTTTAGATGCTGGAAAGCAAGAGGAAAAGCATCAAAAGCAGAGAAATCCCTGCAGTGTTTCCCCACCGCGCGGTGCCTTTTTGCTGCTAGTGTAATCCCCGAGGAGCTTTTGCATTTTCATTTAAAACCCAATCAAGCCCTGCATGCACTTGCCAAGCAGCTGATGCTACTCAGTTAACTCACCACAACCCTGGCACCGGCCTGCCGGCACGGCACGCACTGACCATGGGCCGATGAGCTGTGACCAGAGAGATGTGGCTTCCCTGGGGGAACCAGCCCTTTCCCTGGTGTGTGTGGTTGGGTTTTGCTTAATGAATGCAACTAATAGGAACTGCTGGGAGAGACAAGGATGGATGGGATGGTCTTGGGCTTCAGCTCTTCTGCTGAAAACCAGGGCATGGAGAGCATGGGCAGGAGATGAGCCATTACACAGAGGTCCCTGCTTGGACCCCGGGGGCTGTGGGGCCTCAGCAGCTGGACTCGTACTAGCTGTGGGAGCTGGAGAAACAATCCCGTGTTTGCAGCTTTCACTCCATTTCAGGCTCTGAATATTTTCATAAAAATAGTAACTGTCCATCATGCTGAACAGGACAATAAATAGCAGTGTGTAAACCGTCTGTATTCACAGTCCATTAGTGTTTCTTACCTCTCCAGCTCACTTTTATCTCAGTCTTAAAAACCAAAGAAAAATATTGAAGCTGGCTGTTTAATTTATGAAAGCTGGTCATGCAGCAGTCAGTTTACAATATTATTTGGAAACATACAGAGTGATTGGAGCAATTTCCGTACAAATTCTCATGGAAGGATTACACCAGCTATTTAGGTAAGATACAATTTAGGATCTTAAAAACCAGCATTATCGAAATGTCTCAAACTATTAATCAGCTGCAACGCTTCGGCAAGATCAGGTGCAGCGGCATGGGGTAGCCCTGGAGGTTGCTGCATTTCAGGGAGATTAGATCTCCGGTTAATTCATTTTCCATTGAATAATCAAATGGTTTGGGCTTGTTTTATGAGCTGCAGGTGTGGCATGGCAGCGAATGCCTGGGCCTGGTGGGCACCTCTGTGCCCTGGGCTGTGCCGGCAGGCACTGGGGACCTAAAGCCGCTCCATTACCCCATTACTTCTGCAATCGCTTGCATTTGCCAGCCATGGAGTTTGTCTTCACCCTATCTCGGCATGTAAATTATTTCACGGGTCAGCGGAGCCTGGTCAGAACGGGTCCCACGCGGTGGCTAGATTATCCGCTCTCACCCTGTTCCCATGGCAACCCCAGCATTCCCGGGGCAGGATGCTTCATTACCGGTGATGTAAAACTTGACCACTGCTCCCGCACCTCGAAGCCTGCTGGCCTCCCAGAGATGTATTTATATTTAGGTTCTGCCGCTTTACTCTATGCTTCACTCTCTTTTTCCCTCCTCCTTTCTTCCTCAGACAAATTCACATCCCGGCAGCCTTCGCATTAAGGCCAATTCCAGGTCCCCCTTGGCTGAGCAATGCTGGGGGTATCTGCGAGTGGGGATAATCCGCTGGTGGTGCTGGCAGCTGCCAGCACTGGGTGCAGCCTTTGTCAAAACGCATTGCTCGCAGGCACCTACACTCCCCATCTCACCTGCAAGCGGCTACATGTGAGCAGCCTATAAATAGTAACTGGCTATCACTGATCTGAAGTGATGTACTAAGGAGAGACATGGTGCAGCTCTGCAGAGCACCTGCTTTGTTTCAGCCATGTCCTGGCAAAGAGGTCCTTTGCTTTTCCCTACAGTGGAACAGGCAGAAAATCCAGTTTTTCAGCCCTTCAAAACAATCTAGGTGCTTGGGGGGGTGAGGGTGGGTAAAGTGTCTCATCAGGGGCTTAGGGTCACCAGTGACACCAAGCCCACTGGTGACTGCAGTCCCTCCCCATCTCCGTGCATCAGCTGCACAAGGAAGGGGCCAGGCTTGCTGCAGAGAATCCCTTTCTGCAGCCTGCATGTGCCAGGTTTCGGCCTCTTGAGAGGGGCTTTGGCAGCTGAACAGGTACAGCATCAGCGTCCCTCAGTGCCCAAGTAGATGCACCCAAGCTCCTGTCCTAGCAGTGTGGGTGCTCAGTGCCATTGAACGCTTTGGGGAGGGACATGCAGGATTTGGGGGAAGGCAGGACCATGCCCTGCTCCTGCCATGCTGCCACCATGTCCTTGTCCTGCTCAGCGAGTAGCCAGTACAGGAGTGGGTATGGTGTCACCACAGCGGTCCCAGAGCAGCTCTTGCAGCCCTGTGGTGAGAAGCAGGAGTTAAATCAGGAAACCAGCTGGCTGGCAAGGCTCCTCCTGGGCATCATCTCCTGGCTGGCTGGCAACTTGTGCAGGTCCCAGCAACAGACCTGCTGTGTGCTGCTCTGCTCTCAGCACAGAGGGGCATGCCATATTATCATTATTATTATTATTGTTGTTGTTGTTGTTATTGTTATCGTTATTGTTACTATTGTTACTGCCCTTTCTGCTGGTCCACGTATGCACTCTGCACAAGCTGCAATCTTGGTAGCAAGAGCAACATGCTGCCTCTGCTGAGCCAACGCCATTCCAAATCTGGCACTGTGTTCTGGCTAAACCAACCCTGCAGACTGTCCATCAGCGTGCCAGGTGATGGCTGTGTGTTCTGGGGACAGTGTCCTGCTGTGACAGTGAAAAGTGTGGCTCCTTTTCAGTGAGCAGAGGTGGAGCCCACATGGTTTCTGCATCAGTCCTTGTTTGCAGGGTGAGGTCCCATCCCCACACATCACTTCTGTCAGTCACTCTGCAATGAGCAGCCCCCTGCCAGGTGTCATTTGCCTCTTGCAGTTCACAATCATTTTCCCTCCCCAGCAGCAGCCTGGGCAATAACATTAAGACGCATTTGGGGTGCTCTGTGAGCTGGTTTCATAAAATTTTAGTGAATAATCTTTGGCTTTGACAGAAATAAAATAAATCCTACTTATTTCTATAATCTATCAAGAAGAAAGGACATTTGGGGGTATGTGTTGGTTTGGCAGAGCTAAAGTCGATCATGCCACACACCCTGCACCATGGATTTAGCCGGGTTGGCTGACCTGGAGTTATTTAAGATAAAATCTTTGGGCCTTGCCCAACTGCTCAATGCAGCAGTGGGAGTTTATTCTGAGACTACCGTGCCAACACTGGCTTTTCGCTGCTCAGCCTTGTCATTGCCGACTGACATTACGGTCACTGGAAATCCCACAGCTTAAACTAACACCAATTTCTCTTGTTTAGGGTGAGCAGAGACATGAAGGAACAAGCACCAAGCCGGCCGGCTTCTTCCCGGAGCGCTGCCAGGTCTGTCGATGCTGCAGATCTGGGGACGATGGCAAGTCCCTTGCTCGGTGCTAGAAGACGGCAATACGGAAAACTTCCGGCAGATGAAGAGGAGCTGGAGAGCCTGAAAAAGCCCGCAGATAGGATAGGAGAGACATCCCCATTGGTGCTGCGGCGGGGGGGCTCCCCTGCCCTGGACCGGAGGTTCCCCAGCCCGCTGTCTCCGACGGTGCCGAGGAGGAGGGGGGTCTCTCCGGCAGCAGGGTCAGTGCCCAGCTCATCGGCCGCCCTCTCCGAGTATGTGGAGGAGCTGCGGCGGCAGCGGGGAGTGGAGCGGGAGCAAGGGCACCCAGCGCTGGGTGACACCTCTCCCCTCCCCATTTACCGCACCACCGGTGCTGCAGCCCTGCGGCGTTGCAGGGCTTTGCCGACGGCCGAAGATTCCCTGGGGAAGCTGGACGGGAATCAGCCAAGGGAAGGGGGAGCAGCAAGCGCCAGCCTCATGCGCTCCTCCAGCCTGCGGAGCATGGCCTCAGAGCCGGCCGAGCCAGCACGCTCTCCAGTGCTGAAAAGAGCATCAAAGTTTGGTTCCTACGATTCCCTCCTGCAGACCCTCGATGGCTCTGGCCGCTGCCTGAGCTCTTCGGCTGCGGGGATGGAGGTGCTGGGCATGCTGCGGCCGAGCTCCTGGAGAAGGTACCTGGAGCCATCGGTGGAAGATGTAGAGGTGGGAAGGGGCTCTGGGGGGCTCCTGAGCTCACCATCCAGCGACGGGCTGGGCGAGGGGAAGGGGAGCGACCCCTTCAGCTGGCGAATACCCACCCTCAACTATGAGAGGAGAACCAACGTTGACTTCGACGACTTCCTCCCAGCCATTCGCAAATCCCGCTCCACCAGCAGCCTGGCCAAGCCTGGGAGGGACAGAAAGGATGGCCACAGGCCCCTCACTGTCCGCTTCGAGGATGAGGCCATAGCGGGCAGCTCGGCGTCCTCTGAGATGAAGGGCATGGCCAAGCGCAGCCCGGTCCCCCGGGAGGACCCGGGAGACCTCTCCGACTCCTCCTCGTCCTCTGGCTCCCTCCTCTCCTCCAAGAGTGCTGACAGCATCAAGCGCCGGCCACAGCCCCAGAGAGGGGATGGGGAGGGATGCAGTGGCAAAGCCAGCACCCAGAGCAGTGGGACAAGCCGCCGGGCAGAGGCAGAAGGGAAGGAAGATGATGTCAGCAGCATCATGAAGAAGTATCTGGGAAAAGACTAAGGTAAATGTGCTGAGCCACTGACCAGCACCAGCTGGCAGTGGTGGCAGGTTTGTGGTGCTGGCCCCGGGCCACTGCCCCTCCAGCCCATACGGCCCCTGCGTCGATGCCGTGGAGCACATGGGGACAGGGTGCCCTGGGGTGTGTGTGGCACTGGGCTCGGGCCCCCCCTTTGCCCTCTCCTTGCCCTCTTCAGAGCTGCAGGGGCGCAGGCAATGGGGACGCTGCCGGTGCTGGGGACAGCCCCAGAGCTGGCTACAACACCAGCTCTGAGTCCGCTGGGGTCCCCCGGCATCCTGGTTTCCCACAAATAGTGTCCCCCAGCTCCTACCAGGCCACCTGGCAGACACATCCTCCCAAGCCTCGCTGAGCGTTCCTCCCAGTGCCCATGCTTGTTCAGTTAATTTGCAAATCGCTCTGGCTGGACGCTGGAGGTCATCCCCTCCAGAGGAGGGGGGTCCTGCCTGGATCAGGCATGCTTCCCCCAGTTAGCAACTGCCTCTGACAACCACTTGGATCCAATCTCTGTATTGCAACTGACACTTCAAGAATTAGGATTTATTACTGCAATCCAGGTTTGAAAGCAAAGTCCCTAATGAATGCGCCACAACTGTAATTAAGTGTTTAAAATAGATTAGAAAAACAGTTTGTAAAACCATTGCCTTTAGACTAACTTATTGGATGTCAAGCTGTGACCAAATTGACTAAGCCAACACAAGAAGGGAGCGCGTGTTAATAAAACATTTCTTTCCAGGAAGCACAATTTGCATAATGAAACGTCCCACTTTCTCCAGACTTTGTTTCAATAAACTGCAGCAACTGGCCTCAGCGCTGCACTGACTGAGGAGCCGCGACTGGGCAATCTGCTTCCCCTCTCCTTTGGAAGAGCATCTGATAGGAAACATGTAATTTGAACAGAGACTGAAAGTAGCTCCCCCAGAAGTCATGGAATGGTTTTACAGATGATGAGACTTCTCTGTATTTAAACATACCGTGGTTTCTTCATGCTCCTGCCCTGTTTCCCATCACCACAGCTTTGCTTAGGGCCAGCCACGGGGACGAGGGACTTTCTTGTTCTCCTGCAGTTGTTTGACTCAGGAGTTGGTGCTGTAATTAAAACCCAGTGGCTGCCATAGATGCCTGATAACATGCCACACTGGCCAGGGGGAGGGCACGCTGTAAAGAGGTGGAGGAACACCAAACTCCCTTCTTTTTAACCCAGAAGGTGCAGCCCAGATGTCTCATCCCACATAGCACTGCTCAAGAATCAGCTGAACAGCTGAAGGATGCTTTTAGGTCTCAGTGTGACAACCAGCAACAGTGGAGCTCAGAAGCTTTTATAATTTCGTAGGTTTCTCAAGACAGATCTGTATGTGCTTTTATGGGTCCTGCCTGTTCGGGATGTCTGGGCATATCTCACTGGCATGCAAGGCAGTGCTGTGGTGTGTCTGGTGATGGGAGGCTGTATTTGGATGTCTGCTTGGTTTTTACACAATAAAATATTTGCTTCTTTGACAGGAGCCTCTTCTTGTCTTTGCTTTCCCCACAGCAAGAGCAGGTCTGTGGAAGCAGCATGGTGCAGAGCTCAGTGCTCCCCTGCCAGCCCCCACGACTGGGGACTTCTGACCCAAGACCCTCCAGCCTCCCCATCTCTCTGCACTCACAAAAAAATCTTTTTTTCAGCCTCAACCCTCCTTCCTAGAAGAAATCCAAGCTTCCTCATTCATCAGAGGTTTGTGGCAAAATTATACAGGTACATGACCAAATCTCTCCTTTCCATCAGTGATTTCTTAGTAATTTGCTCAAATGGGAAATTTGCACCAATTTGCACAACCTTGTTGGACCCTCTGGGGCAGCCACAGTGCAATGGTGGCTTGAAAAGGCAAATTGGGCAGTTTTCAGCATTTTGTTTTGCCTTTTGGATTCTTCACATTGATTTCTAATTTAAACCAAAGCCTTGCAGCAAGAGGCATTTTCCTTGGCACAGACAAATGCAAAACCTCCGGATGTGGGTTCACATCAGCAGTTTGCTCGGCTGCCCGTAGGCTGTCAGCAGTTCCCAGCAATTCCTCGCTCCCAGCCAGCACTGCGCTGCCGGCAGCCTGGCAGGCAGGAGGCAGTTCTGCACAAGGTGACATTCCCAGTGCTTCCAGGTCTCTCTTTTGCAATGTGCAACTCATGCCAGAAGACAGCAAATGAAGAAATTACCCTCTAATTAGTTTTAAATTGGCCTTGGTAATGATTCTGCTGTTTCTGGAGAAAAACAAAGCAACACATTTTGTAGTTCTTGCATGTCTCAGCACCGCCGACCCAGCGCACACCCAGCCATGCACCCCAGCTGGGTACATCAGTTTGCTGGGTGGTCGGATCCTGCTCCTTCCTGGCTGGCAAAGCTGCCGTTGGGTGCCCTGGCTGTGCCCGCAGCAGCACGGTGCTGGTGCTGGTGCTGGGGGGATAACACAGCGCTCGAGGACCAGGCTGGGTGGGTGGCCCCAGTCTGTGCATCACTGTGGGGCCGGGACATCCCATGCTTTGCCCTTAGCAGCAAGTCTTGCTCCCCAGATGGGTTTCATGCTCCTTTGGGCAGGGACTGGCATCTCCTGGGATCAGATTCAGATCTCAACAGCAAGAAAAATTCCCCACACCAAGCCCCAGCATGGCCCAGCCATGGTGACTGTCCTTCACCCAAACCCTCCCTGCCCAGTCGCAGGCGGGTATCGTTTCACATGCAAAGAAGATGGTTTATTTTAGATGTTTATCCCAACGTGCACTTCGTTTTGGGAAGTGAGGGGCCAGCTTTCCTTTGCAGGGTCCCTGCAGAGCTGGCTCTTTGCTGTGTTTTCTGTGAGCACATACAGTTCCCTCAGAGCTCAGTGCAACCCCAGTAAGAAAGCATGTCTAGGGCTCAGGGCTTTTTAAAGCTTTTTTTTCCCCTTCAAACTGGCAAACTGCAGTGAGCTGTGCTGTCACTGCAGTCCCTGCAATTTCACAAATTAAGTGAAAGGCATCTTCTCCCCAGTTCTCTCTGCATAAAGTATGCAACTCAAAGAAAAAAACAGTTTACAAAAATCCTGTCCTCCCTTCTGTGCTTTTAGATGAAAAAAGAAAAATCACAGATTGTGTCGTTTGGAAGAGAGATCTTCGTGGTCTGCTCTTCCAACTTGTCTGGAATTTTTTAATAACATTTTGAACAAACAGTTCAGGGAAAAATCTTACAAAGTGGCACCAGCAGAGCTAGGCAAGAATGGGAACTTTTTCCCCATGAACTTCTCAGCCTGAGCAATGCTGAACCTGTCCTCACTCTCTCACAAACCACCCTGCTCAGGGGAGGCTCTGCAGGAAGAGCTGCAAAAGGAAATTGTCTGCTTGGGCAGGAGGTTCTGCCCGTCCTGTGCCTCGGTGTGAGAAGCCGATGGGAGCAGGATTAGTGCTGGCTGTCCTGGGGGCTGTCAGCAAACCTGGCTTCAGACACGGTATGAGGAGGAAACCCCCGGGATCACCTGGACTCTGCTACAGCTCTAATGAGCTCTTGTGCGCATTTACATCCAGTGCTGATAGCATATTGAATCTCATCCTGAGTGCTAGCCCCGACAGCAATTGCTTCATAAATGAAACTGGGGCCAGCGGCTCCAGAGTTGGGTGATGCTCTTGGAGCCTCCAGAGAAATAAAACAGCTGGGAAAAAAGATGCAATACAACTGTGAACAAATCACTGCCCGCCTACTCCAGGGCTGTGAGCCGGGGGCTGCCTGCAGCCCCCCTGGCAGCACCGGATGCTCACGTGTGGGGGCAAAAGCTGGGGCCCCCCACCTGAGGCCACAGTGGGTGCCGGGATGGCCTGGGCAGGGGCTGCAGTGAGGGGATGTAGCACACCGGGTCTGGTGCGCTGGGTAGGGGAGAGCATCCATGGAGCTGCTCACTGCAAAGAATTTCTATACACATGTGCTGTTGGTAGGACTCTTGAGTTAATAGCCCAAACGAGCTGGGCAAGCCAATATAATCTGATTAAATTTCAGTGCAGTAGCAGCACTGGTGGGAACTCCAGGATCCTGTGGCCCTGGGCAGGCAGCTCCCACAGCACAGGCAGGAGGGGAGGCAGAGTAGGTTCGTGCCATGGAAGGGATGGGAAACATGGGGTAAAGGGCGATAAAAGATAAAGATAGACAGCAGAACACGGACTGGGGGGTGAAGGCAGACAGATGAGCAGGAAGAGCATCGCAGCATGGCTTCCTCCCGCAGCATGGCAGCTCAGTCGCCTCTCTGCTTCTCTGCAGCACACAGTGCTGGGGGGACGTGCTAGTGCCTGCGAGAGTGTGGGGGCTGAAGGTAAGGGGTGTGTAATACACTGCCTTCTTTTTTTTCCTTTTGCTTTGCAGGACACAAAGGAGATTGCTCTGTCACTTGAAATGGCTTTGGACATCCTTTAACAACAAACCAGGGAAAAATGATGCTTGGATTGGAGGTTTTCAGGCTGAGTCCAGAGTATCGTTTGCCCTTGAAGCAGCCAGAGCAGGAGGAGAGCAATGCTCATGGGCAGTGAGAATAAGCCATCCATCAGCACTGGCCAGTAATAAATACTGCGCATGTACAGCGTGGGCTGTGAAAATGCCTGTTCTTTGCCCACTCCCAAATGCACAGGAGACAGGTAACCGATGGCCAGGTCAGTCAAGTTTAGGACCGCGGCAGTTTATAGCCTGGAGTAGGAGGACAAGAGTTATTCTTTTCGCCCCTGTATTTTAGCCACATTTACCCACTTTCAGCACAAGAGATTTGCTGTTTGCTGCCATGAGGGATGGTGCCTGTGGAGAGGAAAGTGTGGCTTTGGGAAGGGTGCTGTGCCTGTGGGGTGAGGTTTGCTGCCGAGATGCAAATGTTGCCAGCCTAGCTCGGGGCTGCTGCGCTCTGTGCCTTGCAGAGGGCATCCCCATGGGGATGTCCATCTCACCCTTGGAGAAGGGAGGGTGCTGCCAGTCCAGAGCCCCGCAGACAGCAGGCGTCCTTCACCCCAGTATGCCTCAGAGCCTGGATCAGGCTGGTGCTGTGAGGGTAACCCCCCGTCCCAGCACCACTGCACCCATGTGCCCATGGCAGCCGACTGCCTCCATCCGTCTGGGAAGAAGGCAGACACTAGGAAGGGGAAATGTCTCCACATCAGACAGAGAAGCACCAAGCAACCAAGGCTGCCAAGTTTCTAATTAGCATAATTAAAGCATGCTCTTTTCTTTCAATGAAAGTGCTTTCGGAGAGGCTTCATCAGAGAAACGATCACTGTAAAGAGCTCCTTCATTTGCAAGATGCTCATCATTCAGGATTGAGTGTCCAAAGCCATCCTGCTGCTGTCTGCAGCACTCGTGGAGCCTGGACCTGGCTGTTCTCGTGCTGGCAGACACTTTCTTTGGCACATCGCATCTGTAACTGATGGAGAATCGAATGCTGGAGCGGGTGAGCCGGGCAGGCTCATGGGCTGCCTGGTACATGTCACCAGGCCAGGCAACACACGGTCCCTGCTGTGGGAGGTACCGGGGCTGGTGGCCCCTCGGGCTCCTCATCACCTCCCCTGAACCGCAGTGCCTTTGCAGGAGCTGGGTGTCAGGGACATGCTCTGTCGTCCCCTCCAATGCTCTCAGGGAAGTAAGGGAACTCCATTTATTATACTTCCAAGTATATTAACTGGGTGTATAAGCCTCTTTTCAAACAAATAAGCTGTTTTTCCTGGTGCCTGCATCTGGAAACACTCCACTTTGGCATGTAACTCTGCTCAGTGGGATGGCAAGCACGCAGCGGTGCCCTTCCTCACCACGTCCCTCCTGGGGAAGGGACCTGGCAGAGCAGCCAGGGCTTCTCCTGCGGGCTGGTGGCTCCGGCAGCTGGGAGGGGAGTGCAGAGTCTCCCCTCTGCCTGTGCAGGCAAGGCCAGGCAGCATTCGGCTCCCGCCCTGCATGTGACAGGATTCAATTTCACGCCTATTGGATGCAGGGAGTTAATACCCGATTGCTGCCATGCATGGAGCCTCTCTGCCACTTAAATGTGTCCCTTCCAAAAGGTAGATATAATTGAAATTATTCTTGCTGCCGGTGGTTCAACAGGCGTGGAAGCTTCTTCTTGCTCTCCTCAATGTTTGCCATTGTGGCTGGTCTCCCACCCTGGCAGCTCTGACAACAGCCAAGCCCGCCTCTATTACAGCCATTTGCTGGTGACCTTCAAACAGGCTTGGGCTGGGGAATTTGCTCTGCAAAGAGGTGAGCTAAGTCCTTGTCAGCATGGGAGAGCTGAGTGGAAAAGGAAAATCGCCTGGACTCACCAAAGCAGTGCAACCTTGGCCAACCTCCTTCCTCCCTGCGCGGATGGAGGGCAGGGACAGTGCCCCTGTGCTGTGCGGCACCACTAAGGGTGACCCCAAGGCCCAGGTCCCTGCCAGGATCGGGACTGGCAATGCTCTATCCCTGCCCAGTGTGTCCTCCCACTGCCCAGTGCCCATCCCAGTGTGGGGACCGGCGGGGAGGAAGGCTGCCCGTCACACTCCTCGGTGGCAATCCCAGCTGGGAGGCATCACCTTGGGCTGCTTGTCAGTGGCAGGATTCGTGCTCCCTGCCCGACTCTCCACTGCCCCCCTTTCTCCCCAGCTCAGGGCTGAGCGACTGCAGATTCAAAGCCATCTGTCAGACCTGGGGATTTGTTTCATCAGGCTGAATTTTATCCTTATTGAAGTCCCGCTAGGTTTCCTACATCAGCGTGAGCCAGCCCGCACCCTCCTGCCGCTCCGGTGACAGTTGCATGCCATGCTCCGGCGAGGCTCCCGGCAATCCCGGTGGAGCCAAGAGCGCTCCGGCTAATCTAGTGAATATTTAACTACACCATACACACACGTGCCATTGCCTCATGCATGCTGAGTGGGCAGCAATCCAGAGGACAATTCCCTAAAGCTGGGACAATGACCTGGAGAAAGAGCCAGTGTCTTTGGGCTGAGGCTCTGCTGGGCTCAGCTTAGGCTGGCACTCCTGCCCACAGCCTCCGCAGGAGCTCCTGGGTTTAAAGCTGAAGTCTGAATAGCAAATTAGCAGAAGCTGTGGTAGGACTGCAGAGTACAAATTAAGAGCAAAAGGTGTATTTCAGCAGCCCCCCCTCTGTGGGCTTTGCCCGGGAGGCACCAGTGGCTGGTGGGCAGGGGCAGGGCTGTCTCTGCTCTGGACACTCGTGTGACTCTGCATGGCTCCTGGTCTCTTGCTCAAAAGGTCCAGAATGTGCATTATATGCATTATATATATTATATATGTTATGTATTTTTAATATATATATATATTATAAAGGAGTTTGATGTGTCATCAAATGACTGGTGCATTAGGAAAACACAGTATAATTATCCTCATTTTACTTTCCAGTTCTCAGTAAAGAGACTTCTGCTTGAACTGTTAGAATTGTTATAATTAATTTTTGTTTTCTTTTTTTTGAGTGTAGTCCCATGCAGGACTTTCCCACATGTATTTAGAGAGATAATTTTTACCACACCCTCACTGATGTCCACCCTTGCTTGTTAAGCAAAATTGCTGCAAAACGAACACAATACCAGTACGTTTCACTGCACAGCTGGCGATCATTTCTAATAATTTCTATTGTGCTAAATAATTTATATCATGTGAGGACTGAGAGCGGGAGACAGTCCCTCCTCCGCTCACCTGGGTGATGGAGAAGGAGCAGGGACACCGCTAGGACCGAGGGCCGGGAGGAGGCGAGGGTGTCGAGCACCTTGCTGGGGGGAGGCACCTTTGCTGCCTGCCGTAACCCAAACGGGGTGCCTGAGATCGGTGCAGCACGGTGCCTGGGGACCTACCGGGGCTGCCCCCGGGGCCAGGGGACACTAACCTCAACACGTTGGCCATGGCTCTTGGAGTAAAGCATTGTTTCCCCATGACTTGCTGTCAAGCTGTTCATCTGCGTTAAAAGTGATGAATTTCTTTGAATTCAAGTCCTGAAAGAACAGCGAGAGCTTAATTACAGTAAAAGGTCCTTGTGTTCGTGCAGCACATTGCAAAACAGCTGGGGAGAAAAGTTTCTACAATAGGAACCCCCAGGCATTAAGGGACCTGGGGTAGAGAGGGGGGGTTTACAGGGAGAAAAAAAAAAAACAACAGCAGAAGAAAGTCGCTAGTCTGAGGTTCATTTGCATTCCTATTGCAGAGCTTCAGCACTTGCAATACAAATTCAACCCACCCAGCCATCACTTACAGGAACAACTGCAAAATCCCAAACTGGGACAAACTGTTGATGCTGAAAAAGCTTTTCAAAATTAATATTAATGTTCTTATCTGCTGGTTGGAGGGGCCAAGGCACAATGACTGTACCTTGGGAAACAGGCCCCTCAGAGATGGCTGTAATCCTGGGGTTGTGAGAGGAGGCAATCACACTTCTGCCATTTTTTTGCTGATGTCTTAGAAATAGCTCAAAGTCTTGTTTTTTTTAAGACAAAGGTCATGGAGTTTTGTACCTGTCCATTGTACTTTCCAACAGCACAACCTTTGTCAGCTGCCATCCTACAGGATAAAATCATTCTGCTTTGCCAAAGTTTCCCAGCAAAAGTGGGATTTCACTGGAATTTGTGTGCACAACACTACAAAAATGCAGGGTGCAGGATAGACTGATAGCCTCTCTGGTGATCCTGGGCTCCTGCCACCGAGGACAGGTGCTGGCAAGAGGAATGAGGTTTGCTCCCATGGCTGCTGGGGCAAGTCAGGGTGCCCGGGCAGGGGCTGGGGCTCGCAGCTGCCCACCGGCATCAGGACTGTGGCAGCTCATCTGAGCACGGGGACCTGGGGAGTGCGGGCAGGGATCCAGGGAAACAAGGCTCTGTGCTGAAAACGTGAACATGTGCTTTATGGAAAGTGCCAAGAAAGCAACATTTGGAGGTTAAGAAATGGCAGAAAACAGACAGATTTTTTCATGTGAAATTCAGTGAAATGATGACTGTGAGTTTCATAGAGTGCAAGCTGTGCTGCTTTGATAATTAATTAATATTTGCAGAGGGCTTTGGGATCCTCAGATGAAAGGTGTCAAGTATTATTACTCTGATAGATGGCCCATGACAAAGCAGGGGATGAAGGTGCATGGGAAGGGGAGCTGCGGGCTGTGCCAACGAGCCTCCCTCCCAGCTAAGGTATGTCAATGTGTGAGTCCAGAAAAGACCTTGAGGGCTTCGCTCTGAGGTTCCTGCCTGCTGACTGAGCAACCGAGGAGTGAGCTGGTGGCCACTATCCCCAAGCGCAGTGAGCCAGCAGCCAGCAGCCCCACTGGCTGCAATGCCCATCTCCCTCTCCTGCTGCAAGGGAGGCGCGGGGGGGCTGCCAGCTCTGCACCCTTCAAGCATCTTGGCATTGACATCGCCAGTTGTGGTTCTGAGCCCAAAACACCACGCAAATTTAATTATTTATTCATATGAAATGTACTTACAATTGCAAAAGGGATTCACTTAATTGAAAGTGCAGCCAGCATTTTAATAAAACTATAAAAGGGTGAAATGTACATAAATGGAAGAAAAGTGTTTAATCTCAGAGCTATCGCTTGATGTTAGTGAGCGCGTTTAGCTTCCAATATAGCTAAGCAAATAATACTGAGATCCCATGAGCAAAGAGATATTTTTATCTTTTTGCACAAGCCCTAGGTTTAAATTTGACATTATAATTGTGAATTATGTTAGTTCATTACCATAGCTACAGAAAGCTTTGACCAGTTAGTGGATCGCATTACTAATGGCTGTCACAGGTTGGCTGTGCGTGTGTCAGCACGACAGTAATCCCTCGCATGCACACGGGGCTGCCATGCCCTGCGTGACACCGCCCAGCCAGCATCAGCTGCATGAGGCACCATGGGCTCATTATGGATAGAGGGTCAACACGGCAAATAGCCTCTAGTTGTATTTAAGCCACTCAGATCATAGGAGATGGCAGCTATGTGATGAACCCAGTGAACAAAGGCGACTAATGGTCACCTGCCACTGTCCCCCCGCAGCTCCCCGGGCAGCCCCCAGACAGACCCTGCACCCTTGAAGGCTTGAAGGGTGAGGAAGGCTTCTGAGCACCTTTCATTTTACATTTTGCACCAGTCCAGAGTGCTCCCCTCTCATAGGGGCTGTTTTTAGGAAGGAGCTGGGAAGACTCAGGACCTGCAGTCATTTCCCAGCTGGAAGGTGCTGCTGTTGCTGCGCCGGGGAAATGTGGAGCCGCCAGTTCAGGCATCGAGGATGCTGCAGTGAGGCTGTGCCCAGCCTTGCACAGCCTTGGGGGAACGCAGGACCTAAGAAAACATTTGCTTATAGAGCATCAGCACAGCACAGTCCTGGAGCTGTGTCTCCTCCACAGCAGCACACCTACACCTCCCTGTGCACCAATGGTGGGAGCAGCACCCTCCTGTGCTTCACAGGAAGGTGAGGCAAATTGAGCCCCGTGCTGGTCCACATAGTCCCATGCCAGGTATAACAGGCAGGGCATCCTCTGTTCAGCAGCTCCCAACAGCCAATTAATCCTTTGTCTTGTTAATATCTCGGAGCGGCTTGTCTGGGCTGGGTGAGCCTGTCTGCTTCCCCATGAATAATACAGCACAGCGGGGAGGTTGCTCAGGAATTATGCGGTGATTATAATTAGCGTGGCAAGTGGAACAAGGGGAAATGTGGGGCACGGAGGGGATGTTCTCTGGGAGCGGTGTGGGAGTATGGAGCCAGTGAGCTCTGCTTTGGCCCAGGCTGGTGCATCCACGGTGCACGCTGCTGCCTATTAATAGCACCCAGCTCCATGTCAAGGACAAGGCCATTAATGCTGGAGGAACTGCTTCTGCCCAGCCCTGCAGTGATGCCACCGGTGGGGGGGGGGTGGGGGTGTCCTGCCAGAAACCTCCTCTTCTTCCTTCAGCCATCTAATAGAAGAAGCCCTGGACACCCTGCACAGGACTTTGCTGCCTCCTCTAATGCTCCTACCTGGAAAATGCCCCATCCTGCTCCTTGGGCTGTGCTAAGCCTCCCAGAGTGGGGTTTGTCCCTGCCACGGCAGGGCTGTGGGATGGGCTCGGTCATCGGGTCGGTCCCAGAGGGCACAGCCAAGAGATGCCGGCTCTGGAGGGATCCCCATGCAGGTTCTGCGGGAGGGGCTTGGGCTGTGCTTCTGCATCCCAGAGCTGACTTCATAACCAGTGCTAATACTGCTAAATTACTGTAGCGAGGGAGCGCACGGAAGGGCGGGGAGAAGTTCTGGCTTTCACTTTTATAGAGATTAATGGAGAAACATGCAGAGCAATCCCCCGGCGGCCGTGGCCTCCTGCCCTCCATGCAGCGCAATAGCTCTGCTGTGCCACGGCACTGTAAGGATGAGTGATTGCTGGGGGGACCCGGCAGCCCTCTCCCAGGCTCTCCCACCCACTGCTTGCAATGGTGGTGGTACCCCCACCCGCACAGGACACAACACAGGCTGTTCCCCTTGGCCCAGTGAGCAAATCCCTGGGGATTTCAGGCAGATTAGGAGCATTAGCAGCCGCTGGGCAGGGGTGACCACTTTGACTTTGCAGGTCCAGGTCCTCCTGCTGCTCTCGAGGCCTTGGAAAACTTGTTACAGGACAACTTTTGGCTCCTTGTGCTGCTGGGCTTAGCCTAAATCCCTTCCCAGCAGTAAAGTGGCAGGGAAGGAGCTGCCAGATTTGGGCTTCTGCATTGAAATCCCTCTTGGTGTGCACCAAGGCAGAGGCTGCAGCTCCTCTCCCTGCCCCAGCCCAGGGATAAGGGGTCTGTGCATGCTGGGGCAAAACTCCCCTCCTTTCTGGGGAGGCAGCTGAGAGACGTTCTGCACCAGTCATTGCCCTTCCCAACATCTCTGGCTTCAAACACTCATCAGATCTCTCTCCCACACTACCTCCTGGCCTCAGCTTTAGGCTGGGGCTTGCTGTCGGTACTTCCAGTGGTAAAAATAAACAAAATCACTTTTAAGAGACATTAAACACACAAATTCTGTGAAATATTGAGATTCCTAAATCTTACTTCTCGGTGAGTGCTGCCTGTAGCCTGTGCATGACACAGGGATGCAGCCAAAGAGGCACTGGAGACCGGTGGTCTCTGGGCAAAGCCTGGTCTGGCTTCAGGAGCAGCAAGGATGGACAAGATCTGTTCAAACCAAATCCTCATATTTGTGTGCAGGGGCTCTGCAGGAGTGTGTCCAGCGGTACCACATGGACATGGTGCTGCTGCCAGACATGCAGCTCCTGCCCCGCACTGGGGAAAATGAGGCTCCCACCCCCATGGGAAGAGCTGAACCCATAGCCAATCGCAGCTTTCCTGCTGTGGCCATAGAAGAGCAGACTCTGCAGTGGCATGCAAAGAGAGCTGCTTTTGACCAAAGCTATCCTCTTCCCTGACATGGCCGAGGTTGACCAACCATCATCAACCCCCAGGGTCCCTGCATGGTGGTATGAGGCAGCGAGAGACAGTGAGATGGGGAATCTCTCAAATCTGGGATTCAAACTCTTTACTTGGGGAGTTGCTGCTAACAGCCTGGTCTCCAAAACTGATTTGTATTGCGTGTTGTGTGGAGTTACTGTAACCAAGGAGATTGGAAACCCGGGGAAATGGCTAGTCCTGCTTATCGAGGGCTTTTCTTCATCTCTGCTATTGCACAGAATTGTGCTCGGTTTAATAAAGAGGTTAAAAACAGCATAGCCCTTTGCAGGGAGAGACTATTCTTCACAAGGTATGCTCAGCTGGCATCTGCTGATATAAAAAGATGGACAACTTAGAAAATCAGTGCAGCTGGCGGCTGAAATTCTCTGCACTCCTCTAGTCATAAAACGTACATCTGAATTGCAAAAATTACCAGGTAGTTTCCAAGCCAGCATGAGCTGGCATCATGCCAAGGAAGGTACCTTGCACCAGCTGACAGCCCCACGCAGAGGTGCCTGGGCAGTGGTTTGGAGGGCTGGACCCACATGCTCTGCCTGCAGGGACCCTTCAGCCACATCCAGAGAGAAGAGAAGACACAGAGATACAGATCACTGGGAAACTCCAGGTGAATGCTGCACTACAGCTCCCATGGCCCCCTCATCCCACCCCAGCCCCGCAGCAAGGAGCTGCTTGTTCCCATACGCACGACAGAGCATTAATATATTCCTGCCTATTTTGGAGTCTGCTCCTGGGGAGGAAAGCCATTATTTAAACATTAATTCCTTGTGTGGGCTCTCCTGCAATAAAGCAGTAGTGCAGAGGTGTTGAAGGAATTATGTTTTTATCTAATCACAGAGTAATTACAGGACCATAGCTCTATCGAGTGGCTCTGATTGACTTTCCTGCCCATATCAGGCCCAGCTCACAGGAAGGGCTAAGCTGTTTGACACCAAACACATGCAGGGACAACTTTCCATCGGGCATGGCCTCTGCAGCTGTGCTGCAACACAGCACAGCATACTGCAACCCCCCCAGGATCCTGCACTCTGCCAGCCCCTGCCTGCACACCCCCAGCTGCTGGCACTACTGGAGGACTGCCAGCACAGCAAAGGAGCAGCCGCTCATCAGGTTGCATACATATATATATATATATATATACACACATATACATATATACAGAGTCCTGCAAGAAGAAAGAAGAGCCCAGCTTGGATGGGCTCGACTTCCAAGGTGGTTTCACACCAGAGAGCTGCAGCCCCATTACACAGAGCAGAGCAGACATCCTGGGCTGCATCCAGACTGCTCTCTAACTTCAAATTTTGTGCAGGGCACCATTTTACAAAAGGCAAAGGAAATGCCCTGTGGGTGGCAAGTGTAAAAGTAGGGACACTGGCAGGATCAGCAGTGCTGGCTTTGCTGGGGATGGGGACAGTGCTGGGAAACACCTCTTCTCCCGCAGCCCACGGCAGTGACTTGTACTTTGTTTTGCCTTAAAGCTTCCACCAGTCTCATCAAAACATGGTTACGCTGATTTTAAGGCCAGAGGGATTCTGCAGGGTCTGGGCTGACCTTCGAGCACAGGCAGTTAAATTCCTCCAGTCACTGCTGGACAGAGCCCAGTCCTTTGTGTTAGAGTAAAGCTTCTTCTCAGAAAAAAACATCCCGTCTTAATCTGAAAACTTCAAGAGATGGAGAAAGCACCACTTCCTCTTGATAATTTGTTCCAGTGGTTAATTACCGTCACTATTAGAAATGTGTCCTTTGTTCAAATTTAAATGTGTCTGGCTCCAGCTTCCAGTCATTAGTTCTTGTTACGCTTTCCCTGTTAGATTAAAGGGCCCTTTCAGAGCCTGCTTTATCCCAGGGAAGGTTTTTGCACAGTGGATTCAAGGTACCTCTGGATCCTTTTGCCAAACCACATGGACCACACTCTCCCCTCGCCTCTCATTTTTCCAGACCTCAAAGAATTTTCCTACTCTTTCTATCCACCCTCTCCCATTTGCCCAAACCCCTCTTTAATTAACTGCAACTCCCAGACCTGCCTGGAATATTCCCCTTGGTCCTGCAAGCATGGCAGGACCACAGCAAACCCACACCCAGCCACACACCGCAGCCGCCGCTCTGGGGCTGTTTGCTCCAGCACAGCGCATGCATTAGTAGTGTATCACAAAGTGCAGCCCTAAGAGTGCCTGTTGAGTTGATTTTTTCATACAGCCTCTAAATTATTTTCACATTTGATGTTTTCTGGGACACAGTCTCCCAGTTTGTGAGTATGGCCTATATTTTCTGTCTCTAGATTGCAACATCACCTCAAATTGTATTAAAATGTATTTTTTCTTGGATGGCAGTTAATTTACCAAGTAACCCAGATCCCCCTGCTCCGGCGGGACACCAGCTCGCCAGTGGTCCCAGCAAATACTGCTCTTGAGCTGCTTTCCAGCAGCACCCAAACCTTGCAGGAAGGCAACCGAGTCCAAGAGCTCGAGTCATTTCTTAATCCCACAGACGCACCCTCAGCACCGGCACCTCCGGCAGCAAGCCACTCGGCTCCCGGGTGCTGCTGCCAGCGCTAATGGGTTTAGCATCAGGTCCCATAGCTTAAGCTTCTTAGCGGGAGTAATGCTGCATTTGCAGGGAGATCAGGGCAGTGCTCCTGCTCAGGGATCCCTGCTCCCATCCCCACCAGCAAAGGCAGCCTGGGAAGCACCGGGGGAAATCCCTGCCCTGCTCAGCCCTTGCGGCCCTCCCCACAGCTGTCAGCACGGCCGCCCCACACTGGCATGCGAGGGGTGGCCACGAGACCCTCGGAGGGAAGGCAGAGATGCATGGGGGAAGAGAGTGCATCCCTCAGGGCTCTGGCTTGGCAATGAGAACAGATCAGTGAGGAGCACCCCATCCCGGGCCTGGCTGCTGCTGCAGCACCTGGTGCTGGCACTAATCCAGCCTTGCTTGCAATCACAGGGTTGCAAGCCTGAGGTGCTCTCAGTAATTATATGTCACCCCTAACGATGTCTCCAGTCAGCTGCAGCATCACTGCCAGCTCAGCGCAGTGTGCAAGCAGGACAGCTCTGTTCCCTGCCTGCTGACACCAGCAGTCTGTCCCAGTGACCCAGCCCCCAGGGACACTGTTAGCACAAGCACCGCACTGTTAGCACTGCATGGGCTAATTAATAGAGACTGTGTCGGTCATCTCATGCTGGCCTTAACAACCCCATCCCGGGGCCATCTGTCCCAGCCCAGTCCTGGAGTCGTGCTCTTCCTTCTCATATTGTGTGGGATTTTGTGTCACCACCCAGTGAACCGCTCAGCACTGGGCTCCCCATTCAGGTGGGTGGCTTTGACATTTGCGGGTATTCACCAGACAGCGGCCGTGGATGATTTCCAGGTCAGGGGACGCCCACAGAGACCTCGGCTGGGATTACTCATGGCTTGCTACTTGCGCTGTGCAAGTGGCATCACTCCTGCTTCCTGGCTGGGTGACAAACAAACAAGATGAGACCACGCAACACCTACCACAACACAGGAGGATGCGCGGGGAGGTGTTTCTTCAGCAATAAGGAAGATCTCTGGCAGTCTCTTTGAGCGAGACAGAGGCCAGTTTCCTCCTTCGACAAGACTGGTGCTGCTGCGTGAGGCAGGCTGGGGACCTCTGCCCTACATGGGGAAGGTTCATAAATCATTGATGACTTGCTCAGCCCTCCTCTCACCAGAGCCAGGTCCTTGTGGACGTGCTCCAGGACTGTCTTTGTAAACCTGCTCCTCCTCCTCCTCAGAGGTGTTCCACAGTGGCATCAAGAAGTCATCAAGTAAATAAAGAGAAGACTCTTACTCACTGTTGCCCATGTGAATCATTGTTGGGTCCCACAAAGACATCAAAGGAAAATGCTCCATTTTCCTGGCACTTTGTGTCCCCAACTAAAAAAAAAGAAATCCTGGCTGTCCCCTCGCCCTTGCTCTCAGCTCTGCCAGTGGTGCTGAGCTGCCAAAGCCTCAGCTCAAGAAACCTTTGCCAAGCATCTGCAGCCAGTGCAGAAACACAGGATTAACTGTGCTTTCAGCAGTCTCCACTGCTTTTTTCTGCGTGTCTTTTATTCTGCAAAAGTATTTGCACACAGGGGAGAAGCACAGTGGGAAAGGCACCCCAAGCCGAGGAGAGGCTGGCCAGAGGGGAGGAAACATTATTTGCTGCAGCGAAGTGACCTGAACGCCATCAGCTCGGGGACCTGCTGCTCTCCCACACAGCCCACGCAGCTGAGACTGCCTGGAGGGACAGCAGCGTTCTGGGGACTCAGATGGCTTCAAACTCCAGCAAAAGTCCTTGTTCACTGCTGCGAGGCAGCAGTCGCAGCCTGTGCACCCCAGGGAGCACAGCCCCGGTGAAGCAAGGGGCTGAAATGCTGCTCCAGGACCTGCAGCTTGTTACAAGGGGATTAAAGAAACCGCTCCTGGAGCAAAGTGCTCAGCACCAGGGCTGAGCTGCAGTGACACACCTCGACCGGGGAGCGGGCCACCACTTTGAGCTGGCCCCCTGTTTGAAATAGCAGGCCAGCCTGCAGCCCTGCGTGGGTTTTATGGCTGTACAAATGGCTAACGAGGGGTCTTGCCAGCAGTGTATCCCCAGTGCGACTCTGCCTGGCCAGTCCCCTCCACAGACATCTCTGTCCTTGCCTTCCAAGTGATGGCTTTAAAAACTGCCCTTGTTAAAGAGCCTGTGTGCCATCAGAGTGTGCCAGGCAGCGGCAGCAGCCGGCAAGGAGCTCCTGCCAGGAGCAGGAGGAGAGGCAGCACAGGCTGCATCCTCCACCGCCTCAGAGACCAGCAAACATCCACTGCTTGCTCCCATCACAGGGCACACGTGTTGCAGCATGACTGATGTTTGTTCCGTACCAACCCAGGAGCTGAAATAAATTGCAGCTATACAATGAAGAGGCACTTTATTGCTAAGGCATTAAGCAAAGCTAATGCAATCTGAACTGATATTGAATACAAATCCTTGACTGTGAGTCACCCTGCTTTTACATTGTGTTCTGCGGTGGAGGAGCAGCATGCCATCAGAAAGCCAGGCATTAGAAAAAATAAGAAAGAAATACGCTTTTCTTTCTCCCTGTGAAAGACAGCTGCAATGATGGCCAAATCACCCAATCATTGCATTAATTAATAAGTATTTGGAACCTCCTGAGATTGATTGGATCATTATAACACCAAGCGAAGCCTAAAGAGAAAGAACTCCTTGGGGGATGACGGTGCTGATTTCACGTTCACTTTGGCTCTGCAGAAAAAGCATAACAAAGCCGAAGCAGTTCGGGAGCGCACAGAGGAAAAGAGCCTGCATTTTTCCTGGAGAATTAATTCCCACAAGTGGCACGAGTATTTACAACTGGCTTCTGTTCTTTCTGACTTAAGCCCAACACGGGGCCAAGTTGCTGTGCTGGGGCAGAGGTGCAGCATAAGGACCTCACAACCGCAGAGAACTGGGAAAAGCAGTGATGAGCCAGTCAGGACTGCTCTGCAGTGGGGCTGGTGCACACCAGCCCTTCTCCTGCCCTGCACAGTGCTCCTGCAATAACCCATCCCCAGGGAACCACCAGTGCTCCTTCACTGCTGCTTTCCCCCATGCACAAAGCCTGCTGCCCAGGCTGAGGGAGCAGGGGAGCTTTATTTTCCCCAGCCCAGCTCAGAGGCAGGCCCTCTTGCTCTCTCCCCGAGACCAGAGCTGAGGAGCTGGGATCCTGCTCAGCAGAACATTTGTTTTGCATGAGATGGTTACAGATGCCACATTTGTGTATGATGCACAATTAACAACCACAATAGCGCTTCATACTGACGGAGCATCATTCATCTCTGGGTATGAGTGCATTTTTGCAGACATTGATTAATCAAGCCCC
The DNA here is from genome assembly GCA_026212715.1 of Elanus axillaris. Classification (NCBI taxonomy): domain Eukaryota; kingdom Metazoa; phylum Chordata; class Aves; order Accipitriformes; family Accipitridae; genus Elanus; species Elanus axillaris. The sequence goes on along the minus strand of JANZLQ010000092.1, from coordinate 14,407,363 downwards.
TAAACACTCCTGTGAGGCAGGTGCTATCGATGCACAGTGTTAGGCGAAATTTAGTCGAGCATGGCCTTGTGCTGAGTTAGGAAATTTCTGCTGCTCACCATACCTGAGGTCAATACTAATGCAGTCCTCAATCCCACAGCCAGCTGGAGAATGAAAATCTTCCTTCTAATACGGCCAAGAACTTTTCCCTGCTCAAGCTTTCACTGTCCCTTGAACTTTTTGTTTCGAGGCCAAGCAAACTTGAGTAAATCAAAATGATGCCTCTGGTCCCCCAAGGCCAAGGGCCCCAGAGCATCCCAGACAGGCAGGCAAAAGCCCAGCAGTGATGAAGGGCAGAGTCAATCTCCACTCACACCCAGTCTCTGCATCCCCAGTCCCCTGCCGAAACCTGCATCCAGGCACCCCTGGGGACAGCCTGCTCATCCTTTACACCCCTACAACAGAAATTCTTGAAGCGTGCCAAGAAAATAAACATGATCCCAGAAAGAAAAATCAAAATACCTCCCACTCATGTATTGGATCATCACCTTGTCAGATATCCATGCTGTGAGCACATGGGTATGAAATAACCATGAGTGTTTGAGCACAGAGATGGCTCTCCAGCACAGCGAGGTGTCATCCCTGGCTGCAGGCACGCTTCCAGCCCCGTGACATCCCTGGCTGCAGGCACGCTTCCAGCCTCGTGACAGCCCCTGTGCAGCCCAGACCCCTCTGGCAGGTGGGTCTGCAGCAGCAGCCATGGCCAGCATGTGTTGCGTGGACAGCTGCTGAGTGGATATACAGCCACTGAGCCCAGTGCTGATGCCACCTGCATGCACTGAAGCTGTTCTGCATCTCGGGAGGCTGGTAGGGCAGCACTGACTCGTGTTTCCAACTTGCCACTGTCCTAGTCAAGTCCTTTCACTTGCCTTGTGAGAACAGTTATGGATCAGCTGGGACTGTCCTCCTTTGGATCACCTCACCAATTCCTGCTGGGCATCACCGCTGGAAGCAAAGCACTGATCTCAGCTGCAGCGAGACAGCAACCTGCCTGCAACAGGCACCTCCAAGCCCTGCGCTGCACCACAGTCCCTGCCTGGCATCTCCTCCCGGTGCCCAGGGCACCCCCCCGTGTGCAGAGGCCAGTGGCACCTGCAAGCTGTGTTGCAGGTGCTGAACACTCCTGCTGTTTCCCCTGGCTTTGGGGAAGAAGGAATGAACCATGCCTTGTGCTGCCAGCAAAGCCTATAGCAAAGGCAATAAGTCATTTGCTCCTCTCCCTCGTAGTGCACCCCTGTTTAATAAGACTATCCATCACCGGGGTTTTTTTTTAAGCTATCAGCATGGTTCAGGGTGAAAGACTCAGCCATCAGTCACAGGGATCCATCAGTGTCTGAAGGCAAAGGCAGAGGCACCAACTGCTTCCCAGGGCCGAAGAACAGAACTGCACTGAGCCCCCACTAAGCCCCTCACCTCTGTGATTTGGGGTGCAGCATGGTGCCTCATCCCACCGACAGCATGGCCGATCCCAGAAAGGCATCTGCTGCTATGTCATGGTGCTCAAGGCTTTCTGAGCACAGACCACTAATCCAGACCCTGGGATGGGCCACCTTTCTGGCAGTGCCAGTGCTGCAGGGAAAGCTGCGTGCAGCAGAAACCAGCCTCTGCCAGGACCGTTCAAGGCTGCATACTGAAAAGGTCAGGCTGACACAGTGTAGTCTCTCGGTAAATGATCCCACAGTGGTACCAGCCCTGTGCCATCCTTCAGCTTGTTTATCTTCTCCGTTGAAAAACACCACGGGAAGGGAAGCAGAGTATCTTGGAAATAGGAAGGCACAAGGGCAGTGGGATGAAAGCAGATAGCAAGATGGGGAGGGACCAGAAATACCTGGAAGGCTTGAACTGCAGAAAATCGGTCTAATACGTGACTAAGTGCATTTTCCACAGTGACACACTCCATAGGAGGACTGGCAGGGGCTGCCCGACCCATGGCTTCTGCACCATAAAATCAATCCCACCCAGCACACACAGGCATTTCTGCTGGAAACCACTGTTGGTTCCGCCAGAAACCCTTCCTGGGTCTCGCTAACCCACCCCTGATCAACACCTACATTTTGCAAATGGAATTGGAGCAGTGACGCATAAATTGAGACCTTTATTTCAGAGTGGAAAAGAGCTTATGAAAGTGAAAAAATGCCAAGAATGACTGTTTTTTAAGGTGTGGGACATGGCTGTGAGCCGAGAGGAAGCTTGCACAGAGCAGCATTGGTAGCAACACAGTTCTCTGGTGTGGAGCCTGGCACTGCACCTGAAGATGGCAGCCACAGGGACCACACACCATTGTACGTTCATGTGTAAATAGCAATTTGTTACAGCATACAAGCATCTCTCCATGATGTCCTTGAAGCACAGGCTCAGCAATCCCTGAAGAGATTTGTTCAACAGGCGCCAAGTTTTGCAGAGTGCAGGAGCAGTCTTGGCCAGGGCACATGGAGCTCCTGCCTGCCCCCATGCCAGCCTTTGCTCGTAAAAGCCAGTTAAGCAGGTGTGCAGCACAGCTGGCTTTGCAAGAGAAACCGCAGCCCTGACCTCCTCCAGCCCCTGCACCATCAGCAGTGCCCCAGCATGCAGAGAACAGAGCCTGGCTCCACTCACCAGCACTCACACCGGTGCAGCAGGGCTGGAGCAGAAGCCTCTGGGCACGTCCCGGTACAACAGGCAATGGCAGGACCAGCCTGAATGGCCATGCTGCAACAAACAGCCCACCTGCACCAGCTCAGGGCAATGGACCACATCAAGCCAGCACATTCCTCAAGGTTCAGGGGTCCTGTGTAGCCCCTTTTGCCAACAGCCAGGCTTTGCAATGGCCACTGATACATTCCTCAAGGTGCTAGGGCATGCAGCAGCCTTTGCACAAGAGGAACACACCCAGAGGGAGAGCAGGAGAGGGCCCACCAAGGGGGGCAGAGGCGAGCAGCCCCCTCTGTGCCTGCCCAGAGCTGAAGGCGTTCAGGGTAGCCATCCCCTATGCGCTGCCCTCCCCTTCAGCCTTCGCATGCCATTGGGGCTTTTACCAGCTCCGGGAGGAATGGGACCCTGGAGCCAAGTCCAGAGGCAGCCCCTACCTCAGGCAGAAAGGCTCTTTGAGGATGTTGGAGAACATTGTACATGGGCTCTTGCACACAGAGGAGCTTTTGATGATCATGGAGGGCTTTACAGGCACAGAACAGACGGCACTAAGTAGGGGCATGTACTCTGCACAAATCTGCCACCAAATGTACAAAAAAGGAAACAAATGCAAAGGCTTTACAAAAAGTCTTAATTTTTTGAGAACTGTAAGGAAAAAAAACTGTCCGTGGTTACAGATGTTACATTATTGGTCTTACATGCTCAAGCCCTTGGCTCCAGGCATGAAGGCTTGTACAGCTCATCCTCTCATCATCCTCAGAGCCAGGAAGCCACATGTGCAGCTGAGGAAGATCTCCATGGCTCAGGGCTGTCTCTCATCATGCCCTGTGATTGCCCCATGACACACTCATGTACACACATGCCAACACACAACCTGCCAGGACCAAGCCCTGTGAGCAGTCAGTGTTGGAAATAACTCTCACAATTCAAAGAACGACTGTAAGGAGTTCATTTCCTGATTTTGGCGACATCAGGGCACATCACATGAGTTCATATGTGATGGGGAGACTTGCAGGTGTTTCTGTGCTCATATACACAGTATACATACATCCATACCGGCAGACATTGAAGCTCTGCTGGGTTCACACGCATCTGGCCTGTGTATCCATGCATAGCTTTACATCACTGGCTTACACTCCCCCTCCCCAGGTAATTATGGAAATGGTGATTACATCTACCCCTTGCAGAATTAGCACTTTACTTGAAACAGCAATTACTTCATCCCCAGACCCACAGCTTTCTGGCTGGATGTCAGCAGAAGCCAGATCAATTTGTGACTGTCCCTGGCTATGGTCCACAGCCAGAATTAGATGGGCAGGTCCCAGGCCCCTAGCAGCTGTATGGCTCATCTGAGGGCCTGAGTTGCTGAGCAGTAATTCATTACTTGCTCAAAGTAAGAGTTTGAGAGCCTGAGAGGAGGTTGTATGGAAGCATCTTTCAGCTTGGGACAGGGGCGTGCACCAGCACTGTTGAGGGGACAATGCTAATTAACACAAAATCATTGCAACCAGGGCATGCAGAGCTGAAGTCCCCCAAATGAGAGACTGAGTATGCTTTGGACTGGGCAGGCCACATTTATTCCAAATTTGAGGCTCTCTGAATGCACATCTTGCCTAATCCTCTCTACCTACCACCCCACCCCCCATCTCCATCACTGCCAGGTCTAATCCTGCAGTGGTGAGTGGAGCCATCGCCCTCGGGAGCATCACCACCACCATCCATCCGGGATAGTCCGGAGAGGTGGCTCATCCTGGAGCTGACTTGTCTGGGGGCTGCCAGCCTCTCTCCTTCTGATCCTCCTGTGTAATAACACACTGCCACACTTGACAGCTTCCCTTATCTGCTGCCGGGCTGATCAGTTCTGGCTGTAATTTCATGCTGTTATAAGCAATCACACTTGTAAAGCAAAAATCATGGCTGTGTTTCATAGCAGAGGATGTGAAGTCAGTTTTTAAATGCTGGAGAAATCCTGGCTGGCAGCTCCTCCCTCCATCCCTCTGCCAGCACAGGCTCGCCGCAGTGCCTGGGTGTCCCTGCAGCCTCTCCCTCCCTGCACCTGCTCCTGCTGCACTCAGGCCCTCTTCCCCATCACAATCCCTCGAGCTTTTGCCAAGACAGCAGCTTGCAGCACCCATACCAGGGCACGCAGAGATGTGCTCGGGAACGATCTTGGCATGCAGGCAGAAAGATGAATTACTCTGGGCAGCGTTGGAGCCACACACATACTTTGCATTCACCACAGACCATGCGTGTAATCATCGCTGAGCCCTGAGCCCAGGACAGCACACAGGCTCTTGCACAGCAAGAAGAACAAATGTATTGAAGGTGTTGGTGCAAAAGTTTGCTTTTATGGCAGGGGGCTTAAACAGCACAATGCTGCTTCTGTCCTGAGCCTTCACTAGCCTTTTGCTGGGTCTCAAATTAGTCCTTTTGCACAGGATTGCAATGGGCATGTCACTGGGATCAGAAACCACCCTCCCCTCAAAAACAAGCACTTCTCCCATGGGATGAATCTGACCTTGGAAAGGTGCTGCATCATCTTCCCTTGGGCTGGCGAGAGCAGTGGGGACCAGCCGGGACTGGGGCAGGCAGCAAGCGATCCTCCATCTCCTGCTGCACCCACTGCAGGGAGAAGATGGGAGTCATGAGTTGATCCTCCGGAGGGCTGAGCAGAGCTATTTTTAGAAATAAAAGAGAGGTTTAAGATATTTGCAGCTATCTTTTATAACAAGCCATTTGCAGAGGTGCCTATGGGGAGGAATCACCCCAGGGAGACAGCAGCAAAATGAAACCCCATGGCTCAGAGCTGGGCAAGAGAGCACCCTGTGCAGACCCCAGCTCTGGAGCAGCCCCAGCCTGGCATAAGCCCACCGTACCCCATGGGAAGCCAAGCACTTGCTGGGGACTGTCCCACACTCCTCTAGGTGCCAGTTATAAGAGGGGAGCAGCCAGACCCAGGCACCCTGAGTTTGCTCCAGGTGCCTTCCCCACCTATGCTTAGCCCTCACACAGGCAGCCCCAGCTCCCACTCCTGCTACACTGTCCCCATGGGAGCCCGGGGTGCCACATTCCCTCCGTCATCTGCCAAGGGAGCAGAGACTCCAGTGAGCACGTGAAGGTATTGCTGTAAAGCAGGATGGGAAGCCCAGCTCTGCTGACAAAGCTCTCCTTCACTCCCTACCCTGCTGTGGGGAGCCAGGCTGGGTGACCACAAAAGCTGGGCTTTGGTACCCAACATCAGAAGGGCATGCAAGATTCCAACCCTGGAGCTGAGGTATTTGCTGTTAGCAAAAAAATCCTCTCACAAGCCAGCCCTGCTAGTGTGCAGCTATGCACCAGCCGCACAGCATCAGCCCAGCCACCCACCATCCATCAGCCCCCCACCCCAGCAGCCTCCCACAATGGGCAGCCCTGGCCCTTTTTAATGACTCCCAGTAACAAGCCCCAGGTGGAAGTGAGCATCTCCAGCTGGGCTGTGTCCTGGACCTGTCCCTCAGCTCCAAAACCTCCTCCATGCTGTGCTGGTGCCAAGGAGCGGGTGGTCAGGCAGCAGCCACCCCGCAGGGGAGCTCAGGCAGCCACAGCCTGGTCCCGCTGCCGTTCCCCCACAGCCCTCCACCATGCACGTCTGCATCGGCCCCAGGGCTAATGCCAGTGTAGCTGAGTTATCCCCTGCATGCTCTGTGCAGCATGGTACTGCGTCTGCTGCGGGGCAGATGCACGGTGCCTTCTACGCACAGCACGCCATGGACCCACAGAACATCCCCGAGCGCGAGACGCGGTGTGCGGCTCTGCTCCAGCTGGATGCGAGGCGTGTGGGGGCAGAGAGCTCCCCATCGCTCCCCACTACAGAGTCTGAGGGAAGGAGCATGAATGATTCCTGCAGATCCCATTCTGCCTTGCACCACGTAGTGCAGCCCTGCGCAGACACCTTGTTAGACAGGCAGAGAAGGTGTCGTGTGTTTTGGGAAGGAAACAAAACTCCTTATGGTGCTCTCCATCTGGGCTGAAAGGTTGCCTGGAAGGAAGGACAGCCAAGTGTGCAGGGCACGGTACCAGGGCAAGTAAACCTGTTCTGCTTCCAGCCCAGCCCCCCAAAATGGCTCCGCTTTCTGTCCCGCCGCCATCCCCCACTGGTGTCGGGAAGAGGGGCTGGGAGCCAGGGGCTCAGTGGGAAGGAACCACGCCGTGGCTCTGCTAGCCAGGTATCGCAGGGGAGAGGACGCGTCTGCTGAGAGCAGCCAGGAAAAGGATGTCAGGCTGAGAAGTGATGCATCTCCTTTGGCCATAGCAGGAGGGAAATGAGAGCAGCTCGGCTGAGCCATGGGGGCTCCTGGGGGGTGGGGGGGACAATACACGTGTTTCTCTGCCTGCAACTGGTGATTTTCAGCAATGAGTTGGGATACGAATGGTCCGGCCTGCAGGTCTTCTAGCAAGGACAGACTGCAAATGCCTGAATTTAGTTCCACGTTGTCAAATAGCTTTGATGCCCTGATGAAGGACAACCCCCACACTTGTTTCATCTTGGTTTTCACTCTTGCATTTCTGAAGAGTTGGTATTGTGTCAAGGCAATGGAAAATCTTTTTAAAGAGAAATAAGTCCCCAGTTGTATCATTTAGCATAACACAGGGCAACTCTGGGAGGAAAAGTTTGTAGTAAGAGGTGAGATGCTCTGTGGGCTGGTTAGCATGGCTGCCCCTCAGCTGGCTCCCAACACCCCAGAAACCCCCATATCCACCTGGGCTCAGCCCCTGCACAGGCACCCCAGCCAGGGGCAGAGCCCAGCCACCTTCCCCACCCGAACCCATCCTTCAGTGGCTGCCGGGGGTGGTGATGGGGCTGCCAGGGAACTGCAGCTTTTGGCCGCCCTCTTCCCTCCCAGCCTGCCCAGCTTCCCAGCAAAGCATTCTGCAGACCCTCCCCTGCCCCAGTGCCTGCCTGTCCCTCCCCAGCCCTGCTTTGGGCCTGCCAGGACGGGGTGATTTATTAGGATGTCTGAAAGATGAACACCATGGGACCAATAAAGACTTTACCCAGGTACTAAAAACATCCTGAACTTGGGGAATTTTCTCCTTCTGACAGAAACTGATGCAAAGGTGTGTTTTCGGGCAGAATAACATGTGGTTTCCATTCCTGCATGCCCTGAGAGGAATTGCTGCTTTCCATCTTATTCATATTTATAAATCCGGACTTGGGCCCAGCCAGGCTCCTCCTTAGGAGGAGATTTACAGTCTGTGCTAATAGCGAGGATCCTGCCAGGACTCCTCTGAATGGCAGCAGTTTATATTGTGTCCAAAGCTTTCGAAGTAAACAGCTTATCTCAGGGCTGGAATGATGATGAGGAGCCAGTCGGTGCTTCCCCTTTCCCAGCCATCCTCAGTAGCAGGTGAAAGAAGCCTTTGAAGAGTGGGGAAGAGTCAGCAGCGGCTCTGGGGACTCTCCCAAGCTTCAAGGACTGCACCCTGCTGCCTGCAGGCAGCAAGATGTTCAGAAAGGAATTTGTGATTGTGGTGCTGCTCAGAGCTGTGGGATCGGGACTGGGATCAAGCTCGGGCTCAGGGGAATGTTTGCAGCCGCAGCGCAAGCAAATCAACAAAAGAGCCAATGAAATTCCCAACTTTTTCCTTCCTTCCTGGGACAAAAGCCAGGTACTCAAACTGCTCTCTCCAGTACTTCTCACCCATGAGCTTTTCACAACCTCATCCTCCACGTTCCCTAGGGAGCCTTGGCACCCCAGGCCCCCAGACCCCCATCCCTCCCCTGCCCTCCACCCCTGGGGTCGAGCCCCACGCTGGTATCGCCACGCTGCTCAGGGCTGGCCGCATCTGAGGAGAAGGTTTATTGATCCACCAGCATCCTGTGCTGTAGTGAAAATCTGCTGCAAAGTTTAATTAATTGATCAATAAGTGCTCAGAGATCCCCAGATGAAAGAGCCACGTAATTACCAAGTATCATTCGGTGGCACTCAGAGTAATTGTGGTAACTACTGCTTGGGGTTAGCTATCAGAGGCAGAATTACCTCGGTGTTTAATGTCACCGTCCGGTGTCAGACAATATTCTCCCTGTGCTGTACAGAAGGGACTGGAGAGTTTGGGCCTGGGAAATAAACTCCCTCCCTGCATCCCCCAGGATGCTGGTCCTTGGGGAGAGGCTGGGGGCAACGGGACGACGGTCCAGAGGGTGCAAGGCAAGGAGCTGCTCTTCAGCCTCCAGACTCGAAGCAGGGACCTTTTGGATCACAGACTCATTCAGATTGGACAGGATCGCTTGAGATCTCCTGGTCCACTCCTATCAGTAATCCCATCAATCAACCACTCATCACCAGGACCGAGGAAGCCCATCAAACGTCTTGGGGTTTGGAGAGCAGCACTGATGCAAAATTGTGCTCATGTGAGTGAAAGGACTCTCCCACGAGGAAGCCCGTGGCAGGGCTGGTCCCCAGCATGCCCCAGGGACCCTGGGACCGAGGCTTTCCAGAGGAAGGCGCTGGAGCCTAAAAAACTGTGGTTATACAGAAATTCAGCTCCATCTGGGTTTCTCTGACAATTCCCAGCCTTATTTTAGATTTTTATAGTCTGCCATAAAAGCAGTTATAGTAAATTATTAGCCCTACATGTGGGCTGTCAGGAGGCTTCTTCCATTTTAAATCCCCCACAATATTGTTAACTCATTGCAGCCAGGCTATGTGGACCACATCCCTCCAGCCCACAGGGGAGAGGGGCTGCCATGCCCCTGTGCTGTGCCACCCATGAAGCATGCGGGTCTGAAGCCTCATCCCCCCCCCCATGATCCCACTGGGCTTACAGGCAGATAAACACACCTGCAGGGAGAGGGAAAGCTCAAGGGTGATTTCCTGAAAACAAGGGCTGCGCTTTGGAGGAGCAGTGGTGGTGCCGCATGGGTATCAGCAGGATGCCGCTATTCCTGGAGATATTTGAGATAGACTTCCACTGCTGAGCTACCCCAGAGCAGAGTTGGTTCTGCATGGTTCGTGGGCACTGTTCCCCAAAACACAGTGAAGAAAAGCAGCTGGGGACATGCTGGTGCTGGGGAGAATGCCATGCCCTGGCCAAGCAGCAGCACCAGTAAGAGCATCACCATTCACCGCACTGCTAAGAGGATCACCATTCACAGCACCATAAGAACATCACCATTCCCTGCTTTGAGGGCACCTGCCCCAAGAGCAGCTGATGCCTGAGGCCAGACGCACCCCTGGGACGATCTCTTTGCAGCTGAAGCTGCCACTGCCAGTTGTTCCCCCCTAACTCCACAGTTTCTGTGTAAGGATCCTGTAAAAGACAGGTCCATGTAGGACGACATTAAGGTTTCCAGAGATGTATCCCCAACTTCACCTCTTCAGTCCCAGCTGGCAATGATATAAAAGCACAAAACAAACCCGGTGGACATTTTGTTTGAAGGGGCATTGTCTACACCAGGACATGCAGGGCTTGGAAGCCAGCAAGCACGCAGCGAACCTGGCTGAGTGCAGCGTGCCTTACCCCACGGAGCTCTGTCCAGGTATATAAAAACATCTTGGGAGTCAAAAACAGTCCTCACTAAGTCATCCTAACAGCCTGGACAGGGGAAAGCAGAACAGTATTTGCTTCTGCTGCCAAACAGAAAGCAAAAACTGATCTCTTGGGTGCTTGGGAGAGTTTTACAAATTTCACTGGTTTATTCTACTAACCCTGTGGCTGCTCCAGGGAGCTCAGCAGTCATGTCCGCAATAACATGACCTCCCTTTAACCTGCAGACACTGCTCCTTCCCCGCTCTCCCAGCTGCTCAGCAGTGCAGAGCCCATCTCTCAGCCCTGCCTGAGCCACAGCCCGAGAAGCTATGTGCTTTGGTGCAATCTCAGGACAAGAGGCCTGGGCAGGACATCTCCCCAGCGGCCAAAAGAGCTGAGCTGCCATTTAGAGCACTCGTGTCATTCAGCTGACCATCACAGGAGGCTCCTTGCTTTGCACAGTAATTAGCTGCAACTGGAAACTGCTTCCGCAGCCCTGGAAGTAGAGTAGGAGCTGCGCCGAGGTGCCAAGCTCTTCGGGCAAGGCACTGCAGAACGAATTGCAAACATCGCTTAACTCCCTTGTGTTTCCCTGACAGGCAACAGAACCCGCTGGGCTGGCAAGCAGCCGGAGCTGTGATCCCTGCTGCACCACCATGCTTGTCTTCATTGGCGTGGAGGGATGCCACTGCTGGGGTCTGCCCTTCACAGGGCCTGCCCGTGCCCCCACACCCAGCCTCTCACTCACTTGGGGGCTTTGGCATTCCCAGCCCTTGCAGCAGGCTGCCGTACCAGGGTGATGTCACCCGATTGGAAACTGCGGCCGGAGCCATCCTGGGGAGGTGCCTCGGTCAGTGCCTGATGGAATGAGGTGACTCACAGTGAGTGGGCAGTGGGCGTGTGCCCATGCCAACACCAGCTAACATCCTTCCTCTGCAACAATCCACCACCCCTCGCCTTGAAGTATGTCTATAATAAATCTGCACATGAGTAGAGCTGTAGGGTTTTATTAGTGGTGCTGCTGCAGACCCCTGTGGAGAGCCCGGAGCCCTTGCCAGGTGCGATGCAGCCACCAGCAAGGGCAGCGCTGGGTTTCGGGTGGCCATCAGCCAGGGCTGCCTCAGAGGATGGAAGCTGTTTCCTTCTGCAGCTACATGAGGTTTGAGGACAGCTGAGCACGGCTGGCAGTGGAGGCAGTATCAATCGCAGGTGTCCCAGGCAGCAGTGGCAGGCCTGGGAGTGGGGTGCCTGCACCACGGACGTGCATGGAAACCCTACACATGGTTTCTCTGGGCTGGCTAGAGAGGTTTGGCCACAAGGTAGGCCAAGGAGGGAGTCCTGAAGTTAAGCCAGGTTGAATCTAATCGCTCCTGCCCACATGCAGCCTCAGGGCAATGACTACTCTCTTCCCACACCTAGCGATGTAGGCACAGAGGAGCTTAACATTGGCATGGACCCCTTGCTGTGCTCTCTACAAAGAAGTTGTCCTACTGTGGGACACGTGCTTAGAAGGGAGAGAAGGAAAAATAATCTCTGCTGTTCCAGTTGTCACCATCATCAACGTGACAAGTGGAGCTACATGTCTGAAGAGACCTTCCTGCTCTGGGGCTTGTACATACCAAGGGTTAAAAGCAAGCCTGCAGCCCGTGAAAGCCCCTTCCATGACAACTGCTCCTCTCTGCCAAGCATCTCAGACCCTGGCCAAGAGTGTCATCTGAAAACACGTGGCTTCGTGCTAATTGTAACGGAGGCACCGAGGGACGTAATGGGTTATCAGCGGCTGCACACCGGCCGGGGGGGCCTCCAGCTCTGCCTCCGGGGTGGCCAGCTGCCATCCTGCATGGCACCATGGCCTTGCTCAACGTGCCTAGCAAAAGAGTGTGTGCTCCTGTCCACAGGTGCAGGCACGAGATCCTGCCCGTGGGTGCAGGCTACAGGCAGCACACGGACAGGGCCACGGCTGGCGGTTCTTTGAACCTGTGAAGCATGTGCCATGAAGAGGCGGTGAGAGGCAGGCCCTTTCGGACAGGCACAGGTGCTGCTTGGAATGTGCTGGAGCTGCAGGAAACAACGCTGGGTGCTTTCAGCCGAGGGACCTGTTCCCTGCAAAAACGTTTACCAAAAGACCCCGCCTGCCTCCCTTCCCCTTGCCAGCAGGCAGGGCACAGGGGTTAATGAGCAACATTACACATTAAACTAGGCATAAAGATTTGCATTTGCTGGAGAGAGATTTCCTTACTAGATGGTTTGTGTTTGCAGTACATTAGCTAATCTTATTTCAGCTTGCGCTACATCTCCCACCGTGCGAATGCACACGCACACACACTGTGATGCTGAAGCCCTGCCAGGGCCCCACACATGTTGTTTCCAGTCAGCCTACTCCTCCCTCCTCCCCAACCTCCTTCCTGCCTTTCCGAGAGTCGTGCCTGGATCCCCACAGAGTCCCCTAAGTGCCAATGCCTCTACAGACAGAGAAGGACTGTGGGGCTGGGGCAATGCTTTCGCAAGCTGGCTGCCGTGGCACAGTGCCGGAGCCACCACAGCGGCAGAGCTGGGCTCCCCGCCCACCCTTCCGAATTTCTCAGAGCAAACCCCTGCATGGAGCCGTGGCCAGATCCTACCGGGAGCACCGAGCCACGGGGCTGGCACCAAGGGACAAGTCCCCCTGGGAGGAGCTGCTGGATCCCATAACCAGCTGTATGAAGTACAGGGAACCAACGCTGGACCCTCCAGTCTTGACAAATCCCTGTTTGCAGGACTCTGAGCAGGTGCTGGGAGCCAAAGTACTGTTATTTCAGGGGAGGCATTTATATAGCAGCACTTAGTGACTGCTGGTAGGTTTATTACCAACCCCTCATCAAACTGACACACTCAGCAGCATGAAGTTAGAGCAAGCCTTGATAATAGCTCTGCACAAGTGAAACGTTATTATTTTGCTAAGATCTCTGGAAATAAATAGGCCTGTATCCATGTAGCCTCACAGGGCTGCAGGATGAGCAGCATATCCACACTGTGGATGGGGGTGGCAATGTGCACAGGACCTCCCAGCTCGAGGCAAAGTGCAAGGGCTGACCCAGACGCAGCCACAGAGACTGTGTGTTTTGGGGGCTTTTCTCTTAAAACAACTAAAAAGCATACACCCAAAGGCACTTTGCAGGTGGAGGGACAAGTCTGGAGATAGTTAATGGCTTTCCACCTGCCGGAGCTGCAGAAACACTACTGACAAAACACTGGCTCTGCTGCCAAGCTCTTACAAGCTAATCAATTAAAGCATCACAGCTTGGAAGATGGGTCAGAGCAAAGCAGCACAGTATGGATTTCTTTGCATGAAAAGAGCTTTAGAACAAATCTCCTTTTCCCCACAAAGACAGCAACCAGCCCCTGCAGAGAAAACCAGCCTTAGGGCACTGGGGAGTACCCACAGGTGGGCTGGGAGGGGACTGCTGCCTCCTTGGAAAGGCATGGCCACTCGCTGCAGGTTTGTGCCACTGTCCTGCTGCCTGTGTCAGCCGGTTCATGGGCGCTAGCTCCCTGGATGATGCCCAAAGCATGGCAGATGCACGTATGTCCCTGCTAGCCCATGGCTTTGCTGCTGGCCAAGGCACAGACCCCATCAGGAACGTGCTGTGTGTGAGGGCTGCCGCTGCCTCTCTGCAAAGCCCAGATTAAGTGAAGCACCACTCCCTGCTCCAGCTGCAGGAGCTGCTGTCGCGACAGGGGTTTCTCCGACCTGAGTGATGCCAATTGCTTTTTGCCACTGCAGAAGGACCCTTCAGTCTCTTGCACCTCCGAGTCCCTTCCACCACTGCCCACAGCTCTCCTAGGCCAAGACCCTCTGTTTCATGGCACAGAATTTAGTGTTTGACTGGCTAAACTACATCTGGTTTAATAATTCATCCTGCGTTGTGATCCGGGTTGCACGTCTCCACACAAGTTAACCAGCCTGCTAATCTCCGGCTTGTAAATCTAATCACTAGTGATTTTATATTTACCTGCAGATTGTAAGTGAGAATGTGAAGCAGTGACAAAGCTAAGCACCAGTTCTTAACGGACTCATTAATAATTCCTCCATTTGAAGATGATTCCTCATTGCTGTTCTCTGAGATCTGTCAATGAGCTGGTCCTTAACCCACTTAAGATGCACCGCACTGATACTGCATCATGCTGCTTTTCATGAGAATACTGCTTGATACCACATCAAATACAGTACAGCAACCTATAACAGTGATTCAGATCCCTTCGTCCATCAAATGTGTAATCTCTTCAAAGATTACAATCAGCTGTTTGACAAAATCTGGTTTTCATAATGCCATGGTTACTGGTGCTAATTGTAATCTGCTCTTTCCTTCTTTTTCCTATTTATTTCCCTTATTTCACTATTCCTTTTAATTTACCCATTGTCAGGCTGTGCTGCCCAGTGGCTGGGCTCACCTGCCTGGGTGCTGGTGCCGTGGCAGTGCTCACCTGCTCTCTCCAGTCCCTCTGGCGTCTCAGGGGATTATTCCCAATCAGCATCATTGAGAGATGCTGATTCCATCAGCTCCTCAGAGAGTGCTTTTCAAGACTCCTGTGGGAAAATTATTTGGGCCAGATGGATTAAAAATATTTATCTCTGGTCAGCACTGAGGGCCAAGTTCTGCAGGCTGCACCAAGCCAGTCCCACAGACACCTTGAGCCCTCCCTGGGGTGTTCCTGCCTGGCTTGAGATGCTGAGCATTGATGCTGTGCCCTCCTGCCCAGGGCCAGGAGACCCTGAAAAGCATGGGGAGACACTGGTGTAAGCAAGAGAGCCATGACATCTTCCTGGAGACAATTAATAGAGTACATTAAGTGAAGAATAATGCAGAGGCAAAGAAATCACTTTTTCTGGAGGCTGGTAGGATAGCAGTGAAGTTATGCTGCACTTTGCCTCACTTTAAAAAAGAGTTCTAACAAAACTTCTTTGGATTCTTCAAGGAAAATTTGCTAGATAGGACAACATAATTCTGTGCACTCATGAATTTACAAATTCAGTTTTCTGTATCAGTAACGTTATCTGGTGCGGAGTAACTTACCTTGCAATTTATATGGGATGTGATGAGTAAATACCAGCAGTGTCCTGGCATGAATACCAATTTTGAAATGAATACAGAGAATGGAGGCCCAGGTAGGAAAGTCTCAACAGAGCAGGTATTTTTTGGCAGCTGGCAGTATGTGGAAGGCAGTTTTCTCCAGGCACTTGTGGAGACGGTCAGTGTGGGCTGGCCATGGGAGCTTGGACATGGAGTTCAGCTGCCGACTGCTCCTGCCTGCTTTGCCTGGTGCAAATCCTGCCAGAACAAAAACCTGAAAATCACAACTAAAAAGTCTTTAAAAACTTTTGGACAGCACAGCGCAGCAGTGAGTTATGGGTATGGCAACCAGACCATCATTATTGCCTTGGTAAAGAGCCTGTTAACCGTGGATCAGAGTGTGTTGGAAGAGCTGCACTGCCTGGAGCTGGTGGGAGCCTCTCTGGGTGCTGCAATGAGGAGTTTTAGTTATTGAAGCTATGAATTATGCATAGAGGATAAAAAAAAGTCCTGTTTTATGGCTGGGGATTTAAGGTGCCATGAGCTCAGGTAAGCGCTCCCAAGCTTCATACCTGCTGCATGATGAGGGCCTTTGCTCTGACAATGGGATGGCTCCCTGGGATGTGCCACGGGGGCTCTGCAAAGCCATGCCGTGACCAATCGCCCACGCAGGGGCATTGCATCGCATCGCTGAGGGATGCCGAGGAGGGGTGCAGAGGTGATGCTGCCATTCACAGCCCCCCAGCCCTAGCTGGGTGCTTGGCTGAGGAGCAGCCTGAGGGCTGGGTCACCCGGCACCCTGGGCAGGCTGCCCGTGGGATCCCTTCCCTCCCACTCCGCAGGGACACCGCTGCCTGTCATACCCGCCACGGGTTTGTTTCTCTTGGCCTCCTCCAAAGCCCAATGGGCAATAGTGAGCCTATTTTTGAGCTGTGCAAAGTCTTCTTCTGTTGACAAGGAACAAGGACTTCCCTCCTGAAAGGGCCCCCAGCTGTGCTCACGGGCACTCGCTCAAAGGGGCTGGAACAGAGCCTGGCCTCAGACTCAAACCCCCCATTCAGCATTGGCATTTGTAAGGCAGAGCAGGGAGGCAGCCTGCTCTGAAAGCCAAAGGCTGGAGTGGCTCTGCCATCTCAGAGGGACAAAGGCCTTTTCTGCCCTGGGACAATATTGCCACTCACCAGCAATGCCCCCCAGCCAGCAAAGCCTGGAGACTGCTCCTCAGAGCCACCATTCAGCTTCGCTACAGGAGACCTCAGCTTCCAAGTCTAAAGCCGAGGTTATTTTTCCGCTTCCTTCTGCCATTGAAGCCCCTCTGGGCACTGCAGAGAAGGGGGTGAAAGCTTCCCAGGAAAGCTTCAGGGAGGAGGCTGGCCCCATATGTGCACCAAGGGCTTGGAGGGTGGGGGGGGGGCAGGAGCCTGGCACCCCATGCCTGACCTTGTGTGCCCTCGCAGGAGCCCTCTTCGCACCAGAGAGCAGCTATACCAGTCTGGGGTCCTAAACAGGAGCCCTGGAGTGCTTTGGGGCAGCTCAGCCGAGGTCTGGAGCCAGGACCCCCAGAGGTACCCTGGTTGGGGTCTGTCCCGACAGTACCTCCATCTGCCTCTCCCACCTGGGGCTGCCCTGCACTCCCTAGAACTGGGGCCTCAGTGCCCCACAAGCACCAGGAAAAAAACCCTCTGCTGCTGACTGACAGCACCTCTGCTCTGAGCCCCTGCCCTCTTTACACTGGCACTGAGGAAAGGGACATGCACCCAACATGCATTTAAGCTGTGAGATGCTCTTCAGCAAGGTTTCTGGTAGCTCAGGGTGGAGGTCTCAGGTCATCAGGAGAAACTGCTGTACCCAGACTAGGAAAGCTCCTTCCCACAGCACTGGAGGTGCCACCGTGGCTGCTCGCTCTTGGCACGTGCTGCTGGAACGCAGCTGATAGGCAGGTTTGCTCTCTGCATCCCTGCTCGGCTGCAGCTGGTGCATCCCCCCCCAGCCTGGCACCACAGACCGGCAGCAGGCAGTGATGCTCTGGCCTGGGCTCAGGGAGGACCTGGTTGTCCTTGCAGGGGACACCCTCAGGGCTGGGAACAAGGGCCCAGAGATGTGTCACTGTCCATAAAATCACCAGGGGAAGCTAAGGGTTCCCAGCCTCCCAGCTGAGCTAGAGAGCTTCACAACCAGGGAGTCAGCTCTTTAGCTCTTCTGCAGGCTGACAACTCAGAGAGGCTCATGTTATGGTTGGGGAACAGTAAAACCTGCAATGATGCTGGCTCACTTGCTGGCAGCACAGCAGACACCACGGGCGAAACCCTTGCAGCCCCCCTTGCCCGGATGGGAACAGCCAGCCTGGGGATGTGCAGACATACAGACCCTGTCTCTGCATTGTCCCTGCTCCTGCACTCGCAGGTTTCGGCACAGCAAACAACCCCGCAGGGTGGGTGCGCTGGTGCTGTGCCATGTGCCAGCCTGGTCTCTGCCCACCAACGTGGCAGCAGCTGTCTGGGAGGTGCTGGGGGGCTCTGATGGCGGCAGGATCGGTCCCACCCCACTGTCGGGCAGATGCTGCAGGGCTGCAGGATGCTTCCCGCAAGGCGATGTGTCCAAGGGCTCCTTAGGGGATGCGCAGGCTGGATGGAGCTCCCGGCTAGCACTGCTCCTGCCCAGCGAGGTGCAGGGAGCTGAGAGTGGGCAGCGATCGATAGGTGTAACTGCAGAGCAAATGCAGCAGCACTGGGCTGCTGCATCACCATCATGAAAATAAACGAGAGATTGATTTTCCGGGCGGTTTGGATCTCATGGATCTCACCAGCTGTGACAAGCGGAGTGTAGGCATGGCCAGCACAGCAAGGCTGACACATCCCTGCGCTCCCGTGCACCAAAGAGAGGGAGGCAGCTGTGAGGCCGCTGGAGACTCGGACGCCCTGAAGTGGGGGCAAAGCAGGTCTGAGGGACTTCAGGCTCTCACCAGCATCACAGGGGACAGACCCCAGGCAGGGAGGAAGGCGTGGCTGGGGACAACAGGATGGATGGGGAAGCGTAGTGCCTCATGCTTCCCCCCGGGAGCCCCCGGCTTGCCAGCATCAGCTGCCTCCCAAACCGTGGTGAGCGGCACTTGTCTGCTCACCAGAAAGGCACAGTCTTTCTTGTAATGTCTTATCTTCAAGCTTCTCTTGCTAAGTCACATCTGACTTAATTATGGTAATTAAGATTGACATTAATACAAGATTAAAATGTGAAATTAAAATTAGCTGTGAAACTTATCTGAATTTTTAGTGTGCTTATTGATTTTCTTCACTGTTAATCAAAGGTCTGAGGTAACTGCCGATGAACATGGTGCTAATTAGAGCAATGCCCACTAAAGTGGCCTCAGGAGGCGCTTCTCTTTATTTCCTTTCCAATACCCCAGGTTTCTGACCATGCAAACATGTCCAGCCCTAAGCACTGCCAAAGGAGTAATAACGATTTCTCCTTTTCTTACACGCACCCCTGTGGCTGCCTGCCCTGCCTGCTCCCGCAGCCGCCATCTCGCCTGCTCCTGTGGCAGCACTCCCTGCATGCAGCCGGGTTGCACACGCAGGGATGCATGGCAATAAACAGTGATGCATGGAGATGCACGACGATGCATGGCCATGTGTGGTGCGGGAGGAGCCAGTCCAGCCGGAGGGGGCTTGGGGAAACGGGTCCCAGCTGCAGGCAGGAGGGCCCCAGTGTCTCGGCGGAGGCAGCAGGAGCACGGTGACCCGGGGAGCACCGAGGGCACCGGCTCCCCTGCCGCGCACATCGCTGTTGTTCCTCAGACTGAAATTTCACAGGCCATTAGGCCTCGGCGCTGGCTGCACAGGGGGAAAATTATTCAGATCATCCTGTTATACACCAGCTACATGGAGCTCATCCCGCGGTGCATCCCACCCAGTCCCCTGCATGCACTCCCTCCTCCCCGCTGCCTCCCAGCTCACCCAAGTCCCCAACGGAGCTGCTGGAGGGGCGGGGGGACCCCAGCACCGCTGCGAGACCCCCGGGCTCACTGAGCAGCACCGTGCCCAGCAGCCACTGAGCTCCACCCCAGACGCAGGCACTGTGGGGAGTCAGGAAACGCACCCCAAGAGCCCCACTGGCTCTCGGCAGAGCAGCGACAAACCCCAGCCGGTGCTGGGCGAGATGTCCTGGGCTGGTGGGGTGCTGCGCCGGTGGGGAGCTGGGCCCAGCCACACTCCCTAATCCCAGCTGATGAGCCGAGGCTTGAGCTTAACTGTTCCCTCTCCATCACTAACAACTTTTGCCACTTAGTGGGTATTTCTGCATTACAAATACAGCATTTGTTCTTTTTTGCCTGCCTGTTACCATGGCACTGGTGTTATTATCTGGCTATCTTAGGAGTTTACTACAATGCAGATGAACACAATAAAAATCACTCAAGGAAAACTGCTAAATGAGAGACAACTTTTATCTTTAATAACGGCAGGTCGGGAGGGAAGCTGGGAATGGAGCAGAGGGGGGACCAGAGCAGGCTGTGCTCTCTCTGCCGCAGATAGCTTTGTTAGACCAAATTAAACCTCTGAGCAAGCGAATCCCACTTTATATATGAAAATGACAGTGTTAAATAATATACTGCACCTCTCGGTGATTTCTCTCCCTTTCTTATTTTGTCCTTCTCTCGCCTGCTGCCCAACTGCTCCCAGCTGGCAGCAGCTAGGAGTGACACAGGGAATGCAAATGACCCCTCTGCCCGCACAGCCGGCTTCACGCTCCTCAAAATCCCTGGGCTGCTGCTTCTCCTGCTTGCACCAGAGTTGCGTGGAGGAACTCTGCAGAGCCCCGCAGGGAAAAAGGCAGCAGGATCAGTCCCCATGTTTGGACGGTTTCTTGACTTGATGTGTTCTGCGTGGGGGCATTTGTAGTGATACCAGTACGTGATTATTGTTGCTGAGGTAACCGAATCAGTGTAATTGCTCTCTCAAAGGTAGCAAGGACTTCTCAGATGGCAGCATCAACAAACCGGTTATTTGGGGGAAAGGCTGGCCTCGATCTTGCGGTGTCTGACACTTGTGTCGTGCTTCGTGGCATTGTTCTGGCTATTTGACTTGACAGGCACAGTGACTGGGAGGACCAGGCAGCTTGCACTGGGAGGTGATTTACAGTAAACATTTCAGGGTAGGATTTGGGATTTCAAGAGAGCAAAGTCCTCCCTTCCTGTTCTTAGCAAAGCCAGTGTAATTACTCTGTGTGCTCTGACAGGCTCAGGAGGGGCCTGCTGCAATCTCTTAGTTTACTGCAGCTGCCGGTGGCCCAGGCAGGGGGACAGGCAGGACCAGACCGGGCAGGGAGTTCCTGGGAGCTGTCAGACCCACGGTCCTACCCATTGACAGGAAAGTTGTGGAACACCAGGGCTGGGGCTGGGGTGCTGACAGGGACTGTCTGTGCATTGCTTCTTTTCCTGCAGGGCTGAGGAGACTCCAGTGCTCCCCCGTGGCCAAGGTGCCAGCTCCACGTTATGGGGGCCCTGCACAGCTTCCACAAACCGTGAGCTCTCACGTGCCCAGAGTCCATCACCCCAGCATGG
This sequence comes from Elanus axillaris, assembly GCA_026212715.1. NCBI lineage: Eukaryota > Metazoa > Chordata > Aves > Accipitriformes > Accipitridae > Elanus > Elanus axillaris. The sequence continues at coordinate 14,386,579 of JANZLQ010000092.1, read as the reverse complement.
CTGGTTGGGCCGCAGCGTGCAGCTCCTCACCAGCCTGGCTTTGCTGGCTCCAGCAGCGGGACCAGACAGACCCTGGTGCATCCGTGATCCCAAGGGGGACACGGGGCCTGTATCAGCCCCCCCCCGGCACCACTGCCCTCTTCAGAGCCGGCTTTTGGGGTGCCTGAGGGGAGGGAAGGGGCCTAAGGCTGGGCTTGGGCAAGGAGGCAAGAAGGGCCTGGAGTACTGAGAAGGGCCAGGGATGCTGAGAAGGGTTTCGGGCACTGAAGGGAGCCTGGGCTGCTGAGGGGAGTTTGGGATGCTGAGAGGGGCTTGGGGTACTATGGGGAGCTTGGGGACAAGGGGCAGTGAGATGATACAAGAGACTGGGCACAGGCTGGGAGGGGACCTGCAGTAGGGAGCACTGCCCAGGCTGGGGGGCATTGCCGGGGGCAACGGAGCTGGGGGGAGCCAGGAGGAGCAGAGGGAAGGGAGGAAGCCGCGGGGAACCGGGGGACCGGGGAGGCTGAGGGGGCTCG
>JANZLQ010000092.1:14342175-14380496 GCA_026212715.1 Elanus axillaris | reverse complement strand
GGGTGGGGGGGGGGTGTTGAGGGAGGATTTGACGTCATTCTGACTCAGGTTGCTGTTCAGCTGCTGCTCGTAACTGTCTTCCATGGCTTTCCAGAGCCCTTCCCAAAAGGACCTGCTTCACAAGATCATTTTTCATGCTGATGTGCACATGAGCAGTGCCTGGATTGGATACAGGGAGAAGACCCATGTGATACAGGTGTCTCAGCTGCTCTCGCTGCAGCCCCGAGCCCAACTCTGTGTCTGGGTAACTCAGTCTGCATGAGCCAGGATTATGTGAAGGAGAAATGCTTTGCAGAAAGCAACCCTTTTCTGCTGAGGGGCTAAGGGAAGATGTCCTTCATTTCGGAGGACAGGCCACCAGCTGCCTGTCTGTCTGTCTCGTTTTCACAGCTTGTTAACAGACAACTTGTTAAGGATGTTCTCGCACTGGCCCGTGGGGCTGGTCCACTCCATCTGCATCCTGCTCTGGTGAAGATCTGCCTGCTGCAGCCTTGTCCCAGCAGGAGACGAGAGCCCAGGACGGATGGACACTCGCTCAGGGAGCTTCTGCAGCCCAGCCCTGAGCCCACTCTTTTCAGTAGCTCTCCTGAAGAAAGCAGAGCTGCTGGGGCAGGACAGGCTGCTCGCCCGTGGCCATCCCCCAGAGCGATTGCTACAGCAGCTGCACCACTGGGAAGCTGAAGAAGGGAAATAAATGAACTTCCAATAGTTGCAGCAACCCCTTGTCACTCAGCTCTGTTATGGCAAAAACTTCAGCCGGAAGGATTTCAGAAATCAGAGGAGATCCATGAAGCTGGGCAGCTGGAGGAGCTGACCGGAGCCTGGTGTGGAAGAAACAAAGCTGGAAAACAGCTGGAGGTGGGGACACTCATTTTTCACAACAGAGAGTGAAGCGTTATGGATTTCTAGCAGAGCCTAGGCATAGGCTTAATAAGCAAGTGTAAGCATTGCTAACCTTCAACGTGAATCTGTCGCTGTGGTCCCTGTGGTTGGTGAGATGCTTAAACAGTCATGGCCAGTGCCTGTGTCCTGACACAGCTCAGTGCACCATGGTAGCCCCGGGACCCCCAAAAAACGGGGGGGGGGGTGTGTGTCATCAGCAAGGACCTACTGGGAACTTCAGAAGTTGGGGGCTGCAGCTGGCACAGGCAGGGAGCCCTCCTCCTGCGCTTTTGCGAAGACACTATTTCTGGCCCAATGTTTTTCTTAGATGACATGGATGTGGAATAACAAACCCTTTGAAGCATGTTGCTGTGAGTTAGCATCACACCGCTAAAGCTGCTGGAGTTGTACTGATTTGTAAAAGCAGAGATCCAGCTGAGTGGCCCAGTCCTTGTCTGCAGCCAGAGCCTGCGGGGGAGCGAGCGGGGGGAGCCTGAATTCAGCCGCGTGGTCCTCCTGGGGTGGCTGTCGTCCCAGGCTGGCCAGATGCAAGGGTGAAGAGGGAGGTGACAGCCCTGTGGCATGGGGGACCCTCTGCCGCAGTGCTCTGTCCCTGTGGTGGCTGGGGGCTGTGGGCACACAGAGGTAATGCTGTCCCCAACCAGGAGATCTCCTCTTGCTCAGAGTGGGACTGTGTTCCTGGGGTCCTGAGAAGCTGTTTTCCCTTCTGTTCCTTCTTTTGTTTGCTAAAATTCATGGCTGTGGCGCAGCTGAGCCTGATGTGCTCACCGTATGGGCAGAGAGCACAAGCCCGACTTCTTTCTTTTTTCCTCCTTTTTCTTTCCCTGGGAAGAGGCCAGAAAAGCAGATGACCAAAAGGGACCCAAGTGCTGGCTCAACCTGGAGCTTTCCTGATGTGAAGCAAGGAAGCTCTTCCTGGATTCCCCAGGTCTGTGTTGTGCAGGGACAAGCACAGATTTGTCCAGCCCTTTCTCCCTTTTCCTGACCCCAGGGTCCCATCACCTGCAGCAGCAGATGTTCAACCCCTGGAGAGTCTGACCCACTCCCCCAAGGGCAGAGCCAGGGGCTTGGCTCTGTGTCCCCTCTGGCAGGGGTAAGGGGTGCAGAAAGAAAATGAGCATTAGCACCCCAGGACAGATGGCTGCAGCCGGAAGGTACAAGAAAACTTTATGCAACCGAAAGCCAAGCTCCTGGCAGTGGGGAGGGAACGTATGAGCAGCCTGGCCACTAAACCCAGCTCTGAAGGTGTGATTCCAAATGCAAAGCTTTAGTCTGGGAAGGAAATTTGGTGCCAAATGCAAAGGCATCCAAAAATTCAAGTGTGACAGAAGGAATATCTGTGGGGCTGATCCCAGAGAAGTGTAATCTGCTCAGCAAAAAGGATTTTCACGCCTCTGTCTCACTGTCTTGCACACTTGTGCATTACTCACCAAAGCAAGGACCCAAGGCACTGGGATTTGTGCTCAGGAGAGGCAGCTCTGCAGGGGTGACCCCAGAGAAGAGACAGCAAACATGATCCCCAGGGCTGCTGGGGGGAGTTCTGGTGACATGCGTGAGCCCATCAAGAAAGGAACTACTGCAGGGACCTGGCACTGCCATGGAGAGCTGGGGCAGAGCAGGCAGGGGCAGGCAGGAGTGGGAAGGCAGGCACCAGTGGGAGCGGTTCTGCTGCCGGTCCCCTCCAGGCAGGGAAGGTGAGGGGATGGCTGACACGGCTGGAGGGGTCTCCCAGAGGTCTTGTGGCAGTCGCTGGTGGGCTTGGTGTAGTTCTGTGAGCAAAGCAATAAACTGATGAAGATATTTATTAGTCTGAGCATCCAGGCACTGATTGAAACAGGAATAACATTGGCGGGAGTGAGGGAATGTTCTGGAAACTGGTCAATTCAGGGTGAGTTCAGAGCTAGTCATAACAGCTGAAAATATTTAAAATTCAAGAGAGAATCTCCATCTGACTTTTTAGGGTGGATTAATGGAGCATGTCAACATTTTGTGGATGAGATCCTTCATCTCGGCTAGATTGGTGGCTGGGGGACAATACCAGAGGACATCACTTCTGATATCCCCTCCACCGCCTTCCCACAGTCCTGCAGCTCTTCCCCCGACAATGGGGCTGCATGACGATACACAGGAATGGGGCTCGCGTTTTCTGATGATGATTTAAATGCAATTTCAGTGAAAAATCAGGCTATTCCTCATGGTCCTAAACTTCCATCTGCAAAGACATCAGGTCCCTAAATTGAAAGACTACTTATGTATGATCCCTAACACCCTCCCAGGGCTCCCAACACACCATTCCTGCCCACAGCAAGGAGCTCTGCAAATACAACAGAGCAGATGTCTGCTTGGACACATCAGCCATCCTTTCATGCATTGCATGGGAAGGATTTACAATAAGAAAGGTAGAAGGTGCATTAAAACCGTGATCCAAGCACTGCTTCGCTATTAGTGGGGCAGGGGGGTGCACAGCTCTGTCAGCTTGGTACCGAGGCTGGCCTGGGGTGGGATGCCTTGCTGCACTCCGGCCCCGAGAGCATCTTTAGAGATGTCAGACTATTCCCAACACTGTCAGGGTTAGAGTCAGCTCCAGTGCAGAGGGGACGGATCCTGGGGCAATGCTGCCCAAAACAGCCACTAACCTACAAAGCTGCCCCAAAACCCAGCACCCCAAGATGCGGAAAACCAGCTTTCCAGAGTGCACAGGCCCCATCAGATAACTTGGTTCTCTTCCCTCCTTATCATCCATCCAGATTATTCATGCAGCAGTTTTTAAATTGCTGTTGGACACTATATTTACATAAATATGTGAGCCAATGAGGTCTAAAACCCTGGTGAGCTCTAAATGGTGTATTAGGTTTTGGAAAGAGGATTTTATCAATTTACTGAGAGTACAAATCAACAGAGCAGAATTTACAAACCCATCAAAAAGCGAGGTGACAGTTTGGAATTAATCCTCTGCCCGAGGCACATGACGTACCTCCACAAACATCTTCCAGCATAAATATATTGAGAAATAGTGAAGGAAAATGTAACTTCTAATGCCTTTGTACACTGCCAGTGAAATGGCTGCAGCATCATCAGGGACATGAATGGAGCTAATGTCATTGGGAAGGTGCTGCCGCCTCCCGCTTTATTTTTATCCAAGACACAGTCCCCAGCCTGCGTTGAAATATTTCAATTTGTCTTTGTGCCAGAACTTCCAAAAAGGAAATTTCCCCAATAATCTCTCTTCCTTATTCATTCTTTAAAAAAAAAAAAAAATTCGTTTCTCTGTACACACCCCCACTGCTTGGAGCAGCACCAGAGCCAAAGTGTCATGGAGTCCCTCTGTGCCCCCGGGGTCAGATGGTGTTGGTGGATGGCTGTGGCTTTGGGACAATAACTGGCACTGTCTGGGGCCATTTGCACATTGATAGATACAGGGCTCAGGGGTTTCCTTGGGCTCGGTGGGATGTTCCAGGTATCCACGCTCCCTGCCTTGGTCCCAGACCAGCAGCAGCTCTGCTCTGCTCAGTTCAGGGGAGCCGAGCTTTCTGGCATTCACTGGGCAATGGTGCCACTCCTTGCATAAGGAGAGAAAACAGCTTTTGGTCTCCAAAGCCAGTGCAGCACCCAAAAGGCACAGGGATTCCTGCTTCTCCTGGGTGCCTTGAACCGCACCTCCTGCAAGAGGCAGCGCAGGATTTGTGCAGCGATCGCTGAGGAGCTGGGGCTGCTCTCCCAGAAGGGGTTTAGAGCTGACACTTAGATGAAATCAGTGAGGCAATTTCAATTAAAAGCAAACTTTTCAAGCTATTTAATAAAAAAATATAAAGGCTTCTTTTCAGCTTTTGTTTCCAGTACACAGAGGAGCCCATGCCTGCCAGCGGTGAAATGGCTGTCTTTATTGTGTAGATGACTGTGAAGGACACAGGCTGTGTTCCTATTTAGGAAGGCATTGAGGCTTTCTTGGAATTCATTAGGAAAGGTAGGGAGGGAAGGGTGCAGCAAAACAAGAGCCCTTGCAGCTGCAGCCTAACGCTCTCCTGACAGTGACACAGGGGAGGATCAGCTGGCTCCCCCAGAGGCAAACCTTTTTAGTTTTTCCACTGCAAAATGTCTTTTACAACATCTAAATTCAAAAAGCATTTTTGATTCCTCTGGCTGGGGCTTATCTAGAGTCTGCAGTGAAAGGCAAGCCGCACCACCAGTAAGCCAGCAGCTTGCTCTCCAGCATCACTGCAGTCCCAGAGAGAAGCCACCACATCTTCTCGCCAGGACCCGTCTGGTATAGCCTGAACAGCTCTGCTAGATGTCAGCATCTGCGCATGTCTTCTACAGGCTTTTGCTGGTTTTGCATATGCCCAAAACTTGCATGGAGCAGAGGTTTCCAGGCTCAGTGTGCCCACCAGCCTGCACACTGGCAGAGGAAAGGCAGAGCCATTTTGGGGCATTACCAGCGTGACGAGGGGTCAGGCAGTGTGGGCACCTTGCCTGCTCCAACCAACAACGGCATTGCTGCCGCTCCATTGCCCTCTGCAGCCATGAGCTTCTGGCTGGTTCCGAGGGAGCCAAGCTAAGGCAGAACCAACAGTTCACTCTGCTCACTGGCAACCCAGCAGAGGTCCAGTGTTTCCAGCAGGCTCAGGTACGGTGTGTGCCCCAGGATTACACCTGCATCTGGGAAAAACGTGCCAGCCTCGGGAATCAGCAAGATTGCCCATTTGCAGCCCCAGCATTGCTGCGTTGGCCATCCATGGCATGAGGAGCCAGCTCTTGCAAACCAAAGAGATAAAACCAATGCAGCAGAAACGCAGGCACACGGATGAGAAGAGGGTGGTGCTGAGTTGCAGGCAGCTCCGGTCAGTTAGGTGCTGCCGGGAGAGCAGCTGATGGTGAAACACAATGGGGAGATGCTCTGTGGTGTGAATTGCCTGGCTGTGCCGGCGGGATGCAGCACAGGGCGATTGCAACTCATTATTGCTCATTGGTACATTGTCACCCAACTGCACAAATTGAATTGAGTCATGGCAAATAATGTCTCCTCGAGTGACTCAGATTATCTGAGCGGGCTTCCATAGGCAAGGGCTGTATTTTTCCACATTTCCGCTCCACATGCATCAAACTGGCCTCACAAGCAAAGTCTTAAATTATACAGCATTGCATCTTTGATCAAAACAAGAAACCTGGACAAATAGCAAAGGCGGCAGTCTGCTTAAAGTCAGGACTACAAGCCCAGAGTTAGAGTCAACCCTGAAAAAGGCATTCGGCTCTGAAAAATTCCTTCCCAAGACCCCCAGCACCATTCCGGGCTACAGGCCAGAGCATTCTCTGATGGAAAATACGTGTTGCGAGTTTATGTTGAACCTGCTACTGCTCTTCCTGCTCCGATGAAATTGGCTGTTGTGTTTCTCATGAGCAAACAGCCCTAACCCACAGCCTCCTGACTCCAGCTGCTGCTCCAGCCTACACTGTGCCTTGCCGAGCACCCACAGCAACAGGCGCAGGATGCAACCATCATTTCAGGGAGAGCGATGCCTGGGGAGGTGCTGAGCCATGGGGCTGTTTGTAAGGGGCAGATGGTGGGGTCTAAGCCTTGGCAGCCCTGCAGCCACTGCCCTCCTTCCCTGCCAGCTCAGGGCAGGACCTGGGGGGACCATCCCCACTCAGAGATGGCCTGGGTCCCCTTCAGCAGCGGCTGGTCCTTCCCTGAGCTTCTAGTATTGCATGTCAAAAAGGCAGTCCTTAAAAACAGATTTATTTCTCAGATGTGCCTATTTTAATCGTACTACACTGCTATCAAAAGTACATTAAAAATTACGATTACCCTGTAGGAACATAAACAATAGCAGCAGTAGAAAAAAAACTTATCCAAGTCGGGTGACACACTGTTTTTTATAATTTGCTGATTCGTTACCTGCTGGGAAGAACAGTCAGGTACTTTCTCACTGCATTTCCCAATCAGCAGAGTGTGTCAAAAATAATAATATCGCCAGGAGACACGCACAGGCGCCAGCAATGACATGCGTGTTTTACAAGAATATACGAGGAACATCTGACAAAGCCCCCTCTCTGCACGCTGATTCAAATATCAAAGCTCTTCTGGAGAGGCTTGTCGAGTGCCACTCCTCCCTGAGCCAGAGCGGCACGTTGGCTGCTGTGTCACACGCTGCCAAAGCTGCTTTGATGGAAGTGGAAAAGCTACAAACTGAAGAGCTGCCCCTGAGGAGAGCCCGATGACCCTGCAGCACAGCCAGGTCCAGCCCTGCACCCCACTTCCCAAGGCACCCATCCTGAGAGACGGCTTGTGGTAGAAACACACCTCAAGGGCTGGCATTTAAGGGCTTTCTCATGTAACTCAATCCCGCTGTGATTAATGAACAAAACAGGCAATCATTTACATATTTGTGGGGCTTCATTTTTCTATTTAAGGAATTATTGGGGGTGGGGGAAGGGGATATTGCCCAGTCTCTTAAAAGGGAGATGTGTTTCCATGCCCCTCCTCAGCACCCTTGTACCTGCTCNNNAACATGGTAGAGGGGCAGGAAAGCCCTTGGGGGGGGGGGGCACAGCACAGGGTGGGGGGCAAAGCATGCCTCACTGGGGATGGGCAGGGAAAGGTGAGAGTGCCCTCAGCCTCCAGGAGCCAGCTGGACCCTCTGCGTGGGTGCAGGGGGGAGTGAGGCATCTCCACGCAGGGCAGGGTGCCCTGATGCACAGGAGAGCAGTGGGGAGTTGCCTGCAGCGAGCATCGGCTGCGAGGCACGACAGGAGAGGCAGAGCTGCGGTCTCTGCGGCTTGCCACGGTCCCAGCCAGAGGACCAAGTCCTCTTTGCTTGTTTATGATATGCTTTTAGACTTCTGCTTCTCCATTTTGGGGGAATACGAGGGTTTCCTGGGAGCAGAGGACCTGGTGCCCCACACCTCGTCAGGCTCGTTAGCTGGGCGCAGCGGCCGTGCCCACCATGGCTGCCTGAGCAGCCCTCGTGCTCTCAACAAAGAGCCTGTCATCTTTGTTCCCAGTGTACTTGCACCTCCACAAAGACTATCATTATCCTTTCTCATATAATTAAGATCAATCAAACAGAATAATAGAGCAGAGGTCAAGGAAGGCTGTTACTTCCTCAGGGAACAAGGGGCTGCTTTCGTCAGAAATACCAGGGAGCCAGCTTAATTGTTCTAAATTTCAGAAATTACAAACGTGCCTTATAATTGCATGATCTCCTGCACTGGAGGGAGGAGGGACCCGAGAGAGGCTTTGTCTCGGAGCGCGCTGCCTGGCCCCACAGAGAGCTCTCTCCCGGCAGACACCGCACCCATAGAGCAGCACGGCTAAGTGAGCTTTCTTTGGGGTCTGATGGGTCAGGCCACGGATACCAGGCTGGTCGGAAACTCTCTGCCCTGTGCCTGCCCAGATGATGCTGTAAGGGTGCGGAGGGATGCGGAGGTGGCTGGAGCTGGGCAGAGGACCAGGCAGGGCTGGGGGCTGCATCCTACCTGGGCGTGAAGGTGCTGCTGCTGCTTGCCATGCAAGAGGACCGTGCTTCTCTCCTGACATCCTGATGGCTAATGAAAATATATTTGCTATCTGTATTAATTAAAATAAAGTGCAGCGGCTTGTCATTAAGCTCTGTGGGAGAAGCTGTACATAGGTTATCATCATCCAGCATGGCATAGTGCAGAAATGGAATTAGTTCTGCCAGGCCATCTTTAAAACACAAATCACTGATGACTGATAGAGGTGACAATTAATTATATAAAAACCAGTGCTGCTGGAAACGAAGGGAGGACCGAGAGGAGCACCAGCAGCAGCCCAGCTGACCTGCAATGATGGACCCGGGGTGGGCTGGGCACCTGTCCCAGGGTCCGGGGCAGGGTGGGTTGGCGAAGCCTGTGCCAGCCCCAACCTGCTGCTCCGCCCCCAGCAGAAAGACTCCATTTTTACTGAGAAAAATTTTAAAAAAATTTAAAAATTGAATTTCATATTCCTTCAGCCAAATCTTGTCTGAAAACAGGTTCATTCCTGGAAAAGTAAGCCAGTGCATCCCCCAGCATGGCAAGGCTGGGTGCACAGTGACATGCCAGGCTCTGTGCCTCCTGTATGGAGCTGAGCAGCAGGCTGTACTGGCTGACATAGGGAGCTGCCGTGCTGCCAAACCCTGGAATTGTTTTAACATAATGAGTATCCGGCAGCTGAAGTGCAGTTTATTGCTTTCTTTAGAAGGAAAATAGTAAGTAATGGAGGAGGTGACTGGCTGACAAACTGTATCACGTCTGCCTGGCGGTATTCTGGGCTGTTAGACGACGTTTGGGAGCAGAGCGTGTCCTGTCCCTCAGCCATGTGCGGTTTCGGGCTGTGATCACTCCACTTCACCGGGGTGTGCCGGGCCGGCAGCCAGCGTGGGAACAGGGAGCGCCAGGCTTTGCCCTAGTTACTAACAGCCTCCATGGCACAGACAGTCCCCATAATCAATGGAGTCCAATAACTGCAATAACCACAAACATCAGTAACCTAACACTTTTCCTGCCTTCCTGATTGCTAGCAGCAGGACTGTTCGCAATCTGTCAGGAATCATTAGACGCCAGAGCTACATAATTTCAGAGGAGTACAACAGGGTCTTTTCAAGGGCACTGTGCAGTTGCAGGCAGTAGCAGGCAGGCAGGTTTCTGCATGGCCTCCATAAAAGAAGAAAATGCAAAGAAAAGCATTGCTTGGAAAAAAAGTTTCTTCCCTCAGGGCAGCTCCTTTGGAGAGATGTGGGCTGCAGCCTTCAGTGGGACATACCAATCCCGATGCCTGGCCCAACAAACTGATGGAGCAGGCAGAGCTGAAACCTCACTTTGTCCCTGGGGTGGGAGAAACAGGCCGTGCACAGTGGCTGAGGGGTGCAGGGGACAAAGGCACATCCTGGGCTACAAGGAAACCTCAGGCCTGTCCCCCTTCCCTCACCTTGAGCATCTCCAGCTCTGCTGGCTCTGCCCGCCTCTCCCCAGTGCATGGTTTGATCGCTGGGTGCTGCATGCCCATGGTGGGAAAAGCCCAGTTCATTCACCAGGGAGATAAAATGATGCGTACAACCATGCCACACTTCTCCTGCACTGCCCTCATTACTCTGAGGTACCTCTGCACCCCAAGAACATAGCCAGGACCTGATGGGCTTCAAATCCCACACAGAGATCCCCCAGGGGGTGCTTTTGGGGTACCTGTGGAAAAACCCACCAGAGCCCAGTGGTGCCAGCTCATCCCTTGCTGCTGTGGGGAAGGCAGCTATCTGACCCCAAGGATGCTGCCTGTATCTGCTCTCTCAGGAGCTTGCACTAGAGCCACACTGCGATTCCTGTTACATCTTGCAAAAGAAATACGAAGCATTGCCAAACAGATTTGGTAAAAGGCAGCTCAGCTCTACCCCATGCCCTGCAGTCGATGCAGAAGCTGTGCCATTAGCTCGGGTAGAAACCAAATCCTCTGGCTCCCCCAGCCTGAGGAGTGCAGGGCAGCGATGCTGCAGCACGAGCACGGGGCTGTTCTGGTCACCTGGATCTCTAGTGTTATATTGTCATTTCATATTTCCCATTCTGGAGTGGAAATCAAATCAAACCAAGTCATGAACATGCTCCAGACAGGTAGAACAACAGAAGGAGGTTTGAATAGTCAGATAGTCCCATAGATGTGACTGTTTGGAAGTGAGACCATGAATGATTTATAGCCAGGCAGAGAAATAGTCATCTATTACAATTAGACTAAACTTTCTCTCTCCAGATGTTTTACAGCTCTGTATCTTGTAATTGTTTCCCAGCCGTCCCCAAATGCAGGGAGTTTTAGCTAAACCCAGTGGCTGATTGCTTGTGTTGTTCTGCTCTGCTTGACTGGCCCCCCCGGCCCGGCGTGTGTCTTGGCCAAGGTAGGGACAGCAGGGACATGAGCACGGTGCCCCGCTGGGTTGCAGCTCAGCAGCACGGGTGCTCAGGACAAGGGATGCAATTCAGAGCCCACCGCGCTCCTGCAGAGCCCCTGGTTGTCACGGCAAGGGCTGCTCCCGGTGCTTGGGGACATCGCTGCATTGGGGAGAGGAATTCTCAGGGGCAAAGCCCTTCTGACCATGGCGTACTGACCTCCTCAGCCTCCTGGCAGCCCGGGGGGTCTCAGGCGGCAGGGATCACCATGGCACTGTGGTCAGGGCTGCAGACACAAAGGGCTCATGGCTTGCTCCTTGTGAGCAACATCCCACCTTATAGCAGAGCTGCTGAAACCTGGGCTGCATCCCTCCTGGGGCTCCTGCAGCCCTGTGAGGGCTCCTGAGTCCCCTCCATCACCCAAGATGGCACAGCAACAGGGCACAGCAGCCCTGCCGACACATTGGTTCATGCAGCATAAGCATCGAGATGTGCTTGCGTGACTTGGCGGGGCGAAGCCAAGCACAGCCTGGCTGGGGCAGGAGCTGGCAGGAGCCCCTGGGCACAGCACAGGGCATGAGCTGCATTTCATGGGGCTGACCTGCTCCCAAAGAGTTAATCACAGCACTCGCTTCTGAAGATCTGCTCTGATGCATCTTAACAGTGATGGGAGATTAATTATTTTAGTCTCAGATAGCTGACTAGAATGGGCTTTTTGTATCTAAATTTACTCACTCTTTAGGAAGCCATTTAATTTTATACCCTGATATAGATGACTAGGCTGGATGATTGGTTGAGAAAGAAGTTCCTTCTCTTCCCCCAGTTCAATTTGTATCCTGAAAAGCTGCCAAAATACTCAATTTCCTCTCCCTGGATGGACCCCAAGGAATGAGCATCCTGGCCACATAGCCCAAGAGAGCCACAGGATCGATTTGCCTTTGCTCCTTCATCCTCACGACAAACCCTCTCCAGAGGGGGGACACCCAGCAGGACACAGCAGCAGAGAACAGGAGGGAGCAGGGGCACAGCAGGTCTCCCCACCCTGGGGTGTCTGTGTTTGGCACTGGCTGGGGCCAGCCTGGGGGTGCATCTGGCCAAGGTCAGAGGTTTGGCACTGGGGGTTTACCAGGAAGACTAGAAAACTCTACGAGAAACGTTCTATTTGCACTTAGTGAGGCTCAGGTTTCAAAAAAACAACTTATTCCTTGAAACTGCCTTGTTAATTAATTTCAGAGAGGCCTGTCTGTCTGTAACAAGGCAGAGACCATGTCTTTCTTACATTTGATATTATAAAAAACTGCAATGGACTCAAATTAACTTCTGCATCAAAGTACCGCTATCTCTAATGGCTTTGCTTCCGTGCTCTGTGGTCCCTACCAGCCGATGTATCTCTGCAGAATTATCAGGATAATTAATCACACCCAGCAGCTGGGGAGGCAGCAGTGGCAGTTCCAAGCTGGTGCGAGTCAGCACACAACAGGTCATATTGCTTCCATGCTGTAAATCTCTTAACTGGTTTGGTGTTTGACAAGAAGCTCACCATGAGCCGACAATGTGTGTTTGCAGCCCAGAAAGCCAACCATATCCTGGGCTGCCTCTAAAGCAGCGTGACCAGCAGGTCGAGGGAGGGGATTCTGCCCCTCTGCTCCACTCTGGTGAGACCCCACCTGCAGTACTGCATCCAGCTCTGGGGTCCCCAGGACAGGAAAGACATGGATCTGCGTGAGCTGGTCCAGAGGAGGGCCACGAAGATGATCAGGGGCTGGAGCAACTCTCCCATGAAGACAGGCTGAGAGAGTTGGGGTTGTTCAGCCTGGAGAAGAGAAGGCTCTGGGCAGACCTTAGAGCAGCCTTCCAGTACTTAAAGGGGGCCTACAGAAAAGCTGGGGAGGGGCATTTTACAAGGGCATGTACTGATAAGACAAGGGGTAATGGCTTTAAACTGAAAGAGGGTGGATTTAGATTAGCTGTAAGGAAGTTCTTCACTGGAACAGGTTGCCCAGGGAGGATGTGGATGCCCCATCCCTGGCAGTGTCCAAGGCCAGGTTGGATGGGGCTTTGAGCAACCTGGTCCAGTGGAAGGTGTCCCTGCCCATGACTGGGGCGGTTGGAACTAGATGATCTTTAAGGTCCCTTCTAACCCAAACCATTCTATGATTCCTTCTGCAATTGCATGAACCTCTTTAATTCCTCTTCCTCATTAGCTGCTGCTGCTCCTTTTGCAGCAGAGCAGCAACCAAGTTCATGGGCATTTGCAACCCTTTGGGAAGGAGCTGGACATTTCCCAGCATGGGCTGGGTTTGTCCCTGGAGACCTGGGGACGAGGGTGTCTGCCAGGGCTGCTTCATGCCTGGGGGATGCTGGGGTTGAGGGGTGCCAAGACGCTGGTGCTCATGGCACAGCAGGGCTGGGGCATCATGGGGACACAGGGACTCACAGGCAGTGGCTCCCGGAGCAAGGGGAAGCATCAGCAGGTCCCCCCAAAGCTGTGGGCACAGCAGGTCCCCATACAGAGCTGGCATGGCTGAAACAAATGCCTGAGAGTCAAAGTCTCATTGATTCCAGCTCCATGAAACAGCACTGGGGAGGAAAATCCATTTTCCTTGTAGCTTGGAGAACTGTGTAATTTCCAGGCATCTGTCAGGCCACTGTGGATCGTTAGAGCTGTTACGAGCTTCTCCAGAGCATGGAGGGGGAGAGGTTTGCAAGTTTAATTCCTGTATTCCTGGCGGCATCCTTGCTCCTGAGCAAAGCAAATCAGACACAAGTGGTATGGATTCTCCACTGAAGTGAGTTTTTAAAAGAGCATTTCATTATCAGAATATTAGCCCCCGCCTGCGAGCAGTCCCTGCTCCAGAGCCCAAACCCACCACTCCCACCCATGATCAGAAACCCTCTTGCCCACAGCCAGTCCATGAGGCTTTTCAACCTGTCCCAGCCCAGAGCTAGGACCAAGCATGGACATGGGCATCTGCTGCCACCCAGGGCCATGTCCCAGCCCGGCGTTCCCTGCCAACACAGCAGGTCCCCCCGAGCATCTTGACAAGCCCCACTCTGACCACAGGCAGCAGGTGCCAGTGAAAGGCTTTTCCTCTTGTTTGCCTTTACCAACAAAGGCAAGTTTGCCACTGGGTGCAGGAGTTGCGGCCAGGTGGACAGAGGTAAGGAGAGCCCAGTCCTTCCTGGACACAGCTCCTCTGGCTGGGCACTGCTGCCAGCATCCTCACCCGGTAATGAGAGGTTTCCATGGCAACCTTATTTGAGCATTGCTAGTGACACAGATGTAAATTTTAAAATGAAATATGCAGACCACAGTCCTATAAGCATAAATAAACCCCTGCACATGGCCAATTTAACAGCATTTTAGAGAAGTTTGGAAACTCCCCAGGGCCACAGGAGTCTCTGTGGCATTAGGAAATTCATGAAAATGGAAGGAAAAATGCCCTGACCCCTTCCCACCCCAGGAGCCCCAGCACCTAAGTGGGTCCCTGGCAGGAGCCCAGCATGGCCCTGAGCCCCAGGGCAGGACCAAATCAGCAAGGAAAAGTGCTAGTTACAACCCGTGCTGCAGAAGGTGTGGCACTTGGGGACTGCACAAGGAGGGATGTCCAGACACCCACAGGAATGGGAGGCAGATAGGTCATGAAGCTCCTTGACCTCTGCTGCAGGCTTCTGAGCAAAGCCTGGTCATCTCTCTTCTTCTTCTGAATCATCTGCCTATTAATTGCTCTTTGGGACAGCTATAGTGAAGACAGGCTGGCTGGCTCCATCCACCGCAGCCAGCTGTGGAGAACCCCACACCTCAGCGCTTATTTTTAAGAGCCACGTGCTTTGCACAAGCATTGGGAATCACTGCAGAGCACCTTTACTGCCCTTGAAGGTGTGATGTCCACATCTTCCTGGCAATGGGGACCGAGCACTGGAGTCTTGGCGCTCCCCCCACCCCTGGGCTGTCAACACCACAGGGCAGAAGGACCCAGGGACCAGCACCCCTCCTGCACCCCTAGTACCACCCTGGGCACCAAACCATTGGAGAATTATTTTCTATTATCTCCGACTGCGATACAAACGTTTGGATGAAAGCCATACATGAGCCTTCCCACTCCTGCTTCACAGGCTGCAGGTGGCACAGAATCACCTTTACACAGGAGAGCAGCTCAGAAACACCCGATGCAATGGGCAGATAATGCTCTGGCTGCATTTATCTGCGCTCCCACATGGATGACTCGGCAATGATCAGATTGCTACTATTTTATTTGCTTATAGGTTGACTGTCAGGATGCTCTTGCAGAAAACTTTTTTTCCATTGGAAAAACTTAATTTACTGAAATTGTAACAGCAGGAAACAGCAAGTTTTGAATCTCCTGTTTGGAGGCAGGTGGCCATCAAGGCTGTATAGGTCTGTTTTGACATTTTGAAAATCAAAGGCTGCTTTGATTCAGGTTTTTCTGCTCTTCAAGATTTAAGGCAAAAATCTTTTAAAATCTGAAATCAAACCAAAGCATTTCCATTCCATCACACTGGAGTGTTTTGACAGACCCAACCTGCTTTTCTTTGGATCCTTGGTCCACACTCAAACCCTCTATATTTTTCTCCCTAACAATGAAATCTGTATGGTGCATGCTGGAGATCAGCATGGGACAGAGATCCCAAGAGAGCATGACGTGCTCATGGCCCCCGCTGCCCCTTCCCACCCATGGAGCCTTCTACTGACGTGGGGTTGCATCAGAGACCAGCCTCAACACCTTTTTTTTTTTTTTTTTTTTTTTTTTTTTTTTTTACAGGGATCAGCCCTGTACAAACTCGCAGAAGGAAGTTTTGGATTTAATTAGCAACATGCACCTTCCTGAGCTGCCGTGGTGTGCAGAGGGCCAGGTTGGAGGGCAGTAGGAGAGCCGGGGCAAGAGCTCTGTGTGCCTGTCAGCGAGGGCAGCACTGCCTCTGCTGCCAGACTCAGCCCCACAGACCCCTGCGTTTGCCTGCAGGCAGACGGCGAGCTGTCCTGACCAGGCACTGCTGCCCCTGGGCACTCACACTGCAGCAGGCACAGCAGCCCTGTGCCAGTGTTCACATCGCCCTGTGCGCACATGATCCGGTTTCTCCTATTGCAGTAAATGGCAGCGCCCGCCAACCCTCCTTCATCAACCTGGCGGTAGTTGGTAATTCTGGAGATTCAGCCTGCTCCTTCGTCTGCTTGCGCGCCATCATGGGCTTTAGATTACCTCTCTGCCTGCATGCACCGCAGGCATCAAGGAGATAAGGAAAGAAGCCTCTATCTTTGGGAAGACAGATTTGGCCTAATCAAAGTGGCCGCAGCATCCCGACAACCTGGGCTGCAGCAGAGGCTGCCAGGCTCCTTTGTTAACAGCAGAATCGGCACAGCAGCGGCAGCAGCTTTGGTGGGCAGCTGCAACGCAGGGAGTGCCAGGGCAGGGGGGAGGCGAGCGCCAGCCGGGGCATCCTGGGGCTGGCTGGCTCCGTGCTGAGGGAGGACATGGCTCCAGGAGACCTGACTGAGCTGCCTGGCCTTTGCGTTTCACTCGCCCGAGCCCAGGAGTGGAGCAGCCTGTGCTCCAGAGCACATCCTTCACGTCGCACCAGCAGTGCCAGCCAGCACACGGAGGCAGTTATGCTCATTATGGCTATTGATTGCCCCGTTTCACCTGCCGATGGAGCCTATGACAAGGCTGAGATGAACCATCTGTTGGGGTTCATTGCTCTGCTCAGTCCCCTCTCCTTGCTGCCTCAGTCCCCGCTGTGCCATCCATCTCACCCTTCAGAGGGCCTCATTCAAGGCAGGGAACACAATAAGAAATTGAACTATACTCTGCAAATAAATCAAGGCAGCATCTTTTTAAAGGAAAGCTTATTGCCTGTCCCCAGCTGGTTTGGAGGAGTAGCTCTGCCAGCAGAAAGCATCCCTGAGCATGGGTTCTCCATACCAAGGCAGTGCCACATGCCGTTCCCAAGCACCTGCCACACAAAGAGCCCCCTCCCCAGCCATCCCCTCACTGACCTCACAGATGCACAAGGGCTTGTGGTCTTCACAGTCATCCCTGCCACGGGCACTGCAATGCCTCCCTGCTCCTGGGCAGCCGACACATCCCCCCAGCAGCCCACCCCAAGAGAGGCACAGCAGATCTTAGCCGCATCCCCTGCCCTCAAGGAAATCCTTACAGCTCCCTGCAGAGCCAGCTGAGCATGCAGCCCTGCCCCTGGGAAGCCCTATACACAAGTCAAGCCTATCCACCTGGGCCTGGCTTTATTGCAGAGTGGGTCCAGCTGCTCCCACAGACCCTTAAAAGGGGGCTTGTTTCTACAAGCAGGGCACTTCTCAGAGCAGGACACCCTCAGAGTGGGCACAGAGCTGGGGACGTGTAGAGGCTGGGGGTGGTGGGGTGGTGTGCAGGATCAGTCCCAGCCCTCAGGGAGGGCTCAGGCGAGACGTCTGCAGCAGAAGCGGCTCCAGGCAGGATTACCCAGTCCCAGCACACTGTCAATCCGCCTAAACCCGTCACACAGGCAGAGCACGGGGGCTGAACGCCACCATTAATAGCATCCGTATAAGCTTCTTGGGGTTTCTGCCATAATCAGATCGCTAAAACCTTCAGGATGGTAACTACTGAACTTGAGTAATCAAGCCACCTTCCTCCGGCAGCCTGGGAACGTGTGCTTGCAGCGAGGCAGTGATAGCATCGGCATTAGTAATGGGAACCTGGCGATACAGCTACTCATGGTTTAGCTCTTTCAGGAGCACAGCAGCAAAATGAGTGCTTTATGATTATTTCAGCATCCTTTTATCAAGCATTTGCAGTTCCCTAATTCCTCTAAGCCCTTCTGGCTGAGATATTGGCAGTAATCAGATTTGCCTGGCTCTCTCCAGCCACGGCACCTCTGGAGCAGCACACGCGTGTCTGCCATTGCTGGCCACAGGACGCAGTCCTGTCTCCCTGGGTGGGGCTGTGGGGTTCCTGGGGACTCTCTCTCATGGAGATGAAGCTTTGGGGCTGGGGATGCCACGGTGGGTGGGTCTCTGCACCACGGGGGCCCGGGGTTGAGCCTCCCATTGAAACTATGTGGCTGTACAGCGTGGCCCTGGGAAGGGATGTGGGGACTCGACACATTCTGCTCTGTCGGCAAGGTGCCTGTGATGAGAGCCGCTGATTTTCCTGTGTGCTGGTGCTGAGATTGTGGAGACCACAGTTTCTGGGTTTGTTTCTGAGGAGGTGGCTGCAGCCCCAGGCACCATCCCTAGGATCTGAGCAAACAGGCAGCGGCTCCTGCCCTGCCCTGAGTGCCTCCCTTCGGGCTGCAGGTATCCCGCAGCTGAGGTCCCACCTGGATCCCAGTGTGGTACCGTGCTGGCACCAGTCCTGCTGACCCAGTGCAGCCCCGTGGGGGGTCCCCAGCTGGCCCATCCCAGGGGACATCGCAGGTCCCTGGGGCCATCCTGGGGCCTCGAGCGTGGGTAGAGACTGCAGCGGAATAGGCAAGGGCCTTTGCTGTCAGCTTCTCTTGGCACTTTGAACACTGCACTTCCCATTCCCTGCTGCTCCGCAAAGGCTTTTGGGGCTGGAACAAGCTCTTTGCTGTGCCCTTAATTGAATGCCCCTTGATTGCCGGGGGCTCCCTGCTGCGGGGCCAGCACAGGCACCAGCGCAGCCGCAGGTGCTGCCGGCAGGGAAGGTCTGATGGCACCATGGGTTTCAGCAAATTCAAGGTCCAGAAGCTGAAAGTGTCATCTTCCACCATGCCGGTGCTGGGTCAAAGGCAGAGTCTCGGGGTGCACAGCCGGGCTCCCCTTGGTGGGGACATGGGTGTGCTGGCACTGCAGCCACCAGGCAGTGGAAAACTGCCTGAAGCACCGCCGTGTCTCTGCCCTGTGCAAAACACAGCCAAGCTGCTTTTTGAGAGGAACCACTGAAAAGCCAATTTCACTTTTATAGAGAACAAGAGCTGATACCATATGAAATTGTGGCAAAGGGGAGAGCTTGAGCTCACATTTAATTAGTTTTCTTTTGTTCGCCTGGCCTTGCAATCTCATTCACTCTTTTGCTTAATACATTACAGTTTGCTCAGTTAATGCGCCTGGGCTGTCACGGCAAATTCCAGGCCACAACCCAAATCTGTCGCTGCATGCTCATAGATCATGAGCAATAAGCAGATTTATTTCTGAGTAGCGGGAAAACAAAAATCTTCAAAAGAACAAGAGAATACTATCCTAAGTGGCAAAAAAGGACTGTTTGTGCCTGAAAAAAATATTGTCAGAACAATTAGATGTTCTCTGTATGGGCAGAACGATTGCATGGGTAACGAAGCACAGCCCCCAGTTATGTTGGTCTTTGAGGTCATTAATTTTTATTCCTCTGATAGCAAGTTTCAGAGAGGCATTTGTACTCATTTGTGTATATTTAAGGAAACTTTTGGTGCCAAGGGCCCTCCGTGAGCAGCTGACAGTGCTGCTCGGGTGGGTGGGTGGCTGGTGCCCTGCAAGCACCCAGGTCAGTGCTGGGTCTGGGTGAGGGGAGCTGCTTTGGCAGCCCCTGCCTTTGCCCTTGCCTGCCCTGCCTGCCCTGCTGCCCCTCCTGCCCCGTGGCCTCTTGAGAGCCCCGTGCCATCGCCCCAGCCCTGGGGACTGGGGCTGTGTCCCCGCTGCCAGCCCTGGCCGGCACAGAGCCTGCACGCTCCCACGCGCAGCACGGCGTGCTCGGCACCCATGCCCTGCAGAGGAGCCAGCGCTTCCGACAACAGCTAAGTATAAATCATGGGGGAGTGAAAGCTGGTTGGAGACATCCTCCCCGGAGCTGAGCTTCCTTCCTCGGTGTTTACACGCCAGTATCTAGGCAGATCCCAGAATAGACCTGAAGATGAGCTGTCATGTTGCATTAAGATCACTTGTGCTCCAAACTGTCCCGGACATTTCTGTCCCACCTTGCAGGAGCAGCCACCCATGCCAACACTGCTGTGCAGAGCACAGTGCCCCAGGTGCTGCACCATGCCCAGCTGTGGCGGCTGCTTGCATAAGCTTTTGTGGATTTAGAGAAGGCTTTCCAGTCTCAAACTGCCTGTGGAGCACTCCTGATCAAGATACAAGATAAACCCCTTGTACATCTTGATAGTATTTGCTTCCTCTGGAGCTGGTTTAGCAGATTAGATCAAGGTCAAACGTGATCATTTCTCTTCCACCAGCTCAGTGCCTCTGGATCGATGGCTTGTGCAGAACAGGATGGATTTTGGCAGCCAGGAAGGGTCCTGCTCCACCTGCCCTGGCTCCCAGCCAAGCACCCTGTGGGGCCAGGGTGATAGCGGGGAGCATGGGCATCCTGCAGCACTGGGTGATTTTAAACAGCTTTGTCCCATGCTGGGAGTGAGCAGCAGAGAGTGAGAGCTCCGCTATGAGAGCACCCCAAGCAACCATCCTCTGCTGACAACATTTCCTGCTTGCCATTATGCTAATATTTTTGCTATTGCAACACAGAGTAAATCCACAGAATTGATTATAAATCGGTGGTGGTTTATTTAGCACTCCAGTGGCATTAGGTGGCCCAGCTGCATCACTGTGGTCCTGGGAGGCGAGAGGGTCTGTAGAGCTTCCAGCGATGAGTGCGAGCCACAACTCCCCCCCACCCCATGCTCCTGGGCTTGCTCCTGGATAGAAATGCACCAAAGGTGCTTGGGCAATTTCAAATCTCATCTCTCACCATGATTACCCCATAGTCCTTGGAGGTGGGAGAATGGCTGTTTGCATTCAGATCAGTATGGAAAGCATCTTACCAAAGCCTGCCCTTACCCTACTATCAAATATGGAAACCTACTGCAATCCCTCCTTAATGATGAGGATACTTGGTTCTGCTTCTCCCTGCTCTTTGCTTTTCCTAAAGCCTCATCCACCCTGAAGAGGACATGGGCAGAAGAACTCACCTCTGCAGGCAGCAAGAGCCCCTCCATGTGTAGGGGCCTCTGCCCCCTGGGAGGGAAGAGCTGGTGATTCCCATTCCCTTCCCCTTCCCCTTCCCCTTCCCCGTCCCCTTCCCCTTCCCAAGATGGGCACCAGGCACGAGTGAGTGGAAGAAAGCCAGCTGAGCAGGGAGGGGAGCAGGCACGGGGCTGTGCTGGGGCCATGGGGGGTCGTGGGGTAGCATCGAGGCATGTGGCCTGTGACCAGGGCAGCACCAGGGAAGCAGCAGGCAGGGCTGGCAGCCCTTATCTCGGGGACATGCTGGGGCACAGCTCCAGTTTGAGGGTGGTGATGCAATCTGGAGTTAAGATTATTAATCACTTCTTTTTCTGGTAATGTGGAATATGTCCTTATTAATCACTGATGCCAGGGCCCCCCTGTGCCTCCATCTCCCCACTCCAGCCTGGCTGCATTCTTCGTTTCCCTGAAATACATATTTGCCCTTTACAAACTAAAGCATGTTAAGTATCTCATTACAGAGTCGCTATACAGAGTGTTTTATTTCATGCTTTGTTAAGGACAGAATCGTTTAAATGCATCCTGGCAAAGGATCTAGTAAGAAATTAGTCAACTTTCTGAAAGCGTAAAATATGGTTTAACAGCAACATCCATTAAGAATTAGAGTTCACGTGACAAATAACCCAGGGATGCTGTTTTGCTGTTTCTGGTAACACATCGGCTTTAAGGACTCAGGTTCCTGTAGGAACACCCGGACAGTCCCACTGTGAGCTGGTGTCCCACTGTGTCCCACCAGCCAGTGAGCCCCCTCCCCTCACCTCACCTCCCGGGGCCATGCTGCCTCCTCCTTGTCTGACAGCCCCATCTTCTCCTGTAGTGGAGAAACCGTTTTGCTGCAGAGCACTAAAACCAACGAGCTGAGCTGCAGCCAGACCAGCGGCAGTGGGAGAGCAGCCACCAGCCACCTGCCCTGGGCTTGGGCTGGGAGAGGAAGCCTAAAGCACGTGAGAGCCCTGCAAAACTTGTTAGGGAAGGAGAGTTGATGCTGGCACTGCCTTGGGGACTGATTCCCCTGCATCACCCCACGGCAGGGTGCCCATGGCCCCATGGCAGGTTGCCCATGGAGGGCAGGCTCAGCCCAGGGGTGGGATGGAGAGGGAAGCAGAGACACTCAGAAATGAGAGGAGGGTGCAGGGGCTCCTGGGCTGCCCCCCTAGCAGCGTGCGTGGGGACACCGAGGCACCCAGCCTCCCCGGGGAGAGCCAGGGGAGATTATTCAGAGCTGACACAAGTCGGTGGTTGCAGATGATGTGTGTGAAATGTCTCCTAATGTGCTAAGGGAATCGGCTAATGAATTTGCTGAACCACTGCTAATTAAAGAATTAATTTTTTAAGTCATGGGAAACATAACGGGAGAGGCCAGGAAGGCCTCTGTAGCCGGGACTGGCTTGCCTGCGGCTGGGTCCATGGCTCAACTGGCTGACAGCAGGATGCAGCAACTTGGGACAGGCACGGGCAGGGCCCCAGCTGTCCCAGGGAGCTGGGGATAAGGACCAACGTGGGTAACAGCAGCCCATGCAAGGGCTCTCCGGGATGAAGGAGCAGGAGCAGCTCAGGGACTGTCCTGGCACAGCCCAGTGAGAGGAGAGGCGAGCCTGCCTGCAGCGGAGGGGAAGGCTCCTGCACTCCTGCATTGCACTCACTGCACAGACCTGGACAGAAATACATCTCCAGCCTCAGACAAGCAGAGTTTGGAAACTCCATCCTTCGGGCTAACTCTCCCAGCATTTGCCTTTCCCTGTTGTGTTCCCTTATCTTTGGTTCTGGCCAGAAACCTCTTTGATTCTCCAAAAGACAGAGTAAAGTCAACTTTCAACAGGCTGCTTGTGCCCATCCCTCCTGCCCCAGAGGCAGCGCCCACCCCGTTGACGGCCGGGGATATCCCCCATCCCACGGCGCATTCCCCAAGGGTGACACTGGGCTGCTTTTGCTACAGAGCGACCATTTGGAGCAGTGACCACCGCTTCTCCTTGCACAAGCTGCAGCAAGAAGAATAACTGCTTGGTTATAAAGGGAGCCAGCAGGGACCACTGGGGCATTCAAGGACAGATTCTGCCACTCCGTTGCCACTGTGAGTCCCTTTTCTCCCTGGCACCTGTGGAGGTGACAGTGCTGGGGTCCCTGGTTCATCCAGGCAAGCACTCGTACCTTACCGTGTATGAGTCCAAGTCCTGTAAAGCTGCTGATCCCACACATCCAAATAACGCAGGGGCTGAGCATTATGCATGCAAGTCACCTCCAAGTGAGCGCGCACCTCTGCAGAAAGCAGAGCGGGTACCTGAGTGTTTCCAGGATCAGCACTTAAATGTGTAATGAGAGGCAACAGCTGGATGGCACAAACATGCTGGTGGAGCCGCAGCGCGGCCAGGGATCACGAGCAGCATAACAAGCAGCCACGCTCTGCAGCGTCACCACCAAGGCGGGTTTAAGGTCTCCTACAACTTCTTCTCCGTCAGGAGTCCTCTGTGCACACTACTGGGCAGGGTAGGGGGAAGCGTGGCTGACAGCGGCGTTCATGTGCCCACACTGGGAAGGAGGAGCACAGGATCCCTCAGCCTGGGCAGTGCCATGGAGCAAAGCCAGGCAAGCTCATCGATGCTCACCTGCTTCCCCACCCTCTGCCCAATTCTGCCCCGGCACTCATGCAATTGGCTGCAATGAGATTATGATTCTGTGCTTAGGGCTGAGGAGCTAAAGCAGCCCACACCAGCGGAGCCCTTGTAAAACCGCTGCTGTGCCAGAGCAGTGCTGTGCCGGGCTGCACTGCGGAGTGCCCAGCACAGTGTTTGCCAGTTGTGCAGCAGCAAAACTAATGCTAAGGCATCAGAAGCAGGAGTTGAAAGGCATTAAAATCACAGTGTGAGGTGAACGGCGGTTGGACTCCAGGGGAAAGGTATTCCCCCACGGCAATCACCTGGCAGTGTCCCTCTGTTTCAGGTTCCACATCCAAAAGCTCCATTCTTCCTTTTCATTTCAGTCCTACCTTCATTCGTAGAATTCAAAATGCAAAAAATCAAGTGAAATTTAATGCAAGCACTGTGCTTTTATTTAAAGTATCTGTAACACTAATTGTAACGAAGTGCCCAGGGCAAGCCAGAGGTTTATCATGCTTTGCTGAAGTCTGCTTGGGAAAGTAACCATGGCTGCCACTCTGGTCCCCCATCCGGCAGAAACCTGGCATCGTGGTGGGCACGCATCCTGGCTGCCCCCTCGGGCACATCACAGCAACTCAAACCACTTTTCGGAGCAGGTCGGTGCCTTTGTTTGCAGTCACGAAGGCGAGCACCTGCCCAGGCAGCCCCATGCCCAGCCAGGTGCCTGCCCACACCAAGGGAAGAGACCCTGTGTTTTGGGGACTCGCATTCCAAACCCTCCCGGGGGAGCTGAGGGGGCTGGAATTACAGTCTTTAAGTACGGCACATTAAACGCCTTCCCTGGCAACTGCTGTTTCCATGGAAAATGTTGACTCTGCCTCTTGGAGCTTTCTGCAGCATTTCGCAGAGCCATGGCACTGCTTACAGCTTATTTTACACCATGGACCACAGCCCAATCAGACCTGTTGGTGGTGAATAAATCTGTATTTCATGCAATTAAACTCCCTGGCCAAAGTGGTGGCGGTGTGGCTTTGATTACTCTTTCTTTCCTGCGCATTGCTTTGCCCAACACAAAAGGTTAGTGGCTGCCTAAGGAGGGACTTTGCAGAAGTGGGTGGTGTTTTGCCGCGGGAGGCCAGAGGAAGCTGCTTAATCGGTGTCTGTTCCCCGCCAGGCAGCAGCGTGGGGAAGACAATGGGAAAGAGCTGCGGCCTAATCAGGCGCTTTGAAATAGCCATATTTGCTGATGACAATTGCAAAAATAAAGGCTTTTCACAGAGACCGAGCCAGAGCAACAAACTCAGCAGGAGTCAGTGAACCTCCCTGAAAAAGTGACCTCTAGATAAAGAGACCAAATAGCAGCTCTGAAACAGTGAGATAAGGCCACCAAGTTTCAACAGAAACCCAACTTTCAGAGAATCGGTGCAGGCTCATTATTGCTTTCCCATAATCAGTCTGTTTGGGAGAGTGGCAGGCGTTCAGCCGCAGCTCCCTGGGGGGCTGATTTTGTGCCACCGGCACATTCATGCCCAGAATTGCCTGAGTCCCACTTTTCCCCCATTTTTTTGCAGACAGTGGATCAGGGGCAGCACTGGTCCCCGCCAGCCTGGACCCTCTCGCCGCGGACAAGCTGGTGGACAAGATGGTCAGCAGAGCTGGGGAGTTCAGGCATGCCATGGGTTCGGCCGGCGGACCCAGGGAGCTTGGGCACGCCACTGCCCTCAACCTGCTGCCAGCGGTGGAGGACAGTGCCGAGCCAGCGGCAGAGGAGACGACCCTGCTGGTGCAGAGCCACATCCTGCCAACGCCCACCGCCGCCCCTGACGCTGATGCAAAACAAACTTTCCCTGTTAAGAAAAAGCCACTTATGCCAAAGCAAGTAAATATGGCAAGGAAGCACCCGAGGCCCAAGCCCACCCTGCCAGGGCCCTCCAGGGCTGCCTCCCCGGCCAGCCCGCTGGGGTCCGGGCTCCCTATCGCCTCCCAGGAACCGCGTGCACCGGCAGAGGCAGCAGCCAGGGTGGGGGACGCGGAGCAGAGCCCCCCTGAGCTGCCCTGGGGGGACTGGGCCACAACCAGCCACCCCACGCTGCAGATCTCCCCATCCACCCTGCCGCCGGCAGTCCCTCGGCCCTCCTCTGACAGCACGAGTGATGCCGGCGAGGCTCCGACCGTGGCTCCTGCCAGTGCCACCGTTAACTGGACAAACAGCACGGAGAGTATGGTGCATGGGTCCGTGTCAGAAGAAAGCCAAGAAACAACCACATCCACCATCATCACCACCACCGTCATAACCACAGAGCCCACCCCAGGTAAGCCACACCGCCTGCACAGGGCCAGGGAGCATGGGCATGGGGTTACGGCAGCTGATGGGGATCAGCTCTGCGTGCAGTGCCGGTGGCACCGCCTGAGTTTGTGGGGCTGCTTAAAATCTTCTGCCCTTCAGTGGTGTTGGCCGCTGGAGCAGGAACCCGGGTGCTGGGTTTTAGGGTCTTACCCGGGTGCGGGAGGGAGCTGCCACGTGAGCCGTTCCCCCGGAGCAATTGCTGACACGCATTCCCATCAGTCCTCTGCAGCATGAGCTTCCAAGACCCCGAGGGCTACATCGACTCCACAGACTACCCTCCACTGCCGGTGCACAGCTACCTGGAGTGCACCTACAATGTCACCGTCTACACGGGCTATGGCGTTGAGCTCCAGGTGAGAAGCGCATCGGGGGAGGGGACACCCCTGCTCTGCAGCAGCAAATGAGGCCAAGCAGCCACAGCCTTGGGCACGGCTGCCCTGGGCACCTGCACTTGCTTAAAAAAACCCTTCCCAGGGAAAAAATTAGATTTTTCTTAGGCCATGTAATAAATAAACTGTACAAGGGAGCTGGTGCATCCTGAACATCCGTGATGATCAGAGCATTGAAATGCCATGCAATTAATTTAACAAGGCGCTGGCAGGGAATTTGCAAAAAAAGGCATGAAGCCTTCGTGGGCTGGGGTGAAGCAGCAGCACTGTCTCCAGTGCGGCCACCAGCCTTCTGCCCGCACTCCCCAGCCTGTCAGGAGGTACGCAGGCAACCCTGAGGTGTGCGGGCAGCCCTGAGGCATCTGTGTGGGCAGCCCAAATCCCCTCTCCAGCCAGCACTCCCTTTGGACGGGTTTTGACAAATGGCTCCTACACCGAAGCAGGGCCACGTCCCTGACAACTGAAGGATAAAACCCACATGGACAAGCAGGCATTTTGCAGCAAACCCCAGCAGCAGCAATTATGCATGCTGCAGCGGAGAGCCAGGGGTGAGTTTCTGCAGGAAGGCGTCTGTAAATGCTGTGAGCTGGCGTGAACGGGAACATGGAGCAGTGGGCATGGCCAGCATGGGAGCAGCACACCGCATGCCAGGGCTGCCACCGTGCCGGCACTGTGCAAACCCATCAGAGAAGGTGGTCGGGCCCAGGCAGATGTGCGTGGTCAGCTCTCCCCAAACGCCACATCCCACAGCTCAGCAAGGCTGAGAGCAGGGCAGGGGCCTGGGCAGGTTTCAAACACCATCAGCCCACGGTCTCCATGCTCTGGTGTGCAATCCTTTCTTGTTCTTGCGTTTTCCCCATGTCACCATTTGCATCCAGTTAAAATCCATTAACTTTTAATCTGTGTAATTAAGAATGTGCATTAAAAAGAGTAGTAGTTCCAGTGAGCTTGTTCCTGCCATCCCTCCAGCAGGCACGAGGGGCTGACCTCTGTGGCATGATGTGGAAATGAGCCCCGGTGCAGAGGTTGCCCTGCAAGCCAGCAGAGCCGGGCAGTGGCACAGGGGTGAGCACTGGCACGCAAGTCTGTCTCAGACACTTTTCCATGGCAGTAACTTTGTCTCCCCAAATCCACAGGGGACTAAAGACAGGCTGCTCCACTGTAAATTCGCTTCTGTCCATAATCCATCAGGTGACACCATTCCTGACCTCGCTCCATTGTAAACTGAGATTTTAATGGAGCATAAAATTAGCCTCTCCACCCCCCGAGCTTTGCATTTCACTTTGCTGATGCTTCTGAGCATTTCAGACAAATTAAATCATGACAGCAGGTCCACGCTGGATGAGCATGGCCTTCATCTAGAGCTGGCTGAGCATGCACCGTGCAGCCCATCCAGCAACAGCTCCTGGGGTGGCCGAGATGCCTGTGGGCATCCAGGCAGGGCTGAGACACCCCAGCCACATGGGCACCGGTGGGAGCTGGAGGAGGATGGGCCCTAGGGCTGCAGGCAGCGGTGCTGAGTGCCCCGGAGCTGCTGCCTGCGGCTGAGAGCAGCAAAGCGCCTGCCTGTGCCCTGCCCCAGGGTGGGCAGCAGCTCAGCAAAGATTACCGAGGAGAGAAAGGGGCTGCCAGTCCCTGCTCTGCCACCCCAGCCGCCGCAGGTGCCCGTGGATGAGGACTGATGTGCTCCAGCATGGCAGCGCCAGTGAGTGCCTGACCCGCCGCTGCAGGCAGCAAGCTCTGCAGAAGGCTTTTTAACCATTTAGGCAGGAGCCATGACATGAATTATGTCCCAAGGAAGCTAGAAATAGCATTTGTGGCAAGCAAGCAACAGATTTTAGCCCCTCTTTAGTTTGCACAAAGGATGTCACGCACGATACATGCTGATGGAGGAGGCAGACAGTGCAGTACAGAAACATTGTCCATGTTTGCATGCAAACCTGATTTTAAAATGACAAGTCCACCCTGGACATCATCCCAGTGAGAGTGGTACAGAAAGCTCTAGTCCCACAGCTGGGACTTTTCCCCACCATCACGAACGGGCTTTGCTGTAAGGACCCATGCCCAGCTGCTCCCGGCAAGCCTGCAAGACCATCACAAACGACTGGCAGCCGAGGGAGCTGAATCTGGAGGCATCCCTGCACAAACTGCCCCTGGCAGAGGGGGAAAAGCCAGCTGGCAGCCAGCCCCAAACGCAGCATCCCAGGCACAGCATGGCAGAAAGGCCATTAATCGTGGGGTTTGGGCTATCTCTAACCCTTGCCTCCCCTCCCAGGTGCTAGGACCCACAGCAGTGCACTGGGAGAGCATAGGGCCCCGGGCACCATCCCAGCATCGTGCCCCAGTTTCCCCACCCGTAAACCAAGACCAATAGCCTCATTCTGTGCTGCTCATCAGCTTGTACTTTGAGGAGTAATTAGCACAGACACGCTGGAAGGTGGCAGTCCTAATTCTGTATTATTTCCTACCGGAAGGTCTGAGACTGGAGGTGACAGAGAGAACTGCTGACTGCTGGGATGCCTCACAGGTCTGGGGCACAGGGCAAGGGCTGCATTAGCGGGCATGAGCGGCTGATGGATGGTGGTTACCACTGCTTGTCCCTGATGTGTCAGCCTGCCTGGGGGAAATACCCATACCCGAGCCAGGTGGGACAGCCGTTATGTCCACGCTGCTCCCCCTTGTTTTGCCTGGTGCTGACGGAATCTTTTCCATTGTTTTTTGATTATTTCACACGTACAAACACTGCAAGCTTCAGTGGCTCTGAGACTAATTACATCGGGCAGGTGCTGGAGTAACGCAGTGCAACTTCCTCAGCTGCCTCACCATGATGTGGGTAATTGGTTAACATTTAAGTGATTTGGATTTAATTCACAGCTCCTGTAATGGAGATGGGCAGGAGAGATCTTGCTGGGTGAGGAGGAGTGGGGCTGAGCTCTTGTGCCAGGATGGCGTGAGGCAGAAGTGATCCATGAGGGATTCCTTTTTTCACATGGGTTTGCTGGGGCTGCGCTGGGAGCTCTGGAGCCTGGACGTGCTCAGGGATGCTGATTTGGGAGAAGCCAGGCTGGGCTGGGGAGCAGAGCTGTGAAGGTACTGTATTGCTCTGTGGCAGGGTGGCCTGGGGTTGGACAGGCTCTGCATGGAGCCTGGGCTGGTGCACTCCCCCCCTGTCTGTATGGTCTCAGCAGGTCCTGCTGGAGGCTGGACAGGAGGAAGGATGTCCTGGAGAGCATGGGGAAAAGTGTCCCCCAGGATTCAGCATATGGCATAGGGAGGGCAGAGCAACCGAAGGTGAAGCGCTGCCTGTTACCTCTGTGAATCTTGTCAAAGTCATCTGCAGGAGAAAACAGACACCCCTGGGAAAGGAAGGTGCTGACTCTCAATGCAGGGACCATGGGAGAGCGCAGTGGTGGCAGGAATGGCCGTGACATTGCAGCCCTGCCCCAAAATAGAGACTGGGAGTGCAGAGCCCTGGGGTTGCTCCTGCAGGCACTTGGACGGTTGTTCAGGAGGCCATGAGGACCCTCCGCTTCCTTCCCTTGCAGCCTTTGGAGTCAGACGCTTGCTTTGCTGCAGAGGAAATCTCCCTTTGGTGAGGAGCAGGCACAAAGCCTGGATATCAGGCATGGTCTCAGGAAAGGCTGCCAGCAAACCTGCCTGGTGCTGGGGACTGCCCAGGGCTACATGAGATCTTGGGGTCCCCACTCAGCTGACTGCCGGCAGCCCCCCGCACCCCTTGCAGCATGCTGGAGAGAGCTGTGCCTCAGCCTGCCTGCCCCTGCCCCACTCGGGTCACACCATCACAGCCCTGGGAGCTGCGGAACAGCCAGCCCTCCGAATGCTTACTTAAATTATGTTTATTTTTAAAATTCTTGAATCTTCTTGGCAGGAAATAGAATTTCCCTAAAGAGATTTTCTAGTGGGTGAGCAAGGCTGGCAGCCTGAATCAAGGATCCCTCCTGTCTTCCCAACAGACTCTTTAGGAGCTGACATTGGTGCAGTCTTTGATTGAAGTAAGAACTTGTCCTCCCCAGCCCCTGACGGGAACTCACACATATGGTCCCTCTTGCAGCAGCTGGTGGTCCCTGGCCTGAGGCCACTGCATCTGTCTGTACCTGCCGGTTACTCCAGAGCGGACTGGGTCCTGCCTACCCATCACTGGCACAGGGAATGGAGGGTCCTTTGCAATTACATCCCTGCTCTGGGCTCCTCTGAGCCTGGGTTTACAGGAGGGGGAGGCTGATGGTGGAGCCGAACAGTGTCCACACCCCACAGGATCCTGTGAAGGGGTGGGGAGATGCCTCAGTGTTCGTCAGCTCCCTCTCTTCTGCAGATCTCTGCCTGCTCGAGGTGCTCCTCTGAAACTCCTTCCCAGCAGCAGAGCTGGGGAGGGAGAGCAGAGCAGCTCGGCTGCAATCAGCTGCTCGGATGGCACCCCAGAACATTTCTCTTTCTAATTTGCCAGAGTGATTCGGTGCTGGATAGTGTGCTTGGTGCTTGTCATCACCAGAGGAAGCTAGCTGGGGAGCAGGTTTGCCTTTGAGTGATTTCAGAACAAAATGTGTTAGAAACACCCTGGAAACATCTTTGCAGTGATTCAGACACAGCTCAGGAAGAAAAAACTCTGTCCCAGTGGGAGCTGGGGGGAAGTCGTTAGCTTTGTACGTAGCCCACTTAGCATCCCTGGATCCTCCACTCCAAATAATTCATCCCCAATAACATTTAATTCATTTCATTTATTAATAATTAGATCTGAGCCATCCCACCAGACGCGATGTGTGCAGGCTGTGCTGGGGAGGCATGTTCTTGGGACAAAACCTGGAGAAGAAGAAATGACCCAGGGCAGGTCAGGGTCCAGGCCATGCACTTGGCCTGTGTTTCTGATGCACAGCGCCCGTGAGGACCGAGGACTGCTTTTCCCTGCAGTGAGGACCAGAGACTCTCTGTAGTGACCCAGCACCCTGCTGCAAAATACAGCAATATCAGCTCCTCCTGGGTTAAAAGTGTGGGCTGGGGTGAACCCAGACATGCTCTGACCCAGCCTGGGGGCTGCTCAGCCCAGCCCTGCAGTGAGGACCAGGCTTTTCCGGGCACCGTTCAGGGCTTATGGACCTTTGGGGCAGGCAGGGAGTTACTCAATGGGGTTGAGGCCATTTCTCCCAAGGAAATCTCACTTATTCCAGCAGGTCAGAGAATGACCAAGTGCCACGGGTGGCTCTGGGAGTGGTACCAGTGGCCCTTGGAGCTGGGCACATCCCTGCTTTGTGCACTGGGTGGGGGAGATGGGCACAGTTGTGGCAACAGCAACAAATCCTTCTAGTCACAACATCGTTGGGACCGCTTGCAATTACGGGCTAAGGCTGTGGTGTGTGCTAAATTTAGAGCCCTGGTCCTCACACACTTAAGGAAACAAATGATCTGATGAGCATCTTTCTGCTGAAATACGAGCCCATTTATTAAGCTAAATGGACATGAAATGCAAATGTGAGTTTACTTTTCAGCTATTTCCAAACAATAATTAAAGCCTTTTTGGACTACTCATTAGACGCATTTGCCAGGTGACACCCCCCCACCCCCCAATGAGGGATCCTGGGGAGGATCCCTGGTGCATGGGATGGATGGTGAGTGCTGAGCTTTACAAAAGTACCCCAGTTTGATTGCAGACCTGTGCGGGACAGCCGAGCCCAGGCCATGGCCATGCTCTGTGCTGTGGTGCCTCGAGGTGTAGGTCTGTGCCCAGGGCTGATGCAGGTGGAGTTGTGTCCCCACCACTACCCTGCCCAGCGACTCATGGTACCCCTCCATCTTCCTCCTGCCTAACCCTCACCGCCTCTGTCCACCCACCCAAATCTTTAGTTTCAGCAGAGAAGTAGACGTGGTTGAACTTGTGCTGCACAGGAGCATCCAGCTTTGAAACCTGTCTCAAGTGAGCAGCTCTAGCTGCCTGTGCCTGCTGTCCCAGGGAGGGAGAAGGGGTCAGCGGTCATGGGGGTCCCTCAGGCTTGTGCAGGCCACAGACTGTTCCGTCGCCACTGAACAAGATGCTCTTTTCCCCAGTCAGCTGCCAGTGCTCAGAGGAGTGCAGAGGGAAGGCTGTGGCGGCGTAATGCTTTGCAGCTGCGGGCGCTGCGTGTGTTGGGGGCTGGGACATGTCTGCTCCCCCAGCACCCCACTGGGACCCCCACCTTCGCCCCCGCAGCTCACAGGTCTCTGTTCCCACCCAGGTGAAGAGTGTGAACCTGTCAGACGGGGAGGTGCTCTCCATCCGCGGGGTGGACGGCGATGCCCTGGTGGTCCTGGCCAACCAGACCCTGCTGGTGGAGGGCCAGGTGATCCGCAGCCCCACCAACACCATCTCCGTCTACTTCCGCACCTTCCAGGACGAGGTGGTGGGGACTTTCCAGCTCCACTACCAGGGTGGGTGCCTCCCTGCCGTGGGCGTGCGAGGAGGGGTGGGATGGGCTATCAGTGCCGCAGGGCTCAGCCCCAGCAGGCTGCAGGGGGGGAAGGATGCCGGGTTCTGCCCTCGCAGACCAGCCGGACTCCTGTTCCACTGAGTGCCTGTGCTCAGAGCATCGGCTGGGGTGGGGGCGAGCAGCAGCTCGTGTCGTGTCCCGGGCAGAGGGTTCAGCGTGCACCTACATCCTGGACCTCAGTGCTGGCTGTGCCTCTCACACCCGCCTTGCCCTGTTTTTGGCCCCATGCAGCAGCTCTTCCTGCACAGATTCAGACAGCAAGTCTATTTTTTCCTTGAAGAGTTATAAAAAATAGATGAGTTCAAGCAAATTCTTTTTAAAATAGAAACTAGGTCTGGGGAAAAGCAGTAACAGGTGCAGAAGCTGCTAGCAGTGTGGTGGTTTGTCAGTGCTCTGCAGCCAGCACGCAGCAGCAGGGTCTGTCTGTGGCACTGTGGGCACATCCAGCATGTCCTCAGCACTCCCGCCTCGACTGCAGGGTGACTTGGGCCAAACAGCCCCTAAGCTCTGAAATGTGTATGCTTATTCCAGTGTTTATGCTGAGCTGCAACTTTCCACGGAGACCTGACTTTGGAGACGTCACCGTGATGGATCTGCACTCGGGTGGAATTGCTCATTTCCACTGTCATCTGGGCTACGAGCTGCAGGGTCCCAGGATGCTTACATGCATCAATGCATCGAGGCCGCACTGGAGCAGCCCAGAGCCAATTTGCTCAGGTACGGTCCTTGTTAGTTAGCCTCAGTGCTATGAAAAACTAGGATCATCAAAGAAAAAAAAAAATAGGGTTGCTTTCTTTGTGCCACAAGTTGAATGCAGTCCTGGGAGTGAGTAAAAGCAGTGCTCAGCTCTGTGCACAGTGCAGCCTGAGGTACTGCAAGTTTTCACATCAGTGGCAGCAGAATCTGCCTCTTAATTAGGCAGGTAAGGAAAGGAAATCATAGATTTTATGTGTATGTGTGAGCATATACATGTATGCATAAAACAAAGCAAAGCCAAGCCAGGCAAGAGGTTCATGAATTAAAGACCAGTGAGAAAAGCTGGGTGGGCATCAGATTTCCATTGAGCAAAGTGGAGTGCTTCATCCCCTTTGCTGTGCAGAAGACCCGCGTGCAAATGTCTGCCCGCACTCTGCGCCTTGCCCTGTCACCTCATCATCTCAGCGGGGCTGTGCTCTACATTGGCAGCTCCCTGCGGTGGGACAGTCCACAATGCCACCATCGGCCGTGTCCTCTCACCCAGCTACACGGGGAACCAGTCGAGCAGCATGTACTGCGTGTGGGTGATTGGGGCCCCCCCGGGCCAGAAGCTGCACCTCCACTTCGAGAAGCTCCTGCTGACTGAGAAGGACAGGTGAGGCTCTGGGAGCCGCTGGCCAGCAGCAAGGTCTGCACTGAGCCCATTTTCCTACACTCCCGGGACTGCAGAGGGCTTTGTTCTACTCAGGGTAAGGAGTGGGGAGCTTTGCTGGGTGCTAAATATACCAAAGCTCAGAAGCTCCCAGCTGGTCTCAGCTCCCCCATGTCACACCTCCTGCCCTATTGGTGCCTGGGCTGCAGGTGTCCTGGGAGGCAGCACCGACCCAAGCTCGGGGTGCAGCATGGAGGAGGCTGCCAGCCAGAGGATGGTGGGGATGGGGTCAGAGAAGGGTCCTGGTGCAGAAGAGGAGGTTTCAGATTTAGGCGTTCAAGTGCTCAGGAGGCACGACAGGTCTTGTAGCAAAGAGAGCTGCAAGACGCAGGCGCAGAGCACCAGCCCCTGCTACCTCAAGGCCTTGCGCTTCATGCCAGGGGTTCTTGCTGGTCTCCTGATCCAACTAGCTGCGGGGTGATGTGGTGTGCTGCATCACACCCGTCCTTTCCTCCCCCCAAACACCCAATGCCCAGCACTGCTCAGCACCATGGCGCAAGAAGCTGCAAGTCCCACGCTATCCGCATACGTAACACAAAGCGTACACTTATGATGCTGATGCTTGTGTTTAAACAGCATTAACATTCAGTTTGGTAACGGGCAGTAAAGCAGGTTTATGGCTTGTAGTAAAATCAAAGAATAAAGCCCCTGTTTATGACACAGTAAAAGAGACTTATCTGGTTGGTGAAATTTTGTTTGCACCATTTCTTTAAAATGCTGTATTCTGGGATCACCAGACAGCGGGTGCTGGCAAGAAGTGGGGGCCGGGCGATGCTCCAGAGGGGGCACAGGGACACTTCTCCCATGTAACATGCCATGTCCTTCCATGCAGGATGGTGGTGTATAGCGGGGACACGAACCAGTCTGCTGTCCTCTATGACTCGATGCGTGCTGACAGCGTGCCCTTCGAAGGGGTGATCAGTGACGGCTCCTCTATCAGAATTGACTTCCTCGCAGAGGAGCCTGCGGCCGCCATGGCTTTCAACATTCGCTTCGAAGGTGATGTGCTCTCATTTCAGTAGCCCTGAGAGCAGCAGGCTGGCCTCAGCCAATGCTCCTGGGTCTCAGGATGTTTGGGCAATTAACAGAGAGACAGCTGTAGGAAGGGTCTCGGCTGCCCCTGGCATCAGCAGAGCCAGTGCTCAGCTGTGTCGCTGTCCCTGCATTGCTGTAGGTGTGCAGGGCAACCCAGACTTTGCCTGGGGCTGGAGTAGCTTTGGGGAATACATTTGCCTAGAAAGAAATAGGAAAATAGCAAAATCCCATTGGCTCCAAAAGAAAGGTTCATTGCTAAGCTGAGTGTCCACAGGACATGTCTCCGGTGCCTGCCGTGGGGCAGCCCTGGCGCAGTGCGTGCTATGTCCAGCCCCTGCAAACCCAGGCTGAAAAGGCCATCGGTGCCGTGGGAATCACAGTGCCTGCAGTGACCATCACCACCAAAGGCCCAGTCTGTCCCCTTTCTTCAGTGCCCATAGCATGGCATCACTGGGCACCAAGCCCAGGCCAGCCACGGGGACAGGGGCTGACCTGGCTCCTGCCCTCGCTGCAGCGCTTGCTCACCTGGCTGCCTTCCTCCGGACCCGCCAGCGGCTCCTTGAGGGATGAGGTGCTGGGCAAGCCCCAGGCAGCTCACACAGATTTGCTCCAGTTGTCATTTAAGTGCATCCTGCTGCCGGGATCAGTCCCACCGGAGCCCCACGCCTCTGAGCAAGCTCAATAATGTGCAGTAATCCCAGGGAGATTGCTCAGCAAATACAGCAACTGGCAACACAGTGAGTGCGTTACTGATGCTGATACACAATGGAATTGGGGTTTGGTTAAGCCTGCATGGCTCAGGACAGATAAACTGTTGTTAATCCTAATTGCCTGTAAAATATGCCATGGAAGAGGCCATCCGTTCATGGTGGGGATGGAGGGATGGGTTTCTAGCTGGGGACAGCAGCAGAGCCTGGGACTCACCTAGTAAACCCCCTGAGCTCAGGGTGTGAGGAGCGGAGGAGGGCAGAGCTACCCCCAGCTGGTTCCGTGCCCCTACGGCTAACAGAGGATTTCTCTGCCAGCCTTTGAGCGGGGCCACTGCTACGAGCCCTACATCCAGAATGGGAACTTCACCACCTCTGACCCCACCTACAACCTGGGCACCACTGTGGAGTTCACGTGCGACCCTGGGCACTCCCTGGAGCAGGGCCCTGCCATCATTGAGTGCGTCAACATGCGGGACCCATACTGGAATGACACGGAGCCGCTGTGCCGAGGTCAGTCCCCGCACCGCGGAGCGATGCTGGGCAGTGGGTGCGAACACCCCTGGGAGCCCGGCTGAGCCCTGCCTGCCTCTCGCTCCCGCAGCCATGTGCGGGGGGGAGCTGACCGCCGTGGCTGGGGTTATCCTGTCCCCCAACTGGCCGGAGCCCTACGCAGAGGGGGAGGACTGCATCTGGAGGGTCCACGTCGGTGAGGAGAAGCGGCTCTTCCTAGACATTCAGCTGTGAGTAGCCCAGACCTTGGTGCCTGTCTCTGCCCCACCAGTGCTCAGCCCACTTTGCTGCAGTATCACTGCTCCCCTTGCCCCAGGGACCCGTGTCATTTCCCTGTTCTCCCCCATCAGAGCTTTCCTAATCCCCTGTGATGTATTCAGCACCCAGAGGGAGGTCCAGGGCTGCTCCCCAAGTTCAAAGCACTGTTACACCATCCGTTGTGTTAGTTAATTGCTCCTGAGATGGCATTAGTTAATTGCTCCTGAGATGGCTTCTAAACTCCTCTGGAGTGAAGCCACAGGGACTGGTGCCACAGCAGCATGTGGCCACATCCGGCACTCAGCACTGTCACGAGCTGGTTCATACTAGGCTAGAAAAAGCCTAGGGGCATCCACAAGCTGGAAACCTCAGCTTAGTCTTTGGTCTGAATGTGATACAGGCACTAAGGGAGGGTGTAGGGCAGGGGGAGTCTCTGCCCAGACCTCCCTCCTGTGCCTTGCCTTCTTTCTCTTGCGGGATCAACGTGTCTTCACGAAATGCATGTTCCCCTCCTGACTGCCAGCCCGCTCCTGTGCCATTCAGTGACACGACTCAGAAAGCCGCAGAGAGCAGAGCAGAGCTGCCCAGCAAGCCCTGGCTGGGCTCTGCAGGCACCGGCAGGCATGGTGGTGCTTACTGCACATGCCAGGGGTCAGAGGGCTACGGGATTTGATGCCAGGCTGGGAGTCCTTGGCATGATAATGCTACTGATGCAAAGGGAATCTCCTTTGATGCTATTTGGGGTTTTCAAGAGGAGGGCGTGTTTCAAGTAGCAGCTTAGTCGTAAAGATTTTAAAGCTTTCTGTAAAATCACAAGTCGGAACTCTCAGTGCACCTCTCAGCTTTGTGGGTGCTTGGGCTGAGCAGAACTGGAGGCCAAGCGATTTGAAGTCATCAAACATAAATGTCACTGGGAAAATCATGTTTGACAGAAAGCAGAGATTTACTACAAATGTCAGCTTGCTGCCATGGGGATTAGCCGGGTGCCTTCCAAGAACATTCTTAATAAAACATTTGGGGATCGGCTCAAGCATCTCCAAACAAGGCAGAATCAGATGGTAGGGGTCCTGCAGCGACCGAGCATGTCCTGGCCCCTCGGGTACCGTGCACGCACAGCCGGCCAGATCCTGCCCGTCTGCAGCAGTCCAGGCCTGGCTGGGAAAGTTACTTCAGCCTCCAACCTGATGGAGACGACTCCCGCAGGGCCAGGAGCATCCTGGTGCTCTCCCGCTGCCCCACCGTGAAGGGGAGATGCGGTGTCCCCGCTGCCCCAGCCCCTCCTGCGCAGCCCGGTAGCGAAGCGCTGGGTGCTGGCTGCG
Organism: Elanus axillaris; assembly: GCA_026212715.1. NCBI lineage: Eukaryota > Metazoa > Chordata > Aves > Accipitriformes > Accipitridae > Elanus > Elanus axillaris. The sequence continues at coordinate 14,342,701 of JANZLQ010000092.1, read as the reverse complement.
CTCCCCGGCACCCAGGACGAGGCAGGACAGCGAGCGGGGGAAGGCGACGTCTGTGCCCATCCTTGGGCTTGAGGTCATCAGTTCGCCCACGCTTCCAGCCCCGAGCAGGCAGCCGGCGGCTGCCGGGGCTGCAAGAGGAAGAGCCTCCTGGCAGCAGGGCTGGCAGCCCCGGAGGGATGCTTCCCCGAGCGAGGAGCGGGGAGGACAGCCCCTGCCGCCCCAGGGCAGCCGCAGCCCTGCCGCAAGCGGGGTGGGCGAAGGCTGCTGCCGGTGTGGGCCCAAGGCTCCGGGGCGGGCTTTGCTGCCTGCCCGGCCCGGTCCCGGACTTCCCCGGCGGAGCCGCTCCGGCTGCCCGCGCCATCCGCGGGCCGCCACTGCTCTCTGCTGGCCGCGGGGACGAGCGCGCCGGCGCCGCCGGGCCCGGGCTCGGCATCGCCCTGAGGAAACAGTTCGCGTTCGTGCCCCTCCGGGATGAGGCGGCGGCGGCCCGCGCCCTCCCCCAGCTCAGCGGCCACCAGCTGCACGG
>JANZLQ010000092.1:14329616-14342075 GCA_026212715.1 Elanus axillaris | reverse complement strand
GGGATGGCGGGTTTGCTGGGTACGTCGGTAAGCAGGGGATGACGGGATGGACGGGACAAAGGGATGGAGGGGACGAAGGGATGGAGGGATGGAGGGACGGAAGTGACGGAGGGATGGGGGGATGGAGGGATGGAGGGGACGGAGGGATGGAGAGGATGGAGGGATGGAGAGGACGGAGGGTGGAGGGGATGGAGGAATGGAGGGGACAGAGGGGACGGAGGGATGGAGGGGATGGAGGGAAGGAGGGGATGGAGGGATGGAGGGGACGGAGGTGATGGAGGGGGTGGAGGGATGGAGGGGACAGAGGGGACGGAGGTGACGGAGGGATGGAGGGGACGGAGGGAACGGAGGGAAGGAGGGGACGGAGGTGATGACGGAGGGACGGAGGGATGGAGAGAGGCCACGACCAGCCCTTACCTCCACGTCCTCCCCGTAGAATCTCACCATGGAGGCATCAGCCACCAGCAGCGTCTCCACGTACCGCGCCTGCGAGACGAAGCGCCTGGCTCGGCGGAGCGGCTCCCGCCCGCCGGCTCCCGCGGCTGGAGAGGGAGAGCGCCGTGGGAGGGCCCGGCCCGCTGCCTCCCCAGAGCTGCAGCAAAAGGAGGGGGCTCCCCGCGGTGGTCCCGGCCTTTTCCAGGCCGTGGGGCCGGGCCCGGGGAAGCGGGTGTCGGCCCGTGGCGGAGCTCCGGGCCGCCCTGCCCGGCGGGCGAGGGCTCGCTCCCTCCCTGAGGCACCCGGAGCTCGCTCAGCGGGGAGGATGGAGCCGGGCTGAGTTGCGGGATTGCCGTCTGAAAAGCAGCACTGCCGACCGGCTGGGGGCTGGCCGGGGCTGCCTGGGGCTGGGGTCGGGACCGGGATGGCGACGGGGACGGGCAAAGAGGCAGGTTCGCTGCCCTGCGGTGCCGGGGCACGGGCTCGCCTCGCATGAGCCCGGCACCGTCATGGCCAGCCCGGGCTCCCTGCTCGAGGTGCTCCCTAACCAAGCTCTCCTTTCCAGCCTGAACCTCACCAACAGTGACATCCTCACCGTGTACGATGGGGACGAGCTCACCGCTCGCATCCTGGGGCAGTACGTAGGCAGCAGCGGTCCCCAGAAGCTCTACTCCTCCAGCCCCGACCTCACCATCCAGTTCCACTCAGACCCTGCTGGGCTGATCTTTGGGAAGGGGCAAGGATTCATCATGAACTATATAGGTAGGGAGAGCAGGGTGCTGGGCGCATACCCTGCCCTGCCACTGCAGTGCAGGTGGGGGCTGCAACACGCAGCTGGACCGTGTTGTCCAGGTGCCGGGTTCAGAAGCGGGGAGAATTGCTGTGATGCCAGCACTCCTCTCCACATCCCACCAAGCTCGTGCACAAACCCCCAGCCCCACTGCAGGTTTCTGGGTCAGTCAGTTCTGGGGTATCCCTGTACATCTCCCCTCTTCCAGGCTGGTTCTGCAGGAGGGCAGCAGCATTTTTGGTCCTTGTTAGCACTCATCTGGCCCAGTGCAACTGCAGAGCAGAACAGCGAGAGAGAAATCGCAGGGAAAAAAGGGGTGCAGGATCCACATGCGTGCACACACACTGTCAGACATGAAGCTGATGGTACTCAGGCAGTGCAAGCAAGGTGTCCTCCTAGGAGAGGTCACTGAAGCCCAGGTGGGCTCCTGAGGTGGATGTTTCCAGCTCACAGCTCCTTGCTCTGGAGAGACTTAGTCTGCATCTGGAGCCATCTGTTTGCATTGTCCTTTGGTGCAGCCATGTCTGCCAGAGCAGGGTGGCTGATGCCCAAGGAAAGGACAAGGACTGAGAAGGGCACTTCCCCACAGCTGCCTGCAGTCTCGCTGCCTGCCTCTGCCCCTGCCTGTCTTCCCCTGGCAGACTTCTTCCAAGTGTGTTTTCTTGCCAGTACTGACAGTCCCAGTTATGACAGAGAGCAAGCTGCAATGCAGATCACCTGTAAGGCTGCAGGTGCCCTCCTCGGTGCACTGCAGCACACACGGCCAAGCTCAGCCATGGGCACAGTGCTTGGTGGGCATGGACACGGGGCTGGGGAGAGCAGGGCAGAAACCCCTTGCCAGAGCAAATGAGCTGTGCTGTGATGGTGGCATTTGCACTGCTCCTTTCCTGTGCCTGCAGCCAGAGCTGAGCCTGGTGTTCCCAGGTTGCTCTTTTTGTCCTGACTCCAGCAAATACACTGCCCGGTTTTCATCAGCACAGTCCTCCGCCTGCTCTTAGGGTCAGGGCTGAGGAGGCTTCAAAGAACCCCAGTTACCCACTGCTGCCTTGCTGCCCCTTCCCTCTGCCCAGGGGATGCCACCCGTGGACTTGGCTGCTGGCTGTGACCATGCTGTTTGCGGTGCTTGGGGCTGGAGTTCTTGGGGAGGGACAGGCACTCAGTGAAGAGGTGTGTGTCCACGCGCAGTGGCTCCGAGGAGGGCTGTGCCACAGGGTCTTGCTCGATGGGTGACAGCCAGTATCTCTCTTGGCTGCAGAGGTGTCCCGCAACGACTCCTGCTCCGACCTGCCCGAGATCCAGAATGGCTGGAAGACCACATCACACACAGAGCTAGTGAGAGGGGCCAAGATCACCTACCAGTGCGACCCGGGCTACGACATCGTGGGGAGTGACACCCTCACCTGCCAGTGGGACCTCAGCTGGAGCAGTGACCCCCCTTTCTGTGAAAAGAGTAAGTGCCCCAAGCAATGTGCTGGCTGTCCCCATTGCATCCGCATGACCCACACCACTTTGTAATGGATGCTGGTCCCTGCTGCTGTACCAGGTCTCCCCACTCAGACAGACTCTTTTCCCCAGTTATGTACTGCACAGACCCGGGGGAGGTGGAGCACTCGACCCGCCTCATCTCCGACCCGGTGCTGCTGGTGGGGACCACCATTCAGTACACGTGCAACCCTGGCTTCGTGCTGGAGGGCAGCTCACTGCTGACCTGCTACAGCCGTGAGACAGGGACACCCATCTGGACCTCGCGGCTCCCACACTGCGTCTGTAAGTTTGGGCAGTTTCTCCTGCTCTCCCTGCACTTTGGCTCCTCTGCTCAGGGGTCCCAGGCTCCTCTGGCTGAGACCTTCCCCAGCCATGTGGGGTGGTGCAGAGCTTTGAGCTACCTGAAAGCGGGATGGGTTGAGACCTTGGGTGCTTCCTGCTGCCACCCAAGCTCCTTCTCTCCCTTGGCAGCCCAAGCCCTGGGGCTCACCCCGGGACATGTTCCCTTTCAGCTGAGGAGTCGTTGGCCTGTGATAATCCAGGACTGCCTGAAAACGGCTACCAAATACTTTATAAGCGCCTCTACTTGCCAGGAGAATCCCTGACCTTCATGTGCTATGAGGGCTTTGAACTCATGGGGGAGGTTACCATCAAATGCATCCTGGGCCAGCCATCCCACTGGAGCGGACCCCTGCCCATCTGCAAAGGTAACAGCGGGGGTGGCTGGGGGGGTGCGGGGACAGCCAACGCCTCTGTCCCCAACCTGGGACAGCCAGGGGACCTTTGTCTGGCTGCAGACCCCCAGCAGTTCTCTAGCTGGGAGCTAAACTCATCTGAGACCTGGGTGCTTTTCTGGATCTGTGCTGAGCAAGCTTTGCTGCCCCCAGGAGGGGGAGCAAACCCTTTGGCCACTGTGCTGGCAGTGTGGGGCATGTGGGATGGGCCTGGCCGCTCACTTGCTCTTCTTTCTTTGTTGCTTCCCTTAGCCTTGCCCAGGCTCAGCAGGGATGCTCTCCTCAAGCACCCACTGAGATGGGAGAGCTCAGCCCCAGGAAACCCCCTAAGCACTGCTCTAAATAAGATCTGGGTTTAGTGTGCTTTGTGGACACAGGAGGACCCTCCCGTTGCCACCAAGCTGCAGGGATTAATTGTTCTTAATTACTACTTAATGAGAATAAGTGGAGACTTTGTCTCTTGGGCAGTGGGGCTCTCCGGAGGGTACTACTGCCCCAGGCAGAGCCATCCTGCTGGTATCTCGCTTGTGTGGCCCACTTAGTCCCATGCATGCACTTACAGAGACCGAGAGCTTATTGAAAGCCAAAAGTGGGCTTGGGACCAAACAGGGCAGGGAGACCCCAGGCCTGGGCTCCCCACACAGCCAACAGCTGCTGGCACCCAGTCAAACCCAGTTATGTACGAGTAACTCTCCATTTCTCTTCCAGTGAATCAGGACAGCTTTGAACATGCTCTGGAAGGTGAGTGACAAGCATTTGCTGGATGAGCCCTGTGCAGGGCCCTCAGCCAGAGCCTGTGTGGAGCCCAGGAGGAGGGAAGGGAGAAGCAGAGGCAGAGAGGGGATCACAGGGTGCTTGCAAATGCCAACATAATAGATCTTGTCCTTCTAGTAGCAGAAGCTGCTGCAGAGACATCGCTCGAGGGGGGAAATATGGCCTTGGCCATATTCATCCCGGTGCTGATCATCTCCTTGCTGCTGGGAGGAGCGTACATCTATCTCACAAGGTGGGGCGTGCAGTCGGGCTGGGGGGCTGGCAGCAGAGCCCCATGGAAACACGGCCAGGGCTGGCTCAGCATCGCCATGCCCTTGCTGGCCACATGCCCCAGGCATGGTACTGGGGAGCTGGGCACCGAGCTCCTGCTTTGGGGTCCCTGGGGTGCTGGCGGGAGCCAGGATGGGGGGGATGTGGGAGGACGGGGCTGGTCATGCTTTGTTTTGGGGTTGTGCCATGCGGCATAGTGACTCTTGGGTCTGCCCCCCTGCAGGTGTCGGTACTACTCCAGCCTCCGACTGCCCCTCATGTACTCCCACCCCTACAGCCAGATCACGGTAGAAACTGAGTTCGACAACCCGATTTACGAGACAGGGGTGAGTCCTGCTGCCCTTTCCTCCCTGGGGACCATCCTGATGGGGAAGCGTGGGTTTTGCCAGGCGTGCAGCAATAGGACAAGCCCAGCCATCCTGATGTGGGAGAGCTGAGTAACAGGGTGGGAGGCTCCATCCCTGCCAGTTGCTCCCAAGGGGCTGGGTGGGCTCCAGCAGGCAGGAGGAGGCAGAGGGCGTTGCACGGTCCTGGCAGGGAGGGCACTGCTTCCCCCAGAGCAAAATGACACCCAGGGCCTCTCTTGCTGCCTGAGAATGGGAAGATTATTCTGAAATGCAGCTGCTGCCCTCAACTGGCTTTTCATTTTTTTCAGGAAACAAGAGAATATGAAGTTTCAATATAAGGACAGTGGTAAGAGAGTCTCCGGCTGCGAACTTAATGTGCTCTCATAGAACTTCCTCAGTAACTAATCCAGAGACCACGTGGAGTTTGGTTGGACCCCTGGACCTGCTGTTGTCTTTCCTTTTGCCTCTTTATTGAAGATTTTACTGTTTTCTTCACTGTATTTATTCTATTTAAACTGCGATAGGTGTGCTGCAAAGACCTGGGCGCAGGCAGCAGCGGGAGCCAGGGCAGAGCCGGGTTCTGGTGAGGCCAGGGCAGCACAGGGGCACCCGCTGTCCCCCCCCCAGCATGGCGGCGTGTCCCCCAGCACTGCCCACACACACGCAGAGGGATTTTTGCGGTTCTGATGTTGTTAAAAATTAAAAATGTCTCCATTGCAAGAGCCTGCAGTTGATTGCTGGGAGCTAAGATAGGGGCAGGGTTTGCCACAGGGTCCCGCTGGTTCTGCCAGCCCTCCCCATCCCACAGCTCCTGGCTCCCTTCACCCCAAGCAGGAGCTGCAGCCGGGGGCCTTGGGGCCTCACGTGCCACCGGCGCAGGGACCATCCTCGCTGTGGGGAAGAGGAGCGTGGCTCAGGAAAGCTGCCAGCCGGTGCAGAGCCCATGCTTGCCACACCAGGGAGCATGCGACAGCCTGGCATGCACGAGGTACATGCCACTTTCTTTTCCCACTTTGCTTTGGAAGCTGGAGAGGCAGCAAGCCAGGACTCGCAGCTCTACAGAGAAGCATTAACCAGTGACCCCCAGCAGGACACTGCCAGGGAGCCATAGGAAGGCCCCCTGCAGCAAAGGAGAGCTCCACAGCCAGTGCCTCTTTGCTCACGCCAGTTGTTCTTTACTAACGCTTAACCATGACCCTTGCCAGGAACACCCCGGTCCCACTAATGGCTGGAGGTCACCTCTTGCACCCCGGTAGCATCTCAGGGTAAGCAGGACAGACTGGGCTCCCTGCCGCCACTCCCGCCAGCTGTGGAGCTCCCCTTCACTGCAGGAGGGTCCGCTGCCTACCGTGGGGATTGGGCAGCCATGCCAGCACAGTGTCAGGCAGAGATTAGGGCAGCACAGCCCACACGGCACCTGCTGCCCAGACCTCTGCAGCCCCCAAGACTGGCACCTCGCTGGGGCTCGCAGCTGGGCAGGAGATGGAGAAGGGCAGGGGATGAAGGTGGAGGTTTATTGTGGAAGGAAAGGCAGGCAGGCAGCATGGCCGGGCTCCGGCACAGCAGACCAGCCCATGGGGAGCAGAACAGGAAGAAATCAGCCCATGAAAGCTGGTCCCACTCCAGGTGAACCCCAGTTTGAGCCTCAACATCCTCTGTGCTCCTTCGCTGGCTTCACCTTTGGGGACACGGACCCCAAAGGGCCATCTCGTCCCCGGGCCGCCCCTGCCACCAGGCCCCCAGCCAGGCCCTGTGGAGGGCAGCGAAGCCACTGATGTGTCCTTGGCTGCTGGTGTCTTTCTTTTGCCCTTGTAGAACAACAGTTGCAACCACGAGAGGCTGGTTCAGTTTCAGGATGGTTAGTGCATCTCTGCAGTGTACAGCTGAGACTTAGTTTTTTTTCCTTTAAAAACAATGAATGTGTGTTTGTAATTTGTAAAGGTTAAAAAAAAAAAAGAAAAAAAGAAGAAAAAAATGTGCCAAAAATGTACTAAGCATTTCATTTCCCTTCATACATGTCTGTTTTTATAAGAACAATGTGAAAATTGCTGGGATTAAATATTTTTGAACATGATAAATTACTTCCGTGGGAAGCTCTAGCATTCAGTATAACCTCAATACATATTGTTCTGTATTTTTGGATGTCTGAAATAAGTTTGCAGAGACTTGGTCCACAGGCAGGCCTGTGGTGTGGCCTGCTGCACAGGTACAGGGGCTGCAGTTATGCAAGAGAGGACAAGCGCTGGGCACGTTGTGCATCTTGCTGCGGGATGGTGGCCTGATGACTCTGGCTTGGCTCTGAGTGTGGTTTCCAGGGGCCAGATCCTGCTCTGATGCAACCCCATAGTGTCCCCCTGCTCCCATGGGATGGAGCCTGCCAAGCCCTGCTGGGACATGGGGTGAGCTGGTACAGCCCTGGGGACATCTCTCCTCTGTGGGATGCCCCTTGGGAGCCAGTGCCAGCTCCCCTGCACCCTCCTGAACCCAGCCTCACCCCTTCCCTGAAAATGACCCATGCCAGCCCAGCCACAGTAATGCCTCATGGGGTGGGTGGGGGTCTGGGTCCTGCCCCAAGGCACTGAGACCCCAGAGGAGATCCAAGGCCATGTCATGGAGGATGTGCAGAAGGTTTGGGGGAGACCCTTCAGCACAGCCCTGCAGGGCAGGGAGCCTTAGGGGACCTGACCTGCCTGTGCTTTCCTTGCCCTGATAACCCATGGCCATCACCTGGCGGCTCCCATAGGACACATGCCGGCTGGCGCAGGGCAGTCCCCCAAAATCACAGGGAGAACATGGCGGGGGGGGGGGCTGCTTCACCTGCCCCCATACAGCTCCACACCAGCCACATCCTGCACTGCTGCAATGCTTAGCAGAGGAGCACAGCTTGGCTTGGGGAAGATCTCAGGGCTGGGTGGGAAAAATCCTCCTGCTGCTGCCTAGGAGTCTCTCAGGGCTGAGCTGCTCCAGTGGGGGCTTGTCTCTGCCCCTCACCCGTAGGACATTTCCCCCCAAGCAGCCCTCCAGGAGCCAACTGGGCCCTGCCACATTGCTGGGGAGCAGGGAGTATGAAAAGCATCAGGCGTGCGCAGGGCAGGATCCTGCATGGGAGGACCCCCCGGGTGCCTGCAGGACAGCCCTGAACATGGCTCTGCTCTGGGAGCATGGTGGCAGGATGGAAGCTGTCACCAGCTCACCGAGAAGCAGGGCCACTGGGAAATCTCAGGTTAAATACCATTTCCCAATGCCTGCAGAGTCCCAGGTTTCCCTGGCAGTGGCAATGGCCGGTGGGGAGGGATGGGGACGCACAGCCCACCCAGCACCCTGGGAAATGGCCTCTCCCAGGGCATCCGCTGCCCTGCCAGGAAACCCAGGGCCTCCTGTGCATCCCTGCGCCTCCTCACATGAAACAATAAAATAATCCTGCACTCTGCAAATGTGCTTTTTAAAAAGGTTATGATGTGACATAAGATAATAGCATCGTTTAGCAGCTGTCAGGCTAATGCACAGGGGGGCGAAGCAGCCAAGGCTCTGAGAGCATTCCCGGGGGAGGAAGCTTGGGTTATTTTTGGACAGAGATTGCAAGAGAATTAAAATGAAGGGGAAAAAAAAAAAAAATCTTGATGCTGCCGTTCCTCCTCAGTGACGTAAAGCAGGAGCCAATCTCTGGCCTCGATGCTTTGTGCCACGGATTAAGCTTTGTCTGGGCGCAGCAGCCACAGCCATTACCCACCTCTCCCCTGCAATGGGTGCGAGCAGGAAGATGCAGCATGCTCGTCCCCTGGAAGTCATGTAGCCAAGGGACCCCTGCGCCCACCCAGCTGGGCTTGGGGATGGAGCAGCTGGGACCCCTCGCCTCCTTTCCAGCCACGTTGCAGGGCAGCGAGGCAGAGCATCCCTGCCCAGACCCAGGGATGCTCTGCCCTGGCGTGGGGGTTCGTGCTCCCCAGCAGGATTTAACGCAGCCATTTGGCTGGCTGCATTCCTGCACTTTCCCCCATCACGGGGTTATTTCTCAGCAGGAGTCAAAAGAGGTTTGGGGGGAGTTGTGCCAAGGATGGAGGGTTGGGACGGTGGCTGGTCGCCAGCCCCCCGCCTCTGCTAAGGGCTTTGCTCAGCACCGGGAGGCAGGAACCGGTCCCGGGGTGCCCACAGTCACTGGTGTCAGCAGTGACAGAGCCCTGGGGCTGGTGCTGGCACCCTTCAGTGCAGAGCTGGAAGACCACAGCAGGGTGGTATATGATTAAAGAGCTAAGAGTGGGGGGCTCAGGGCTGGACTGGCAGCAGAGCAATGCCCAGAGGCAGAAATGCTGAGGGAGGGACACAGGGCTGAGTGATCAGAGGATCCTGCACATTGCCTGGGCACAAGCTGCTCCGGCAGGGACTTGAGGAACAGGAGCCTGCATGGTGCAGGTCTCCTCAACTCGGGGAGCACAGGGAGGTCCCATCTGGGATCACTGTCCCAGCTCCAGCCTAAATGCTCTGGGAAATCCTGGCCCTGGCAGAACACAAGCTTAGTTTTGGCTGCAGCCCCGTCCTGGCAGTGGCTCAGGGGAGGACACAGGGTGGTGTCTGCCCCAGGAGTGCATCTCTGGAAAAGCGAGAAGGAACCACTGGAGCCAGGAGGCTACCACAAAAACAGGGCTCCTGCCAGGGTGTCACTGGCAGAGCCATGCCAAGAGCATCCCAGGGCTGTTCCCAGCCCTTCTGCTGTGGGATGGTTCCTGTGCCGGCTCTTGCTGCCTGCTTGGCCCATGCCAGACCCTTGCTGTCCCTGCCTCGAGCCCAGTGACCCTCCCTGGTACCCAGGTGCTGGCAGTGGGGCTGGGCTCACACCTCCATCCCACAGCTGCCCCGTGGCTGTAGGCACCAGTGAGGCAAGGGCTGCAGAGTCAGGGCTGCAGGGTGGGTGCTCCGGGTGCTCTCCGCAGGCTGGGGTCCTGCCTGCAGCACTCCAGGGGATCCCAGCTGAGCCATCCCAGCCCCAGGACCTGCCTGCCTGCCTCACAGGAATGACATCTCCCCTGAGCTCCCCAGGCTGGGTGAATCACCCAGGCCAAACCAGAGGAGAGGAGTGGATAGGGTGGAGGAGCGACCTGTGGACCACAAATCCAAGAGGAGGCTGGCAGCAGGATTAACCCTCAAGGTATCCCTACCAGCCCCTCAGAAGAGTGCAGAGCAGAGGCATTGGGTCCCTGCACCCTCAGTGTGGGGCAGGCACGGGTGGTGCACCACGCGTTGCAAGAAACCTCTCTGCTGCATGCTGTGGGCTTACTATTATTGGGGAAATGCACCTCAGGGAGTCAGGATTGAGACCCCCAGTCCTTCCGATCTCCAATTCCTCCTCCTCTCCCCAGAGTGGTGGGCAAGCTGCACAGCAGACCGGTTGCTGGAGCGGGTGCACTGCTGAGAAGGGGGTTGCTGCACCAGAGGGTGAAGAGCACCAGGCGACATCCTAAAGGCAGAGGAAAGAGAGGGGTAGTTCGTCCCGCAGAGAAGAGACGAGGCGCAGAGCTGAGGAGCCGGGCCTTGGAGAGGCCCCACGGGGAGCAAGGAGTGGAAGGCAGACAGAGGGGAGAAAGGATGGGAGAGTCCAGAGCCCGGTGCCAAGAGCCAGCAGACTCTGTGACTGCCGACAGAAGGATGCGCTGTCTGCCAAGAGCAGGCAGGAGGTGCGGGCTGAGGCTGAGCCTGAGCTGGGTCTGGGAAAGAGCAGGAAGGAATAAACTCACCCTCCTTTCACCCTGCAGCATGCAACGCTGCCAGGCCCCTGCAGGAGCAAACTGGGGGGGGCTGGGTTGGGTTGGGGAACATGCTCCTGGGAGCACAGGGAAACAGCAGGAGAAGGCAGGAGGCAAGAGACAGAAAACAAGGTGCATCTTAGGTCTGCAGTAGCAGGGAATGAGGTTGCTCCAGGCCAAGCACACACACCTGAGGGGCTGAGAAGAGCTTCCCTTATTTCACTTCTAAAACCCAGCTTGAGCTGTGACGGGGGAGGAGGCACAGGCTGGCTACCTGCAGCACGCAGGCACCGGATGGCAAAACCTGCAAAACAAAGCAGGGCTTCCCCTGCGCTGGCAGTGATGACACACATCCCACGCAGCTCCCCGTGGCACTCTGCCACAGGGCAGGGCAGTGCTGCCAGGGCTCTGCCTGCACCTGGGCTCTGCCTACAGTCAGCTCGGCCCAGCGGCTTTTCTGGCACGAGGGGGAACGGTGGAGGGGGGGCTGGACCACTGGGGCTCCTGGGGCCCCTGGATTTGACAGGATTTTCTTAGGTGAATGGGAAATGGACTGGGGAGGAAAAGAAGCAAGCAAGCAGGAAGCAGAAAGGCTCAAGACAAAGTGTTTCTCCACCAGCACTTAAGAGTTGTTAAGGGGCACCCCAAATTGCTAAAATTTTACTTCCTCTACAGCCAACCGGCAAAGCTGGTCTCGTCTTTTCCATAGGGCCAAAGCCTGGATGCATGCAAGGTCAGCTGAGAAAGGGAACATTTTGTCAACCCCCTTGGGCTGGCTGAATCAGCTGGAGCCAAGCATGTGTGGGGTGGCTGCACTTACAGTCTGCCTGCTCCAAGTGCTGAGCTGGTGCTGTTAGGCATGGCCGTGGTCTGCTGGGGCTCTGCAGCTCCTGCACCTGCTGCCTACCAGCTCTCAAAGGGAAGTCCCAGGAGCTGAAGCTGCCACAGCCCAAGAACCTCAGCCCCAACACTGCCCACAGCCGAGGGAGGAAGCACCTGGGAGCCACAGGAATCGGAACAGGAGACACCAGCAGAGAGGTTGTCATTTAACCAACCGAGGGACTCTCCTAACTGGAGGAGCAGGAACTGGCTGTCAGCGGGGGGGGGGGGCTCACACACTTTGGCCACCCCTCGAAGTGCCCAACATCGCTGGTGGCTGCCTCCCCAAGTGCCCCCAAACGCCCTGGCCAGCATCTCCTGCATCCCAGCAGCCACCAACCCTGGGAACAGCCTCCCCCCATCCCAGGTACTGCAGCACACCCTCACATCCTTGCTGAGGCATCCCCTGGCTGGGCATTACCTCCCTGGCTGCTCCTGTCCCCTGCATACCAGATGCATACACCCTCAGGCACCAGCAGCCCCTGCATCCTGGGTGCTGCATCCCCAGGTGCCTGTATCCCTGCAGCAGTACTCCCTGCATCCCTGGGTGCCTGTGTCCCTGGAGTGCCTGCATCCCTGGAGCCAGCGTCCCGCACATCCCAACCACTGCATCCCTAATAGTCTGTGTCCCTGGAGCCAGCATCCTGTCTCCTGGGTGCCTGCATCCCCGGGTGCTCCCATCCCTGGGGCCAGCAACCCCGGGGCCAGCATCCCCTGCATCCCGACTGCTGCAGCCCCCAGCACCTGTATCCTTGGAGCAGGTTTTCCCCGCATGCCCTGCACCGGGCGGGGGGTGTCCCTCTGCCCCTCCTGCACCCCCGCTGCCGCAGCCCCAGATTCCCGTGTCCCCGGGGTGCCCGCAGCCGGGACGGATGGATGCTCCCTCGGGGACCAGCACCCCTCGGCCCCCCGCCGCTCCGTCCCCGGGACCCCCACCGCGACTGCCGCAACCCCGCCGCTCCCGCCCAGCCGCCGGCTGCGCGGTGCGGGGGCGCGCCGCGCCGCCC
>JANZLQ010000092.1:14300437-14329292 GCA_026212715.1 Elanus axillaris | reverse complement strand
GGCTCAGGGGCAGCGGGGCTCGGCGTCGGCCGGGCGACACGGCCGCGGCGGGTGACGGCAGGGCGGTGGGTGCCACTGCCACACTGGGTGGGTGACGTGACACCAGCGCGGCCGGCAGCGCTGCCACACCGGCGGATGCAGCCACACCGGTGACACCGGCTGACGCCGCCACGCCGGGTGTCACCGTCACACCGGGCGAGACCAGCGGGCCAGGACCTCGGGCACGCCGGAGGAAAGGGCGAAGCCAGTACCCGCGGCTGCCTGGCCGCCTTCCAGCTCCGTAGTAGCAGCCGGCACCCAGCCTCACCCCAGCGCTCCCCCATCCAGAAGAGGCTCCTCGTGCCGCTCCCGAAGGCGACAGCGCCTGTGCCGTGCCGAGGACGGTCCCGCCACGCGTCCTCCTTCCTGCGGGGCCCGCGGCCTGGGGATTCCGGCGGGGCTGAGCCTCCTCCGGGAGGTGCTGGGGGCCCCCGCGGAGCCGCCGAGATGCAACTTTCTGCTGCATCGAAGCCTCTCTGCCTTCATTATGTAACGCCACTGCTGCCTGGCACAGCGCTCGCCTCCACGTCCTGCACAACTTCAGTGCAATGTGGAATTGATTTCCACTCTTCTCGACTGGCTCCGCTCTTTATTATTAGCTGACGAGCCTTTTCTCGGCTCTCAGGCCAGGGGTGCTTTATGCAACTCGCTGTCTCGGTGCAGGGCCACGGCGCTGCCTGCAGCCGGGCTGGAAGGCTGACGGCACCGACCGGCCCGGTAGCAGGTCCAGGCCACGCAGCATCTCCTGGGACCGGTGCCGGCATTCGGGGCCCCGCTCTGCCGCCGCCAGCACAACAACCCCTGCGGAAGGTGGCTTTGGGCAGGTTTGCATCGGGGCTGCCTGTGCTAGCGCAGGAGATGGCTGCTGGGCTGGATCCCTGCGGGAGGCTCTGCCTGAAGCATCCCGGTGCACCCCAGGCCTCAGCAGCCCGCGGGCTCCCTGGCTGCGAGGTTCTGGGGCCAGGCAGGCTGCACGTGGGCGTGGGGGCTTTGATCTCTTACTACCCTGAAGGTTTCCCCCCCGATTTTCCCCCTTTGAGGTGTTGACAGCAGCCCCGGGGCAGCAGTGGGGCCACGTTTGTGCTGTGCCGCCCTCGCAGGGATGTGAGCGACTCCAGATCAGGGACCCCAAGGCTGTTGGACCCCCCAGCTCTGCCCCCGTTGCTCACTCGCTTTGTCAGTCAGATTCTGAACGAGCCTGGCTGCTGTGCTGAGGCGGCTCCCTGCTCACCTGTCAGGGCGAGAGCCACCCTGAATACAGATCACACCAGGGCTCTGCCTGCCTTCCCGGGCATACATGGAGGAGTGTTGGTGGGGGTCATGCCGGCCTCAGGGAACACCCCGGGGACCGGCTCCACAGCTGCACACAGGGAGCCTGAGGCGTGGGCTGGAGAAGTCAAGTGTGCCTGGAGGGATGCCAGCCGGTGGGGATGGAGGAAAGTTATCTTAAAATTCCCAGGAGGCTGTGATGTGCCACGTGGATTGCAGCTCCTGGGACAGGGCACGCAGGCAACGTGCCACAAGGAAGTAGGAGGGAGGGAGGTCAAGTGTGCAGACGTCCCTCCACGGGGCGTAAAGCTGCCCGAAGCCTGTGTCCCCAGCCCTGCACAAGGCCCACGGCTGCAGGGTCAGGTCCCAGCCAAAGCTCCACCAGCTGAAGCACATCACCATTGCAATCAATAGGGAAATGCACATTCATTAACAGGCTGCAGGACCTTGGCAGGGAGGTCTGGGAAACATTTGGATGGCTTCCCTGGCTAATAAACCCATCCTCCTCCTTCAAGTCAATGCTCTTACAGATGAGCTCCCACAGCATCTCCCTCCCCCTGTATCCTCCTTGCTTCACTCAGCCCAGATGGAGAGCTGCTTGCCCTGCAGCTCCTGCCAGCCTGCATCCCCCTGCCCCAGGGCTGTGCATGAGTTGACACGTCCAGGAGGTGCAGTCTGGGTGCAGCACTAGCCCAGACAAACGGGGTAAGACCCTGTATCCTTCACTCTGCTTTCGGTGCTCTGGGACATGTGTGCAGCCTCAGCATCTGCTTGGTGTGGAGACCTGACCTGCGGGCACTCCTGTTCACCTGCTTTAAATGCTGCGCATCAGTAATTACAAGGCTCTCCTTTGGTGCTGGCAGCGTGCCGTAGGCTGGGGTAGCTCTCGGCGTGCTTCCCAACCTGGTTTGTGTTTCCCTTCCATTTCTCACCCATTGCCTTGCCTGCCCCCCTGCCCCCATTGCCTCCTGCTTGGAGGTGCCCAGGGATGGAGTTTGGGGTGAGCACACATCACTCATGATTGTGAGGAGTTGGAGCATCTTCTCTTTTCACCTGCTTTCCCAAGAGCTGTGACGGTGAGGCAGGACAGAGCTGCCCAGAGATCATTGAAGACAGTGGCCGCCAGTTATGTAGCAGACTTCTCCCGTGCCCGGCGGAGGACAGGCTCTGCTTTTTGGGCTGGGCGTGCAGGGCGGTGCTGGGAGCTGTTCAGCTCCTGTGACCTGTGAGCCGGTCACCTCTAGTTGGTGAAATCAAGCAAGCCAACTCTGACCTGCCACCATCGCTGCTGTGCCCTCGCCGGGCTGGCCGAGCCATGGGTTCCCTTGTCCCCGGAGAAGAGAGCCACTGGGCGGACTGGGGGCTGTCAGCTCAGTCTCTGGAGGAAGAGTCATTTCAGAGCATTTAGATCGAGGGGATAAACTAATGTGCTGCAAGATAGGGCTGTTAAGTGTCTATTCCTAGCTTTGACCCGCTGCCTTATCAGCCAGATTTCAGACATGATAAGGCAGCAGTGGAGGAGAGAAATGGGGAGGAAGAGCAGGAGGGGAGATGGTCGGGTTGCCCGGGGGCAGTAGGAGCTGAGATGCCTGGGTCTCCCCCCTTACCTTCCATTTGGGTATTTGTGGAAGATGCTGTTGGGAGGGGCGGGGGGGGGTTCTCAGCATGGGATGATGTTGGGCAGAGAGGAGGGCTCCTCACCCATCACCTCCCTACGAGGAGCCGCTGCCCTGCGCAGCCCCTGCATGCAGCCCCGGCTGCACCCTGGGCACTGACCCCCCACAGGGACCCCAAGGGGAACCTGCTTCCCTAACGTCTCTGGGTTTCTTTCCCCAGAGCCTCCCTCCAGCACTGCCTTTCAGGATGACAGGCCCAGGAGCGCCGGTGGGGACACTCCAGGCACGTCGCTGCTGACCCCTGGCGCTGGGAGTCCCGGGGAAGCCCGGCCGCCCACCTCCCCTGATGCCAATGCAGAGCTCCTGGGTGTGCAAGGGAGAGCTGCAGCTCTGCTTCCCCATGGCAGCCCCTTCCCCCTGCATCCTGGCCCAGCTGCATGGTGTGGGTGCCTCTGAGGACCACGAGGACTGACCGCCGGGCCCCCCTGAGCACACCCACCACCCGCTGCACCACCATGTCTTTGGAGTGGCTGATGGACTGGAGCTGGTCCCTGGATGGACTCCGGGATTTCATCGCCACTGGCATCCAGTCTTTCCGGGACTGCGACGCCACCGCTCTGGCTGCCGTCGCCTGCCTCCTGGTCCTCTTCGTGTGGTACTGCTACCACGTGGGGCGGGAGCAGCCCCGCACCTACGCCACCGTCAACGCCCTGATGCAGAGCGCCGAGGCCAACGGCGTGCAGAACGGGTACGTCTACTGCCACTCGCCCGAGTGCGTGCGCTGCACACACCACGACGGGCTCAACCAGAAACTCTACCACAACCTGCAGGAGTACGCCAAGCGCTACTCCTGGTCCGGCATGGGCAGGATCCACAAGGGCATCCGTGAGCAGGGCCGCTACCTCAACAGCCGGCCGTCCATCCAGAAGCCAGAAGTCTTCTTCTTGCCGGACTTGCCGACCATGCCCTATTTCTCCCGGGACGCTCAAAAGCACGATGTGGAGTTGCTGGAGCGCAACTTCCAAACCATCCTGTGCGAGTTTGAGACCCTCTACAAAGCTTTCTCAAACTGCAGCCTCCCGCAAGGATGGAAAATGAACAGCACGCCCAGCGGGGAGTGGTTCACCTTCTACTTGGTGAACCAGGGCATGTGCGTGCCCAGGAACTGCAGGAGATGCCCACGGACGTACCGCTTGCTCGGGAGCCTTCGTACCTGCATTGGCAACAATGTCTTTGGGAACGCGTGCATCTCCGTGCTCAGCCCGGGCACTGTCATCACCGAGCACTACGGACCCACCAACATCCGCATCCGCTGCCATCTAGGTAAGTGTCCAGCGGGGTGGTTCATCCTGGCTGGGCGTCCCCACTACCAGTGGTGCAGGGGGCTACAGCTGCACCTGGGCACAGAAGCCCAGAAAAGGCCTCTTGCACCCCATGCTCTCTGAGTTCAGCCGCTAATTGCAGCCCTGGGGCTGGCTCGGGTGCCTGCTCTACTTTGGCCTGAGGGAGGTTTGGGGGCTTTGGTGGCTGCAGCTTCCCCAGGAGGGGCTGGTGCTCAGTCCACTTGGGTGCCCGACCTCCTTGGGGTCCCCAGCTAAGTAGCAGGAGCATTTCGTCTCCTCCTCCCGCTGACCTGGAGGCGTGTGCTCTTGCTGGTGCGAGATACGGGGCTGGTTTTGTGCAGGGGTCTCCGAATGAACCCCGCTCTGTAGGCAACCCCACTGCCCATCACAGGATGCGGGGCAGCTTGGTGTGCTGCTCCAGGGACCAAGCTGTCTCCCAGTGCCTCCCGCCCAGCAGCTACCCTTCTCCTGGGATTTCGGGCGTTCTGTGCATGACGCAGGCAGATGTGAGAAATGCTGCTTTGGTGCAAATCAGGGGTGTGGGTGTCCCGGGATATCCCCTCCAGTGGGGCAAGTGCTGGGCTGGCGGCATGGTGCTCCCCCACCCCGCGGGCACCCGGGATGGGGAGAGCCCACGCGGCACAGATGGTCGGGACTCTGCCGCGCTGGAAGCGGCGCAGATCGTGCCGAGGGAGGCACCGCACGGGCCCTGCTGGCAAACACTGAACGTGCTTGTTCAGCCAACTCCTCTTGGGTAAACACACTCAGGCGGTGACTGGCCATTTATTTAGAATGGGAATCAGTCTTCAGAGCTGATCCAAGGAGCTCTCCAGGCCTGGGGAGCTGCTGGGGAGCCAGGACCTGCCCTCGCTGGTGCCAGGAGGCAGCTCACTGCCTGGCTGCCGGCTCTCCCCTTTCCCTGGGGTGCTGGGGAGATGTGCTCTCCTTGCAAGGGGCTGAGAGTGGTTCCTGGGAGGGGGTCAATGAGGCAAGGTCTGGGCTGGCTCAATGCACCCTGCCCTGGCAGTGTGGAGCTGAGGCCAGCCTTGCAGCTGGAGCATGCTTGCCCCAGGGAGCCGAGTGATACGCATCATTCCCTTGTCCTTCCATGTTTTCCAGCTCCATCTGCTCCGTGGCTGCTGGCCCTCCAGCCAGGACACAGCACTGTGCCTGGGGCACACCGATGGGCTGCTTGTGCGCTCACTGACATCCCCACCTCAGTGCGGGGGACTTGGTTCTCGCTGTGCCCAGGGCACGGATGCATTTAAGAGCCAACCAGCCCTTTCAGGCCAGCTTGTTCGGAAAAGCCAGAAGAGCCATCAGCATAGCCGAGTCGCTCTCTAGGATTTACCCCAACCCCACTACTGCTCTGCTGAATGCACAGGGCCAAGCACAGGCACCAGCTCTGCTCCTCCAAGGGACAGGGCAGCGTTCCCCAGGGTGTGAGTGCTATGGAAGGGCTGTGTGCTGTTGGCCACCACTTCCCCCGGCTGCTCAGCCCCCCCTTTCCAGCTGGAGCATCTCTAGCTGAGGCCGTTGTGCAGGAAAATGGCTTTGGGTTTTGTAGGCTTTGAAACACCCGTTAGAAAAGCAGAGCGGCTTTTTGCAATTCCAGCTCTCCTGGGCAGCTGGGAGTCCCTGCTGCGCTCGCTTGGTTTTGGCATTGCTGTGAGATCCATTCCTGTTCGTTTGCTGCATTGTTACCATTTGCAAGCCACGTGAGCCCTGACCCCTTTCTCCGCCACAGCTACAGCCTCAGGGCAGGTTGACTCTGCACCAGCTCCAGCTGTCCTGGGCACTGCGGGGGTGGCAGTGGGTGATGGGATCCACCCTCATCAAACAGGCCTGGCTTGCACTAGTATTTTAGGAAAAGACCCATTTTATTTCTAGGATTGTCCTCCTTCATGTGGTCTTCACAGAGCCTCTTCCCTACAAGGGTTTTGTGACCCTCCCATAAATTTCTGTGCTTGCAGCTGCCTGGTGGGTCACTGTGTGGCAGCATCTCAGGTGGGGAACTGAGTGGTAAGGCAGGTGCTGAGTGATGCAAGTTCAAATGGGGAGCTTGTGGCCGAGCGAGGAACTGAGCCCATTCCTTGAGTCCCAGTGCAGCATTTCCTCCCTGCAGTGTGCAGGGTAATTGCAGCAGAACTGGAGGAAGGAGAGGGCAGGATCTGCCTTTGGTCCTGAAGCTAGAAAATGCACCAGGAAACTGGTTTCCTATGTACACCCTGTGTTTGTGGGCTCTGGAGACTTGGAGCTGTTCCAGAGAGAGAGTGCCCACCACGCTGAGCTCATTGGGATACAGCAAGCAACTGCAGGGGGGTGCCCTGCAGCAGCTGGGGATGAGAGGGGCAGGAGAGAGTGGGTAAGGGAGCAGGCAGGGCCTGGGCTGCGTCAGGCTCAGAGTTCAGCTTGCAAGTGCAGTGCCAGCTTTGTGCAAGCTTTGAACCCTGGACTGTCACGTGCTGAGCTCAGCGCAGCGTCTGCTGCTGCTGCTGCTGCTCTCTGGAGGGAAACAACCCCTCGGCAGCAGCATGGAACTCGCGTGGAGCTCACCATTTGTGTTTCAGGGCTGCTCCCTTGTTGCAGGGAGCAAAGCAATGCCTGACCCTCCCTCTCCCCTCTCTTTGTGCCTGAAGGTCTGAAGACACCCAGCAACTGCGAGCTGGTGGTGGGGGGTGAGCCTCAGTGCTGGGCTGAGGGCCGCTGCCTGCTCTTTGACGACTCCTTCCTGCACACGGCGTTTCACGAAGGTAAGCCAAATGTGCAGCTCGCGGGGCTTCGCGGTCTCATCTCACACTGATGCCAATGCTGGGGAGCCGGGGAGGAGCAGGCAGGCAGGACGACTGTGCCAAGGCATCTGCAGGACTGGAGGCACCTGCATCCTGCGAGTGTTACACCGCTGCCGCCCTTGGCTTGCACCAGGGACAGCAGTAGCCCTGTTCCTGGCACGGTGGGGGCTCGCCTATCATGCGTGTTCCATGCTGCTTCAGGGTGGTGGAGCATCCCAGTGCAGCCCCTGGAGCCCCCTCCTCAGCCTGCCATAGGGCTCGCTCCCACCCTGACTTGCTTGCAGCCCTCCACCATTGCCACAGCACTGCCAGCCCAGCACAGGGCCCAGTGATCCTCTCCCTGCCATGGCAGCTAGCACGGAAAGGCTTCCCTTGTCCCCTAGAGCTTTGCAGGGCAGCTCTGGCTCCAATGCCAACAGCCTCAGCATCCTCTTGCCCTTGCTTGCAGCAGCACTGCCGGCTGCAGCAACCCTGTTGCAAGGCAGCAGCTCAGTGCTGACGTGCCAGAGGCGCCTTTGTCTCCCGTGCAGGGAGGAAAGCTTCACACTGGTCTGTTTTGTTGCCTCTCTCCGTCACTGATGGAGGCTGTTCCGCTTCAGCTCTCCTGGATTAACCAGCATTAGTCACTGATGGCATAAAAGCATCAAGCAGAGCTGCTTTACGGAGGGGAGCATGTGAAGAGAGTGGGAGAACAAAAGCTGTTGCTCCCACATCAACCCTGCCATGGGATTGGGAAGCACAGCTCGGTGGAGAGCTGTGGGGCCAGGGATGGCTGGAATACGCAGCAGCAGCTCCCTGCAGAGCTCTGAGATGCAGCTGCACAGAGGGCAAGCTCAGCGTGGTGCCTGCTGCCCTGCAACAGGAAGCCTTCAGGTCTGATTGCCCAAAGCAACCCCAGAGCACTGGCATGGAGGACCCTGCCTGGTGCTGGCTGCTGGAGGCACTGGGCTCCCAGTAAGCAGCAGTTCAGGTGTTTACTGGAGTTGCACTGGGCAGATGCCTCCCTGGTGCCCAGTGCAGCTGCAGGCTGGCCCTGCTGCTGGGTGCAGGCTCGCTCTGCCAGGGTGCAGGCAGCAGCCTCCCGAGGTGGAGCCCATCACCTGTGCACTGGGGCAAACACTGGTCTCTCCCATGGGAGCACAGCCTCACCCCATGCTTGCATCCCACCCAGGTCCCCCGGAGGAGGGTCCCCGCGTGGTCTTCATGGTGGACCTGTGGCACCCCAACGTCGCTGCTGCAGAGCGCCAAGCCCTTGACTTCATCTTCGCCCCGGGACGATGACGGCGCTGCCTGGTGTCATGGGTTCGAGGGCAGCCGGCAGGCAGGCAGCCGTGCTGGCTCAGTTCTGCCGCAGGTCCAGCGCCGCACATGGACGCCTGCCGCACTGGAAGCTTCCTCCCAGCACACAGCCTCGGGGTCTTCCCTCCCAGGGCTCTTGTAAATGGAAACTGTGACGTGTATCAATGCCCATCTCTTTCCTTTCATCATTGGCTTCAGGGATTATTTTCCAACATGACAGCGCATCGCCTTCCTGCCGTGGTTAGCTGCAGCACCACTCTCGTACGTGTTATGTTGCTACTGTGTTTTGCGGTGTTCAGAAGTAGAGTAACAAAAGCAAGGGTGTTTGTTTGAATGTAATAATGTAAAACTTCTTGTGGTCATCAAAAAAAAACCACACACACACTCACACACACCAAAACAGCAAACCAGCCAAACAGCCCAGCACTGTGCTCAGCCTGCCCGTGTCCTGGTTGCAGTCCCCCGATGGACGGACAGACACTGGGGGCTGCAGCGGGCACAACACATCCCTGGGCAGGGACTGCTCAGGCTGGGGCAGATGGGGCAGTGCAAGCAGGGCAGCAAGCCCAGGAGCACCCCAACATACACCCTGTTGAGGGGACAGCACACACTGAGCCCTGCTCTTTAATCTGACCAAGGGCATTATCAATTGCCTAAATCCCCTCCTTGCTTTATCTGCAACCTTCGGTTTTCACAGCTCAAGCTGGGAAGCCCCTGCAGGAGTAGGTACGCTGTTTGGGAATGCAGCACAAGGAAGAAAGGAGGTCACGCTTCCTTCTGCTGCTCGATCTCCTTTCCTCGAGCCGGGGCAAGTGTACAGAGAGGCAGCTCACACATACCTGACAGCAAAGGAAAGGTTTCCAAAAGCAAGGGCTGTTTAGTTCTGCAGCCCAAGGAATGAGCCCTCCACCCCCTGGGACTCCTGCCCACCCAGCAACCAACATGCTTTTCCTGAAGTCACCCAGCATCCAGGGTTTGTTTGGGGGTTTCAGGGTACAGAGCTACCATACAGTTTGTAACATGCTACACATGAAGCACAGCATGTTGTGGATGCTCACCGCTGTCCTTGTGCCTCTGCTTAGCAAGCAGCTGCGCCAGGCTCGGTGGGATCACTCGCCTCTGCGCCCTGCCCAGGAGGGAACACAGCCCCGCTCCCCTACAATTTCTTTACAGATTTTTCAGTGATTAGATTGCAAGATAAGGCAGAGATTTCAAATACATCCAAGATGTTTTTTACACCTGTCTTGTTAGAGAATATCTGAAATGCATGATTTCTACACGCATTGACTACCTGGAACCAGACCCTGAGGAAGCAGGCTGGCTTGGTAACTGTCTTAACAGTTTGGTAACATTCATAAAGTGGATAAGCAAAGATTATCAATAAACAGTTGTGCTGAAAACAGAACGGGCTCTGCCTGCTGGTGTATATAGTCCAGGGTCAAGCAAAACACTGAGGGGTTGGGTCCTGCTCACCCCAGCTGGCCCCAGCAGCTCAGCCGGATGCTGGTCTGGAAAAACACGCTGGAAAAGCAGGAAGGGATGGGCCCAGGCTGAGTTTGCAAGCGATAAGGTGTGCAAGGGTAGTGCTTTAAAATACCCAGCCCCGTGGCACTTCTGTCCTGACCAGATACAGCCTCCCTGGCCTGGAGTTTACCCACAGCCCATGCTGCCAAGGAGCACAGGGAGTACCTGCTTTGCATCTCCCTGGATCTGCCATACCCCTCCAGTCAAGGCCCTGCAGAGCCAGGCAGCGTGCAGAGCCCTTAGGTTACAGCAGCGCTGCCTGTACCCAAAGCAGCAGAGACCCTCAGAAGTCAGCAACAGGAACAGCTGCATCCCCAGCTGCCCCCCAGGCTCCACAGCAGGGCCACCAGCCTGCTGGAGAGGCTTCAAACAAACTATTTTGGAAAATGCTTCCAGCTGCCTGCACTGACGCATCAAAGGTAGCAGGCAGCTTCAGGAGCAGCTCTTGGGCAGAGGGTGCTGAATTGCCACTCAATTCCTGCCCAACTGCCATTCCCTGACATCACCCCAAGCACAGAGCCAGCTTGGCGATACAAGAAATCACCCCACAGGAGGCCCCTGGCCCTCATTAGCAGCACTCTCATGCACTCAGACAGGACACAGCCCATGCAGCAGCTGCTCCTCATCTTGTTATAATTGAAATGACCAGTTTTTAAATATCCTCTCTACCATGCAACCATTAAGTCAAGGGCCTGGAGCTCATTGTTGTACTACTCCAAGGCAACCTTTCTCTTAACGATCAAAGGACAGAATTAGGTCTTGGTGGCCAGATGCAGTTCAAGAAGCAAAAGGGAATGAAGCCGCCCCAGCTGTTCCACTGCCAACAGACGGCAGAGCAGATTGTAGTGGAAGAATCCTGACGACAGCAGGCAAAAGCATCTATTTTGTGCTTTGCTGCTGTGCCAAAACTCCCTCCTGTCCCTCTCAGGCTTTTCCTTCAACTTCTTCATGTTTCCTGATAGAGCACACAACCACTTCCCAAAACACCCAGTTAGGAGACAGCAGGATCTCCCTTGGGGAGCAGAGCAGTCTGGAGCTGCCTCACAGCCCCGCCTGCTGTCTTGCTGCTCCTTCTGGCAGTCCAAGGCTTCCTTGCCTCCTGAGCATCACAGAGGCAACCTGGATCAGGGCTGCCGAGGGTGCAGAGAGAAGACAGACAGCAGCATCTAACAGAGGGAGCCTCTTGGCTCAGCATGTCAGAGGAGCCCAGAGCATCACAAGAGGGCTGGAGCACACAACCACCTTTCCTCCTGCCTTCTCCCACCACCACATCCCTCACCTACATGATGCCTCTTTGCTGCATTCCAGAACCAAATCAGCTTGTCCATAACTCATGGAAGCAGTGCCTTACTCTGTGCCCTCTTTCATGTGGGTATCACCAAGGCAGGAGGTCTCCTGGATGACTGTAGCTCAGGCTTTCCAAGGAGGTTTCACATCTACACTGCCAGTAGCTGACAGGCAACTGATAATACTTCAGTGCAGAGTAGTGTAACTGCTATGGTCCCCACAAGGAGGACAGCAGCAGCAGGGCACAGTGCCATACAGCTATCCTGCTGCTAAAACACCTCCTCAGCTGCCAGAGCTGGAAGGCAGATGGCAATCCATGCACCGCCACTCCCTGAGCAAGCAGCTGGCTCTTCCTCTGGAGTCCACTGAATTTCCCAGCCAAGGTCTGCAATGG
This sequence comes from Elanus axillaris, assembly GCA_026212715.1. NCBI lineage: Eukaryota > Metazoa > Chordata > Aves > Accipitriformes > Accipitridae > Elanus > Elanus axillaris. Next base: position 14,317,729 of record JANZLQ010000092.1, on the reverse strand, counting down.
CAGAGCTACCTTGGGCATTGGCAGCTGTCAGAGGGGAACAAGAAGCTGTGACAATGGTGACTTCACCATGTCCAGCTCCTGGGGGTGCCCGCCTAGCACTGACACAACTCTGCTCACCATTTCACAGTAAAGCCAGTAACACATCTATGTTCCAACCTTCTAAGGCCCAGACAAGTAGCTACTTTTTGCAGGAGTGATGGAAGCAACAGGCACTGCCTGTTCAACCCCACCACTGCAGGAAGTCACCCTCGGCAGCAAGCTAACAGGTCGCTCAACCCCAAACCCTCACACCAGGAATCACAAACACGACAACCAAGCAGAAAGTGGGACACTGGCCCCTGACATAGTGCTTGGGTGAGTATTGGAGACTTTTATTTTCACAGTCACAGTGATGTGTGTGTACATAACAGCAGCAGGCTTTGAAACACACAGCACAGTCAGACACAGGTATCCATCACTCAGGTCTAAACAGCTGTCACCACCAACCCCCCCAGCCAGGCGCTGACAGGGGCACACACCTTCTGCCTGAGCAGAAAGAGAACAGCTGCCAAGGGGCTAAAAGGCCTCTTTGGTCCCATTAGCTTAAGGGGCTGTCACTTGCCTTTTCTGTCAACAGAATGTAGACAAATTGAGCAGCAAGAGCAAGGAGATGAAACAAGGTCCTCCAGCAGGAGAGAGGGCAGGAAGCAGAAGGCTGAGGAGCAGGGAGGTGTAGTGCATTCATACCAACACCACCACAGCCCCTGTGAGAGGCTGGCAGGTTTCAGCTGCGTTGGTGGGCAGTGGGGAAGGCAGTGCTGTGTCGCACAATCACCCATCAGGAAGGCGTGGAGGGACAAGGATCTCTCAGATTCAGCTATGGTATAAAAACCTTCTGACAGCACCTGTAGGAGGATTAGGAGTTTTGCAGCACTTGTTCTATTCCAGTTAGTCTGAGAACATGCAGGCTCTGTTAATCAAGGTAAGGCATTATGTCGTGGCAGGGGATCATTTCTATAGATTAAGAGATATAAAGCCCAAGTCTGACCAGGGCAAGTGTAGGCACAGAACTCCAGGCAGAGGCAGTGTCTGACTGACATCTCTGAAAGCCAGTAGAGTCCAGTAGCCCAGTGTCTATGTAGCTTAGAGCAAGAAGAGGTTTTACTTCAGGTGAAGGCACCCCAGGAGTCTCTGCCTGTGGTGGCAGAGCACCATGAATAGTCCTAGAGCCAACGTAAACCAAGTACCCCAAAACAGCTATGTTCTATCTTTAGTCTTTGGTAAGTGCTAATGTCAGCAATACTTTGCACTAGCGCAAAATGTGCTGCAGGAACAGGGCAATACAAGTGCCCCTTCCTCAGGGCAAGGCAGGCTGGAGACCCCATAGGCATAGCGCAGAGCCTCAAGCCTCCTATGGAATAAATAGTTTTGAGATTTTACTTTTTGAAGATGCACTAACTTTCAGCATGGGCTGAGACATGTTGCCTCAGTGCATCAGTTCAAAGCAGGTTCACTCCATGCTTCAGCAACTTTTGCTTGGCCTTGCTCGGCAAGCTGAATGCACTGTCATGAGGGTTGGGAACACCTGAGTTGCGGAGCGGAGCACCCAGCTGCTGGAAGTAGGTTTCCTGGACGGGGTTCCGGCAGGCGTACACGGCTGTGGAGGCATTCCTAGCAGGGCAGGAGAGTAGGCAGTGGTCAGGATTTACATCTTTGTTCAAGATCCACTTCAACTCGCCAGGCTGGGCATTGGGATGCTTGCAGCACTGGACTCCCAGCTATTGAGAGGGACTTTTGGGTCTCTCTCAGCAGAGCAAAGGAACACAGAGATAAAATGGGGACCAAAACCCTGCAATGCATTGCCAGAAGGCCACAGAGAACCAGACCCTCCTTCTCAAGGGTCCTGGCATCCTAAAAGAAAAAGTGTCATATGTCTCATCCTCTGTGACCAACTCAGCAGCATTAACATCCATGCGTGTGGCCATCCTCTGAGAATTTCCCTTGCTGGCAGACCAGCCCAGTTCATCAAGAGCCAGTAGTTAAACACTCCTTGTATCTAAGACCCCTTCCTTCCTGGAGGAACCTATCTCACTGCCGCTGTCCATAAGCAAATCCCAGCACAGCACCCTTGCAGCAAGAACCATTAGAGGTTATTTAGTCACACCTGTGATGAAGCTCAGACAATAGTCAGATACTGTAACCATGAAAGCTCAAGTCATTGATTAAAAACCACCACTCAGTATTTACCTGCAAGAGGGCTGGCAGGGAGCAAAAAGGACTCTCTATTCCTCCTTGATGGAGGAAAGCAGCAACTGATATGTTTGCTGACACCCTTCTGTGACAACTCTCCATAAAAGAAAGCAGTTTTAGTCATCTTGTTACTCAGTCTGATTCACACATGGAGTTGCTTTTTTTGGGGCACCACAGAATACGCCAGCTTAGCCGATATAGGATTTAAGGAACCAGTCAAACTAATGCTAAACAAGGAGTTCTCCAGCATTGAAGTGTATGATTCACTTGGCAAGCTGTGTCAGAGAAGTGAAACAGTGTAATTCCCAGAAGCATCTTTATTTCATCATGTTTTGGACAAACAAGCACAGCCAGGCAAGCAGAATCTCTGCACACTCACAACATAACCATCAGCTACAGGAATGGGGGGGAGTGCTGTAGCACAAGATCAGCTTTAGCCACAGCTGTGTGGAAGGGCTCTGGCTGTAATAAGACCATCTTGCCTGGTGCATTACAATTGAGTTTGCCACGCACATTACAGTGTGTTTCCAACCCAACAAGCTGTGCAAGAAAACAAAATCTAGGTTGCCAATTCTGGGTGCCTTTGGCTCCCAGCCAAGACACAAATTTATTAGGAACAGCTATATTTAAAACTGCATCTTAGAACCTTATGGTGCCAGGAACTGGCAATACTCTAGCTAATTATACCTTAATCCAAACCCATGGCACAACTCAGTTTGCCTTCAGTTCACTTGCCTTGGTGCCATCCTAGCCTCTCAATACCCAGATCACATTGCAGGCAGAATATTAAGTAGCCCACACCGGTGGGACTACAATGTGTGCCAAACCTCAGCCAGCCTTAGAAAGGGCTTCCCCCTTCTGTCTATTCCGTGTGCCACACAGCACTCCTGTGCCTGAAAGAGGAGGGCGTTATAAGCACACCTTACCTAATTATCATTTCTGAAGCAGTCGGAAGCTGGTTGAAGTCAGAGTGGATCAGTGTAGCAGCTCTCAGGAAGTGCCGATCCAGAGGGCCAGCAGTATGGGGCAGGTTGGCTACAGAAGAGGAATAAGGGGTGTGTGTCAACAGCCCACTCTGTAGGGGAGTGTGTCCCCATTTACTGAGCAGGAAAAGGCTGTGGACCTCTCCCACACATCCTGGATATCTACAGAACAGAGACTGGGTGACACCCTAAGCTCCAGTGTCACTTCAATGAAATTAGTCAGCAGCTTGCACCATGCTCAGCCATGCACAAACAAAGAGCCCGGTGTACCTTCCCACCCCACACATCAGAGGGGTAACAAGAAGGCTGAGACCTGGGTTACCAAGAATCACTGGGGTTTGTTTCTTTCCCTAAAGCACTTCTAAGCCTGAGAGAGGTGGGACACTGCCTGTGAGGCTGCCAGGAAAAGGGAAACATTAGAATGAACTAGATTAGAATGAGCAGTACATGCACAGGGCTTTCTGCATGTTGATGGTCTACCCATCAATCCAGGGCAGCAGTCTCCAAACTGCTGGCTACTAGCTGTTCCCAGTTCCTGCTTCTCTTCTCCTAGCATGGAAGGACTGAAAACCACTATTGTACAGCATGTCAAAAGGCATCACACCAGGATGTGATGGATGAAGTTGGAGGGAAGGAGGGCAGGTTTGAAGAGGATGTCAAATCTTGTCCTCAGACTTAGCCCTTAGCAGAACCCCAAGTAATATCATTCCAAGCAAAGAGCTAGTGGCAGCTGCTCCATCTCCCAGCAGCCTCTGGCTCTCATCCAGACAAAGTGATCAACAAGCTTTCAGCAGATTATAAACTCAGAAAACACAAAGCTTCCTCAATAGGGCCTTATATCCAGGCTATTTTGTAAGTTACAGCAAGCAATGTTTCTGAGAAGTTGTCTGAAGCATGAGAAAAGGTTACCATAAACCCTGTTCTCATTCTGTCCTCCAAAGCAGCTGCTGTTCCAGAAGACAAAGGCTTACCTGTGAGTACATTCTGAACACAGTCATAGTGAGTGAAGCTGTAGGTTGTCTTGGCTGAGGATGAGGAGTCTTTGGGCAGAGTCTCCCTCAGATGAACCTCAAGGCCATTTAGAGAAGCCAGACTGCTGTGGTACTGCAGACAGGGCAAAAAAATGGCAAGTGTTAGAGCAGAAGCCCCGCTTCACCTAGGCTTCCAAGGAGGTACTGGAAGGAGCTTGGGTGACTGATTTCGATGACAGAGGGATTGGAGCCTTCCATGCTCTGCTGCCGCTGCTCATGCTCCCACCAGGAAGGCCTGGGAAACCTGGGCACAGAGGAAAGTAGACAAGTCTCACAGCTTGCAAGTTAGTGCGATGGAGACTCAGAAAAGGGCACTCCAACCATTTAACCACCTGATGCTATTAATTACAGGAAAATGCAAGACTCCATTAATTTACCATCAAACATTACTCTCCAGGGCTCATTTTCACATCCTGGCCATGACTTTCAGCTGCAGCAAGGAATATTCCTTTGCTTACCAGCCCGTATTACACCAGACAGACAGTACAACACAGGATGCAGCTTTACATGCTTGGGCTGGATTTAATTGCCTGCAGCATTTCCCACAGTACCTTCTCAATACATGAGTAAGTCTTCTAATGGACACCCAGCCTCCGTGCTGAGCTTCCGGCCAGCTGCAGACTGCAGACACTGGGCTATCACCAGAGGGAAAAAAAGAAAAGCGAAGGAAACAGCCTCACCTGCAGGGTAATGACAGGCCTGACACAGAGCAAAGGATTCACACAACAATGTACTAACATGAAAGCCAAGCTGCTTTGCTGACTGGATGTCCAGGAGCCAACAGCCCTGGCCATGCTGAGGCTCCCAGGCAGCAGGCAGGGCTGAGGGACCCTCCAGCAGTACTGAGATTAACTCCATAATCCTCCAGTCTGCTCGTGTGCTCTCCTCCGCCACAGAGAGGATCAAGCCTCCATTCAGCAGAGTGGCAGAGCCTGGCCTACCCTTGACCTCAAGGAGCAGATTTTCTTTTCTGTGCAGTGAAATGAAGGGATAAGACCTGAAGACAGGCAGGAAGCAATCCTGAAAGCCTCCAAAGCCTCCTGCTCTGCAGGGAAAGCCTGTATTGGAAACTGCCATCCCAGATGGATGATCAGTACTGCCTGCTGTTCTCAGCTGCGCAAGTAACATATTTTACCCTTCTTTGGTGTCATTCAGGGGCCTCAAAGCATTCAACAAACATTAATTATAACTAAGCTTTGACATCCCTGAGAGCTGAGGGTCATTTTTAATCTACAGATAAACAAAGGAACAGACAAGCTGAGGTTACGCCTCAAATCCACCATGATGCCAGGAGCAGAGCCTGTCTCTACCTCCTCAAACAATAGTCTTCCTCCTGGGATGACAGGACATGCAGTGCATCTTTCCTAAGAGATAACAAACACCTGCACCCAGAGGAAGGGCGTAGTCAGGAGAACCTAATCACAGTCAAAATCCAAGCTGTGTGAAAGTACAGTTTTGCTAAGATAAGATCCAAAGCAAGAGTATGCAAGATGGAAGCAGCATATTTGGGAAAAAGAAGAATGTGAATGGAACAGGACTTTGCCAACCCCAGGGCAATACATAAAGTAAAATCGACTGAAAAATGGTGCACCAGCATCAGGCAGTTGATCTTGAGACTTAATGAACTGAATGACAAATTGAGCCAGGCTGGGCCCACTACTGGATTTGCCCAGGCATTTGATGGGAGGAGGACATGCAACGTGCCACTAGCAGAGCTAACCTCCCACCCACCAAGGCATTTCACATGTTAGCCACATCCTTCAGATGCTCCTTCTTACGGCAGGACATACATGAAGCAGAGGATGGTTTCCAACCACAGGTGCTGCATGGGCTGCTGGGAACTGCGCCACCTCCAAACACAGCAAGGCTGTGTTGCCTGCCACAGCCAGGCCAGAACTGCAACTGGAGGAGACCCAGAGAAGCTGAGGGTACCTGTGCAATGAGGATGACCTTCAGCTCTCAAGAGCATCCGTTCCTATCTGCCTGCATCCCCCTCTCTCCCTGCAACCCAAGAAGACATGGTAGAGAGGGAGCCATTGTGCAGCTGCCTGTTTGGAATGAGCAGAAAGGGGACAGAGCAACATGCCATGTCTGGCCCAAAATGCCAAGGCTGAACCTCCTGGCCTCTGCTGATTTTGCAGCAGTCCTTTCCCTGACATGCCAATCCTCACATGCCATGCAGAGGTGTCATCCCCCTGCTTACGGGATGGGGGCTGTCACAGCCACAGCCTCTGAGTCCCAGAGCTTGAAAGTAAAAGGAATAACCTTGAGGCTCTGCTAATGCTGGGAGCCAGCATTAGTCTGAGCTTCCCTCCACCTTCCAGTCTGACGGTTAAAGAAATTAGGTTGTTCCTATGGCAACTGGCATATCAAACAGGCCTCTGCAGCTTTGACTCAGCTCCCTGGTAGGAAAGCAGAGGCCAAGCAGCAGCTCTGCAGACTAATGCTTCACTGCAAAACACCAGGGGCTGGTACGTCCTTCCCCCGCACCCCCATTAGCTGCACTGTGCCATTTGGCAGGGAAGCCTGCGCACCAAAGCAAATCCCACAGCAGAGTAATTTGGGATTGCTCTGGTACAGTCCCTATTTGCAGTGCCCAAATGGCACCCTTCGCTCTGGCCCCTGGAGAGCAGTGCCAGGGAGAGCAGGCTGGAGATGCAGACAGCCAGACTTTCAAGTAGAAAGGAAACGCTTCGGGTACTCGCTGCCAGACACGTCTCTCTGGTGCTTCCAGAGTGAGAAGCTGTGACATGTAAAGTGGAGGTTAAACAGAGAACAAACCTTGCTTTCCAAAAAGCACTGCAAAACTGACAGAGTTTCCCAGCAAATCCCAAATCCAGCACAGGACTTTGGCAGCCAGCGGGGCTGTCTGACGGTCACACCTACACGTTCTGTTCCGGCGCTGGCACTGACAGACAACAACAGGCAACAGGAGTTGCCTGTGAGACAACGCTCTCACCTCTCAGGCTCGCTGCCTGTGCAAACAACCTCCCACATAGCTTTGGTTGTGGTGATGAACCCCAAGCCAAACGGCTTTGCCTTGCACAACACAGAGTAGATGAGGAAAGAGATGGGAACAGCAATCCAGCACTTGCTCTTCAGTTGTAAGCCCTGTCCCCACCACCACCACCACCATCAAGCAGCAGTGAGTGTATCTGCAGATGTGGAAGAACTTTTCCCACTTACCACATCTTCAACAGAGCTCTGGTCCTCTTGGAGGTGATCTTCAGCCAGCAGGGAGAGCACAAGCCCCTTAATGCAGTGAACATACAAGCTCATCTTAACCGGTTTGCACTGTTTGCCCGACTCCACACCAGCCTGGGCTCCCGGACTGTCCACCTGAGGCAGCCAGCCACTCTCCCCGCTCCTGGGACAGTGCATGTTCTCTGCTGGGTCACCAAGCAGACTCTCCCGAAACTCTACAGCTGGCAGCTGACTCCTGCTTTGGAGCTCTGATTGTACAGTAGTGGCTGGACAATCCAAACCCTGCACATTGCCACCAGCAGCTGCACCGCTGCTTTCTCTAGAGATACTATTTTGGCTCAAAGTCCCTTGCTCATCTTGTTCACTTGCCTTCCTTCTGGTCAACTCTTGGGCAGGAGAGCAAATAGCTGGACTGCCACTGGCTGCATAACTTTGGAAACTGCATTGCTCAACATCATAGTCCACAAGTGATTTCCCCATGCTCTGACTCTCCCGCTCCCGGGCGTAAGGGTTTGGAAAGCAAAAACCTTCCAGATATGGACCTGCAGTTTGAGCATACTCAGAAGTATGGAGTGTGAAAGGGCTTGGCAGCTGCTTCGTGTCTCTCTCTGATGGGAAAGATGCTTTTCTAGTGAGCTCTGAGCTTTTGCTGTCTGGGCTGCTCAGTTTTGCAGTTGGAGAATTCTTTGTACCAGCTTCCATTTCGGGGAAGCCCTTCAAAGGACCTGTGTTTGCAAGGCTGCCTGATTGCACAGCATCTTCTGGTGCAGCTGTGCTTGAAGCTTGCTCAGGGCACTCCTGCACAGAGATATTATTCAGGTCTCCTGTTGATTCTGAAACTGCCTGGGAGCAGAGAGCATTCTTCTCTCCTCTAGGGCTTGCTGGGGACACGGATGACCTAGTGGGAGATGACAAGTTGATTAAACTACTGAGTAGGATCTGTTTGGAGTCATTACATACCTAGTAACACTATCACCTCCTGGTAGTGTTCAATAACTGATCTATTCTCTGCTACAAAGAGCACCTACCTCAGAAAAGGATGGGCTAAGGCCTAACACACGTGAAAAGCATGGGCCTCTTGCACTGCAGGCTCCCAGGAATGTCACTCCCTTACTTACAAAGCACAAAGGCAGTGCTGCGAGCTGAGAAACAACAGAAGACCACAGCTGGTCTCAGGAAACAGTTCTGCTTTGGGCTGCTGCACAACAGAGATACAGACACCACAAATTCTGTTCAGCCTGAAAAACCTCAGGCAGCTTTAACAGCCTGTCCTGGGTTCAACCGCAACACAGCCAAGTGACAGAGTTTGAGTTAGTATCAGAGAAAACATTAGCAATGGATAGCGAGGACAGAGCACCGTATGTTAGCTCTCTTGCTGCACAAGCCTCTCTATGCATCAGATTGATTTCCTACCTAGTCATCCACTCCACTGGAAAGTCTCGGAGCACTGAGACTTCATCTTCCGTTAGGAACACAGGGATGATACGGACACCGTGAGGCAATGGAGAATCTGCAAGAACAAAGGAGGTTTGAGGATTAAATTAACATGCCCCAGCATAAAAAACAGAAGCCAGACTCCATCAGACCAAAGGCTTCTGCAGGAGGAGAAGGCACGCTATCATCCTGTATCCTGGGTCACCACAAACTGACCACATCTGACTAGGCAGCATTTTCCCATCCTCCTCATATACTTAATGCCCAACAGAGTTAAATTTTCCCATAGTTTTTTTTTTTTTCTAACTGTCCTGGCAGAATATCTATAAACTGATGCTCAAAAACGATGACTGAAGGTTTGGGCTGAAAGCAGCCATCTGTTTTCAGGCCTCCATCAGTGGCCAAGTAGGCACATGGGTAACTGGAATTAAAGCAGGCATGTTGGGAATCTGCAGAACTGACAATTAAACCCAAAAGAGCAAACTCCTTTGCTTAGCCAAAGGAAGGAACTAGTTCTGATTACACAACACCCACTGGCACATGCTGACTAGTGGCAACAACACCCTCCAGGATGTACTCCTGCATCCAGCAAGAGCTTTGACGTGAATCCCAGAGAACCAGCTCATGCTCTCACTGCAGAGAATGCAGCCCCAGAGGGCTGCCCATATGCTGCTGCTGCGCACTTGGCAACCAGTACTCTGCAGCTGGATGCTCACCAGGCTCCCGCTGCTCCTCACCTCCAGGCTCACTCTGAAAGAAAAGCCAAGAATCAGCTCTGTGGCATGACTCAACGCTTGCCACCAGTGCCACCAAGACACCTCTTCCAGCCTCCTCAGCCTCCCTGCGACTACAGCAGACCCCAAACCATCCCCTTCAGCAAAAGCTGTGACTAGTTTACTATGCTGGGCAGTGATTTTTTTCCTTCGGTAGCCCTCAAAGTCAAGGGGACTTCCCATGAACCAAAATACACCTGAAAGCAAGGACAAATATACCACAATTTGCCATTACTGCCTGCTCAAGGCACAAAAGCTTGGTTCACTCAAACAGAGTAAGAGCAGAGGACTTGATATCTGGCTTTTGATGGCTTTTTTGTAGAAAATCTTGAACCATGTAAATAATCACTTTTGACAAGTTTTAACGCAAATGAAAATTGATCTATTTGTCACTTTCAGACATTCATTGTGTGTAATACCTAAACTTGGGTAAAAAGCTAATCAAAACATCACACAGATGAGAACTCATGAATTCAGTAACTTAAAAGAACAGAAAAAAAGCAAATTCCTAGTGCAGAAGTCTTGAAACCTTACTCATTCATAACTAATAAAAGCTTTTAGCATCAGCATCAGTAATTGTCCTTTCCAGTAACGGCACATGTAAGATCTCTGTGACACAAGCTCCCACACCACATCCTTACAAGTGGGTATCTGCACACACGGAACATGTTTAGCAACATACCTGGCCTGGAGACTCATTGCCTTGGAGGAGAACTTTGGCAGTGAGAGGAGGTGGCAGCTGGGTGCTCACAATCCTAAAAGGACAAAACAAAGTCATCCATGATCAGAGTGTCATTTCCTGAAGCTTAGCCATAGGCTCCCATCAGTCAGTACATCAGGACGGGCAGAGCCAGGAGTAATGCTCACACCAGACTGTTACTTTTACTCTGAGCAAAACTGACAGTGCTGCAGGGCCCCATTTCACAGCTGGGAGATCTCTGGGGGAGTCTCTAGGGTTCCAGCACACCCACCTCTCCTGATCCTGCCAGACACTCTGCAAGGGTTGAAGGGCCAGCCCCAGACACGGTCTGGAGCTAACACATCCCCACACAACAGGAACATGAGCTGGGTGACCATCAGGACTCCTGTTATCTTCTTTCCTTTGGGTCAGTTCCACTCCAAACTCAGGAAAACCACCTGCTGGTATTTACTTTTGGCCAACAAATCTGGTTTTGCTGAGTCAAGACCTAAGACAGACCAACCCATACAGGCTTCTTGCCACCCCATGGAGAGCTGTGGGCAGTGGAGAAGATTCAGAAAGACTAGCACTCAAAGTACTGCAGCATAGGCCCCTCGGACATGGCTTCCAAAGGTATTCTTGGTCTTTCCATTTATGTCTTGTTGAGATCCACATTCTGGAGATTCTCAAAAGACTCTGAAGAAGGGGAATTTTAACTCAAGTACAAAGCCCTTTGCAGTGTTGCAGTAATATTCAGAGTTCAGAAAACTCTGATGACATTTGGTGAAAAAAATCTCTACCAGACAGACCAGCGATAGAGTGAGACACACACACTGGTGAGGGGCAGACACAGGACAAGACTGCATTCTCAAGTCAGACATCCATTTCCACTGCAACATGCTGCCAGCTTTAAGGTGCTGCAGTGACTCATGCTCAGTGCCCTGCTTGCACATATGAGATCAATCCCTTAAAAATGCCTGGCCTGGCCTGCCTCTGTCAGACCTGGGAAGATGTAGACATTGTGGCATATTTCCAGTGCTCGTAAAAGGTGTTACAGGAACAGTTTATGCCTAAGGAAAAAGGTGCTTGAACATTACTACCAAGAAATTCCCAGAATCCTCCACCTCCTGTCTTTCAAGGCCACCTTTGAGGCTTTCTTTGATGTCGTTCAGTGCCACATCTGCAGCATCTTCAGCTATGATTAATCTTCAGTTGAATGAAGCCAGTATTTCTCATGGAAAATTCTGGCTTATCCTTCTGCGCACTGTCTATCAGTACAGACAGTAGTTCTGGCCAACAAGTCAGTCAAAATTACATACAGACACACGCGTGCACTGTATTTGCAAGGCTGCAAAGAGAACACTAACGGGAAAGAGGAATATTCACACATCTTTCTTTGACTTGGTGACTTCTACCTAAAAAGCCTAAGAAGTTCAGTCTTCACATCCTGCTGAATATCATAAAGACAGCAGATTATTACTAAAGCCCAAATTTTAATTTCTTCATGCTTCCATTTCTCCCACTGATAAACACAAATAACCATTCATCCTCTGTGCAATACACCAGCAGACAGGGATTACCTTGCCCGAAGCATTAATGTTCGTGCCAATAACAAACAGCAGCTCTGTGTGTATAGCTAGTGCCCTTGCTCTGCTCCCTGGATGCGCTCTGGGACCACAGCCCTGGGAAGGGGCAGATTTAACATGCAGGTTAACACTTTAGGTAATGCCTTGTTACTTACAAGCCTTTGTAGAGAATGCAGCCTGCCAAGATATGGGGAGACCGCTGGCAAGTTTGCAGGATGAGAGCTGCTTTCAGTAAAAGCAGGGGGTCTACCTAGAAAGGGAGAACCACAAGAAGTTAGTTAGGCCAGAGAATCCCGGCAAATGCTCAAAGCAGCAAATAAACACAAAACCATTGGCACTAAGGCAGCTCTAGAGCCAGACACTGCAGAGAACAGGCTTTTACCTTGGTTTTGTCCAGATTCCAGAGAGAATTGAAGATCTTGTGGAGGTCACTGGTGTTTTTTTGGATATGTACAATGTATCTGTCCCACTGTCTGCTAAGCTCCTCCCGAGAAAATGCCTGCAGACAACAAAAATCCACATAGCTGTCACTGCACAGGCCTTAATGCATTCAGGACATTAGATTCAGGACAGTACCTATATGTGGATAATCTTGTGATGTTAAGGAGGAAGATGGTATCAAAAGGAAACTGCTTTAGACTGAACATCTAGGAAACTTAGTAGACACCCACATTACCTCAATGCAATAAAGACGATGGGCCTGTACACCTTCCCAGGTCCCAGTTCTTTGATACCTGAGCTTGCTCAGACCCTTGCAAGTAGGAAGGTAGTGTAAGGGAACATGCCAGCGTGCGTGTGCCCAGGCAGAGCTCAGCCAATATGGGAAGTGTTTAAGATCTCTTCCTAGGCAGAAACATCATGGCTGCTGATCTTAATTACCATGTACGCATGGTGCACAGGTCCATTGTAGAAGGTGAAGAGGCTGATCAACTGCTCCAGAAACCGCCTACAGCTGACATCAGGGAGCTCAACAGCACAGCCCAGAACCTTTAATACAGAAAGCCACGAATGAAGAATGTTTACAGACAAAACCCAGACACAGCAGGTGGGAACAACTCTTATCGCTTTCAAATGAGCATCAAAGGCGTGCAAGCAGTTCTGTGGCAGGCAAACATCCCCCGGATTCACAAGTCGGATGAAAAGAAAATTCAAAAATATCCATGGAAGAGCCCTGACACAGACAGGATAAATAAATGCTATCAGAAATCCAGCATTTTAGACACACTCCCTTCCCACGCTAGATGACCTAGCTTGGTGCTCTAATAGCTAAGAACATTTTCCTGAAACGAAGTACTTAAAAATATTCAAATTAACATATTATGTACAGCGATGAAGATACTTCATTTAGTTTTTGAATTACCAAGAGAAACAGAAGCGTCAGGCCCCCTGCCTCAGAGAGAGCCCAGTGAGCCTGAACAGCACTGCCTATTAAATAGGTCTGACTGGTCTCAGCCCAGCTTCCAGGGGATGGTTTGGGGCATTTTTGTCACAACTGCCGCACACTGCTCTTTATATACTACATGTCTGTTGACACTGACAAAGCTCTGCAGCAGGGAGTACTGAGGGTTAGAAGAAAAGAACAATTGGACTACCAAACAGGGAGACTAAGTCCTTAATAAAAACTGCAGCACAGGGAATCCTGTTTCCAGTCATTGCCAGAAACCCAGGGATACACGTGACGATGCAGAGCTCAATGCTTTACAGCCATTGCCAGGCACATCTTAAGAAACACATTGGGTGTGGACACACAAATGAGGTACATGAAGCTTTTCACAGGAACAGCTGAAGTGACTGCCACAACACACAGTTGTAGGCTGCAGTAAACAAAATTTAAATTACCTTGCAATGAAAAGTTGTGCATTGCAAGTTCCCACCCTAGCTCTCCCCAGGTCTATCTGTGTGCAGCCTATACCCTGAAAAAAAGAAAAAAAGAAATAAAAAGCCCTCTTTGTTTGATACAGTAATTCAGACTCTCCCTGGTTTTGGTCTGTGACTGCCTCCACATCTCTTGAACTCACCCACAGATAGTCTCCATCCACTACAACTGCAAACTTGAGCTTCCTTAGACGAATGAGTCTTGGAGGAATTCCAGAAATCTCAGTCAAGCAGTGCACCACTCCGGCAATCTGTCCACATAGCAGTTCCTGCTGGTCGGGGAGAGTCTGTCGAGGAAGGCAGGGAAGACAGACTTTTTTCACCCTCCCGCCCTTTAAAAGGACTTGGGAAAAGAAAAAATCACTACCTGTAATTAATTTTTATTTATACCTGAATACAAGTGCAATTCAATTAAAAGTCAAATGCAGTAGCACGGGCAAATTTCTGGGGAAAAAAATAACTGGATTGCTTTTTTCAGGCAGCACAAGAGCCTAGAGCTTATTTAGGGGAACTGTCATCCCTCGTGTATTTATTCACATCACCAGAACAGACCTGGACTCCACTGGACGACTCCACTGACCAGAACCCACAGTGAGGGAGCAGAGTGCAACACCACCATGGCCAGCTTCAGAAGCCCAAGCACTTCTGTACACCGAGCCAGGTGGAACACCAATCCACCTGGTTCTAGTTGCATGAGTTTTCTTTAAACTTTTTTGAATACTAAATAAGAATTAATCCAGAGCTCCACCTGGAAGCCTGACCATTCCTGAACCAGAATATCAGCACTGACTCACAACACAGGCACTCTTTTACAGGCACTGAAATAAAAGCAGACATTACCTGAGAAGGATAAAAATAACAAATCCCAGCACTTGTAGGATCTCCTTCTTCCTTAACCTTTGAACCATCATAAAGGAAAAAGTAATTCCACCTAAAAAAACCAAAACATTAGTAAAAACGATTGTATATTTGAAAACTGTTACACTTCTCCCTCTCCTTTCTATTATTTCAGGTAGACCAATAAAACGCTTATTACAGAGACATGGTTCTTACCTAACCACACCGAGTTTAGACATGAAAGCAGCATTAAAAAGGTCCCATACTATTAAATTTGACCGTTTTTGTGGGTTTAAGTTAGATTCTACAACTCTGCAGCTGAGACACGAGGAAGGAGATATGGACTGGTGAGATATTCTCCTATCAGGGAGAATAATTATTAAGTACTAACCACACTCAGTCCAAACAGTCCCCATAACCTGCTGCTTTTAAACCATTGCTGACTGCACACGACAGACCTCATAGAGCGCAAGATGGAGGTTTCCTTCTGAAGATGGCCTACACCGTAATGTTATTCAGCTCATAATTTCACGGGCACATGTAGTTAATAACACTTTTTACCCACTCCTACTAGTAAGCAGAGCTAGTTACAGCTTGTTACAAGCTTTGCAATCAAGACCTTCCCAGCAGAAAGAAATGAAGTCTGCAATAAAAAAAGCAAAAGGCAGCTCAAAAGGCAAAACTGAAGAACACAAGTCACCCTCCGGTCAAGACCAAAAAGGCTGAATTCAGCCTCGGCTCATCTCCCCGCGCTCCTGGAACGATTCACCGGAGGGAGACCCAGCTGCTGAGATCCTGCGTTGGCTCCCAGGGGGCCCGGATCCCGCTCCCGGCTTTACCAGACCCCCCCGGAAGCGCTCCCTGCCTCAGCGCTGCATCCGCAGGCGGGGCGGGCGGGGGGGACACGACCTTGCCCTCCCCCCAAAATCGCATTTACCGGGCACCGTTTACCACGCGGGACGGTCCGCGGCCCCCCGGGGAAGGGCCGCGGTCCCCGGCCGGGCAGGAGCGGCGCCGGTGTCGCCTCGACGTCGTCCCCGGGGGGGGAACTGACCGGGAGAGCCCCGCCGCCGCGGCAGGAGGCCCGGGAGAAGGGGCTCACCATGGCGCCGAGACGGGCTCCGGCGCGGCAGGGGGGGCCATCGCTGTCGGGGCTCCGCGGCGGCCGCGCCGGGAGGAGCCGAGTAGACGGGCTAGTCCCTCCGGCGGGGCCCCGCCGCCACCGGGCCCCGGCGGGCGAGAAGACCCAGGAGCCGCTGCGGGACCCGCTGGAGACAGGGACAGCGGCGGCGGCCGGCGGAGGGGCAGCGCGGCCCGGTGACCTCGCCGGGACAGCGGCGGTGGCCCCGGCGGTGGTGGCTGTGGCGGTGCCAGTGCCAGCGCGGGTGACCGTGTGTCGGGACTGTGCCAGCGGCAGCGCCGTGGCAGTGTGGGGGACGGTGACAGTGGCAGTGACAGTGGCAATGGCAGCAGCGGTGACGGCGGCGGTGGCAGCCTCATCTGTCATTCCGGCTGCAGCCGAGTCCCTCCGCCATCTGTCACCACCCGGTGCCAGCGCTGGCACCGCTGCCACCGCCACCGTCACCCCTTCGCTGCCGGAGGCGCCGTCACCACCACGGCCTCCAAGCGCCGAGGGGTGGCACGAGGGACCCCGGCTTTGGGGCACCCCAGAGGTCACCGGGTGCCCCTGGGCCAGGGGAGCCACGGCCTTGAGGGGACCCCAGGACTGGCGGGGGCGGGGGGAGGTCTCAGCACCCCCCCTCCCGCTTGCCTGGGTCCCCCCCGCGGGTGGGGGAGGGGAGGGTGGGCACAGCTGTGCCCCTCTCCCACGCTGGGCCGCTGCCACGGTGGGGGGGGGGCACTGCCATCCTGTGGGGGACACGGGAGGACGCAGCTGCACAAAGCCCCCAGCCCTGCCCGGCCCCCCCCAGGCATGGCGGGGGGGGGAACCTGGGGACATGGCAGTTCCAGGCATCCGGGCACCTGGTGTCCCCTGTAGCCGGGGGGGACCCAGGCATCCAGCCTGTGCGAGTCCCCGTGTCCCCGCACACACGCGTGTGCGGCCGGCGTCCGTTGCACAGGGCCTAGCGAGGCCCCCCCGCCATCCCCACCAGCTGCTGGGGGGCCGCCAGCGCCAGATGTGCTGCCGCGACCGGCTGGGCCCACAGATGGAGCCGAGTGCGGGGGACACAGGGGACACGGCGTTCACACACACCACCACAGACAGCAACACGCCCTGACACGCTAGAACATGCAACGACGTGCCCTGACACACTGTGACATGCTCTGAAACGCCACAACATGCAACGGCACGGCCTGATGTGCTGCAACACGCCAGGACAGACACTGACACCACAGCACGTCACCTGCCAGCCCCAGGGACACACCTGGAATGGGGGATCCCAGCATCAGGGAGGGACCAAGGGGTCTGGGCTGCAACCCCTCCCGCCTCCAAGGATGGACAGGAAAAACCTGAGTGGGGAGAAATGCCCCCCCCGGGGATAGATCCGGGGCTGGGGGAGGTCTCTGCAGCAGGGAAGGACAAAGGCAGGAGCGAAGGAACTGCAGTGGCCCCAAAATCGGGCAAAACTGCCCCAAAGTGGGCCACTTTCCAGCCCCTCCCCTTGGCCGGGTTTAGGGGAGCCTTGAGGTCATGGAGGG
>JANZLQ010000092.1:14288783-14300337 GCA_026212715.1 Elanus axillaris | reverse complement strand
CCCCCCCGGCGCTGGCACCGCTCCTCCCGCCCGGCCCCGCCGCCGCGGCCGCGGGCGCGCGGCGCTGCCCGCGGCGGCGCGCCGCCGGCGGCGGATCGGGGCCTCACTGGAGCGGGCCGCGAGCGGCCCCGCCCCCCTCCGTCTCCTTAAAGGGCCCGCGGCTCCTGCGCGCGGCTCCGCCAGTGCTCGCCTCGCGCCGATGGCGCCGCTCTGGGCGGCGGCGTCCCTGCTTCCCTTCTGGTCGCCCGCCGCTTCCTCCCTCCGTTCCCTTTCGCTTCCGGGGTCAGCGCCGCCGCGGCTGCTGCTCGGTAACGAGCCCCGTCCCGGGGTCCGGCCGGGAGAGCCGGCAGCCGCGCCCCTTGCAGGCCGCGCCGCCCCGCTGCCCCCATGGCCAGCAACCCCCAGCCGCAGCCCCCGCCACCGCCGCCCTTCTCGCCGCAGGTGCCGCCCGGGCGGTGCTCCCTGTTCGACCCCGCCTTCTCCGCCCAGGAGACGGCCGTGCTGGGGGAACTGGGGCTGCGGCTCCTCCCGGACAACGAGGTGAGGGCGAGGGGGGGGACGGGGACCGAGGGGCTGGACCCCGCTCCCTGCCCCAGCCCCCTGCCTGCTGGCTTGGCTCCGGGAGCCATTCGGCCTTTGCTACCGGGGCTCGGTAACGGGAAACCTTGGTTTATGTGCAGGAGGGGAAGCACGGCATTGAGGGATCGGCCACGCTCTTTTACATGGTGCACTGCGGGAAAGCCTTGTACAACAACCTGCTGTGGAGGAACTGGTCCGCGGGGGCTCTGTCCAAAATGGTCATCATCGGCAACAGCTTCAGAGGAATGGAGGAAAGGTGGGTGCAGCCCCCCCAGGGACAGGGTCTGGTGCTTCCAACAGCATTTTCCTCTCTTTGCTTCCTTTACTGCTTCTGACAGTTTTGCTCATTTTCAAGTGACAGTCATTCACCACCCCTTGCCTTTTCTGTCCCCCACCCCTCTTCAGAGAAGTTGTCTAAATTCACTGTGTCTAACACTGGTTACCTTGTGTTATTCTAGATTGTTGTCAAGAATACTGGAGAGAGATTATTCTTACATAGCAAAGGTAAGAGGCACTAGTTAACATTATTGTTTTGTGTTGACAAAACACCTTTTAATGAGAAAAGAGAGTGGTTATTTTTTGAAACCTTTGTTCCTGGCCACCACAATACAAAAATTAACAACTTTAGGATCATTCTACGTTATCTGCAGAATACACCGCACACAGGCGTTTGTCTTAATGTAACACCATCCTCATCTTCACCGACCCCGAACTGAACTTTGCAGAAAAGTTCTTCTGTGTTGTAAAATAACTTTTTCCCAAAATGCTTTTTAGGTCTTGAAAGGGACAGAGGAGGTGGCACTTCCCGCTCACCCTCGCTACCTTGACACCTTTAACGACACCTCTGTCCACTGGTTTCCCTTGCATAAACTGAAGCAACTCGCCCCTGAGGTCTGGGACTTTGTGGAGGAACCAACGTACCAAGACTGCGACGACTTGGAGATCATCAGAAAGGAGGACAGATCCGATGGGTGCAGTCCTATTGCCACAGAGTCCTGACTGCTTGCAGCGGCAGTGGAGGCGGGGGGGGCCTTTGGGCTGCCTCTCTTCCCACAGCAGCTTCTGCCCAGCCAGGATGGAGCTGAAGCACTGACAGTGTCATTGTGCTCCACCAAAAGTGCCAGTACCTGAACATTTGAGCATGATGGGACATTTTTGTATCTTAATTATTTAATAAAAGGTAAAGCTGTGCTTAGACTTATACTCACTCAACTACAGCGAACAAGTTTAACTAAAACCTGCCCTTTAAAGCATCTGTACTGCATAATGATTGGTCTCTTGATCCTCTTCCCTTTCAGGAACAATTCAAAGCCTTTGCATGTACTGTGTACACTTTGAAGTATCAGGAAGGGGGAATTACTTGAGAGGGGCTTGTAGTTGAAGGTATCAGTATCTAGTTCCAAATGTAAGCTTATAAAAGCTTTCTCACAGGGAGGGGCCTTCAGCTGTCCAGTGCCACTGAAAGCAGCTTTTCTTCACTGTAGAACAGGTAATCAGGTCATCTCTTGGGGAAAAAAAGCTTCTGTTTCCCTCCCTCACCTCTGTGCCCCGAACTGCTGCGGTCCCACAGCACACGTTCTGTGAACTTGCTGGAAAAAACCAGTCGCCTTTCAGCTCTGCGTTGACAGGGCAGAGGAGGCAGGCAGGCACCAGGCTGAAGGAGCCACCAGCACATCCAAAGAGAGGTGGGACAAGTCCCAGCTGTGCACAGTAGAGAGGAGCCTGCTGCATGAGAGACAGTCAGGACAGTAACTCACTGCCAGAGCAGAGCAGCAGGCAAGGAGAAGCTGTGACATCTCTGTCGCTGGAGTCCTTCAGAACTCGGCTAGACCAGCCCTCACTCATCTGTTGGAGCAGAGAATTGCCTCCCGTGGTCCCTTTTAACCTGCTGATAAACTGCTGTCACAGACAGCAATTGCACAAGTGTCTGAAGTGCTTGTTCCTCCCTTAGCACTGACTTCCACGTGTCACTGCATCTCTTGACCCTGCCTGAACAGCTCTTCCAAAAAAAAATCCCAACGTACAGCTGAAGTTTCACTCTATTTACAAATTTGTAACTTCTTTATTCTAAGACAGTTATACTAAAAATATTAGCAAAACAGTCTTCACAGTTCAAAGCAGAGGCCTCATTTGGCCATGTCAATGAGACTCTGGAGAGAGGTTGGCACCCAAGTTTTTTCTCCTTGTACAAATACAACGCCTCTGTCAATGTAAATGACAATCCGTCCAAAAGTATACAACTGTTTCCCTTCGTGCCGCTTTCCAATCACAGGCATGAAAACAATGTTGTGCTCCTCTGCTTTTGTCTGAATTAGGTCCTTGAAGTTCATTGGCACAGAGCTGGCAGCCATGCCGATGCCACGCTGGGCCATGTTTTCAGCCTCCCGACGCTCCTGCATGGCTTCATACTGGAAGTCTTTCCTCCGCTCGGTGTGAGTAAGGTAGGCGATGTTCTCTCGAGCGCCTGGCTGCATGTACCCACCTGTTTGGAGACAAAACGTGTGAAAACAAGGTCCCAGACCCTTTCTGGTGAAAGGTCTATGGGTAAACTCCAGTGAAAGGTCTATGGGTAAACTCCCAGATACATACAGTAAAGTCAGTCTGTAATGTTCTGAATCCTCCTTTACACAGTCTAATTAATTAAGTTTTATGCTGTTAATGCTAATACAAAATAGACTAGCTAGGTGAATTTGAGAACTGCAGCAGAAGCAACAGGATTTGATACAATCTCAAACTGTACCTGAGCATGCACAGGAGAGGAAGATGCTGCACTGCTATTGGCAAAGGGAAAACATGAACAACAACAAAAAAAAAAACCAACACTCCTGAAAGCCAAAAGCTAGCCTGTGGTCTCCACGTGCCACTGCTGGGTTACAAACAGGGGCTATTGCAAAACTGGGCTGAGGACAGAGCAGCACCATACTGCAGGAAGCAGCATTGCATGAGGAGCACTTTCACTACCAGTCCCCAGTTCACTTTTTGGCTGCATTACTATCATGCCAGAAATTTCTCAATAGGTGAATTCCTCTTTCTGCAACACTTGCCTGTAGTTGTATCATTTTACCACAGAAATAAACCTAACACTTAAAACAGGCCTCAAGGAATCCTCCATGTTTCTGATGCAGATTCTCCATCGTATGGTACAGCAAGCAGGCAAGAGGAACGCAGGAAAGGAGTTCTCAGTCTTGGAGGACAGGGCAAGTCTCAGGCACTGCTCCCTCAGGCACAGCCTTCTCCTTTATACAGTTTAATTCCCAGCAAATTCCTAACAAAGTCTTTTAGGTGACGGGGAGAGGCATGTGGAAGGAAAGGGCACTGCTCTAAAGCTAAGGAGAAGAACGAGTATCTCACCATGAAGGAAAAAACCCCAACAAATTACAGCTTCAGAAGTCAGTATCTTTAAATGACGGTCTCTCAGCCACTGACAAAATACACTATAATCAGACAAGGCTGAAAGAGAATCAGTTGCTTAATGGCACAGGCAGTCAATCACCAAAACCCCATTTCTGCTTCAGTGAAGCACAGGCAATTATTAAGTAGCCCCTTACAGGCATTCTTTATGGACACACCAAGGTAAAACATGCTTTGAATGTCACTGCTCATGGGAGCTACTACAACACCGATTAGCAGGGCCATGCCTAAATACAGACTCACAAGAACCACACATTGCTGTACTACCATCACAGTAAGCAGAGCCATCACCAGAAGCCACCTACCAACACTGGAAGAGACAGCCCGGTTCATGATATCAAGAGCTTCATTAAATTTGTCTTTGATTGATGGATGTGCTAACACTTGGTCTGAGAACATGGACTTCCAACCCAAGTACCACTTTGTAATCTCTTCATAATTGGGGCTGTTACTAAGCCAAGAGCACAGCACCTGCAAAACAACATGACAAATCAAATGCAGGACAGATATATTTACAGAAGAGGGTCCTTATTACCACTTAGTTTATTACTGAGCTTTCAGTAAAAGAAAGGACTGTGATAGTCTTAGAAAACAGTCTGTTCTGATGTGTACAGAGCTATGAGAGGAAATCACCCCATTTGGTAGTTAAACCATTTCAGCACTGGGGCAGCAATTACTAGGCAGGAGTCACTAAAACACTTCACAGTGAATCAAGCCTGTTTACTCAGCCTTGACAGTTTCTCACCTGCAGCCACTTTGGGAAGAAGTGTTTCTCCAGCAGCCCAACAAGACTGGAGACAGAAATCATCCCCTCCCAGTCAATCACCCAGTAGAAGGCATCCATGTGCTGCTGGTGAGGGTTTATGATGAGTTCATTCAAACACATCCCTGGGAAAAGGGGAAGAAGAGTTAGAAAAGAACTTGACTCAGTTTTACCAGTGCCCTGACTTATTTCACAAGCAACACACCGGATTTGAGGAGCACCTGTTTTGCGTGTTACCCTAAGGGACATTCAGGATCTTTAAACTGTTTGGCTGATCCCTGCCACCAAGACAGCGTGCTTCCATTTCCGGTGATTACAATTTGCTGCCAGAACTGAAACTTAAAACGTTCAACTGTTTTTTAGACTACAGAGCTTTTTAGCCAGTTTGCATGGTTGAAGGGTGTATTACAAAAATCTCATGGTGAAACCATTAGCATAGACCAAAGAATACAGGAGTAACAGAGAGACATTTTATAGCGTGGTACTATCTGACAGCTATCAGATATTCCTGTCAGCTGAAGAACAGAGGAATCAGATGATTTAGAAAAATACGACAGAAAACACTGAGAATACTCAGAGCACTCCCCCATGTTTTCTAAAACATCTGCTTCTGAAAAAAAGGCATGGTACTAGTAGCAGAAAAGAAGATGCAAACTTGGTCTAAACTTACTAATAATATTCTTTGAAATAATACTGGCAACCATGTTAACACCTATCTTTTCTAGGTGCAAGAGGGAAGGTGGCAACCACCAGATTCCAGAAATTCAGCACTGTTTCACCTCACCTAGTTTAGGCACAATGTTTTTGACCATGAAAGCCTCCCATGACCCAGGTGTAAACACATCTTTCCAGGGCTGAAGGATAAGTTTGGCAGAGGAGTCACTAGGATGCCACTTCTGCAGTGCATTCGCCAGCTTATTTCGGATGGGAGAATACAGCGGCTCTAATCGTGCCTGCATCAGGGGAAGCCAGGGGTGGATCCACGAATGGATTGGGACTGTGTCTGTCAAAGGATTCCAGCTTTCAACCTTGAGGTAAAACAGAAAAGATTAAATTTAGCCCATCCATTAGCAGCAAGTCTTGCCAGATGCATACAGAGCCATGATGCAATCCCCTAACACCTAAATGCATCAGCAGAGGCAGAAAACTGGTATTTTAGAAGTTCTAGTTGACTGAAATTCAAATACTGGTTCAGAGCACAGCTTCATTCTAACACAGACCTCTCGCCTTACCTCCTTCTGTAGCTTGGGGAAGATGAGCTGATCCAGAATGTTATCCAGTATCCAGACAGGAACAACGTTTACCCAGCTATCCAAGAAATCCACCATCGACCCACAGTTCCTCGGTTGCCACTGAGCCACTATGTTTCTGACATATGGCATCCAGATTTCCCACATCAGTCTGGTGGGGAGGAGGGGGGGAATCAAAGTTAAACTTAGAGCTATAGCCCCAGACATAAATAAACCAAATGGTAACTGTTATTTAAAAGCTACTTCTTTTTATATAGCTGACAGCTGGATCTTAACAGACACATCAAGAAAATCATCTGGAAAGCACACTTGTATCTGTTCTTTTCCATCCCTGAGGAAGGAGCACTTGAAGATGCTGCACAAAGTACATTTGCCCTTTACCTGTGAAAAGCATCTGTTGACAGGTCTTGCCCACCGTGTGATAACAGCTGATCATTTTCCAAAAGGCTCTTCCACTTGGCTATGATCTCTGTGCCATATGTACAGTCCTGGAAATGACAAGGCATAAGCAGCCTTTATCCTTTTTCATTAATTTCAGCTGATATCTACAAAGAGCCGGCTGATGGTATGCTTGGCTACAGACAGCTTTCTCATCCACTCAGAAGACAAGCTAGGAGCTCACAGCCACGATTAGTAAAGCCCCACAAGAGGAAAATCCCACTTTATGGATTTATCATACCTCCAGGGGGGAAAAGAGGATAGTCTGAACTTTTTCATGTGTACAGAGAGAATTCAGATTCTTATCTATCACAGCTGAAATGGCATTAAGAACAGACAGCACAGATCTGACTACTTGAAAAACAGACCTCTCCCACTTTTGCCAAAAAACAAGGGCTAGAGACTTAGCTTTCATCTACTTTTTCTTCCCAACACCTGTGAAAGGGGTTGATTTTAACCTTACAAGCTCCTAAAATGTTAGCTGCTTTGCAGAACAGTAGCCTTCAGTCACAGCAAATGTCTGAGAGCGGGTGCAGAATGAGTCCATCTTTTTGCACACGTTTATTTCACTCTGCCGTGAACAGTGGGAGTTTTCTCTGGAACCTTCCTCTCCCCTGCTAGGCAAGAGGAAGGAGCATATTTTCCCTCTTTCTCTCCAGACTGATAGGAATTTGGGACAAAAGGGCAGGGCGCAGAGGAGGAAGTCAAGATAATAAAGGCTACATAAGCCATCAAGAACCACAGGTAAATCAAACTAATACACACCTTGAGGGGATCCCAGTTCTTGAAGTAATCTTTCATGAGAGGATAGACTATTGCTACTGCCAGGTCTACCCTGTCAGACATTCTGTACTCTTCATAGTACTTGTCTTGAAGTGTCTCAAAAATCTTTGCACACTCATCCAAGGTTAAGGGATTTTCACAACTGGGCTGCATCCGTCTCTCACACTCTTCCACCATCCCCAGCACCTTGCTGAGATTGCTAATTGCAGTCTCCTCATGTGAGAGAACTTCAGACATCTTCTGGATCTCATGGGTCAGGTTGACAACCATGTCTCTCTCGTACTGCAGCTGCCGGTCATTCTGGATGATCTCCTGCTCTGTGATGTCAATAAGAAGTTGCAAGTTGTGCTCCAGCTCAGGCAAGGCAAACCCCTGGGGCTTGGCGTCTTTGCCCAGTGGCTGCTGAGGACTGTCATCTGGGATATTGTGCTTGTGGCTAATTTGACTATAGCTGTAATAAACCTTCTGCTCCCGGCCCGTCATGTCTATAACCTTCCAACAAACAAGAACAAACATATCGTTAAAAAAAAAAAAAAAACTATCTCGTGTTTAAAAAAGAAGGAAATGCCTGGCTCTGCATTGAAAACTAGAGATTTCCAAGTACCTTAATTACTCCAGGAAGCTACCAATAAACTCTGCTATTCTGAATGAGGTAACTGGGGATTGCATCCAAAAGACCTACTCCTGACATGAAGAGTTAGAATGAATAAGAAACAATTTGGAATCAGAGCTGGAAGAGTCTCCTTTTCTGACCTCAGCTTTACCATTTTGCCAAGTAATTCCAGAAGTGGTGATAATGCAAGTAGTATACTATTCATTATTGCACGGAAGTCTTGGGTACTTTGACACTTCTTTTCAAGACACATTAATTTTAGATGAATAATTTTACTAAGCATGTTCAAGACAAATCCCTTACTGTCCCTTTTAGGTAGAAGACGTTTCAAACTATATGTTTAGTTGAACAGTGCCAATAAGGACAACTGTGCTTTCAGAAGTGGATGAGCATTTTATCTATGACAAATATGAAACAATTAAACTTAACTTGCAATCAAAAAAACCCAAACCAAACCACCCACATTTAAGCTAATTTGCATTTTTCTGAGGCCAAAGGACTTGCTTAGAAACAAATCCAATATCCTAGGTGACACAGTGGTCTATTACATGATTCAGTCATGAGTCTGAGGACTTGATTTTCACGAGGGTGCAGACAGCCAGTTCTTAGAACTGTTATTAAGGTTACCAATGGCTAAAACCCACTCACAATACCAAAGCAGACAAACCGTTTCCCAGAGATGCCACCTCTTAGGTTATCAACCTTACCTTGACTTGAGACAGCTCCTTCTGAGGAGCTGAAAGCTGCTTGCTGATCCTACCCTTAGCTTTCAGTTCCTCTACTGTCTTATAGCTGTATTTGGGCTTCTTCTTGCCTCCATTAGGATCCTTCCGCCACTGACTGAGCTCTTTCTGAAATTCCTAAAAAGCATCAAAGAGGAATTGTGGTCACTGCTCTTTGTCATGCCCCAAAATTTGCCTCTGTTTTCTACAGGAAAATAACCACCAGAACAAGCAAGAATACTGTACAGCAAAATAACTGGGAAAGCAGTAGAGTTCAGTAACAAACCAGCTCAGATGCTGTGGTCCAGTCAACCACCCTCTTCACAATGCTAGTAGTACATTTCTGGTATTTTTTAAATTTAAACAAAAAACAAAGACTATTTACCCAGGGTGACTCTTTGAAGGTGGGGTTCTAGCAAGACTACAGGAACAAGTGAGCCAGAAACAACAAAAAGAACATTACGGTGACAAGAAAAATGTGTATAAATGAAATTCATGCGCTAAGTCTTTAGCTTCTTATCTAAAATGAGCCCAAACACAGAAGCTGATACCAGAATTGAATTTTGCACATACAACACAACAGGAAAACAGATATACCAAGAATTACACGAATACCTCTTCAGCTTCTTCTTCTGAGTCCACAACAGGGAAGTCTTGCAAAGACTGGCTGGTTCTTTCAGAGCCGTATGCCCCCACAGCTCCTTTGCCTTTTCTCTGTTTGGCCTCAATTGGATTGATAATACCTAAGAGGGCAATAGTTAGATCAGAAAGAACAGTTTATTTACTGAGAGACAACAGCAAGTGTTTTTCTTACAGTATCCCAAGTTATCAAATCAGCACAAACATCCAGCCTGGTATCCTACCTCTATTGCTATGGTATCTTCTACCACTTCACTAATTTTAGTGGCTATAAAATCACTTAATTCCAGCACACACACAAAAAAAACCCCAAAGCAGAGTATTATTCACATCTGCATTTCACTGCTTTTTTATTCTATCACATAAAATAACATCTCTTTTTCTGTGGGCTGACTACGTTTGGAATTTATCTCCCTTTTTTCTTTCTCTTTTTCTCTTGCAAAATAACAAGAACATAAAATTGGTCTATGGTAGTTTAAATGCAATTGAATCTTATCACAAGGACCCAGCTTGCTTGCAAAAGGTGCAAGAAAACAAGAATGAATTTGTAAGCTACCTGGAAATGGCAGCTCTTCAAAGAATGTAATCTCTTCTCCAAATTGCCAGTTAACAATAAACAACACAATCACAGTACCTTGAGCATTCTTCCCGAGACCTCTTCCAGGGACATAACCCATCTTCTGGAGAAGCTTCTGCCCAATTCCCTTAGTGTGTCTCTCCCAGCTGCCAAAATCCACAAAAGATTTTGTCCCACCAACAAAACCTTTCTGACTAGGCTTGAAATTACCACCCTGTTAAAACAAACAAACAAACAAACAAACCCCACATGACTTTAAGGCATTGTAATAACCAAGCTCTCTGTAATTTCACTCAAAAGGAAGGTTCTTCCCAGAAGCAATTCAGCTCTCATCACGCTGCACAGCTCACTATGTCATGACTTGTGCATCCAAGTAAACTGCCTGATATCTAAGGAGTCTGACTCAGATGGAAAAGGAAAGTCCTGACAAGCTTAGAGTGACAACCTGGCAATTACTAGGCTCCACCACTGACTTTACCTGAAGCTGCTTCCTGATTCTTTCTGTGTTTGGTAACTGAAAATAAGAGTTTGATTTTTAATCTATAACGTGCCTAGATTCATCATACTATTCTGCAAGATTTAAAAAAAAAAAAAAAGTCTTTGAAAGGCAGCAAACCATGGGCATTCTTTTATTTTAATTTCAACTGATCAAAGGGAATATTAAGGAAGACAAAAAAGCCCAAAATGACTGATGTTCCCAACGACACACAACAATACCTCAGAATGGCTACAGATGACAGAGAAAACACCTCCCTTAACTGCACGCCATCGCATGTGGTTCTCTGGCTTTAATTATTTGTCCCTTTCTTTACCGCTCTATTATTGCTTCCACACCTTGGACTACAGTCTAGTTTTCATAAATACATGACACAGAATTGAAAGCTTCCTGGATAACTCACTGTTTTTAACTTTTTCGGCACAAACTCTTTAGGGATTTCCTCCTGCTTAACAGGCTTTTCATCTTCATCGGAGTCTTCTTCCGACGCATCCTCAGCCGCTGACTTTTTCAGCCCAGCGCTGATGAAGTTCACGGGGGCCGAGTAATCCCTGGAGCTACACCAAACCCAGACCTGTGAGCCAATTCTGTTCCAGCGGACCAGCCCGCCCCGAGGGCAGCCCCCCACCCAGGCTGGGCTCTTCAGGAAGGTGTTCACAACCTGAAAACCTCCACCAGACCGGGCAGCCACCCGAGCCCTGCCCACCCGGCTCCCCATGCCCGCCAAGTTCGGTACAACCGGGGACCGCCGGAGGGGCGGCCCCGGCTGAGAGGGACCGGACCGGACCGGCCCGGCCCGGGGACCCCTTCCCTCCCGCCCCCGGCCCGTACCGCTTGCCGCCGAAGCTGGGCCGCTCCTCGTCCGAGTCACGCTCGGCCCACACGCCATAGGTGGCCTCCTCCTTGCTCTGCCGGTGGCGCTGCCGGTGGGGGTTGAACTCGTTCTGCAGGTCCCAGTCCGACACCTCGAAGTTCTCCATCTCCACGCCATCTTCCCCGTCCGTACCATACAGGTGCGACATCGACATGGCGCTCTGCTGGCACCCCCGGCCTTACACGCACGGAGACGATGGCCCAGCCCGGACCCACTCCTCCCGCCGATCCCCGGTATGCCCCGGCCACCCGGAACTAAATGGTCTCCTTCCGGTAGCGCACTCCAAGCGCCGCTTGAGCCACGCCCACAACCATAGAGTTGCTGGAAGGAGCGGCCATGCTCGGGCCTGACGGACAGCGGCTCCTCCACGGCTTGGCGGCCCGGCCCCAGACGCCCCGCGGCCTACACC
>JANZLQ010000092.1:14272419-14284269 GCA_026212715.1 Elanus axillaris | reverse complement strand
CGGGGTGGCCATAGTTGGGTGGGTTGGCGTAGGGGTCATAGCCGAGCCTGGCGAGCATTGGTGCGATGTGGGCCATGTCCTGCAGCACATCCCCTGGGATGTGCCCGATCCATTTAGATAATGCCTCCATGTTCACTGGCTTGATAACCTGGTCTGTTGATCTTTCTATCCTGGGGAAAAATAATAAAGAAAAAAAAAACAAAACAAGACACTAAAGTTGGATTTCACGCATGTACTGGGCTCAGACAGAAGAGCCTTCAGCTGGTGTTCACTGCCATCTCAACATTTTGCTTCCAATGCCGAAGACACACATGCAGAACAAACGCTCAGTGCACAAACGCTGGGTCTGCCTGGGGCAGAGCCAGTGCAAGGCACAGCAGGTCAGCCCTAAGGAAGCCCCTTCCCGCTCACAGCCCTGCTCTGGGGGAGCGGATCCTGGCAGGGATTTTCCACAGCCCCAGAGGTTGGGTGCCCCTGTATGGGGGGGATCCGTCCTGCACCGGGGTCAGGGTGTTAGCAGGACACTTCTGCTTATTACAGGAAAATAAAGATGTGTGGTCTGTATTGCAGATACACCACACAATACCACTGAAAATCCAAAAACTTATCTGTTAAGGAACCTCAGAAAAATTTACTATGAGCAAATAGTGCTGAAAGCCCTGGAGAAATCATCGCTTCAGCCATCCAAGGTGCCTACATCTCCCTATCCTACACCACGGCTGCCTTCCTGGTCCACCTGGGGTAAGGGCACTGGACGTGCTCCCTGCCAGCCACGTTCCCTGCCCCCCAAGCCCCTTGAGGAGCAAGGCCCTCTCAGGTACAGCCCCCCCCAAATCTGCACACTGCTCAGTGGGATGCTGGCCCAGGGTGAGCAGCTGCCTGCTCAGCTCCAGCCAAAGGAAACCACGCTCCGCACAGTGGGGCGATGCGGTGTCCTAAGAGGGATGGATCTTTGTGGATCCTGAGCCTCGTGAGAGCGTCCCAGTTACCAATGGCTAAGGCACAAGCAATGACACACAGCCTCCTACAGAAGAGTGTCTCAGGGCAGAGGGAAGTGGAGCCTGGCCACATACCCACACCCGAAACAGAGAAATGGAGCAGCTGCGTGTCCACAGCTGCCCTCACCACTCAGGCATCAGCAATTTATACAAAGACTGCTTGTATGGTTAAATTTTGCTAAGTTAGACTTAAGCCTCCATTTAGGAAATAAAGAGCAATAAAAGAGAAGAAGGTGGGAGAAGGCAAGCAGCATCCTGGCACCCAGAGACATACAGCCAACAAGGAAGGAGTGCTGGGGTGTGTCTCCACAGAGCAGGTATTTCTTTTATTCTGCAATACCAGCACCAAACCTGGCAAGAATTGCTGCTCACCGCTGAAAGCCATTCATTAGCAGCCAAACTAATTGTGGTAAGGAGGTATTTGAGGACAGGTGTTGAAAAGAGGCATTAAACAGCTCATGTTTCAAAGCAAGCAGTTCTTTTCAAATTAGAGACAAAAATAATTTCTGCAGTGTCAAGACAGATGAATAAAGTAGTTGCCTGCTCCTAAAATCCTTGCCTGACAAACCGCTCTGATGGATACAACAGATTGCTAGTATTCAAGCTGTCTTTACTCAGAAGCACAAAACCTATGGCCGCAAAACTGGACATACTGCCACTTCTGCCCCTGAAAAGCATGTATAAACACAAGCAATGTGTCTTTGCCCCCAGTTTTAGCCTTGACCTGCTTCAGGTAACGAAAATGCTCCTTGAAAAGCCGAGGCAGGAGCCAAGTCACTCACTTGGAAAGTGACACCCCGCCGGGCTTCCCTATCAGCTCCTCGTGGTGCAGCACTGTGTCGCTCCAGGAGATGTCCAAGAACTTCATGATGGCATGCATGGACTGCTCAGGGTGCAGCACCAGCTGCTCATAGTAGACAGGCAGGCACCGGGACCGCCCAATCTCCAAGCACTGGGAGTACATCACCTCGATGGCTTTGTTCCACTTGGTCAGGCAGTCTCGGTAGCTGTTCAGGTCAAAGCCCGCGATTGTCACTTTCCGTGTGATCATGGAGTGGACTGAAGCCCGTCCATCTCGAACCATCAGAAGGAATTTGGAATTGGGGAACAGCCTGGACAGGTAGACAGAGGACTTCAGCGTGAAGGGATCCTTGTTACACAAATACCTGGCTGGCTCACCGTGCTTGGCGATCACTTCCAGTATAAAGGCCTGCATAGCAGCGTCCAAAACTTGGTCCGTCACCCCCGCTTCATCCAGACGCATCTTCTCTCGCCCTGATTTGGACCAGGCCTGCCGCATTGCCAGCACGCGGGGGATGATGCGGGTCTCCTCTCCGCAGCGCACCTCAGGGTGGGCATCAAGCATGGCCCTCATCAGCGTCGTGCCGCTCCGTGGGACCCCGCCAATGAATATCAGGGGCATCTCCTTGCTATAACGGTACTCAACATGATTGGAGTCCACCATGACCAGCTCCTCGTTCTCAGGTCTCATCAGCCTGTGTCTCCTCTCGCTCAGGACCTGCTGGCACTCCAGGACCTGCTGGCCGAGGTGCAGAGTCACCATCAGGGCAACCACTGATCCCAACACCAGCAACACCCTCCTCATGGTGACCCGCATCCTGTTCTCCTCCACACAGGCTGGTGATCACGCTTCAGCTTTCAGCTAGCAGGGGTTCAACCCAACGAGCATCTGCAAGAGAAACACAGCACAGTCAGAGGAGCAAGAGCTGCAATCCAGCCCGGAAGCACCTCAGCGCGTCCAGACTGGCTCCTTCAGGATGCTGACACCTTCCCAGGATTTCATCATCTCTTTCACTTATCAGCAACTTCCAGGCTAGGTGCCTTCTACCCAGGAGGTAACTAAAGTCTATCTCGGAGCACACCCAAAGACATCATTTCTGGACTGTTCGTGTACCCAGAAACACTGTTTTACAGCTGAAGCAAAGCTCCAGAAACTTTTTGGAGAGGAGGGGCCACGCATACCCAGTCAGTCTTCAAAAGAATCTTTACAGAGAGTCTGTTCCATCCCAGATGAAGCCCAAACCCTCCCTGCAGTTCTCCTTCCTTCCAAAACTGAGCTCAGCACACCACTCTGTTCTCACTTCTCTCAGCCACCTGTCTCCTTCCTACAGTTTCTTTAGTTTCAGTGTGCTGTTGCAAGGGAGAGGGAAAAGCTGAAACAAGACAAAAACAAAAGCATCTCATGCAAATTTTAAGGGTCTGAGTCAGGTGAAGCAGTTACCCATTACAATGAAACGCTTTGAGAAATTAAACCATATGAAGGCTAACAGGATCACACAGAGTCAGCATTAAATGCCCTTCCTCTGGAGACTGACCTTACACAAAAATCCTTGAAGACTTCATCTGGCATTAAGGCTTTTTGGGTTTTCTGCGTCTCGGTCGGATATCCAGCAGGAAGCCTGCAGTTTCTCCAAGTCTCCTGCTCTGCTGCCTGCCTGAAAGGGACTCCTGCGAATGCTGGCACTGCTTCCCATACCCTCCCCCCTTCTGCTCCATTTGCAAGTACAGGTTTTGCAATCCTCCCCTGGGCTCACCCAGGGATTTCAAGTTCTTTGTGATTATGTGGCTGGGGCGGGAGCTGAATGGAGTGGAAGGAACGGGATGTCCATGTGTTTTGTTTTGCTGACAATCCAAGAACTGCTTCAGAAAAACGTTTTATCCTCTCGACTCTCTCCACGAAACAGCAAATTTAGCAGTGGCCTGTGCAAAGCCCCTTGGTGGCAGGGAGCAGACAGGAGAGGCGCCCCGGAGCCAGGCAGCCTCCCTGCCCCTGCCCTACCTGCCAGCAGAACCGGCCAGGCACTGGAGGACTCGCTCCATTCCCCTTCCAGCCCCTGACATCCTACTCCACCTAGGTGGACTGATGAAGCGCTGAGCTGCTCACCATCCACCCACTCTGCTTTTATTCTGCTCAAACCATCAGATTACCACGACACGGGAGGCAGTGCATCTCTGCCCGCCCAGGTATGTGTTTTCTCATCCCAGCAGCTAAGTAACATCACCTCAAAATTATTTTAGCACCATGGTTAACATCCTGGCCAACTGCTTAGTTAACATACCAAGGTTAAACAGTTTCAAATGCATGCCCATATACTAGATAAAAGCCAAAAAGTCAAATGCTGGTCCATTTGTTTAGATGTAAATCAAAGGGAACAACAAACAGCTCTGGCATTTTTGCAGCACCAAGTACAGAGTCAGACCCATTAAAAAGACAAGGCCTCCTCTGCTCCTTCCTGCTATCTTGATCTGTTTCAGTCATGTAAATATATTCAAATGTTCACCCTAAAAATAATTGCAAGACCCATTTCAATGCATGGTAGTCAGGATTTAAGGCCAGCTGGAATAATTATGGCTATGCAGACCAAGGCAGGCTAATTACCAGGAAAGATCTGCAGTTTAAAAAGGAGGCTGTGAGCACAGAAGTGCTCTGTTCTTTGCAGAAAACGGCTTACAGTGAGCATTTCCCACCGAGATGCTCCCAGCAGCTCCGCCAGCTCCGCCACCGGAAGGGAACAAAGGGACTCGCTCAATTTGCTGTGCAAAGCAGGAGGCTGGATGGGAGCCTGCAGTACCAGCCCCGGTCCGGCAGCACCCAGCGGGACAAAGTGCCATGTCCCTGGGGATCATCCTGCCTGCCCGGCCAGGATGGACACACAGCCCCCACCACTGCCCATCCAATGCCACCAGCATGGGGAACCTCTCACCCTGCCGTGGGGCAGCAGGAGAGGCAGAGAGGCAGGTGGTGACGGCTACCATTGGGGAGCACAGCTTCTCCCACCTGCTGTGCTCCGGACTCTCCCCACCACTGCAGCACACGATTGCTCCTGCCAGCAGATCAGCTCCACTCTGCCTCCTGCACAGGAGCTGCGGGCACCAGGAGGGCTGAAGAGGAACAAACTCCTCTGGCGGGATTACCCCAGTGTACCCAGGCGGGCTGAACAAGGATCTGTGACCGTGCTTGGCAGCGGTCTGCTGAGCAACCGCAAACAATCCCAGCTTATTTTCAACTCTTTTCTGCAATCCTCCACTAAGAATATCCCCAAATGTATGGGGCTTATTAGTCTACAAGAGAAGAGGGATGGATAATTTCCTCCACAGCAGACATTCTGGTGGAAAATATCATGGCATAATTAGGCAGCCCAGCTGTCTGATCAGAGATGACCTTCTAGTCCTTCAGATGCCCAAGCTGGCTCTGAGCACTCTCCTCCCCAACAGGAATTAGGGAGCTCTCAGGGGCTTCTCTGGCACATCACAGCAGGGACTGAAAACCACTGCAGCTGGTGACGGGGAGCAGAAATCAAAAGTGCCAGAAGCTGACCCTGGGCTGAAGCCCCCGCATGCAGCTTGGATGCTGCAGGACAGGGATGCGCTGTGACCCACAGCCAGGGGCTCAGTCCCCGACTGCCATCAGGGCAAGGCTGGTACTGAGAACAGAGAGTGTGAGGAAAGATGGGAGCTGGTGGGGAAGTGACAGTAGAGCAGTGACAAACAGGGACACAAGAGCTCCTACAGGCAAGAAAGTCTTCCTTATTTTGCATGCTGATCAGATGTTAGTATAAACAAGGCTTAAACCGTTTCTTGTCAGCTTGCAAAGGCAATACAATATTAATGGGGCATCAGTGGCAGTGTGGACAGACCTATGAAATATTCACCATCCCACGCCCAGCATCACTGGGGAATCAACTGCTCTGGCACATGCCATCTGTATGTGCTTACCTTCCCCTGGTAAGTTCATTTTGCTGCTAGCCAAGCTTCATGCTGAAACACAGGTGGCTGTGAAAATACCTAATGGGGAAGAAAAGCCACAATGTTGATTTGTTTATTTACTGCAGACATCCGCACGCATAGTGATGAGCGATGCTCTCCTTCGCACCTTCCCCTGCCGCACGCACCCCTCCTGCCCGCAGCCTCCCACCGAGCCCAGGGGAAAGTCGGTCCCAGCAGAGCCAGTGCCCCCGGTTCACCGTCAGCGCCAGCAGCCAGATGTGGCACAAGACTCGGCCACCTGCCCTGAGGCACTGGCACTGCTCCACCACGGTGGCATTAGCAAGGCTGAGCCAGAAGGAGAAGCCAAGGGAAGGTGGCTGCTCTTTTAGGAAACGAAGCCTCCTGGAAGGGAGAAGCCTAAGGGGGACAGGAGCAGCTAGGATGTTTAAAACCCAGGGGGACAACAGTCCAAACATGCATGTTTCCATTGCACACAAGCAACCGGTACAACAGCCTGTCCCAGAGGAAGCAAGACTCGCCTACCGCAGGCTTTGGCACAAATGCTGAAATCAGGCAAAAGCCAGGCTATGGTCAGAGTCTCCAAACCAGTAACAGCAAAAGGAGATGGGGCCCCGAGGATGCCCCAGGTCTGGCAGGTCATGCTCGTGCCTCCAGGCAGGTTCACCAGGATGCCAACCTCTGTGTTAGGAGCTGCCCACACTGCTGGGATCTACCCCGCTCCAGGCCCAAGGAACAAAGCTCTCTCCAGCCTCCCCGCCCGCCGAGGCAGCAGTGCTGGCCCCTTGTGGCACACAAACCCCACCAGGTAGGCAACCAAAACCCACACATCAGCCCAAACGCCAGGTTTCCCACGAGGACAGGACACCTGCGCCTGCGAGGACTGCATCCATCCTGGGGAGCCCAGCAGCCGCATGCACCACCTCGGCTGAAGCTGTCCTGCAAGCGCAGAGCGTCCCAGTGACAGCATGCCTGTGCAGGGGTCGTGCCAGCGGTATGGCAGCTGTGTCCCTCCAGGACACCATCCTCCAGGCACAGGAGGGCAGGAGCAGGGAGGACCAGTCCCAGCAGGGCTGCAGCTTCCCAAGTAAAGCTGCCATCCGGGGGGCTGTGCTGCAGCAGAGCATCCTGAGAGGACAAGACCTGGCAATCTGCTCTGAGGCTCGAAGCGTGTACACAGGACCACAGGCTTGTTGTGGGGCCGCTGCAGCTGGGCCCTTCCCACAGTCAGCTCCCCCTTGATCCACAATGGCATCCCGGCCTCAGAGGATGTTTCTGAGAACATTTCACATACAGACACTAATTGTTATTCCAGCCACCCAAGAGTCTCCTCCTCTCCTGCCCAGCTGCCATCAAATGTCACATGGCCCCTCCACTTAAGCACTAATTAGAAAACAGAGGGAAACTCCACCCAGCACAAACTTTGCAAGAGCTTATCCACAGTGCATGCATTGCCCTCCTTCCCTGCAAGGTTTTCTGCTCAACCCTGGCCTGGCCTCCATTGACCTTGGGATTTCAGGCCCAGACAAGGCTGCATGCAGATCCACAGAGCAGCAGCTGCATCCCTGGGTGTGCTTCTGCAGTGCCACAAATGATCTGGGGCACAGAGCAGCAGCGGTTTAACAGCCCAGCCCAAGACACCCTGCTCCGGAAACAGCTCCAGCTCTTGCCCGTGCACACAGACACACACACACACACGCTTGCAGACTTCCTTCCCAATGCTGCACAGCGTGGCTGCTGTACCAGCCAGGCAGACATTGCAGCCAACCGACTGCAGCCTCCATGTCCTCCTCCACCTGCTGTTGTGAAATGGGTAAACCACCACCACTGCCAGAGAGCAGCCCTGTGGTGTTGGTGCAGCCAGGGCTGCCAGAGCAAGGGAGCCGTGCACCATCTGTGGTGTTGAAGCAATGTCTCAGTCCTTTCTTTAAAGCAACGAAGTGTTACAAACAAACAACAAAAACAGTTGCTACGAGAATCTCCGTATGATCAAAAAATGCATTTTTCTTTAAACCGTTCCCAGAAATGATTGCTATTAACTGTAACTTCCCCAAAAGACATAAGTGTGGCCTGGAAAATTCTAGCTCAAATCATTGGTGCTTAATAAAAGGATGAGGAACTGCAGATATCTTTGTGGCGGAACAGCAGCAGAAACTGTGGTGAGCAAGAAATATCCTAATATATCTAGCTCGCATCTTTACAAATCAGCAAAATTTAATTACTTAATTGATAGTCTCCAGTTAATTCACAGGTGGCATGCAATACAAAAATAAACACAGCTTGCCTGAGGGCAACTGCTGCCATCCCAACCTGAGCTCAGACAAAGGACGCACCCAGAAGCACCATCACCACTGAAGGCAGGCCTGCTTCTCCTGGTCACTCCTGGTGGCAACTCGCAATGCGCCTTTCAAAACAGCTGATGACTCTCCCTTTGCAGGACAGAGATGCTCACATCCTGAGGAGGCAGCAGCAAACAGGAGAGGGGTCAAACGAGCCCCGGGAGAGGAAAGCCAGGAAGAGCTGGCAGGGGCTGAGGGCAGGGAGCGGTAAGGGATGGGCTGCTGGCATGCAGACGCATGGAGTGTTTCTCCTTCTCAGTTTCAAAGCAGCCTGAGCAAAAGCTGATCAACAAATTTTAAAGCATTCACCAAGAGGTCAATGAGCAGCCCTGGAAAGCAGCAAGCACGGAGCAAGCACCGATCTCTGCTTCCTACTGCGTACCCACGGAGGCAGCGGAGGGGATGGCTGAGGTTCACTCAAGTGCAGCGTCAGCCACGTTGCACAACCCACAGCTTGTGCTCGTCCACCCCCAGCACAGCAAGGGTTGATCCTCACAGGGATGGGAGCAGGGTCCAACTGACACTGGATGGTTTGCTGTCAGCCCAAATCGATAATGCAGCCACTTGCAGTGGAACAGGAGCTTTGTACAAACTCTGCTGGAAGTGAGCAACAGCCTGAGGCTCCAGGAGGTATGAGAAGAGCCCACTTTTAGGTGCATGAAATTAAGCTGTTGAACAGCACTACAGCACTCAAAACAAAACAAAACAAACAAACAAAAAAGTTGCTTTCAGGCCATCAAGTGGTAAGAACAGCAACATTGACAGCAGAACAGTTTCTGCTTATTCAAGCTAAAGATGCACTGCATGCCCCAAACACAGGTGCATCTAGAGGACTCAGAAGCCAATTGCAGTAAAAATACTGGGGTTTAGAGCACTTCAGGGTTCTATGTCCCTTTGAAAACCCCCCAAAAGAACAAACAGCATCATGGTTTGCATTTGCACTGCCGACATCATCCCAAGTAAAATTGGAAGAAATAGTCAAAAGACTGCAAAAATGAGTGTTTATGCACACATCTTAGCACCCAAACCAGAAGGAGGGTGTTTAAGCTTGCATCTTGGTACCCAAGCGGCTCAACTCACCTCCACAACAGCCACAGGGCACACCAACGCTGCTGCGCTCATTGGTCCTGCTCTGTTTCCTTTCAGTTCGGCGCTCTCAATGCGATGCACCAGCCGGAGCCCCTGCAACGATGCTGGCTCCTGAACACCCCCTCTGCCTTCCACTACACAAGGCACTCGCCATGGCTCTGGCAGCTCTGCTGAGATGCTGAAGCCACCCCAGCAGCTGGGTGCGAGGGTCTGGCGGCACAGCCCACCACCACGGCGCAGCTCCGGCTCCCCGGCACCACCACAACTACTGCATTCCTGCAGCCCAGAGGTCACTGACTTGGACCTGCAGGGGCAAGGGGGTTTCACAAAAGACCTTTCTTTTCTCTCCCATAGCACAAAGCC
Source organism: Elanus axillaris (assembly GCA_026212715.1). Lineage (NCBI taxonomy): Eukaryota > Metazoa > Chordata > Aves > Accipitriformes > Accipitridae > Elanus > Elanus axillaris. Next base: position 14,274,734 of record JANZLQ010000092.1, on the reverse strand, counting down.
CTCCTCCTGGGAGGACATGGGGGAATTTATTCTCATTGCTGAGTACCTAGAAAAATAAACTAGCAGAATCTGATGCCCTGAGGATTATGGCAGCATGCACCAGCTTCAAATACCGGCCTTCTTGCTCAGAAAAGCCTGCAAGGTGAAGCCCTGTGCCACGCAGCGTGTTCCCAGCTGAGCACCCCAGTATGCCATCCCCAGAGAGCCTGGCCAGGGATGCATGCATAGTGCACCAGCCCACTTTAACAGGCTCTAAATAACATCAACAAAGAATCGACAGACATTTCACAGCATAAATGTACTGTTTATTGCCTCAAGGCTGTTATGATTAGAAAAACATTTTATTATCCTGCTCAATGCTACAATGTTCCTGAAATAATAAAAATCCCAGCAATTTACAGCATCTTCACTCTGCCCGCCTCTTGTTCCAAGCACAGCAATGGCATTTTATCGTCCAGTGATGGAAACCACAGCATCCACTTCTGCCAACCTCTCTGTAAGGCAACAGCCTTTGTCTCAAACTGGCTTATTAATTATGAAACGCCCAAAGTGAAAGCTGCTGGCAGAAGGTGGTGATGGAGGCACCCACCCCAGCGACTTAGCACAAGCCACCATACCCACCACACCCCAGCAAAGCTCCAGCAAAGCCAGGAGGGAATGGGCTCGCCACATCCCCCCTTGGCTCAAGGAACTGAGTTGGGAGGTGCAGCTGCCGCTGGAAGGACCAAGCTGAGTGATGGGGTACAGGCAGGGAAGGGAGACCCACCTGCTGCCCCCATGCCGTGGGCTGCAAGGGACGGGTGCTGGAGCAGAAGGGGTGTCTGTGACTCCCCCAGCAATGGATGGGGCCATCCACCAGATCAGCTCAGTCTCCACTTTGGAAGCGCTTGTACCAAAACAAGACAGGAGCTCTGCGCTTCAGCGGGACATTTCTGACTTTCAATCAACCCGCAGCTCCAATTCACAGAGCTTTACCTTCTCTTAATTATTCCGCAGTCGCTGCCTCAGGGGGACAAAGGCAAAGCCAGTGCGGATGCCACTGCACAGAGGGTAACAGACAGACACATTCCTACTCTCGCTCTCCTTGCACCATGACCAGTGGCCTCATTGTCCTGCTCCCCCCACAGAGATGGACAAGGACGCTCTTGGGAAGCATGGAGCTGTTCCCTGGCTTCTCTGACTGGGGTCCCTCTAAATCCCACACCTGGGCCCAGGGCAGGTAGGTCCCTGGGAACCCCACTGGAGAGGGCCAGGAAAGCTGGAGTTTGCAGCTTCCGCATTAACTCACCACGCTCGGTGCAAACACAACTCTTCCCTCCCAAAACTAAACAAAGATTACCCGCGTGAATGGATGGTCACAGCCCACCATACAACAGGGAGAAAAAGGAGTCAGAGAACTGCTAGAAAAAACACTAGGTATCTTCAAAAAACTTTTTCCAAACCCACATGCCAAACTGTAAGTCTGAACAAGCTCTTGCATGCACAAAGATCAAGATTTGCAAATAAAAGGTTGTTTCTGCAAGAGAAACCCCAAAACCTCAAATTTGCTTAACAAACAAAATCAAAATATTTTATTTCACCATGTAGCAACACCAGGCATCCCCAGAGCTGCAGATACTCACCAAGGAGAAGGTAACAAGGACAGAGGGGCACACTGCACAACCCCTTGGGCAGCCCGCTCCTCTCTACTTGTCCTTGGCCTGTTTCCTGCAACTCCCGGTGTGGTACAGACCTGGGGGCATGCGGTCCAGAGCACACAACGGCCCTGGGATCTCCACCACTGCCCAGCTGGGCTCAACAGGCCAGCTGCCACAAGGGGAAGCGTTTGGCATTTTCACAAAGCCAGTAGTTTTGGGAAGGGCTCAGAGCGCTGCCTAGCACTGACTTCAGCAATGAGTAAATACGTGGCCTCCCTCTTGATACGGCGCAAAGCCCGTGTGCCTGCACAGCCCCCAGTGAGGACGTGCAACAACCTCCCACTGAGCCCCAGCACAGGAGAAGCTCTTCTTGTGAAACCGTGGATGGAAGAAAAGGAAATGGGTCCTTCCGAGACATGTCACTCCGTGTGCAGCATGGCTGACCCATAAGACAAATTACCCTGAACAGCACATCCAAGTGCTTCACGGCTCGGTTCTTGTCTTCAGAAGTCCAGCTGTAAGCCCTGGGTCCTCTGCTGCCATTTACATCTGCAAACGCTGGGCCACCGAGGGCTGCCTCTGCATGCTGTCCTTCCTCTGCAAGTCACCCAGCCACACTGGCCCGCAGCCAGCTGTGAGCACAGCTGCCCAGGAGAGTGGGGGGGGGGGGGGGGGCGG
>JANZLQ010000092.1:14256032-14268770 GCA_026212715.1 Elanus axillaris | reverse complement strand
GGGGCGGGCGGGGCGGGACAGCGGCCGAGGGGGGAAAAACCTCCTTGGAATTGAATTGGTCTTTGATTCACTGCAATTGCTGCTGTTAATTATTTACCACTCGGGTGAATCCACCGCTGCATGCCGCTCACGGACTCGCCTCTCGGCGCGTGTACCCACCGGCCTGGCCCCGTGAGCCCCCGCTGCCCCCCAGCCCCGCAGGCACGGAGGGAGCCGGGAGCCCCCCCGTGGTCCAGCCGCTCCCGGGGTGCCCTGAGACACCCCCCACCCGCTCCCCCGCGGGGGCTGGTGAGGCCAGTCTGGAGGAGCCTCCTGCCACCCCCTTTCCCGTGCACGCTCTTGCTCTCACCGGGGTCTTTCTTGTCCCCAGTGCAGCCCCAGGGTGGGTGCGTGGGTGGGTGTCCCCCAGGACAAGCACCCTCCAGCACATCCCACCCGGCTTCCAGCACGAGGCTCGAGCAGGACGGAAAAGCAGAACCGACGCAGAGCGTCCCACGGCCGCACTCAATGCACCACCGACTCCCGAGCAGCTCTAGTCTTCCTTTTTTTTTAATTTGCCTCACAAGGTAGAGTACATCCAGGGAATGTGCAATGTACAAGGAAAGTGCTGAGCAGGCGAGCGCGAGGGGAGGCGGGGGTGCCCCACGGGGCCCAGGACTCGTAGCTAGCAGGCGGCACGCTCAGTCGGAGGGTGCGTCCGGGGTGACGAAGGTGCCCTTCTGGTCCCACTGCATGTCCCGGATGCGGCGGATGGACTGGATCTGGGGCTGGAAGGCAGACCACTCGTTCCAGTGTCGGAAGTCTCCGGTCTCAAAGAGGTACTGGTAACCTCTGTAGCCAGGGTACTGGTACCCAACCCAGCTGCAGGGAAAGCAAACAGAGGGCACCTGAGCGGAGTCAGCCACTACCAACAGCAGTGACGTGGCCGTCACGCTCTTGGGAAGCCGGCGGAGCCCCCCTGCCTCCCGTGTGCTGGGTCGGACCCCCTGGGTGATGGGCTGCACCACCGAAAACAGCTGTGTGGTACTTTCTGGCTGCCCACGAGCCCCATTCAGGTGCTCAGGATCAGCAGCCAGCGAGCCAGGGCGTGGGGGAGGACGGGGAGCCTGGCAGGAGGCAGCTGCCACCACGGCCCGGCTTACGTTCCACTGGGCACCTGCACGCTGCCCACGCGGTCGCAGAAGCCGTAAGCCCAGAGGCTGGGCACATCATCCTCCTGGATTTCCATCTTGTTGCCTTTGAAGTCAGCAGACTCGTACAGAGAGATTTTGTGGTCTTCAGCCTCCTGGGGAAGACAGAGGGAAGGCGCTGCGTTGTGCAGCCGAAGCCCTGGAGCTTGCTGCAGTGAGGCATCGAGCGGCACAGATCTGGCCCTGGCCGGACCCCGCTGGGTGCTTTCTGCTTCTGGACCACTCACCATTTTGATGGGACGCATGGACATGAAGCAGTCGCTCCGGTAGCTGCTAGACCAGGTGTCCCAGCGAGGGTACTCGCCCTTCTCCAGGATGAACATCTCCCCACGCATGTTGGCCTGCTCGTAGGCCACCCAGCTGGGGAGAAGGGGTAGGACAAGACAGCGGGTCAGATGCCAGCCTGCAGCTCCTCTCCCGCTCAGCCAGCCTGTAAGGCGCTGGGGCCAGACTCCCAGCACCCAAAAAGGCTGCAGGTGTCAGGAGTGGCCCCACCATCCTGCTTCCACCTTTCTCCCAGCCCAGGTGCTATGGCATGTGCAGACCTGGCAGCTGATGGGAAGCACTGAGCCAGCAGGGTCTCGCCTGAGTGTTGGTACATGCATCCAAGGCCGGCAGTAGACACCAGCGTGCTCACGGTGCTCCCCTTCCTCAGCTTGGGGACTGGCAGGGCCCCGAGGCAGCTGGTGAGCCCTGCATGCTGTGCACCAGAGACTTGTCCTTGCTTTATCTCAGGACTTTGACTGTTTTACCTCTTGCACCACTGAGCCCAGGCCAGGCCTGCCCAGGCTGTCTAATGCTGGCATGCTTGCATGCTTCACTGCATCAGCTTCAGCCAGCTCTGGCATTCATCCCATTACCAGGGTGCGGGCGCCCAGGGCTTACTCAGCTGTGATGTCACCTCTTTAGCAATGCCACGAGGTGCTGCTGTGCTGAGAATGTCACAGGCCTAGGGCTCCAAAAACCCTCAGCACCAGAACAGCCCTGCATTTGCTGCTTTCTGTTTCCCCGAAAAACAGTTATTTCTGCAGATGCCAACAGGTATTTTCCTAATGGCAGGAGATGTGTTCAAGTACCACAGGCAGTGCAACCTTACAATGACTTCTAAAGCTCAGCTTGGTTGATTTTGCTTTTGTCTGTCCCTAAGTGGGCACAGAGATTCACCAGAGATCCTCAAGAAGACTGTGAGGATTGAGGACCCCAATGGCACCAAAGTACCCTGTTCTCCAAGTTTCACCCTGTCTGTATCTAGTGCAGCTTCCCAGGAGTCACACCTGAGCTCCTTCAGGGCTGCTCTGTCCCCCTTTCATTTCAAGAAGAGTTGGATATTCTAGGCTCCTAATACAAAGGTTGTCATCGCTGCCACATGGTGTCATTTGAGGTGACCACAGGTCACCTTGCCCAGTCCCTTGAGGCTGCCGTCTAGGCAAGCTGTGTCCCATGCATCCTCCGCACGGCACTGCCAGCCCCCCTGGCTGCCCTGCTGCCGCCAGGCAGCCTTCCCAGGCACAGCGTTTCCAGCCAGGCATGGCTGCAGTGAGGTGCTCTTTCAACATGAAGATCATCTGTCTGTTCAGCTATCTAGTTTGGCGATCGTTTTTGTCCCTGCCTGTGCCGACTGTTCCCATGGCTTTCAGACCTTCCCAGCCCCTTTATCGCTGCTCAGCTGCCTGGGTGCCCTGCCCTGTCTGCTCCAGCCTTGTCTCTGCAGTGGCCCTGGCCACAAGCCCCGTCCAAGGCACCCACCTTGTGTCACCTTGGCTTTTCTAAAATCTGCAGGTCTCTTGCATTTCCTTAACAGCTTCAGGTAGCAGATATGATGGACACATTTCCTTGACCTTAGGCTTTGCCTTTAGTGCCCTTTGCTTTACAAACGGCCCTGGCATCCTTCCCACCTGACAAGGCTGTCCTGCCCTTCTCGAAGGAGACCTGGGGTCCCCAGCTCTGCTCCTGTGCTGGCCCTGCTCCGATCTCTGCCCAGGCTGCAAGGAAATGCCCCTGCATGTCACGCTGCAGCCAGGGCTGCTCCATGAGACTGTGTCCCCACCTCCCCAGGGCATCCCCAGAGACACAGTCCCCTCCATGGCTGGGGTCACTTACGGTCCAGAGGTGACGATGACGCTGCGCACCCGGTCAAAGCCGCGGTCCCCCAGGTTCAGGCACTCGGTGGTGAATTCCATCTGCCTGCCCTGAAAGTTCTCTTGCTCGAAGACGATGATCTGGGGGCAGGGGTAAAGGGTCGGACAGGGACAGGCATGCTCGGGGAGGGCGAGGTGGTGCTGCGTGTCCCTGCATGGACCCTGCACACACAAGCCCACTGCCCCACGTGTCCCCCTCAGCTCTCCAAGGCTTCCTGCAGTTTTTCAGGTCTGGTGCCCGGGCAAGCTGAGCCGGGCTCTGTGCATGAGCAGCCCTGTCCCAACCCAGCCTGAGCACAGGAAGGTACCCTCCTGACAGCCATCCCTGCTCCAAGAAAGCCTCATCCTGCCCCCGGTTTTACTGCTGCAACGCCACATCTCCCTGTGCCAGTGCCCACATCAGGCCCCAAGTGGGCTGGGAAGGAGCTGTTTTTCCAGGAGCTGCATCCACGCCGTGGCCTTCCCTGCCTGCCACATGCAGATGTGTCGCCAGAGCCATCGCATTGCTCACCCCTTGTCCACAGCCTCACTGCAGTACTTCGGTGGCACACTGCCCCAGTGTCACCATGGTGTTTCAGTGCCAGCTCTGTCACCCACAGCCTCCTCCATCCCCCCACAGCACTGCAGGACCCCTGCATGTGGAGGGCGACCAAAGGGAGCAGGTGGCAGCACCCATCCCTGATGCCATGGTGCAGGGGAGAGCATTTCCAAAGCCTGTGGTCCCCAACAAGCTATCCCAGTCAATCTGGCACCCTCCTGCAGCAGCCCCACAAGCAGCTACTGGAATCCTGCACCTAGAGAGCTGCTGCCCAGGAGACACACAGTGGGGAGGGATGGCATTGTCCATGCTCCGCTCCTGATCTCGAAGGAGGATACTTCCCCTGGGCTGCCTGCGCTCTCCTCCTGCTGACTGCCCCAGAGATGCTGCCGCCGTCCCTCACCCCCAGACCGCATCCCTGTGTGCGGGGAGCAGCAAGGCTTACCCTGAAGGCTTCTGTGGAGGGCTCCTCGCCCTTGCTGTTTGCCACAGGAGCAGGGTCAAGGGATGGAGTTGGAGCTGGGGCTGCCTTCTCCTTCTCCTCCGCAGCCTGGCCAGGAGCAGCAGGTTTTGTGGTCTCAGACATCGTGGTGTTGGGCTCAAGTCTGGGACAGGGCACCAGGCAGAGATGCCAGCAGCAGGTTAGAGAGCATGCATGGCTGTGGGTACCCACCACCTACCCTGGCCCTCACCCTGCCCTGGGGACAGTCTCATTGGGATGGAGGGCTCAGCAGCAGGGTGGGTGTCTGGGGCCAGGAGAGGAGCTGCCAGGAGGTTCTCCAGGCAGGCACAGGTAGCGGGGTCCTGCCTTCACCAGAAGGACCACAGGAGGTCCTGGATGCCCACAGTCCTCCTGTGGTCAGGAGTGCCCTGAGCATGGCCCCACCTCTGCAGGGGTGCCAAGAGCAGTCCCAAACACTGGTGCCCAGCTGCTCCCTGCTCTCCCACTTGGGCCAGGGTCTGACGCTGCACCGGGTGCTGGGGCCGTCCCGCACGGGATGTGCCCAGGAGCTCGGCTGGGCACCGGGGCGGCGTGTGAGGGGGTAGGAAGGGGACAGCCCAGTTTGCATGAAGCGCTCTGGTGGGCACCCTGCCCGTGGCCCCACGGGTGAGTGTCACCAGCGGCTGCTGGGGGAGCAGAGGGCAGTGGGATACTGAGCATCGGCGTGCTCCCAGACGTGGTGGCCACAGTGGTGGTCACGGCTGAGACCCTGCATTTCCCTCTCCCCCCCTCGGGTCCGGCTGCAGCCCGGTGCCCAGGGACTTTGTCCTCTTACCTGGGCAGCTGCTGCTTCTTGTTGGAGTGAGCGGGCTTGTGTTTCGGGGCGCAGCGAAGCCCCCACTTTATAGCCTGGCAAGGGCAGACCCCCGGGCGGGCGCACAAAGGAACTGCCAGCTCATCAGTGTCTGCGCGGCCGCCCAGTCATCACATCCTGCAAAGCGCTGGGCGAGCTGGAAGCCTCTCCCCGGCCCCGTGCCCAGCTGCTGAACCCAGCACTTTCCTTTGTGCCCGCGGCACAACAGAAGACCTGACCGTGCCACTTTGCAGCGCGCGGCGGCACCCACTGCCCCGCGTGCAGCCACCCCAACAGGGCATATATAGCCCTTGTGTGGCCTGGCTGGCACCGGCACGCTGCCCTCCCCTGCCCACTGCCCCTGGCACCGGACCCGCACGGGCATCCAGCTCCAGTGCCGCTGCAGCCGGGGAGGATGCAGCAGCCCCGTGCCCCACGGCTGCGTGGTGCCCAGACCTATGGCTGCACTGTGCTCATTTCTCCCCTCTAAACACTAAATCTCTTGCTTTAAATGTCACTCCATATTGGCAAACACCTGAGTGCACTGTCCTGAGGATGCCAGAATGCAAGACTTACGTGTTTTGAAATGCTTCAGGAGTTGGGGTTTTTTTTCTAAATGAGGTGTAATGGAAGCTGGCACTTTCCAAACCACCTCAGTCCCTGAAAATGATGTGCTCCTTTGAGGATGTCCCTGCTCACCGCATCCACTGGCATGGACTTTAGCTAGGTTTTAGCCCATTTAACCTGTGCTGTGCTCATTCTATACCAGCCCTAGTTTTGCCGTCACCACACTGCACAGTAGCAAATCCCATGTGGGGTTTTGGTGCATTGGTGCTGTCTGACCGATGGCAGGTGGAGGGTGCCGTGGGGTGGCTGGCCGGGGACATGCTGGTCACTGGTCCCTGTGGTGGCTTAGCCTGCGGTGCCACATCTGCACCCCACAGCTACTTTCTGCACCCGGAGGCACCCTGTGGGGGGATCTTCTCCTGACTCCCACCAACCCTCTGACCAGCTGCCCCCGTTTGCCTGCTGTGATCGTGTTCGTCATGTAAATACCAGCAGGCTTGTTTCCTCCCAGTCCTTTCCAATACCCCCAGCCTCCCCCAGCATACAGCACCAGCATTCCTGGGCTGGCTCTTCATCACTGGCAGCGGTAAATCACCCAAGGCCACGTGTTCAGAAAGATCAGAGCCCTGAGTTTTGCCGTCATCTTTTGTTCCTCTCAAGTGTGAAGTGTCAACCAGCAGCGGTGGGATTCAGCTGCACCCTCTGGGCTATTGCCCAAAATCCTGAACAGAAACCATTTGATCCCTTCTTCTTTTCCTGTGGTTTTATGGTGGGCTGTGCCATGCCCACAGGCATGGCCGAGTGCAGGTGCTGCTGCCCCAGTTCCCCTGGGCACTCCCTGCAGTCTGGTCTATCACCTTGACACTGGGCAGTTTTTTTATGATTCATGGCTTTCAATTTGCATTCGTTTTCATGTTTGTTAGACAGATTTCTATTTTAAGCTGCATTCTCTTCCTTTCAGAGCCAGGGTGGGGTTTTTTAACTGCCTTGCCTCACCTGTGGCTCCTGAACATTAATCAGCAGGTCTCACCCACCCCAAAGCTTCTGCTATGCTGCTCCTGGCTCTGCTTCCCCTCCCAGCTCCCAGTACCTTTGGACTTGGACACTGAAGAACTGTGCTTGGAGGGACCAAGCTCTGCTCCTGATGGCTGCTCCGCACTGCTTTGGCTGTTACTCTGAGGACTCGGCAGCCCAGATGTGGTATGCCCAGATGTGGTGAGATGGTGCTGTGGAAGGGCTGACAGCAGCAAACTGTCCTTGGTGGTCCCCGAGCCCCCAGGCACAAAATCTCTGCCATCCCCACTGAGCACCCCTGCCTCTGGCTGCAGGCACTTTGGAAAGCCCCACACTGCACCATCCATTCCGTCCCGCACTGGTCCCTTGCTGCACCGTCCTGCCCCGGCACAGAGAGGCATGTGGGATGCAGAGTTCAAACACAGCAAGGAGTTGCCCAAGCCTCACCCCCCGTGCAAATGGCCAGAGCTGACCCAGCTCAGCCCTGGCAGGCACAGGCATGGGTGCGTGCCCAGTGCAAGGGGTTTGTTCTGCCCTGGTGAGTCCTGCTGCACGCAGGTGTCCTGCCGCTGCATCTCCTACCCGGTGCCAAGCGGCACCGTGAGTGCACCCAGCCGCAGCCCAGGCTCCACACAACCACGTCCCAGCACCGGAGCGGAGCATGTTGCAGAGAGTGAGCCAGCTGCGGTCACTGCGCTGGTGGCTGGCAGCAAGCAGAGGTTAGGTCAGGCCACAGTGACAGACTGAGGGCAGCTTGTGCCAAACACACATTTGCTGGGGGCTGCAGGTGTCGGGGACGGCCAGCGCAGCCCCGCTGCGGCCAGGAGCAGCTGGCTGCATATGAACCCCCCCAGCTGCAGTGCTCACCTGCTCTACCTCACCTGTGGTGCCTGGGGCTGCCAGGGCTGCAGCTGCGTGAAGGAGGATGCTCCAGCTCAGCCACTTGGCAGTTTCCTGGCAAATGCTGTCCCAAAACACAGCACTACCTAGGAACACAGGTTTTGCCACCCAGCTCAACAGCCTCCTTTCACTGCTGCCCCACCGCTCTGCCCTCTGACAGACAAACTGTATGAGTGCCTCTGCAAGGTGCTCTCAGCCCTCGGAGCCCTGCACAATCCCAACACGACCCCAGGACTATATGGTGGGGTTGGGGGTCACAGTGAGCAAAGCTTGAAGATGTTTAGCTACCCAAAATGCAGATGCAGCAGGCTCTTTCCAGGTCGCTGTGCATAGAGGCAGGAGGCTGCTGCGGCACTCCCTAAGTCTTGATCCGCATCTTCAGTCCCTCTGATACCTTTGCACACCTGCCCCTTGCTTTCCTGTGCTTGTTACAATGGTCCATGGTTGCTGGGGGCTCAACCTGCAAAAGAGCTGCCCCAGCTTTCAGGGAGAGCTGCTCTGCCCTAGCAGGGAGAGCAAGTACTGCCACAAATGGAGATGTGTCTTTTCTGCTACTTCCCAGAAATGCAGGTGAGAAAACCTCCCCGCGCCCCCAGCCGAGGTATGGGGCACGAGGAGCACTGCCAGAGCTGGGGGAGCAAGGTCCCAGCACAAGCCCATGCTGGGGCAGGGCACATGGCAGGAGTGCCGGCAGACACCGAGGGGGATGCCCTGGCACCGGAGCTGTGGGGCTGGGGCTCAGAGCCCGTGCCCGGTGGGCCGGGGGAGCGGGAGCTGCGGCGTCCCGGCTCATCAGCTTCTCTGCAGCGTCGCCTTTGTTCTGCCCGGTCCCTCCTCCCCGCCATGTGCTGAGTTAGGGGTTTCAGTAATGCTCTCCTGGGCTCTGTCTCTATCTGGAGGCTATAAAAACCCAGCCGGAGGGCTGCTGGACATGTCACCTCCCCAGGCACCAGCGCCTCACCCCAGGTAAGCACGGGAGTCTGGTGGCAGCTGTTCCTGCCCCTCGTGGCTGGGCCCTGGGAGCGGAGCTGCCACTGGGACGTGTGGAGGAGGATCCGAGGCCACTGGCATGGCATGGCTGGGGGCTGCAGGGTTCTGCAGCCTGGGCGCGAGATGAGGGCAGCCGCTGGGGACGGGCTGCAGCACCGCTCTGCCATCAGCCGCCTCGGCATGGTGGGGACGGTGGCGGGGGGATCAGGGGGCATTGCTGGCCGTGGCAGAGGGGCGGGGTGCTGCTCTCAGTGTGGGCATGTGGCCGCCTCCGCAGTGCTCCTGGCTCAGCGCTGCCCTGGCTGCGGCCCCAGGCACTGGCCCTGCCTGCGCGTGGCGAGCATGCCTGCGGACCTGCACGGCTCTGCCTGCGCCGGGGCTGCCTGCACAGGGGCTTTGGCGCAGGGATCTGCCTGCAGGAGGAGTTGTCTCCCTGGGCAAGGGCAGCCGTGGGCAGCTCCATGCACGGGCAGGCAGCATGCTTACCCCGCTGCGGTGCTGCGCCGTGCTGCCAGGATGGTTGCCAGGGCCGCAGCTGCCCTGCCAGACACCCGGGCCTGCAGAACCCCAGCCCGTGCTCTGCGCCTGCTCCAGCATGGAGCAACCCCCGTCGCTGCCTCCCATGCCGCCAGGAAAAGGACTTGCACGAGGTCCCAAGGGCAGTTTCATCTGGGCAGAGGCTGGAGCAAGCCCCGCAGAGCAGAGCAGGTAGCTGCAGGCTCCTGCCTCCATCTGCCTGCACTGCCCATGAAACGCATACCCTGAAGCCTGGTCCCAGGAGTGGTGGTCCCAGGGAAGGGCCGAGCCCCCAGCACTGGGCTGGTGGGCCTGGCCAGGCTGCAGCGGCAAGGCCAGACTCACAGGGGCCAGTGATGCACCAGCCCTGGGGTGGGCTTTAACGGTTCCGTTCCTCCATGCCCCAGCAGAGCCACCATGACCCACCGCTGCAGGAGATCCTCTGGTCTCTGGAAGGTACAAGAGCCTGGGGAGGACTGGCAATGCAGCCTGAGCCCCGTGAATGCCCAGGCATGGGGCTGCAGTGTCTGCTCGGGGCCTCTGCACCCCTGACTCCCTCCATCTTCCCCAGATTGTGGTGTGGGATGAGGCTTTCTTCCAGGGCAAGAAGCACGAGTTCACCACTGACTGCTACAGCACCTCGGAACATGGCTTCAGCACCGTCCGCTCCTGCAAGATTGAGAGCGGGGCGTGAGTGGGGGTCGCGGGGGCTGCCACCCCACGGCGCCATGGGACCCCACAGATGGAGGGGGGTTGGAGGATGGAGGTCTCCAGTGCCTTTTGCCACCCAAGCCACGGGGCTGCCTCCTCTGGGGAATGGCCTCGTCCCTGTGGGGCACAGCGGGCTCTGCTCAGGGTGTGAGTGGGGTGGTGGGTGCTGCGGGGCTTTCACCCCACCTCCCGCCCCCGGCAGGTGGGCAGGCTTCGAGCATTGCGGCTTCCAGGGGCAGCAGTTTGTGCTGGAGCGCGGCGAGTACCCGTGCTGGGAGGCGTGGAGCGGCAGCAATGCCTACCACGTGGAGAGGATGTGCTCCTTCCGCCCCATTGCCTCTGCTGTGAGTGCCCCCACCCTGGCTCCCCACTGTGGGGCCGGCCCCCGGAGCCCACCACCAGGCTGGTCCCTGGAGCCCACCGCTGGCTGTCGGCCGGCTGGCCGGGCAGGGCAGCCGTGCCAATGCTGTGCCCCTCTTGGTGGCAGGACCACGGACGCAGCAGGCTGATGCTCTTCGAGCAGGAGAACTTCCAGGGCAGACGGGGGGAGCTGAGCGACGACTGCCCTTCGCTGCCTGCCCTGGGCTGGGGCAGCAGCGCTGTGGGCTCCTTCCTTGTCCGCTCCGGCGCGTGAGTACCCTGGGGGCTTGCACCCTGCCAGGACCCAGCGCCAGGGGCACGCACCAGAGCTGAGGATGCTCTGGCAGCTGCCCAGCGCCCGCAGCGCGAGGTGCTTCATGGTTCTGCCAGACCTGAGCTGCCGCCGCTCTCTGCTCTGTCGCAGGTGGGTCTGCTCGCAGTACCCGGGGTACCGGGGCTTCCAGTACCTCCTGGAGAGCGACAGCCACGCGGGCGAGTACAAGCACGTGCGGGAGTGGGGCTCCCACGCGCAGACGGGCCAGGTCCAGTCCATCCGCAGGGTCCAGCAGTGACCGCCAGTGCCGGAGCCACCTTGCCGCCGGCCGTGCGCCCTGGGCACCGTCTCTCCCGCGGGGCGGTGGGGGCAAAGCTCAATAAAGGCTCAGTTGTCCAAGGCGGCACGCTGGCAGTTGGGGAGGGGGTGCCATGGGGCTGTGTGGCCGGGAGTGATGCCGTGCCTGGGGGCAGAGTGGGGGGCTCTGCAGGGGCAAAGAGGGGGTGGGGGGGAACGACCATCCTTTTCTGCCCCTGCAGCCAGCAAAGGCATCCACATGTCCCCATCGCAGGCAGGTGAAGCCCCTGCTCAGCTCCCGTACGGACTCGCAATGCGGTGCGATGGCCTGCCCTCGGCCCCGCTGCCAGCCCCCTGCGGAGCTGCGGGGCCAAGAGCCAGGGCACTGGGGTCAGGCCCAGTGCAGGGGAGAGGAGCCGGGCGCTGAGCCAGCAGGAGCAGCGGTGCAGCCCTTGCACAGCGCTGCGCATCCCGCCGGCCAGGGCCGTGTCTGTCCTGTCCCTGCTCCAGCCCGGCTGCTGGCTCAGGGGCTTTGCAGCACTCGCACATCCCCGCCGGCCCGCAGAACCCATCCGCTCTGCCAGTGCCTGCCAGGGACTGCGCTGCAGCTCCAGCAAGGCTGAGGAGGACACCGTGCGGCCATTGCTGAGCCTCAGCCTTGCTCGGGAGCTGGAAGGAGCTGCAGGATCCGGCAAGCTGCAGCTGCACGCTATGCACCCATCCCCACACCCCTGCACACCCCTGCACCCATCTCTGCACTGACTCACACCGATGCACACGCCTGTACCCACGCAGACACCCCTGCACCCACACTGGCTCGCAGCGCCCGCCAGCCTCGCAGCACCTCCCGTGCCCAGAGCAGAGCTGGCAGCCCAGGACAGAGGCAGGGGAGCCCCTCTGCCCGCAGAGGACCAGGCCAAGCTGTGTGCTGGCCCTGGAGCAGCGAGGTGAGACTGCGGGCTTGCAGCTCCGTGTTTGCCCCAGCAGTGCAGTGGGAACAGGCAGGGCCTGCTCCTGCCTGCCTGGTCCCGGGCTATCGCTGCAGGAAGTCTGGGGCAGAGAGAAGCTGTCAGGGGCTGCTGATAAACCATCTTCCTCAGCTCATGAGAAAGCGGCGGTTAGCTGACGCTGAAAATGTGACAGGGAAAGGCTGGTTTGGAAAGATTTCTCATTTCAGAAGAACTCTGGAGGAAAGGTTTGATGTGATGAAAATGTCCCATCCCTGACATTTGCAGCAGAAGGACCACCATCGGAGACAATGCTGTCCAGGAAGGGTTTCTCTCCTCAGGAAATCATAATTAAAAATGCAGAATAGAAGAAGAAACAAAATGTTCTGGGATGGGCTGAGTGAAGCCCTCCTGCTGCCCCAGGGCAAACCCGTCTCGGGCCGCACCGTCAGCGAGACCTGGAGGAGCAGAGCTTCCCAGCCCCTCCATGGCCACATCTGGCAGGGACCCCCATCCTGGCCAGCCCACCCTGCCCCTGCCCAGCCCCAGAACCCCGGGTGGACACGGGGGGCTGGGAGCGGGGCCAGCACACAGCCAGGCATGGCAGGCAGCTGGCATTGCAACCAGTGAGCTCCCCAGGGACCCTTCAAGGACCTGGAGAACAATGCAAGAGCCCAGCAGCTGCAGAGGGCCCCCCCGCAGCCCCCCCAGCCCCCGGGCTGGGGGTCTGCCCTGCTGGGCACAGCTGGGCAGGGGTGCAGTGCTCCCAGTCCCCCCGTGTGCTGGCACGGTGGCCACGGATGTGTTCCCCCAGGCTGAGCTGGTCTCTCTGCCATCCCACCCAGCACGGCCGGATCCTGTGCACCATGTCCTCAAGTGGTTTGTCCACTAACACTTCCTGCCCAGCATCCCCTGCCCCGTGTCCCCTACCCCACGTCCCCTGTGCCACCCCCACAGGTATGGGGTACCCACGCCACAGCAAATGGCTGTGGGGAGCCGGG
>JANZLQ010000092.1:14220191-14246576 GCA_026212715.1 Elanus axillaris | reverse complement strand
CTGCCCGTGGGGCGCTGAGCACCCGCCGGTACCGGCCCGGCCCGGCCCGGGCGGGCGGCGGCAGGTGGAGCTCGCGCTCCAGGAAAGCCCTGCCCGCCGTCCTGCCCGGAACTCGGCGGTGCCCGCCCCGCCGTCCTGCCCCGGCAGCGGGAGCGAGGGCAGAGGGACCGGTCCGCCCCCCACCCCCCCCCGGGGCACCCCCGGGCGCAGATGTGCCACTGCTGCCTGGGTGCTGCAGAGCACCCCCCGGGAAGGGGCTCACGGCCAGCACCCCGGCTGCCCCGCAACCGCCGGCAGCCCCCGCAGGTTCCTGCCCAGCGCGGGGAAGGGTGGGTGCGGGAGCCCAGACCCGTGTCTGCAGCGAGGGCTGCGGGTCAGGCTCAGCCCAGACCCCGCAGCGGGCAAGGGAGCACAGGAGGGACCCGCCGGAGCTGGTAGAGGGGCGGCCGGCATCTTGCGTTGGCCGGAGTGAAGCACAGACGCCCCAGCTGCGGAGCAGGCCCTTTGGACGGGGTGGCAGCTCCAGCTCAGGGCACGACAGTCACACAGAGCGGGGACGCGGCGCTTGCCTGGCCTTCTCCTGGGTGGGAGGCTGGAGAGCCACCGGGTGCCGGGGCTGCGCAGAGGGGCTCCAGCCCCTTCCCGGCCATTCCCGGCGGTGCGGTAAGGCAGCAGCCAAACCACCGTGTTTATTTTCCCCCCAGTAAGCAGCATTTTGACATGTCACAGCAAGTCTCGCAAACACATGTTGACAGAAAATGTGTACAAGCAAGAGAAACGTTGTTCATTTGCATCAAATTGCGAAGCGATTCTGTGAAATTGATACGTGGCATTTCAGTGAGCAGCTGCGAGCGGCGTGGGTGCCTCTGCCACCGCAGGGGAGGGGAGACACGCAGGGTGCCTGTGGGAAGGGTTTTACCAGCGGGATTGTGAAAGCCCTGAGCACTACCAGCTTTCCCAAACGCCCCAGTGCTGGCCATGGAGATGCTGAGGGACCTAGGGAGGCGGGCAGGGTGCCAGCAGGTCCTGGAGCAGCACATGGCAAAATGGCCGTGTCCAGAGTCTTGAGAGTGCGGGAGGCTGCTGCAGGGGAGGCTCAGCCCCACCAAATGCCCCCGCTCCCGGGTCTCTCCCCTTTCCCCTGGCTCTCCCACAGCCTGGCTTCCCCTGTGCTGGCACAGATCTCCTAAGCGGGTGCATAGAGAGCCGGGGGGGGGGAGGCGGGTCATGGGATGCTTGCTGGGGGTGAATGTAGCTCAGGAGCTATGAAACATCCCGGTGCCCACAGCTCTGCTCGAGTCCCAGCTGCACCGCACTGCGTGGGGCGGATTAATGTCTCTGCTCCCAGATCTGCAAAAATGACATTAAAAAAAATAATACTAATTTTCCATTTTCCCCCTCCCTACCTTCACTCTGGGAGGCAAATGGAGCCGTGCTCACCCCGCGGGCACTGGAGGCAGCTGGCTGTGCCAGGCCTATAGCTGTGCAATGGACCCCTCGCACTGATCCTTGGTGATTTTTTTTGCCAGGTCTTGGAGCTTGATCCTGGGAAGCATGGCGTGTTTGCCATCCCCAGCACCTCACAGGGACAGCGTGGGGGGGACTGTATTTGGCCCGAGTGTTGTGGTGTGGACTGAAATGCGGCTGCACACATGGCCTCTTGACCCAACCTCATTAGGAAGGTGGAAGTAATACTAATTAAAATCATGAAGTCCCAAACTATGCTCCTTTCCTGGTTTAATTTGTTTCTGGTCACTTTTCATTCCCACAACTAAAGATTCATCAAGTTAATACTCTGAAAATGATAAAAAGATGGACAGTGCAAATTGAAACCTGTTTCAGGAACTTTCTGGGTGCCTTTTAATGGTGTTTACACCCAGGGCTGTGGTGGTGCCAGTTGGGGAAACACATCTGCATCAGCTAATGCCCTGCATCCTGAGTCGCCAAGCCCCATCTCAGAGTGAACCCTGCAGAGACCCATGCACTGCCAGGAGCTGGGCACTGCCAAGACCGGTGCCTGGATCTGCCGGGTCACCCTGCCTGCTGTCCTGGGAGGTTCAGCACTGAAATATCCCTGGAAACCAGGGGAAAGCAGGGAAGGGCCAATGCATCTTAAATGGAAAAACTGTTGTTAGCCGCAGACATCACCCCGCTGCTGCACACCCGCCATGCAGGTAGCACTCTGCAGGCAGCGATGGCATCTCCCTGTAGGGAGGGTTTAAGTGGGTGCCTTGTGGCCCTGGGCGGTTGGTGTGGCTGCTCGCCTCTGGGCAAGGAAGAGCCTCCTTCCACAAGAGCCGTGCCGACTGGCTGGAATCCACTTGTTTCCCAGATGGTTATGACTATTCCGTATCTTGCAGCAAACAGAGCTGAAAGCCATGTGTGGAATAATGAGTAAAGCTGAAGCTTAAGACAGGAGATCCTGGCACATCTTGAAGCAATTAAAATATCAGTTACAAACTTCCGTGCATGCAAAGCCACCACCCTTTCTTCTTCCACTTTTGCAGAACAAGGCAGTGGCTGCGACTTGGTGGGGCACCAGGATAAATATTTAACCCCTCCTGCAGCAAAGCATAGGGCGGCTGTGCCAGTGGCAGCCCCAGCCAGGCGAGCATCACCCCATGGCACCTTGTGGGGTTTCACCTTCCCGGCAGGTGGGGATGCTTTATAAAAGCAAACCTCTTGGTCACCCAGCTGGGTGGTCAGTGCTGGTGATAGATCAGCCCGGCTATTCCCAAGTGAGAAGGCCAGCCAACAAGAACCCAGTTCCCACCAGCCCAGCAGATACGGGTGGCCCTGGCAGCAGCGGTGCAGCTGGGGAAGGGCTTGGGGAGATTTCTGGGGAACAGACTCAGTTTGCCCTGCAGTGAGGTCCCCTATGCCGTCTCCCTGGAGCACGGTGCCTTCGGGAGCAGCCGTGGCTGCTCTGGCCGGCCGCACTCAGGCTCTCCCCTCTGCCGAGAGCGGGCTCCTGGCCCGCACTGCCGTGCGCTCTCATTAATACACGGGATTGTAAGGCGATCCATAATTAGATGCTAACTGAGTTTTCTCTAAGTTGGGTGAGGGAAGGTCACCAAGGTAGGACTGGAGTCAGCTTATTGTTATTATCAATCAATAACCTATTTATTTTCCAACATTCCTATTAACCTCTGCAAGCCACTCGCCGTTTCCATTTGAAAGGGCTGTGCAGTCGCTTTGCTGACTGGACAACTCTGATTGAAAATGTAACAGTGACCCGACCCCAAAGGCAGAATCCAATTAAAATCATTTTCATTTGTAGATTAATATTTTTTAACATGTTCTACATTCCTTGCTTCAGCATTTCACACAGGAACTACTGCCTCATTACACGAGCAGCCTGTTATCAATAGTGCCATAAGAAAATAATTACAATTAATTAGACATGGAAACAATGGGACAGTCCTTTTACGAGGAGCAAGGGACAGTGTTCCGTTGTGATGTGCCACCCCTGTGGCAGCAGTGACCGGGATGCTTGTGGCTGGTGGGACAGGGACAGGGTGGTCTCAGTGTCTGGCTCCGTGTACCACTTTACAAGCATCAGCCCTGGGGGAGGGGGCAGGTGATGGTCCCCAGTGGTCTGGCCTGCACTGGTGGAAGAGACCAGATGCCCCGGTGATGGGAACATCACAGCATCACAGCGTGGCAGGACCTGTCCTCGGCCCCCTGTGGAGCCTGGTGCTGAGCGCTGCTGGGGGATGCAAAGGAGCGCAGTAATTGGCTGATGAAGCTTGGTCTTAATGTAAAGTCTATTATTAATAACGTGACTTTGATAATAAAAAGATTAAAATTAAGTTTATGGTTTGCTGACTGCCCTTTCCACACTGTAATCATCTCTCATTCATATTCATGAACCACTCATTAGTAACCACTGCTTACAAGCAGGCTAAACAGCCAAACCATTCAGCAGCCACCATCTCCTTAACTGCTTAACTTGCTCACTGATTACCAACATCAAATTAACTCTGCAGAACAGATCTAATAAGCTTCCCGGTGGCTTCAAACCTCCTTGAAAATTGCTCTGATGTCTCCATGGGGCCCTATTAAAAAAAATTCTTCCCCTGCGAATATTGCACTCTTGCGTGAGTAATGCATCAGGATGCTGCGCAGCGGCTGCCCCATCCCTGCCCAGCAGCGTGGCTGCTGGTGCCCACAGGCTGCAGTGCCAAGGGTGCAGTGCCCCACAGTTACTGGGGCATCCCCGTCGGCGCAGGTGGGTGTCTTTGCACCGCAAACGGCTGTTTGAACTGATGTGTGCTTTGCTGGGGATCCCACCCACTGCCTGCTGCCTCTGCTTTGCTTTTCCCAAATTTGCCTCCTGATAAAATGTGAGTTTCTTTCTCAGCAGCAGCAGCCACCAAACTCCTGGCTGGGAAGAGCTGTGGGGCTGCCGGCTCCCACCCTCCCCTCGCCCTGGGAAGCATCTCCACAGCATCTGCCCAGCCCCAGAGCTGCCCCACGCCGCTCCCCACCCAGCCTCTGCCTCCAGCCCTGAGCCTTCATTAAATGCTTCTGAGACTTAATTAGACTATTTGATAGCTTGGGGCTTGCGTAATAAAAGAGTAAATAAGAACGACCTTTACATTTAATTACTTTTTTTAGATGTGGGAAATATATTGGCTTTCCGGCAGTGCGGCGCGAGGAGGTTTGGTGGCATTTAGGAGGAGCGGGGGACCAGCCCGATGATGTCTGGCCCTGGTCCAGGCCAGGTTTGGGGACACAAGGACTCCCTACGCTGCCAGGGACGGCGTGGTGCCATGGAGGGCAAGCTGTGGGCTAGGGATGATGCTGTGGTGGCAGCTGCTGCGCTCAGCATGGAGGATGGGGGTGGTTTCCTGGCAATTAGCTCTGATTAATATTTCAGCAGTGGCCCGGCAGCGCGGCCATGGCCATGTGGAGGAATGCTGGCGCCGAGCATCACGGGAGCCGAAGGGGAACCTTCCTCTCTCATTGCCATGGCAACCGCGGTGGAGCGGCTGGAGAGCTGCGAGGGGCGCAGGGCAGGGGGACGCATCCATCCCTGTACATAGACCCCCGTGAAGCCACTCCCAAGATCCCCCTCTGGGAGAGGGATAGATGCGCTGCACCCAGTGGGATGCTGTGGACCCACCACCACTCGGACCCACCTGGGGCTCGGGGCCAGATGCACGCATCCAGACCCAGTGCAGCTGGGGGAGGCTGCAGAGATCCAGCCCCAGCTGCCTCCCCATGCAGTGGGGCTCATCTCCCCAGGACAGCGGGTAGAGCTGGCTGCTCCTGCCCTTGGCCAGGAAAGGCCCTGGGTGTGCAAGATGCGCACACGGGAGGCTGAGCCCCCGGCCTCCTGCCCTGTGCCCCCATGGCCCCCTGGCACGGGAGCCTCCCACCCCTGCCCGGCGCTGATGGAGCGAGCGAGGTGGCTGCAAATTCCCGCACCCAGCACATATTTTCTGCATGCTGGTGAGTGCGTCTTGCAGCAAGTCAAAGACAGGCGAGATTTAGTAGGCAGGAGCCGGAGAATTTGTGTATCGGCTCCCTGCTTTATGGCACTGGAGTCTGGGAGGTGGAGGCAGGCAGCAGCCAGCAGCGCACAGTCCCCCAGCCCCACACGGCCACACCATGTGTCCCAGACCCCTCGCTCCGAGGCTGAGAGGGACATGGACCGTCCGCTTGGTCCCGACCCCTGGACCCCCATGAATTTGGGTTTAACGCCATGCTGCCCTCGGAGCCGGCAGCATCCCCCTGCACAGGCAGAGGGGTCATCGACCATGCTGCATGCCCATCTCCTGCCCCAGGGTGGGCAGAGGATCCTGCAGCCTTGCCCCATGCCATGCCTGCCCCACACCATCCCAGTGCTATGCTGCCAACTGCCCCAGGAGCTCACCGCAGCCCCACTCCCCACCAAGGAGCCCCCAGAGCTGCAGCTGCGTCGCTTCGCTACAGGGTGGGCAGCAGGGATCAGGCACGTCGCAGGCTGGGGCAGGGGGACATTGCCACTGGCTTTTGAGCAGGTGAGGATGGGGGATCCTCAGCCTTCTGCCCAGGCAGAGGAGACCTTCCTTGCCTGATGCCCAGCACAGCTTGGAGATGGGCCACCTTGGGCAGGTAGAAGCCATTCTGCCCTGTAACCCCTTACTTTTGCTCCCTGTCCCTTGCCCACACCTCTCCTTCCCTCACACCTCCCTGCATATTCTTCCCAGATTTAGGCTAGAACTGGTATTAATAATGGCTCATTTCAAGTTTTCAGCCCACTTTCTCCCAAGAAAATATTTATACTGAGCTCCATTTTCCATTTCTTTTCAATTACCACCGTGTCTGATCACCTCCCCACAACTCTCCTCCTTAGCCATAAACACAAATCCTATTACCTTTTCTCTTTCTGTGTATTTGCCCTTTGATTTAAGCTGCATTTTCTCCTGTTTTCATCAGTTCTGGACCTCTCCCACTGTATATCTCCCTGTTTATCTACTTTCCAAAGGCCTCCTCTTATTTCTCCGTCCCTGATCAATACAGCTGCAGAGCTGGCTGGCAGCTCCTCTCCATTGCTGCCTGTAGTTTTTCTTGGGGGACTTGTCCAGTATTTCTTGTTAAGCTTCTGTCTCAGCTTGTTCCATTTCTCATTAGGTTTTAGCACTGGCATTGTAGTATTTCTTGTATTTCCACACTGCCCAGCAGATCTCTTGTAATTCTTAACGGCAAGGCTTAAAGTCTCACTCTTTAGTGGACTCCTGAGTCCTTTCTGGCAAGGTTTGAAGTGGCAAGCAGTGTGACACTTTTATTTTCAGGTGGAGAAAAGAATGTCTCTGGTTCCAAGCCAGGCCATGATTTTTTCTAACAAAAGGGGCAGTGGGGATTATTTGTATTTTATGGCTGTTATTCCAGGGGATGTATTTCCTGGGGCGGTGGCGGGTGGCAGCCCCTGTCCCTGCAGTGCCGGGCAGGTGGGTGGCAGCACCCAGGGCTGGGGCACCTCAGTCCCGAGCCGAGGCATGGGAGGGAGGGATGAACTGGGGACACAACTGAAGAGCTGCCAGCAAAGCAGAGCCATGCAGCACCCGCCGAGCCTCCTCTGTGCCCCTGAGCACCCCAAAATCATGACCCTTGCACCCCTGGCCAGGTGGCTCACAGCCAGAAAGCATCCTGGCTATTTTGAAGGGTTTTTTTCATCTGCATCCCTCTCAAAATTTTCCTTTTGAGAGAGAAGCTGCTTTTAAAATACACCCCAGCTTTCCAGCTGTCAGGAGCCAGCAAATGTATTGCTCTCCATGGCTGCATTTCTGAGTATTAAACATGACGCGCAGTTGCCGCTGCACAATATTTCCTCAGATGCCACTGCACCACGGGAGCCAAACAGTGTCCTTTAAAATAAAACCAATTTTTCCTGTCTCCTCTACAGAATAGTCTTATTTATACGCACTCAAACAGCTGTTACTGCAGGTTAACCAAAGGTTGTAAAAACATTTTTCAAATGCCCTTAACTTCGCTTGGTTTGTTTTGGAAATTGTTAATCTTGGGTTTAGATTTTTTTCCCCTATCACGCTGGTATCAAATAGGCAAAAACAGCCTTTTTCTGGCCCTGCAGAGCTTCTGCCACCTGGCAGCGGCTCAAGCATCGCCTTGGTGCCTTCCTGGGCAGCACTGGGCCCATGCAGCCACTCCATACCGCCCAGGAGGGACAGAGATTGCCGGGTCATTTCAGTCCTTGCTCTTCTGTGTTAAATTTCTGTCTAGCAAACTCCTGTCTGCATCCACACCTGCACACACCTCTCCTCCCTGGCTGTGTCCCCCTGCGGTGGCCATGGACACTTTAGGTTTGGCCGTTGAGGCTTTTCTGACAACCTTGCAAAACTCTTGTAATTACATCAATGTCTTCTGTTGCCTTGATTCCCCCCCTAGACTGGTGCAAATGGGATTTGCAGCAATTAAAACTACTTTTAGTTTAATTGCCGATGAGGATGTTGCCTGGCAAAGCCGTGCAGAGGGCCAGCCACAGCAGGGCGGCAGTCTGGGGACCGGCACTTGAGCATCCCTCTGCCAGCAGCTGGGACACGATCCTCCGGCCTGGGCAGGGGCCGGCATCGCCTGCAGCTGCCTGCGCAGTGCGTGCAGCCTCATCTGATGCTGTGTGGTGCTGTGCAATGCAGTGCTGCGCTGTACGATGTGGCAACGTGCAATGCTGTGCAACGTGATGCAGTGCTGTGCAGTCCCATCCAATCCAATCCAATCCAATCCAATCCAATCCAATCCAATCCAATCCAATCCAATCCAATCTAAATCTAATCTAATCTAATCTATTCTAATCTCCTCTCTTCCTTCCCCCCTTGCTGCCTCCACCTCTCACAGCAGCTGGGATCAGCACAGCTGTGACATGCCCCTTCCCCTGTACTCAGCATTAGCTCTTTCTCCCCAGCCAGCCCCTTGGCCGATGCCCCGAGGGTCACCCACCCATGCAGGCAGTACCGGGATGGCCGTGCCCGCTCCTGCAGGAGATCTGGCACAGCCAGGTCAGGGCCAGCGCTGCTCACACGGCAGATGAGTGATGGCCGTCCTCCCCTCTCACCCTGAGAACGCCATTTCTATGCAGATGATTCTCTCATCGAGGAGTGGGAAACCAAGGCTGATGAAATCCAATCTCATCTTCAGTCTGATTGTGATAATTTGCAATGAGCTAAGGAAAAGTGAGTTATTATTAAATGCAAATAAAAGTTAAATAATGCTGTTTGGGAGCTGCTCTATGTCACACAATCCGCATAAATCAGGGGGATGTTTAACCTGGGGCAATATATCACTACAGGTAGGTACCACCTCCAAATACCTGGCTGTGTGTCCAGAGCTGCCCCGACCCTCAATTACCTTCCTGTTAACTGGGGATGGTGACGACACTGCTGGGGAAATGAAGGGGAACTGCAGCTCCGCCGCACCACCGTGTGCTGCAGCTCCCAGAGCGCAGCCGGGCGGAGGGACGAGGGACGGCAGTCGGGGACGAGAGGTGGCCGGGGAGCAGAGCCGGCCAACCTGTGCTGAGGAGCCATGGAGCACCCTGAGGGTTTTATGTCCCTGTAAATCGTGTACCAATCCAAGGGCTGACAGAGATGTATTTTTAGCTGCTGCAGCACAATTAAGTCTTCTTGTTAGTCTCAGGAGGAGAAGGAGGCTGTTGGTTTACTTGCAAATGCTTGAGGTAATTCTCTAATGGCTCCTCCACCATTACACAGACACTGTTTTCAATCTCTTATCATATGTAATCCCTAATGATTTCTCTGTTATGTCCTGTTTTATTAAAGCGCCATTGAACTATAGCCTATTGATTTAGATTTCACAGACAATTGAAATTTAAATTGACTCCAAATTGAATGTCTCCGTGCAATCTGTGTTCTGTACTAAAGATAGATAAAATGCTTCTATTTTTGATAACAACTTATAGCGGAGGCATATTTTAATTTCACGAAGGGTGGAAGGGCGTCAGGATTTCCATGCCAATGTCAGATGGGCAGGACGGCAGCAGTTTTCTGACCCACGTCAGCATTTACCATTGCCCCAGGGCTTGACGGGAGCTGCCAGAGCCCGGGCAGCATGTTGCAGGTAAGCATGCACGCGTTCCTTGGAGTTTTATTTAGAGAACAATTGAGCTTAATGCCATGAAGGATGCAGCTAGTGAATTCCTGAAGGGCTCTCGGCTCGCTGAGCACGAGCCAAGCCACCCGTGCCGGCTGCCCGAGCTGCCAGCGGGGTGCTTTGCCACAGGGATGCTTTTCACTGCACGGCAGCACCGGCAGCATCGTGAGCAGTGGGCCGCAGCGAGCAGAACCAACACATGGCCGGCACAGCTGAGCATGCAGCCAAAAGCTCACCGTGTCCCTAAATGTCTTCCAGTTTTTACTTGCTCCTGTGTTACTCACAGATGAAGCAGGGCTCAGGGCCAGGACCCCATCGCCAGCAGCACACGGGAAGAGCTGCGGCTGGACCAGCACTGCAGGTCTCCGTTCCCCATACCCCATCCGAGGTGTCCCCACGAAGCACGGGGCAAACACAGCTGTCCCTGTGGGCTCTAGGGACCCCTGCTTCTGCCTCCCGGGAGCTCCGGTATAAATAATAAAGAGTTACAGGCTGCTATCTGCTACAGGCTCTACTTATATGCCTCCCGCTAGTAATAATGTCTGCGTTACAGCCGACCTTAATGCCAGCAAAGATAATTCTTTCAGTGCAATGAACTGTTTATTGGCTGATGGATACAGCCCTGTCACGCAGGGCAATCCCCACAGACCTGTGAGCCCACAGAGCCCCTGGTCCCTGCTGGGAATGCGGGGGCCCCTCGCCGTGGCTGAGGCATCCCCCCGACATCCCGCAGCAGCACCAGGAGCCCGGCCCCGGCCCCTCTCCAAGCCGTGTGGTGTGCCCACCGGCATCTTCAGAGGCGAGGGCTCGGGAAACACTCCAGAGCAGATCCTGAGGGCAGTGTGCTTGCTGCAGGGGTGGGAAAACAGCCCTGTCCTGCCCCAAAGCCACCCCTGCCCTGAGCGGGGAGGCAGATGCAGCTGCTGCTTCCCCATCCCCTGCCCAGCCCTTGGCCAGGGCCCGTCTCCGTGGCTCTGGAGCTGCTGGGAGCAGACACTGAGTCCAGCTGCAAACGGCCCCGCGTGTGCACGCGTGGCGATGTGTGTGTGTGTGTACATGTCGGGGCGCAGCTGATGAAGTATGCTGCGTTCCAGGCTTTTAGAGACATTTACGTTTAATCTACAGTTTAACATTCCTAGCGGGAATACTTCCTAGCTGAAGAATGTTTTCCCCAAGCCTTTAGTCTCATTTCTGACATTTCACCTGTCATATTATGTGCTTTTCAGGGGAGCGAAATGGCAGCTTGTCTCCTTAAAAGCGATGGACACACTGTTTGTCAATGAGACGAGCTCTGGGCGCCGTCCCCTGCTCATTTAGAAACAAAACTCACCTCAAATGATGGTTTGAACAAATAAGCCACCTTACCAGCCCCTTTCCAGTGGAAGAGATGGGGGATTTCCTGGCCGTTGGGGCTGGGTCCTGCGTACAGGGAAGGTGCTGCAGGAGGATGGGTGCCCTCTTGGGAATGGGGAGGCATCAGGAGACCCGGCAAAATCTGCTAACATTAATGTTGCCGGCCTGGAAGGACAGCCCACCCCCAAATACTTCTGGTTAAAAAAAAATTATCCACCTTTAAAGCCCACCTAAACTCCTACAACAGGAGCTGTCACCTAATTTATCAGGTTACTGCGGTTTTCTAAGAATGATAGACAGTAATTAAAACTAAGCTAATAACCTCCTCACTCTTGACATTTCTACAGGGGTTTTGTTCACCATTATCTACATATAGATTAAAAATTGTAATTGGACCAGAGATAGGGTTAGAAAAATCAACCCCCTTCCAACTGATAGTTTGCTAGTGAGTGACACTTTGAAATTTTATTTAATCTGAGAAAATTGAGTTGAACTCCAGTAAAGTTGAGTTATCATGAAGTACCTGCATTGGATAGAAAATGCACTCGGCAAAGGCGCAGGGGGAAAGCGTGGGCAGGGGGCTAAAGCAGCCAAGGGGACCCTGCTGCGAGACTCTAGCAACACTGCCCTGCTGCAAACCAGCCAGGAGAGTTTGCACTGTGAAAGTTCCTGTACCAAAAAAGTCAAAGTGGAGCAACTGATGATGCTGGCAGCACGGGGTGCTTTAAAGCCTCCTTGCAAGTGTTGGGAGCAATCTGCCAAGCTGGCAGCTAATCCAATCTCACTCAGCTCTTCCCAGTGGACAGGGCATCCCTGTGGAGGCTTACTGCTACCCGCAGGCATCTTGGGTGCACAACTGCAGGAGGGAAATGCTCATGGGAATCTGCTCCTCACTCTTGCCAGCCAGTGCTTAGGCGTTCTGCCTTTTATTGCTGTTGCCGGTGGCCTTTGTTTCTCCCATCTTTTGCAACAGGGCTTATTCACACTCTCAGCCATAGGGCAAGACCCTCCTCTGCACAAGAACTGTTGCTTGGGTAACATCTCCCTGGAGAAATGTGCCCATCCCAGATGCTTTGGCAACATCAGGGAGATGGCAGAGATGTAGCTGAGAGAGACCCCCATCCAGCATGGACTGGGGGGGGAATTAGCAAGGGTTGGTGTTAGCTTTAGATGGCTGATGTTTTCCCAGAGGCCGTCTGGCTGCCCCCCGCCGGGCATCCCGGGGAAAGCAAAGGTGCTGTGGGCACTGTGCATCCTCCCACCCAGCACAACCCCATGGGGATGTACATCCTGCTCAGCAAATCCCTCTGTCTCCCCAGCACTGTGCCACACAAGGATGCTCAAGCACTTTAGGGGATGAAGCTGGCAGGAGCCGGGCTGAGCCTGGATTGCCGGAGCGGCACGGCGAGGCGGCTGACATGCCAGGGCAGGCAAGGGTCAGCAAGCAGAGCCGCTGCTCATGAATTTCATCGCGCTGGTGCAGACAAAGAGCATCCTCACGTCAAGCTCTCTGCTAAAACTCACCTCTTCCTCTGGTGGCTATTTCTCCTGCTTTATTTACAGTGATTTTTATTCCAATCTGTGGCAATCCATGATCGCTATAGACACTTAATTATTACCGCAATAATTATTATAACAGAGTATTAGTAATGGAGTAATGACAGCATTTATTTTAAATGGTGACATATTAACTAAGCAGGGCAGTATTAATTGCAATGGTGAATTATCCTCATAGACACTATTTCAATTATTGTTTTGTCACTATTACGTTTATGACAGTAATAATTACATATCTAATATACTCATTATTGTTAGGTATACAGAATAAGTCTGAATAAATGCAGCAATTAAGGCATAATGTTCCTGGTGGGGAGTTGAGGAGCAAGAAATGACTTTGGTGGCTGGTTTTAAAGCTGGAGGAAGGCAGGGACTCTCCTGATGGAGACCTTCGGTGACCCAGCTGCTGGGTGTGCTCCACGACTTTGTGCTGGTTCTGCTGGCCGTGCTGGGGGATGAGTGCTCAGTACAGAAAAGTCTCCTTATCTGGCCTCTGGCATGGCCATGTCATCACCCCGAGACCCCAGAGAGACCTCAGCTCCTGGAGGTGGGCTGTTTCAAGCAGGGATGCCTGTCCAGGGGACACCTGTGAGCAGGGATGCCCGGGGATCCCTCACTGGCATCTCTGGCTCTTGGGGGATGAGTCCAACACCTTCCCTGGTGCCCCAGCCAGTGCCGGTGCTCCTCCAGGCCAGGGTCCCCGTGCTGCTCCCTCCACACCTGCCGAGCAGCGAGCGGGACTGAGTGCCACACACCAAAGCAGCAGTTTCTCTCTTTGCTGTTTTTTTCTCCTTTGTGTGTGTTTTGCTTATTTTGTCTCCAAGGAAGTGAGATCAGCTCCAACAATAGCAGCAGCAGCACCACCGCCACCAGCCAGTCTCAGCTAATGCCCAAGTGCGGTGTCACCATCTCCTGTGCTGGCTGAAAGATTTTGGTTTTCCCCTTTTTGAAGCCTGGCTCTCGCCAAGGGGAAAGGAAATAAATGGCTTGTTAATTGAAAGCTTTGCTTAATACTCAATGTTTAAGATGCTTTAACTGCTTTCATTCTTTTCTGTGCCTCTAATAAAAGCCTAATGAGATTTCTAATGTTGATTGTTGCCAGGGGACTGAGCCAGCTCCAGTCACGGTGTTCAATCCCCCCCAAACCTTGCTTAACCAACGCGCAGGTGGCTGCAGCCTGGGGACACCTCGGCCTCCGTGGGGCCATTGAGCATAGCACGGGGGCTGGGGGACCCTCCCGCCGAGCCTCCCCAGGGGCATGCAGCCATGGGGCTGCCAAACCCAACACCCGAAGGGGTGGGAGAGGGAAAGCTGCCATTTCTCCTGCTGTTGTATCCTGCAAGTGCTATAGCTCATGTTCTCCCACGTCGCTGGCATGTCTTGTGTTGGACTCAGCGCTGGCTGCTTCCCCTGCTGCGGGGCAGATGCCCAGGCAGAGCTGCCTGGGACCCAGAGTTGTTTCTTATGAAACCCACCTCGTTTTCTGCAACAGCTCTGCTGCAGGCTGGTGGCACCAGGCACTGGGCAGTCAACAGGGGCTCGCTGGGGTCCTGTGAAACGGCCTCAGGGTCCGGCCACGTGCGCAGCACCTTGGCGAGCAGGGGGGAGCAGCAGCTTTCTGCCCTGCAAATCTGGGCATGACTGACATGGGCTGGGGAGAGATGTGCCACAATATTTGGAAATCTTTCCTCTCTTGCATGGCAGAGCCGCCCGGCCATGGGGAGACCCCATGGGGTGGTGCAGCGAGCTGCGTGCAGCCTGTGGTGCGCAGTCCTGCGGCCGTGCAGTGTGGGGGGGTGCAGCATGCAGCGCGTGGCCGTGCAGCGGTGCAGTGGTGCGGTGCGCTGCATGCCACGTGTGGCACATGGCGTTGCAGCGATGCAGCATGCGGCGTTGCAGTGATGCAGCATGCAGCCGTGCAGCGCTGCAGCGTGCAGCAGTGTGGTGGTACAGCACGTCACGTCACGGTGCATCGGTGCATCCCCACACGGTGTCCCTCTTCACCCGCGCCATGGCCACATCCCGCCCTGCCAGCCACCGCCATCCATCACGGCCGACCCGCCAGTCCTCTCCCAGACAATGAGGGAAAATCAGCCTTTTCAGGAGAGCCACTTTGTTGTTTATACAAAGGAGTTTGGCTGTTAACACATGTAAGGTAATGGGATCCCCACCGGCTGCTCGCAGGGCCTGCGCAGGGGTCTGCCTGATGGATTACCCACACCATTCATCTAAATTATGTCACAGGCAATAAGCAACTTGCTTAATCTGTCTAAATGAAGGGCCGGGTTGGCTGCCGCTGACACGTGCTTAACGCTCCCTTCCTCAAGATCACCGGCAGCTCGGCCGACGACAGCCTCTGTCTGCACCGCTCCATGCTGTGACTGGGCCAACCCCCCCCGGGTGTAAGGCCTTCTTGCCCAGCCACCCCACGGCAGCACCTTGCAGCGGGGCGGCTGGGGTCACATCCACCAGACCAGCTCCCGGGGTGCAGGGTGGGTGCCAGCCCCCAGGGAGGATGCTGCCGACAGGGATGTGGGTACGGGCAGTTGTGCGGGGCGCGGTGGTCCTGCCGCAGCTCCGGAACACAGAGAGCCACCTGCGGTTTTGCATGCATCCAGAGGCTGCATCTCCAGCTCAGCAGCTGCCTGCACCAAGGCTTTGAATGCAAAGTCTGGGGACAGATCTCACCACCAGCAAATGCCTTGCACCTCTCTGCCATCCACACCAGCTTGCTCCAGCTGGCAGAGATGCCTGGGCTTGGCTTGCTCAAGTTTGTGAGCTCCAAGGGCCAGCCCAGCACCTGCACTGGGCACAGACCCTGTGCCATGGTGAGTGCGAGTGTTCCCCTCACACATGAGTCCTCTCTCATTGTGAATCCCACCAGTGGTGCTGCATAAGGTGGTTTTTGCCGTGGCGCGGCTCGGTGAGAGCAGCAGCAGGAGCTTGCTGCCAGAGCGAGCTCCCCCATCACCGCGTGCAGAGCCGCAGCATGTCACCGGCGTGGGAACAGCGGTGGGACGGCTGGCGCATGTCTGCTCCCTTGCTGTACAAACACAAGCTGAGATGTGAGCAGCGAGCTGGAACGCTTCTTGGCGGGACAAGCAGCTGCGCTGAGCCACAGCTCGCTCCGGCCCTGCAGTGGGCATGGAGCAGGGGTCTCCCACTCATGGTTGAGGATCCCTGGGGGTCCCCGGCCAGCGTGTGTGAGGCAGCCTGGTGAGGTGCAAACCCAGCCTGTGGTTTCCAGTGGCAGCGCAGGGGCTGGGGAGAGCAGGAGGCTGTGGAGCAACAAGGGGTGGACGTGGGAGCTGCAAATCCAGGGTTCATCTGGGATGCACAGGAAGCTACATCGCTGCCTGGCTGTGCTAAGTGTGACACCACTCCACTGCTGGCCACTGCTGTGATTGGGAACAGGTTCCCTATGGGCTGTTTCCACCATCTTAATGCTGGGGGGAACCAGTTCCCTCATGTGCTAGGTGCTGTGCAAAGACATACCAAAGCACAGCAAGCTCTGTGTGGAGAAACTGCACACCTGAGTGACTGCAGGGGAGGATTTTCTCAAAAGACAGGAGACCTTTTGAAAGTTCTTGCCTGCTTTGGCTAGTGCAGGCAGGTTTGGTCTCTGCCTGACCTCAGCAAAGCCAGAAAACACTCTTGGATCTTCTGAGCTGACACACACAGTGTAAATGAGAGGAACGGTTCATAACCATCCATTCAGTCATTAGCATCTATCCTGCACGCTTCATGAGTAAAGCAGAAATTGGCATAAATGCATGTTGACTTGCTGGGATAGAGATTAATTCTGCCCCGGTGCTCTGTGGGTGCTGTCTGTATTGCCTGGTCCCTCCATTTGGAAGGGGTGAAAGCTCGTGCGTGGGGCTGTACCGCACCATTGGTCCACCCCTAGGAAGGGGGAAGCAGCTCAAGCTCCCGGCAGGTTTGGGACCTGCCTGCGGCAGTCCAAGCACCATGGTGCGGTGGGGAGCTGAGGCCACCACCACATGGCAGTGGCGACCCTGCTTTCCCTGCCAGGGGGGCTTGTTTTGAGTCACTTTTTGTTTCCCAAAAAAACCCAGGAATCCCAAACCCTATCTTCAGAGCAGAATTTCCCATGAATTTGCTGATGCAGTTTGTGCAACATCTTATCTTTTTTTTTATTATTCTTTTACAATAAAAAAATCAGTATTTTTGGAACCCAAACTACCAGAACCAGATTCTGCAAAAGCAGTAGACTGACGAGCACCCTGCTGCAGAGATTCAAACCCTGGCACCTCCACATCTGCACCGCGTTGCCTCATTTCTTGATTTGAACTTATTGAAACCGCACAAGAGCCAGTCTGGCTGGGCTGGCTCTGGGTGAGGTCCAGCAAGGCGTCCTGTCCTGTCCTGTCCTGTCCTGTCCTGTCCCATCCCATGCTGTCCCACCACTGTGGGGGTCAGGCTTAAAGCAGACTATACTGCATGTGGAGCAAGATGTGATGGCACCAGGATGAAGTGATAGAGCTGCTGAAGCTCCAGCCCCAGGGTTGTGTGGAGGCCATGCATGCCACAGCCGTGCATCACACAGCCAGCAGAATGCAGATTAACAAGGACCTGAACACTGAAATCATCATAACAGTGTCAAACGGCAAGAAAATCCAAGTTACAGTTGCAAAAAATGAGCGAACTGAATGTATAAGGAAAAGAGATGCATGATGTAATTCATATTTATGTAAATTCTTCACATTGTACTTGTGGTTTATGCTAAATTTTCCAAGATGCTAGTGAGAATGGGCATTCCTGATGCGTGTTTATTTCTCTTTATTCTGTGTCTTCTTTTATGTTTATTAATATTTAGACAGAATGTCAGCTTACAATTAATAAGATTCTTAGGAAAGGGTGTTTCCAAAGCCCGGCTGCTTAGCCTGCACCACACTGCTCCCCGCTCTTGCTTTTCTTTGGGGACAGTCCATGTGGCGGGTCCGTCCCACCTCATTTGAGCTGCTCTGAGCCTGCCCACGCATGGGGAAGGTCTTACAGGTGTGCACCTCCATTAACTGCCTTCAACACCACCCAAGCAGGTGAAAGCCCACATGTGCAGAAGTGTTGGCAGCAGCAGCCAGGCAGAGGACATCTCTGTCTTCCAGCAGCTGGGCAGAGGACATGTCTTGTCTTCCAGCGTGAGGAGGTCCAAGCCTTTCCCCAGGCCCTGGTTCGGAGGGTCTGGAAGTCACTGCTGCACACAAGCCGTCTCCGCTGCTCCCTCCTGCTCCAGCCATCAGCATTTCCCTGGGCTGAGAGAGGGTGTCCCTGCCCTGGCAATACGCAGCAAAATGGAAGATATTTGCAAAAATGCAAGTGTAATAGGCTTGGGCTCTCTGCAGTGGGTGCTGGACTTGTAAACATCGGTGCCTGCGGGAACGAGGAAAAGCTGAGCACTAAACTGCCTGGTTCAGGCACCGCGAGAGAGAAAGAGATTAGTGCTGGGTTTTGGAAGTCTTAACAGCCTCCCCAGTATAGTGATAGAAATTTACAAAGATGAAGGAAAAAAAAGGAAGAAAAAGAAAACAGGCAGTGCTTTGTTCTTAGGGCATTATTAACCCAAAAGTGCTAAAAAGCAGCTATGGGCCATCAGCTGGTGCTTACAGCGAAATTAGTCATCCCTGGTAGCCGGGTTCCTCCCAAACAGTAATGACTGGAGGGGACACTGTTTCATCGCAGCAACGAGACATTATTTACTTTCTCTTGCTGCTGAAACACTGCTCTGTTCCAGATAATGAGACACTTTCTGCTTTAGCATCGTTATGAGATTCTGCAAGCTCACCAGGTAGCCAGCAGGACCAGCTCAGAGAAGTTTTCCACTGAGAAAAAGTACAATTTTGGGCCGCCGGTGACCCTCAGTGAGGGTTGCCTCGCCCTGCTCGCCCTGCTCTCCGGCCAGCCCCCCAGCCGGGGATCCTCATCGGCTTCCAGCTGAAGGCTGCAATGAATCCCCCAGGGATATTCCCACCAGTTACAATAATTTGGGTCCATCCCTGCTCATAGGTCCCGCGCTGGGGCTGGGCAGCACTGGGAGCTTGCTGAGGGCCAGGCAGCTCCTGCTGCCACGTTCCTCGGCAGCAGCTCTCTCCAAGGAAGGAATCAGCTCGTCTTATTTTAGAGATGAAGAAAGGAAGGAGAGGAGGGAGAGGACCCAGCTTTTCTCCCAGTTTGGCGCCACACTAACGACTGGAGGTGGTGGCTAATTTGACAAGGCCGTTGGTCCTACAGTGATGGTGTTTGACTTTTTGACTAATGACAAGGGCTCAACTCTCCGTTAATGCAGCTTACAGTGGAATAGCTCTGGGCGATCACCCAATCACATGTTCAAAATGTTGCAAAGTAAATTGTCTAATAAAGCAATAAAGTAAGGGACTCGCTAAATGATTTGTCTTTTAACTATTGTAATGGAATTTTTTTAACATTGTTTTATGTTGGAATGCAAAAATTATTACAAGTAATTAGAGTCATTTCGATTCAAATCTCTGCTTGGGCTTGACATATTTTGCATACTTCCACCCCATATAACAAGTCAGCTCATAAAAATGCAGGCAGCTTGCGAGCTTCGCGGCTCAGACAAGAGCGGAGGTTGTCTAAACTAGCATAAAACTGCCTTTGCTTTAGCGCGAGGGGGGTGTGGAGGAATCCAACGCCACGTAAATTTATTTTGTCTCATTAGGGAGCAAGGAAAAATTGAGGTTTTGCATCGCAACAGAGCGGCAGCATGCCCTGCTCCCCGCCGGCTTGTGAGGCGCCAGCACAACCCGGCACCAGCATGGCTCCTGCTGGCATCTGCGGCTCCCCAGGCACTTGCATCCCCAGGAACCAGGCTGGAAGGGGAACATTTAGTGTTTCATCCCGATTCTTCAGCTATTCTGAGCGTGCGCAGACACTGGCAGGCTCTAAGCATATATTTATCCACTCCACCCCAAAAGCAGGTGTGTTTTAGCAGAAAACCTTTGGGGGAGGCAGGGTGCTTGGCAGGCACCCCTCTTATCTTCCATGGCATGATGATGGCCTCATCAGCATTTTAGTAATGCTATAACTGATCGAGTCACTCCCAGGCCTTTGGAGAGATTGCCGTCAGGTTTACACACACAAGCCTCGGTACAGCCGCTGCACCGCCGCTGCACCGCGGACATTGCTCCCGGTGGCATCAGCCACCTGCGGATAGCTCTGCCCAGGAAAGAGGAAGAGCAGGAGGATTACAATAACTTCATTACAGAAGGAAGAGAAATCCTATAAGATTCAGCTGCGGCAGGAACAGAGTTTAACACATACCAGGTACATCTCTGCTGATACCAGGAACATGTAGTTTTACCCTGACTGTCAGGTGTGAGCTGTTCACGGTGTTAAGATTTCCGTCCGAACCCTGGAGCAGCTGCGGTGGGCTCAGCCCTCGGTGCTGCCTGCCCTACCTGCCTCTCCTGCCTGACACGATCTGGACCAGCTGATAACAAAGTTCAGAATACCTGAGTGAATGGTTTCACAGGCAGAATAACAACAGCAGTAGGGTCAGTCCCAGCAGACTGGGAACTGCAGGTTGATGGCGCAGGGGGGCTCTGTGCCAGGCTCTGTGCCAGCCTGCCAGCTTTTGTCCTCCGGTGTTGGGAAAGCCACTTGAGGATGGCTGGTCTGGCTACATAGTACCTGCACTGGGGCTGGCCAGGCTGCTTGGGCCCCCAGGGCTGCGGCATAGAGGAGATGCTGCCGCTCAGCTGGGGCCGAATCCTGCTTGCCCCCCTCTGGAGGAACTGCGCCATGCTGACAGCGCCGTAGATCTGCTCCTGACAATCAGATGGGATCTTTTACCCACAGCTTTATGTATCACACCCTGTACACAGCATCTCAATACCAGATCTTATTCTTTCTATTTGTCTTGTTTGAAAGCCCCTGTGTAAGAGAGACAATTTTTTAACTGTAAGATAGATTGCCCGGAGCTGTGCGACAGCAGGGCTGGGGAGGCAGAGGATGATGGATAACGTACAAATGATTAGAGGACAGGCCGCACAAATTCAGATGGAGAAAAAAACGTTACCAGCAATGTCACGCCTCTCTCCTCTCTGGTCAGTGCTTGCATGAGCAGCTGGCTGTGCCCACAGCTCCTCTGCTCCAGAGCTGTTAGGGTCTAACCCAAACCCTGCACCTCCTTACAGCCACAAAACTGCACCAAACATGACACCAGGATCCTCCCCAGACCCACTTGTTGAACCCTTCTCCAATGCAAGGGCACAGGCAGCTCTCTGCAGGGTTTCTTCCCCATCCTTGTCCTGCTCCCAGGGGAGTCTCCGGACTCAGAGGATCATAACTGCCAATGAGAGGGGACAAGGGCAGCTGAAAGGAGACCTTCACCGCCAGCTCTGGCAGGAGCATGGCTTCGTGATGGCAGGGTAGTTGCTACCAGGCACAACCTCCTGGTACGAAGGTGGGGCCGAAGCCCACTGTGTGCTGAGGATGGTGCACAGCCACTTTCCAAAGAGGATGCTCCAGCCTGGTCCCCTGGCAACCACCAACTGGTCTGTGCAGGATCCCACCTGCGGAGAGCCCCGGTGGCTCGGTGCCTTGCTCAGTACCGCAACAGCATGTTCCCCATGCCGAGCCAGAGGGCGTGTGCTGGGGATCACCAGCTGTGTGGCACTGCTGGCGGTGTGGTGGCACAGGCTGTGCTCGGTGGACAGCCCCACCACCTGCAGCAGAGAACCCATGGCTGCGGTGGGAAGCGGGGAGGAGCGGCAGTGCGGGGCGAGGGCTGGTTACCGGCATGCTGCTGGCTGGCACCACCACTGCCCGAGGACATGAAGGCAGCCACCACTTGTGAGCCCATCTGCGGCACGGCGCGAGCTGCCAGCAGAGCTGCGCTGGGCTTTGAGTTTCCTCCACCGTCTCATTAATCCTGATTTACAGAAGAAGGCAGCAGGCTGGGGCCCTCTTAACAGGCTGTCCAGGCTGCTGATTTGCCTTCACTGAAGAAAAGGGTGCCCCCCCGAGACGAGGCCGCACTGAATTATTCAAATCAGCGCTGGGGAAGGGGAGCGGGAACCTGCTGGTGTGGCAGTGTCCCAGCCACGGCTGCTCTCCCTGGTAAGCATGGTGGTACAGCCCTGGTGCTGTGCCTGCAAACGGGGTGCCAGCGGGGTGGTAGCTGGCAGTCCCCTCGCACACCAGTAACAGCAGCCTAGAAGAGGGGAGCAGCGTGGCACAGCCCCCCAGGAGTATGGTGGGGTCCTCAGCCCCAGTGCTGGCAGTGAGCAAAACCTGCTGTGGCTAGAGTTGCCCCACAATCAGCACACGAGATGGCCCGTGTTGCGGCTGCAGGTTGCACCTCACGGCACAGCTCCTGGCCCTGTGACCGGGCACTCAGCACAAAGATGGGAGCTTCCCATCCCTCTGTTCACCAAATACAGATGCTAGCACCTTATTACACCTCTGTTCAGCTATTTTTTAACTTAAAGGGCTAATAATATTTTAATAACACTGTTTAATTACAGAAAATTTCCTTTATTAAACATAATCACCATATGGTTGCAAAGTACTTATGGCCACATTCATTATAGGGGAAAGTAAAGCTTCTCTGGTGACACTAGCAGTGTCATCAATGGGGCTGCATTTAAATGATTTCTACACACACCCATGTTAATTCTTTGAAGATTAAAGGAAAGCATTTGTCATGAGGCAGGAGTGAAAGCCTTTACCTGAGCTGCCATCAGTGCAGCACCTGGCCAAGTTGCTGTCACAGGAAGCCCAGCTGCCCACTGCAGCAGCCCTGGGCTGCGGTCACACTGCAGTGTCCCCTGTGCGGGCACAGCCTCTGGGTCTGCTGCAGCTCCCTGCAATCTCGTGGGTTGGGACCAGCCTGCTGTGGCACAGCAGCACCAGCCAGGCACCGCGAAACCACTTTTTGCTGCAGATGGTGGTGCTGGGTGGCCCAGCGCGGGCAGCTAGGTATGAAGCTGAGCCCCTTCCCTGACACCCTGTTGCAAACTGGTCAGCAGCGGCCAATTAATCTATTACCTAGAGATACATTTTCCATTAGCTGCTGAATCACTGACTTCAAAGCAATTAGCAAAAGTAATGAACTTTAGTGCTGCAGCACTGAAGGGAGCCATTAACCCTTCAGTCAATGAGGCAACTGGAGATAGTGGACAATGAAGACCTCCAAACCCGGTGTCCCGACCCTCCTGGCTGCACCGCACGGGCTGCTCCAACCCGTGTAAAGTGCAAGTGACACAACCGTGCATCTCTCTTGCATTCCCACAACAGCCCACCCAGAGGGAGCTGGGCAGCATCGCAGCCCTGCAGAGGGTGAGCCCCAATGTCCCCACACGCACCCATCCCTCTCTGGGACAGACATGCCTCTCCTCTCCCAAGCCTCCAGGGATCAGCGCAGGGTGTCAGGGATCAGCGCCATCTGCACAGGGTGATGTTCTGCATTGTGGACTCATTTAATCCTCCAGCAAACAGGGACTGATTACTTTGTGCAGCAAGCAGCACATCACAGACACAAAGAAACGTCCCTGCCCAGTCTAAATTAGAGACACGAGGCAGCTCTGCGCCTGTGCCAGTGCTGAGGACCCAGCAAACGTGCCCTGTGGGAGAGGTTTGCTGAAGACGAAGGGGGCCCCAGGGAGGGTTTCCAAACACAGGGCATGGTATAAAGGAAGGGAAAAGCTCTTCCACGCGGCTGTCTGCACAGCTCTCACCATCTCCCGGTGCAGAGCTCGTGCCCAGCTCCCGCAAGCATCCGGGCTTCCCCTCGGCTGCTGGCCACGTGGCTGGATGGGGGCCAGGGGCCGGGGGGGGCTGGATGCTGTGGTGACACCTTTGCACCCCTTGTCCTCAGCAAAGGCCTTGTGCAAAGCTGGAGGAGAAAGAATTGCACTCATTTTTCAGCTGCTGCAATTTTATGTGTAATTAAGTTTATTAATTGTGTATATTAGTGATGAAATGGAGACACATGACTGTCGAAGCCCGCCCCAGCAGGCATTCATCTTGCAGGCGCCTCTCCCAGCCCCTCGCGTGGAGGAACTGCAGCTCTCACGGCCATCTGCCGAGAGGTCCAGCACGTCCTCAGGCCACCCTGCTGTCCTCCCCTGCCCTGGGGAGCAGGGTGGATGCTTGCTGCTACTAAAGCTTGTGCAGACAAACCCCAGAAATGCCCCTGGAAGAATCCTGGGGCTGTGTTGGTGGAGGCTGCTGCTGGCTGCGGGGAACAGACCCTGCCCAGCAGTGGTGCAGCAGAACCAGCGATGCTGGCCATGAGGATGGGCAGGTCTGTACCTGCTCTGTCTGGGATGCATCCATGCTCCTCAGCCTGGTAGTTAATAGCCAACTGCCTAAAGACAACTAAGTCCTAACCAGGCTTGTAGTGTGTCTCTTGCAGCCGGTCCCAGATGCCGCACTCATGCTCGAGTCCATCCCTGAGGTCGCAGTTGGGCTGCTCGGCCATGGAACCTTGCTTCAGCCTCTGCAGGTGCACGGACAAGGAGTGACCCTGGGAAAAGGGGAGAGGGGAGTGTGGGGCTGTGGAGAAGTGGCTGGGAGATGCCTGGGAGCAGGGGCTGGTGACGCCAGGGGTGAGCAGCTCAGGTGGCCAAGTTGGCAGCCAGGAGGGAGGAAGAGCGAGCCACTCTTCTTGCTTCAATACATCCTGCGTGGCTGCAGGGAGCTTCACTGCGGGGCATGGGGAGAGCTTCACTTTGGCAGTCCCAGGTTATAATTTCATTCAAAAGCCGCGTTAATTGCTCCTGTTCGTGCAGTACCCTCGGCAGCTGCTACAGATACTATTCATCAGATGCAGCATCATAATCCATTTGTGCTAACGAACCGCTCTGCAAGGCGCTGCTTTGCTGCAAGAGCGATGAACTCAGATAGTCCGAGGAGAGAGACAGTGCAAACCTGGATGTGTGGAGAGACGGACAGATTGAGGCATCCATAGAAAAGCCAACTAACTACGATTATTATTCATAATAAATAGACAAAGTCTGTTAATTGCAGTATTAACCTTGCAGTATTGCAAAGTCCCTCTGCCCTGTTTGTATCTCAGCTTATTTGCAACTTCACCTCCTGGTCTGTGCTGCTGTCCCTTCAGAGCTAGCAGGGTTTAGGGGACCTGGCTGGCCACTACCCAGGATGGTGCCGGGGCTGGGGCACAGCACAGGACCAGCCTCTGGCAGATTTTCTTCCTTCAGCTGCTTGCAGAGGTTCAGCCCTATTAGTGATTTGCTGATCTTCATGGCCCTGGGTGAAGCCAGAGGCTGAAAACTCCTCATTTAACCAGCGCCAGGATCCCCGCACATGGTATTAGCCCTCCTTGCAGAGCACTGGCTGTTATTTAGATGCTGCCTTGGCCTTTTGTTCTGATCAGATTTAGGTTTTGCCACTAAAAAAAAAAAGAATACAAGAGACAAGAGTGTAAAAGCACAGATGCTCTGGGGCTTGCTGCATAATTTGCACTAACTGGCTCCAGCCCAGCCCTGGTGCTGCTGCCACTGCTCCCAAACTGCCTCCGGCTCTGCTGGGCACACAGCTCTGGGGGCGGGGGGTATGTACCTGTGCGGGTACTTCCTAACCCAAACAGCCCACAGCAGCACTTACCATTTGCAGGAAAAAAGTCATCACCTGCCCTTAATCTCACCAGAGAACTCCTCAGCCCTCAGCCTAGTCCCAGTCCCAGGGCTGGCTGAGTGAACTGAAGCCGGGGGCTCCAGCAAGCCCGGCCGGGAGGAGACCCCTGCTGAGCCGGCCCCTCCAGCCCCTTGTCTGGCAGCTGCCACCAGCTGCAGGGCCAGGAGAAAGGGGTAAGACGGCATCGGGTTGGGTATGTCCACTATCACCAGCACCCACTGCAGTCCGACTGGGCATGCAGCCACAAGCTGATGGAGGTGGCCAGGGCAGCACTGGTGCAGACTGTCCTGCCCCAGGACTTTGGGGACACAGGCTGCAGCCCTCTTGTCCCTGGCTGGGTGCAGGACAGGCCGGCACCGGGCAGCTGGCTCTCGCGTGGCAGCAGGTGAGGTAGGAGCCGTGTGCTGGTGCCCATGCCGGGAACAGGAGCCGTGGTAGGAGTGAGAGTGGCACCAAGACCAGTGAGGGCAATGACACGTAAACACATGGGGACAGCAGTGACACGGTGTGCCTGTGGCAGTGCCATTAGGCACATGATGCTTCAGGCTGCAAGTAGCATTACTGGTTTGCTTAAAACTCTGCAAACTTCAGTGGTTCTGCATTTGGATGACTACTGACTTTCAATGGCTCTGGCGTTCCTGGAAGCATCCCAGGGTGCCTGCACAGCTCGTGAGCTGGCGTGATCGCCCAGCACAGGGCACTGGGAGCTGCTCGACGGGGGCTTTAATGAGGGGTGAGATGCAGCCACTGAGAGAAGCAAGTGGCTGCTCTTAACCCGGGATCGTGACGGCATCTGGGGCTACGAACTGTCAATTAAATTAGTCTCGGCAGAAGACCGAGTGCAGGCTTGGGCGCCAGAGAGCCAGGTGGGATGAAGGAAGCCCTTTCTTCGGGACAGCCAGAGTGTGTTTGCAATTACACTCTTCACCCACTGCGGTTTATACCACAACCATTGGGCGCCGGGTGTTAACTCTTTCACCAGTGGTGGCTTCCAAAGTGCATCTGCCTTTGTTTTCAGCAAAGAGCAGCCCAGCAGCACAGCCCAGCAGCTCCTCAGGGATGCAGGGTTAGTCCCAACCAAGGGATTTCATTCATTCTTTCCATGACGTACTTTTTGTGAACATCTGGTTAACATTTTCCAAATGAAAAGAGTTCTTTGCTGAAAAATGGCTTCTTTCCTTTTTTCAAAATTGCTGAGATAGGTGAAAAATTGTTCTTCCC
>JANZLQ010000092.1:14162590-14215518 GCA_026212715.1 Elanus axillaris | reverse complement strand
CCCCCCGCCGTGTGCTGAACAAGCGAACCCTCCTTTTCCATGACCTCCTGCTCCCCTGCTGACTCGTAGGGCACTGCGAAGGCAAAACCAGAATGCTTGGGCAAACCGGGCAAAATCCAGCCCTGTTCTCTGCGGGTCCCCAGCCCTGGGGCGTGACACCGCTGTGCTCATTAGCTCCCAGGTTGCCCGATGACATTGCCACAGGCAACAGGAGACCAAGGAGCCTGACTTGGCTGCATGGTGCGTGCAAGAGGAGAGCTTGGGGCGCAGGGGAGGCCCCCCCTCCCCGGCCCGACGATGTTCCAGATGTGGGCTAGTTCTTCCGCTAAAGAAGGGGATGAGAATACAATCGAGGCAGGGCTGGAAAGGCGTTTTAGTGGCAAGAGTCTCTGAGCCAGCACTGGCACAAGCACAGAGCCCCGGTGCAGCCCGGGGGGTGCTGCCGCCCGGCACCCCGATGCTCCGCAGCCGCAGCCGCCCCGTGCAGCACCGCCGGGTCGCCCGGCTGGAGGAGCAGCAGCGGCTGTGCCGCAACAAGGCTGCAAGTGGCAGTGTCTGCAGAGTAATAAAACCGGAGAAAAAGCAGTCCGAGGAGGAACGGCCAAGTCGGAGAGACCCGAACAGGGCTGCTGGCTGGGAAAGGGGGACGGCAGAGGGGTGGGAGATGGGTCCTCTGGCTCAGCCCGCGCCGGCGCTCCTCCGGGTCCCTCCGTTGGGAGAAACCGCAGAGGATGAAGGTGGCAGAGAGCCCTTGCGGAGGTGTGAAAGGGCTGATGGGTGGATGTGGTGCCCGGAGGCACCGAGGGTTAAGGGTGGGTGGGGAGAGCAGGCTGGGGTGATGTGATGGGTGTAGGAATGGTTCAGAGCAAGCTTTTTTTCATCTGAAAGGAAATATTCATTCCTGCCGGACACCTAAATTGTCACATTCTCTCTTCTTTAGAGCAACAAGAATTGGGCTCTTAATGTGCTCAGATGCTTTTGTAATGCTCAGCTTTGCTTTCCCCCTGCCTCTGGCCCTGGACCCCACAGCAAGCCTGATCAAAGCACATGTAAACAAAGAGCAGAACCTTCACCCATCACCCCTGCAGAGGGCCTGGGTGCTTCTCACCCACCCAGGTGCTTCCCACTCATCCTGCCGGTGCTTCTGTGGCTAAGTCTCCCAGGTCTTCCCAGCCAGCACCCCATCACCACTGCTGACAGCCACGCTGAGCTGCTTGGGCAGAAAGATACTGATTTTTTTTTCTCCTGTGCAAATAGACCTAGCTGCAAGGGGGCTGACAGGGATGGATCCGGCCGTGGGGGTCAGGGTGCCCAGAGCCAGGTGTGCTGTATACTGCCCGCACCCTTTGGGGGTCCAGGCTCCCGTGGAGGTGATGTTCTGTGCCAGCCCACCCAGCCTGCAGCATTGCAACAGCCTTCTTGGGCACTTCCAGCTTAAGAAAAGCTGAAGGCAAATCAGCAATTGTTAAACTTTAGCTATAAAGTGTCCGAGCATCCCCAGGGATGCACAGTGTGTCGTGCAAAGGCCAAGAACAGTGAGGACAGTCAGGTGTACAGGGGTCCCCAAAAGCTGCAGCCGGCTGATCAGCTGCATCATGCAGCATCGCTCCTTGTTCAGCTGCCAGGAGGGTGCACAGCCTGGGATGGATGAACTAAAGGTTGAAGAGCAAGCATTACATTGTCTGTAAGGTAAATGATGCCTTTAAAAATCAGAACTGGCCATGATGGGTCTGGAAAGTGTGTCGCCACAGAAAATAAGGAGAGTGTAGCTGGACAGGGAACCCCCAGCATCTCCCTTCCCATCTGGGGGGCCATGACCAAAGCTGCCCTGTAACCCCGGAGCCAGAGCTGGCCGGAGCCACCAGAAATGGTGGGATTTTCCACAGCGATTCTCTCCAGAATTGGGTCCCCCTGTGTCCCCCGCCCCGGCACAGCTTAGGAGAGAGACATAAATGAACCCTGATATTCTAATGCCTGCAAAGCACCCTACAGTACAGAAGCAATGGTAACAAGAAATGATCAGAAAGAGCCAAGGAGGGTGACCTGGAAACCTTGTCTGCATGCATTGAGTTCTACTGTCTTGACTACAGTGCAGGGATGTGTTTGGGGAATTAAGCAAAGCACATCACTTTTTTTGCATAATTGAATTCTCTGCATATTTTTTTCTTTCTGTGCATAATCTTCCTTTCATGTTGTTCATGTACTTCCTAGATAATTCAGAGGTTACTTTCCTTGAAAAGAAAATACTGAAAGAACCTATGGCACTATATCCTTAAGTATTCCACTTGTTGTAAACTCCCCGAGGAATCTTACAGACACTAAACATCAGTGAAAAAATACTCAATACATTTTCAGAACAGCTCTTTGTACTTGAAATACTCTGGTTTAAATTAAAATATTCTCATCTCCCTATAATTTATAAGAATTCATAGAAGTAAGAGGACTCTATTTCTTCCAAATCCTATTTAGCAGTGGCATGAGCAGCACCAAGCACTGGCACCACCACAAGTATGGGGCAGTGCCGGTCACACCGCGCTCACCGGGGCTGTGCACTGCCTGGCACCGGCACCAGGGTGGGGGACCACATCCTGCACCATTCCCCCAGCCGTGCGGGCTGGTACTGGGAGCAGGCAGGGATCACGCTCCACTTCCCGACACACACAAACAATAGGATATCTCCAGGACGAGAGGAGCAGAAAATTGCCCACTGACATTTCACCTGCAGCACCGGCGCAGCTCAGCCCCAGCCGGCACATTGTGGGGTGATGCATGAACCAGGCCCGGGGAGCGCGGGGCTGGCGTGGGGGGAGCAGTGGGGCCGGGCAGGATGCAGCCAGCCAGGACCCCACCGAGCGTGAGATGTGCCGCAGCCGTACACAGCCGGCAGCATGCGTGGGACCCGTGCGGCTTCATCGCTGGATGGAGAGAGTCCCCTCCGGGCTGGGGACGATGCCCAGGGTAAAATGCTTTTTCCCTC
Source organism: Elanus axillaris (assembly GCA_026212715.1). Classification (NCBI taxonomy): domain Eukaryota; kingdom Metazoa; phylum Chordata; class Aves; order Accipitriformes; family Accipitridae; genus Elanus; species Elanus axillaris. Next base: position 14,212,541 of record JANZLQ010000092.1, on the reverse strand, counting down.
CGACGGCCCGCTTGCTCACGCCTGGGAAGGGCGCAGGGAGGGTGCTGGGGCTGGGACGAGGTGCAGAGGGATCCCCAGAGCCAAATAAGGCTCTGAGCGGGGCCACGGCCACCACGGGCGAGCTGAGCTGCTTCCATTTTGCATGTTAAAAGGGAATTTTCCACTCCTTATATGGGCCCGAATGGAGGCTGGAGCAAGGAAAAAGGAGCCAAGAAGGCGCAATCGCCTCATCCTGCCCGGATGGGATTAATTTCTTGAAAAACAAACACTTTCCCTCAACAAAGGCAGAGCCCGTGGCGGCCGCACCTGACACGCGTTCCCGGTGCGGGGACACGGCCGCCCTGAAGGGCATCGGGAAGGAGCTTCCCAAATTCCTAGCACTTCAGTGGTTAAAATGTTATCACTTTTATTCGTGTAATAGAGATGAAGTTCCTGGGCCTTCCAGGAGCATCAATCTAGAGATTTATTAACCAATTTAAAATACTATTGTCTTTCACTTCAATGTGAGATTGAGGTGTGTTGTCGGAGGAATATAAAGCTACAATCAGTGAGCCGCAGTGCTGGGAGACGCCAGTACCTGGAACTCAATAGATATTCATGAACATTCTCGTATTTAGTGAAGGAAATAACTTAATACCGACAGTGTCGATGGAATAATAGCCATTTCCTGGCTGACTTGCAGCCCTCAGAAAATGAGATTGCGCCTGCCTTCATTTTTCTTGTCTTTCCTGGGTTTCTTGCCGGGGACTGCACCGCGCAGGGATGCTGTGCGCATTCCAAATCAGCCGCAGGGCAAGCCCTGCCGCCGCCCGGCGTCCCACCCCGGCCGCCTCCAGCAGCCCGGCCGTGCCAGGAATACCCCCTCCCTGCAGGCATTTCATCCATGGGAAGATTATAAATATTCCAATTATTATTCCAGGCAAAAGGAGGGCAGGCAGCTGCTCCGGCATCCCACGCCAAGCCCCACATTTCCCCCTTTAGCACACGCGCAGCCTCACATGCTGCATAAATATTCATAGCAAAATCAATTTGCACCTAAAGATCTCTTCTGAAATTGCATCCCCGATGCAGTGGCTTGGCCCAGGAGCACAGATGGGACATCACTGGAAATGCCACATTCAGCCTAAATATATAGAATGGGGTAAATCTGCTGTAAGTAATTGTTATATGATTTTTCTTATTCCTCCATCATAAATGGCACTAAATTGGTTTTTATCATTTTAAAGGCTGCTGGCGGATGCTGCTGTGTAGGCTCCAGAAAAAAGAGGATCCCTGCTCTCACCTGGGTGCCAGCCGCAGGCAGCACTTCCTGGCACAGCCTGCCAGGCTTTGGTCTGCACCCTTGCGTGCACCCAGCGAGCGGCACAGCCACAGGAACCAGCTCAGTCCCAAAGCAAAAGGGCTCAGGTTTTCTGGACTGGTGACCTCAAGGGACAGGCAGCTAAACCTAGAGATACTGACAGAGTTAAAAAAACCCCCCAACATTAAAAAATGACCTAATATATTTCCTTAACTCCAGTACAACCACGGTTCGCAGAAAGCTCAAGCAAGGAAAAGTATTTCATATTTCAGTGCTCTCATTTGTTTTACTTGCCTTGCATCAGCTAAAAAAAGAGGCCAGGGTACACTTGGTTTGTGGTGTCCGGGTAATTGCCCTGCTACTTCCAGCGCCCGCCTGCAGTGTCTGGGTCAGGAGGCAGCCAGGGCTGCTCCATGTGTTAAAGACCCCTAACACCAGCGATGAGCTCCCTGTGCCCTGTGGAGCCTGCAAAGCCCGTGGGTTGCCTGGAGTCTTCCTCAAAGAAGCTGATGGTTTCCTCAAAGCTCCAGCTCCCGGAATCACGTGAAAATGTGCATCTGTCCCAAAACCGCAGGAGCCTCGTGGCCCGTCTTCTTGCAGGAGTGGAGCATGGGAGATGACCTGCGTGGCAGGCAGCTGCCTGCAGAGCCGTATCAGGATGCGCCGGGGCTGGGAGGAGGTCTCTCCTTCTCATGCGCTGAGGACAAAGCTGTACAGTAAAAACACTGATCTTCCAGTCTCAGGAAAAAGCTACAGCACCTACCAATCATTTTTATACCCGCTAAACAAAACCTGACAATGAAGATTTATTGCTTATAATATTAAGTGAAGTTTAATTTAGACCATCTATAAAAGTCCCATTCCACAGTGTTTCCCAAAGATCCTCGACACTTTAAAATAAAGAGGACAAATACTGAAGTGCTCTCTGAATGTTATGGGACAATTTCCTTTTATGTTGCCATTCAGTGATGTTTTCTCTCTGGCTGGAACCCAACATTTCAATGAATTTTTCAGACTCTATCATGCTCTTTCCCTCCCAGGCTGCCAGATGATGCTCGTGCGAACAAGCTCACCCTGGCAGAACAATAACCAACGCTCGGCGTCCCCTGGAAGCCCCACGTTCGTTTTCATCTCGTACAGCTGGGCACTTGCTCCATGCAATGAATGCAGCAACATGTGCGAGGGACACCTCGGAGAGGTGTCTGCGTGCCTAAGCCCCGCTTCCCACCCTGCCAGAGGGGACGAGGACAAAGGGAGGTCCCCTGGGGCCAGCTCCTTGGGGGGAGCACAGCAGGATCACTGCCTGAGCACCAGGCAGCTGGGGTCCCCGCAGGGTGTGCTCCAGCTGGGCTCTTGCCCCGAGCACAGCCCTGCACAACTCCCCAGGAGAGCAGGATCGCATCACCCCGTTCCCAAATCTACCAAGGACACGTGGTGGCGAGTTGCATCAGTTCCTGGGCTCCTTTGGGCCACTGGGAGCCAAGTTTCTGCATCTTCCAGTGCAACCTGTCCCCAAGGGTGATGGGGCGAAGAGAGTTCTGAGACAGTGCCATTCTGGACCTTAATTAACTGTCACTTTCTGATGGCAGGTACTTAGCAGCATCCAGCGTTATTCTTTTGTTCTGGATTTTGCTTTTCCTTGCAGGGTTTATGGAACGCGGTGCCTGCCCTTTCCCAAGCCCTCTGGGGAGCAGGGTTAGAGTGCCAGGACGCACTCCTGGGGGGCCAGTGGCTGGTGCCCCCAGCGAGGCAGTGCCTGCCCTGGCACTGCTGGGCTCGCTGGCTGCTGGAGGCTCTCAGGGCAGCCAGCCGGGGCTGGGGCTGCTCGCAGGCAGGTCCTTGGATAAACAGAAAGCAGAGTATGATCTGCTGTAGGCAGAACTGGAAATGGCAAAGCAGTGACGAATAGCATTGCTATGGTAACTTCATCAGTTAAAGTCCTCTGGCTCAATCCACTCCTGTTACCAGCAAGGTTGGGAGGAGAGTTGGAGAAAAAATAGAGACGGGAGGAGGGAGAGATGAACTCACCTGAAGACAGCGAGTGTACCGGGCTGATTGGATTAATCGCTGCAGATGACTGGAGCTCTATTTAGAAAGTACTGTTTTAAAAATATGCAGAATTTTAATTATGCATTGACACACGCTTTATTCCTAATGAGAAGAACTTGACAGCAAGGGCAGGTGCTGTTAATTACAGCTTCTCCTGGCACCAAGGCTCGCCGCCGCAGCGAGGTGCTCAGGAGCACCCTGTGGTCCCTGGGCACCGTGCTGGCAGGTGTCCCCGCAGCCAGTGCACGGTGTGTAGACAAACCCCATCCGGGGGACCTTGGAGTGGGGCCTGGTGTCTGCAGAGTGAATGTCTCCATGAGGGCAACCTGGTCTTGAAGGACAACCCACAGTTCTGACCTCCTCCCTGTCACAGGCCACTCAGTGCACCCAGTTACCCCAGTGCTAGACTAGTAACTTGGTAATTCAGCCATGCATTTTGCACCTGGGTGGGGCAGAGCAGAAATAGTTTCATGCTGGTAGTAAGGAAGATTTCTTTATTCTGCTATTCAAACCCAAATATTAGACAGAAGAAGACAGGTCTTTGGGGTGGATGTTTGTAGAGCTCTTGGCATTACTACTTTTTAATCTGTGTTCCCAACACCCGGCTGTGCTGCAGCCCCAGCAGTGAATCCCTGGCAGGACCAGTTTGCTGCCAGAGAGGCAAACTGCAGCGAGCAAGCTTTCCCCAGGGGTGCCACAGGTACAGAACAGTTTGCCAAGAGGAACTTCTTGCTGCCACTGACTTCGTAGTGCCATTCTTCATAGATTTTATGAAGGCAGCAACAGCCCTTTGCCTGTGAGATGGAGACTGAAGCAGCAGGCGAGCAGGCGGGGTGGGTGACTTTAGGTGGGTTTGCTTGTTCATCTCTCAGTGTAGTGAACTGGTGCTTCTAAAACACCCCAGAAATGATGGTAAATGTGTTTTAAAATTTTGTGACAGTGCATGCACAAATCACCAATTAAAGACTCCCTAAGTGCCCATTAACATGATAAGTCGTAACAGCTCCAAAAGAGACATTATTGTTTATCACGTCAGCGACCCGTGGATTAAGGACTCCCCAAGTACACATTGACAGGGTGAGTGTAACATCTCCAGAGCTGTTCTCCGCGCTGCTGCAGTCAGCTGTGGAGAATGGCAGCACTTGGGAGCCGCGGCAGCACCCTGCTCTGCACGGCTGTGCCAGCACCCTGCCCTGCACAGCCAGGAGGCTCTGACTCCAACGGGTCTGTCATTGGTAAGCATCGTATTAGAATAGGCTTAACAAATAAATCTCATGCCTCTCCTCCTCCTGCTTACGCCCATCTTACCCCATCAACCTGCAACAATTTGAGCAGGAATTTGATTGTTTCTGAGCCATGAAAATTATTGCACCTAATGGTTTCTATCAGAGGCTTTTTACTTTTTTATTTGCAAATAGCATCAGTTGCCCTTAAAAATCTTCACTTTTAATTGAAGAGCACAGTTCTCCCAAGTTGAAATATTACAGCCAAAAGTGGCAGTATTTTGAAAGGGCTTTGTTGCCACGGTGCCTTGTGGGAGCTGTAGTCCTCTAGTGCAGCTCTTCCTCTGGCAGAGCCGGCTCTCTGCCGGTACAGCTCTGTGCGGCATTGCCTCGCTCAGCTCCAGGACACACCACCCACCAAATCACCAATGCTGGAGCTACCAGGGGAGCTCCCACTCTTCTGAAGTGCTTGTCCCTGGCTTCCAAGTTTCACCCAGGAGCTGAAGGTCTCATTTCCAGCTATGCCTGTTTCTGCTTTTTACTCCACTCTGCCTCAAGCTCCTTGGCCACAGCCATGAGTGAGGAAGAGGAACAGCACCCTGTCCCCTGTCCTTCACCAGCACCATCATCTGGGGACCCCAGTGAGTCCAGGGGTGGCACAGGGCTTGACAGTGCCAGCCCCGTGAGAGTGGGGGGCTCCCTGGGAAGCACTGGAGTGGCTCCCAGGAGGGTCCCCATCCCCAGATGGGGGACATGAGCTCCCGAGGCAGCACAGAGCCCTGGCAAGTGCTGCCCTCCTGTCAGGATCCTGCCTGGCTCTGCCTTCTACCAGTGGTGGGAGTGACACGGCTGTGTGTGCCGCTAACGCAGCGGCAGAAGCTGAGCCAATGCCTCTGCCGTAACGGGGAAGCCTGCAATTTGCTGCTCAAAGTGTAATGATGTCTCTTAATTTCCAGCCACACTCATTACAAGTCAGGCCAGCTTATTATACACAATATACAATTTGTGCAGGGAGCGCGAATTCCCAGGCCTATAAACATCCCATTTCCAATTCCAGATGCACTGACAGAGTTGTACGGTTCAATTTCTACTTAAACCCTCATACGCTGTCTAGTCCCATGAAGAGCTCTCGGCTTTAGTCTGCTCATCCTAATTATTGTCTCAGGACCTTAAGCCAGGCAGGATTCAGTCTGAATTCCCCAAATCTCTCCATTAAACAGATCTCTTCTTGTTAGAACCTATTTATTCAAGATGCAAATGACAGGCTCACTACCCCATTGAAATCATTTTCATCCAGAGCCAAATAACACACTTTAGTCTTCTTGGCATGAAGCAGTGAGCTGTTAAAAATGGGAAGGAAATACAGTCAGGCTACTTCATTCCTAGCTTCAGGCCGTCTTCATCAATATTTTACTTAGGGAGCCATAGCTCCATTTTAATGTGAGTCCCGTAACCAGCCAGATGGCAGCTTTGTCTGCACGGTGAGCGGCGGCCGGGAGCTGAGAGCAGCACGGCACCTGTTGAAGCCAGGGCCGGCTGCAGCCCCGTGCCAGGAGCAGGTCCATGGACAGGCAAAGCAGAGCCCCTCTGCCTTGGTGTCCTCAATACCAGCCCTAAACAGTAGCCCCAGCGTGGCTTGTTGCCCAACAGCCTCTGGCTCCAAAGGGCTGTTGCCTGCCGGCGCTTCCCAGGGAAGGGGAACTAGGAGCTTTGGGGCCTGTGCAGCGCAGCACAGGGCTCGCTGGAGGATGCTCATGGGAGGATGCTCACGGGGGAATGCTCGCGGCAGGGTGCTCCTGCCTCCATTCCCATCTCTGCCACCCACTGAGTCATTCGTGGCTCGACCTTGCAAAAAGTGCCAGAGACCCAGGCTCTGAGCACCAAGAGATTGCACCCAAACCCTGAGTTTTGCTCGGGTCCTTCCTGAGGACGGCAGTCAGTGCCCGGCACGATGGGCCCGTACCCACCTGTGGCTTGTTTTCTGCACGAGAGGAGAGCCAAAGCAGCAGTGCAGGAGGGAGGAAGCAAAGTCAGAATGGGGACAGTCAGCACAGGGACGCTGTCTCCCTGCCCACCGCAGAGCAAAGCGCTACTGAACCAGGGTGGTGGGGGTTTCTTGCTGGCGGTTTGCTGCCGGCTGCTCCCACCATGCCCACAGGCCCTCGGCGAGGCTCCAGGGCGCGGGAGAGGAAAGGCAGCCGGTGAGATAGCAGGCTCCGTTACAATGGAAGAGGAGCATGTTATTTGATCCAAGAGCTACAGGAGCAGAGATGAATAATGAGTCTACAGCACATCCACTTGTTTTCCTCAATAGTCAGACTTGGCTTCTTTCCCTTAGATCCAATACTAACAAAACTGTATTTGAAATTCACCCAAGTGTACAGTAACCATGCCAATGTGTTAGCAACTTTCTTCTGGCACACTGCTGGTAACATGTAATTACACCTGACACCATGCTATTTAGTGTATTTCATTCAAATTAAACAGTGTGCTTTAGAGTGTTTAAAGGCAATGTCTACTTTAAGCCTCACAGAAGTGCACGGCGTGTACTTTGTGCCAAAAAATGCACACATGCGCACATGCACACACGCAGACACACTCGCACACACATCACCTGGGCACTGGCCGGGCTTCCTGGGGCTCACGAGGCAGCAGAGCCCAGCCCAGCCTGGCCGGTCCTGCCCTGGTGATGCTCCCACTGGGGCTGTGCCAGGGCATCCCTGTGACCCGCCCTTTGCCACAGCGCTCTGGCCCCAGAGCCGGCATAAGTAACCCACGGGCAGGCGCTTCCCAGGCTCCCAGGAGAGAGGCAGGATGGGCCACATCCTTACCGGGATGTGGGTCTGGCATGGCACAGGGCTGGCAGCCAGCATTCCCTCTGGCGGGGGTCTCGTGCTGAAGAGCCGCCCGGTCGCAGGATGATGGGAGTGGAGGGGTGACACCGAGTTGTGCCATTGACTGCTGCGGATTAGATGGGTAATCAAAACTCTTATTCTCGGCTATGGTGCCAAGGATGGTAGCAGGAATAGGAGGCAGCACATAACGAACCCATTCGCATGCTAATGACTGAGGAGAACAGGAGGCTTTGCCGACTCTGCCTGGCCTGACTGCAGCTCTGGATCCTTCCCAAATGCTGCCTGTCCTGGCTGCCATGCCCATACCGGAGAGGGGCTGATTCAGCTTGCAGACATGCCGGGCCATCCTCCTCCTCTGGTTAAGCCACAGGAACACCCCAAACTCTGCCCCGAAAGCGTCACCACTGTTCCATCCCCGAGAAATGCAGCGCTCAGGAGAGTGGTGCTGGCTAACAGCTACTGGACTGGGGTGTGTGGAGCTGGGTTTGCTGTGCTAGTCCCCCCGTTCCCACTGAAGAGTGGTGCCTCTGTGTCCTGTGAGCTGCTAAGAGCTGGGAGCTTTAGCTGGCAGCAGCAGCTCTCGGTGCATGTGTAGCCACGTGGGTCCCTCTTATCCCTGATATTCTCATTAGTGTCCCTGGCACTCCGGCTGCTGCCCGTGAGGCTCCTTGGTATTATATATAGAAAGTTAACAAGGATCTGCAGGGCAATTGTGAAGTAATGGGAGCTTTTAAGCGTTTATTTTATTGAAACATTTTAACGTTAAATCTCCTGTTAGACCAGCAATTTCTATTTCAATACTTTAAGCTGTTTCTGTACTTGTCACTGAATCTTAATGGGGGCAGACCAGGGCTGAGTGCTGGGTCCTGCACCTTGCAGAGCAAAAAGGGACTATTAAGTAGTAACTAATGCCATTAAAACACCCTCAGACTCTCCTGCCTCCCACCCTCCCGCTGTGCACAGGAACCGTGCGTCCCCTCCAACCACAACTACTGTGACGCTGCGAACCCCTGGAGCTTGGTGCACAAGGCTGTGAACATGGGGCCGAGGGGATGGGCTGGGGAGGAGAGCCCGTCCCCCTATGCACACTCTGCTCCAGCTCTGCCAGAAGCAGCAGGGATGAGGGCAGCTGGCAGGGCACAGGGGATGGAGCTGTCTGGTCTGGGAATAGGGTTTGTCCCCACAAAGCCAGGGTGCCCTGTCCCACTGAAACCCCTGGTCTGTGCCAAGCCCTGCCACCGTATCACTGAGCATTTCAACTCCACTGTGCTTCGACTATCTTACCTCGCTTCTGCGTGCTTGATGCGTCTCTCATTTCTGGCAGGTATATTGAATTGCTCTCCTGAACGCATATGAAGTGTATGAAATGTTATAGAACAATAAATACATTTAAAAGATGGGGATGCAGCATGTCAGCCAAGTAATTTCCCCTCAGTAAAAGGAGCTGGGAAAGGAAGCAGTGAAGTTGCTGCGATCCTATTTCAGACTTCATACAGTATCTGCAATAACATCAGTGCAATCCAAAAAGAAACAATACATAGTTTATGAGCACCTTAAGTGCCTGTTGTACCTGTATTTACTCCATTAGGTTGTGTCACATTGCATTTGAACTGGAGACTTCGCATCTCAGTCTGTTCGCCACACTGCATGAGGAAGAGAAATCCTCCCAGGTGAGGGAAGGATCCCGCAGAGCTTCCCTGCCATCATGACTGCTAAGGAAACTGGGCTTCTGGCATGGTGGCAGGCAGCATCCGTGGTGGGCAACATCTGCGGTGGGCAGTATCCACAGTGGGCAGCACCCATCTCGTCTGGCACAGCCCCCAGACAAGAGACATGGCAGAAGGACAGGAGGCCAAGTGTGGCAGGGGATGGAGGGGGGTTTCACAGGGTGGGTATCTGCCAGCAGGTGCCTGCCACTGGGAGGGAGGGGAAGGTGAGCAATGCCTGGGGGGGGGTCCTGCCCCACACAGCGGGGTCTGCACTGCCTGTGGAGTTTGTCACAGCTCTGTTTGTTGTCACTATGATCTCGCCGGGGCAGCGACACTCATCTCGGCTTAGCAGTTCTCTTTTGAAAAAAAGCAGTACAATTAAAAATACACTAAAAGTATATTACTCCTGAGCACAGCTTTATGGAATGACATGCTTCAGCTAGCTGCTCCAAGTGGACCCTTTCTGCTCCAGTTCCACACACTGTTATGGATAATAAGCTGCCTGCACTTAAAAAAATATAGCAAGCATGTCTGAATGCTCTGAAGGGGATGGGTTGTCTAACCTTTAGTGCAGCTGGTGATACAGTGAGGCATGATTTATTAGTATAAGGCAGTGATCTGCTTGTGATGGATAATAGTAGTTCATTATAAGTCTGAAGTAAAAATTAATTGTAGCACATTGGAAAAGGTCACAACTCCCTCTCTAAACTTTATAGGACCAGTCAAAATACAGTAGAACAAAATAAAAAGGTGATAAAATATAAGTATTCTGAAAAAAAATAGATGTATAGGTAGACAGACAGACAGATGGATAATTAGATAGATAGATAGATAGACAGACAGACAGACTGCGTGTGTGTGCACACACACATTAGAGAGGCAGAGGAGGAGGCATCCATAGTCTGTTTTCTTTTTCACTTGCTCAGTGCTCCTGCTCAGAATTCCACATTTCTCTTACAATTATTTATTTCTTTCCCTGCATTCCCATGACAGTTCAAAGCCAGCTCTGTGGTCCCTCTTCCCCTGCACTGGGCATCACTGGGATGTGCCCAGGACCCTGCTGTGAGGGTAAGCAGGGGGTGGCTGGGGCTTTGTAATGGCTCCATTGCAGTACAGGCTGTGGGGGGAGCCGGGGGGAGCCAGGGGGGTCTCACAAAGCAGACGATGTTTTCCAAAGCCCTGTGCCCAGGCGTGCAGGCAGCAATGTCCTTCTCCAGCCACAGGAGCATCCTTCAGGGGTGATGGTCTTGTCCGCAGTTGGGATTCACCTGCTCATGATGTTGCTCTCCTCCAGCCCGACTGAAGGAGGCTTTTCCATCATAGAAATGGGATCTCCCATCCCATAACTGGAATGTGCCGGCACCTCTCGGCTGGGCTGTGCCACCTTCAAAGGGTGGTTGTCCACGCGGCTGAGGCATCTCTGCCGGGGGAACAGGGCTGGTGCTGGCTCTCCACCCCCATGCCAGCTCCGAGCCAAGTGGCATCTCTGCGAGCAGCCTTCACACAGACTCTGTAGGGCTCCAGGGCTGGGAGGACACTGGGGCTGCAGGGCTGAGCCCGTGTTTCTGCCAACGTGCCGGGCAGGGCTGTGCTGCTGGTGCCACAGTGGTCCCCACCCTCGCGAGGGGTCACCTCGAGCCCCTCGCTCCTAGTGGGCACCCGGTGGCCGCATCCCTGTGAGCAGAAAGCGAAGTGTCTTGTGCTTCTCTGATGCAGATGCACAAGGAAAATACAAATTAGGGCAAATATTTACTGAAGATGCATTTGAGGTAATATTCAATTCAAAAGTCAGGAACACGTGTCTGCAATCAGCATTTCACAGCTCCTGCTGCATTCGTGAGTTAGACAAGTCATCTGTTCAGAGAATAGAAATAAGCCCAAATGAGTTTACAGTTAATTGAGGCAGCAGCAAGGTAGGCCAGCCCCGGCTGGCTTGGCTCCTCAGGCAGTGTTTTCACATGCCTGCTGGAGCCCAGCACTATAGGTGTGCGGTCCTACTCGGCATTTCTCTGCAGGGATGCAGTGGTGAGCACAGTGCAGGCTCTGGGCAGTGAATGTGCTCTTCTGGAGGCGGTTCAGAGGAGGAATCAGGTGTTATTTAGGAATGCCATCAGTGGCGAATGTCAGCACTGGCTTGTGAGCAGTTAATGAAAGGATAACATTTGCTGAATAAATTATCTGTTGCGGTATTTTTCCTCAGCTTTGGTGTATTGTGATGGTGCAAGACAATAAAACTTTTATTTATGCCTGTCTGTAAGCTGGTCTCTGACAGTGGGGAGAGATGAATGATTTCCTGGATGCTGCATTGCATACTCTCCCCATGAACCCTGCTAATATTAGTTTGTCCACACTGTAAGGCCCTGAAAATAAGACCTGATAAATGGAAACCAAAACAGCCACTTGACCCTCCTGACGTGCAAGCTCCTCCAGAAGACACCGGCATTTCCAGCACCTGTTCCATTTGCTGAATATTGATAACTTTGCTGGGCTCTTATGCACGCTTGCGGCTTTGCTGCACCCACAAGTGCACCCTCCTCTCAGCCAGCTCCTTCGCTCCAGGGTGGGTGCGGGGGCCTCCCGGGGGGGTCTCTCTGCCCCGCTGTGCAAGGCCAGGGTGGGACAGGGCAGCACCCTCCGTCCCCCAGCCACCCCCAGCACCCCTGTCCTGCCACAGCTGCTTCCTCTCTCTGGCTGAGGGTCCTGGTGGCTCCCAGGGCTGGTCTAGTGCCGGCAGCACTCCTGCCCACAGTATGGGGAGCAGGGAGCACAGCGGGCAGTGGTGCCTGTATGGGGTGAGGTCCAGCCCAGTGCTGTCCCTGGAGTGGGCATCCTGGGGAAGGGGTGACATGGGACCCTTCCTCCAGCCCTGCACCCCAGGATGGTGCCTTCCCCCTTCTCCTGTCCCAATGCCCCAGAGCAGATCCCTGACCTGGCTCAAGGTAACCCTGTGCAGCTGGGTGGCATGAGGTCCCGGCAGGGCTCCTCTTGCACCTCTCCATGGTTTGTGGTAGCTATCCCCATGGGAAGAACTGCTACCAAATCCCATCGGCCCTGTGAGTACAGCCAGCCCCAGCTGTGGGATGTGGGAATGAGCCAGCCAGGACAGAGGCACTGCCAGAGCCTGGCTGCTGGGGCTGGGGACACTCCGTTCACCAGGGACTCTCAATGGGGCTGAACCTGTCAGTCACCAGCAGCTCTCTCACCCTGCAGAGAAGGGCACAATGTGCACCTGCAGGATCTGAAGCTGAGAAATTCAGATGGGATGTGTTTTAAACTGAGGGGATCTTTAGCTCGGCTAGAGATGTCGTAGCTAGGAATGTGCTGGATTCCCCATCGCTTCAAGTTCTCAGATCAAGAGCAGCTGTCTTCTTGCTAAGAGATCTGCAGTTGCTCAGAGCAAGATTGTTTGGCCTGAGCTCCACAGGTACCTGCGTGACGCTGCAAGAAAGCAGCTGTGCTCTCGCCCAGGCGCAAACGTGCTGGTGTGAGCTCCCCGCTCTGTTCCTGTGGGCATCATGCTCACAGGCACTGCGCTGATGCCACACAGACGGTTTGGCAAAGGGACGCCCTGCCGGGCAGCGGTGCCCGGAGGCTTGTGGCCAGGCAGTGCGCAGTGCCACCGGCCACGCTATGGTCCAGCACCAGCCACCCCCCGGCTCGCACATGGTTGTGCCCCTCCAACCTTTGTGGGTCAGTGTGCCAGCACAGCGCAGGCTGTAATTAAGAGGGGACATACACTCATGAGCACTGCCAAGGTTAAGGGGTGACCGTGACAATTTTTGCAGATGATAATTTCTAAATTTTAACAATAGGTGGAGGGAAAAAAAAAAGTGCCATCTAATTAACAAAACCACATAGCATGGCTCAGTACAAACTTTGGGGTGATTCCATCTTTCTTTTGCTTCAGTGATTTTGGAAGAACATGAACCATCCAATTATCCAATCATTTCTACACTGTCTGGGTAGCAGCTAAGAAAGGGGAGAGGTCAGCACATTCCAGAGAGCAGGACTAAGATGCCTTCACTTTCTCTAATATCTGTCTGTTTAATTACTGGAACAATTGTTTGAACATTTTAATATATTAATTTAGCAGGAGGATAATTGTATGATTACAAATTCACTTTGGCCGTGATAAACTGAAAAGCCAGAGCTTGTGCTAAAATGAAAACCAGAATTTGTAGGAAGGAAAAAAAAAGGAAGAGGGTGTGCATTGGCTTCCCCTCCTCCTTCCCCAGTGTGCAAAATGCTTCATTAATCATGAACCTGTCTATGTGCAGCTTTGGGCAAAGCTGAAAGGCCGGGCCGGGAGGGTGCTCGTCCTGCTGGGATGGGGCAGGGGCTGCCCTGGGCCCTGGGTTTGGGGTGCCTGGAAGGGGTACAAAACATCAGGACTGAAATGGGGGAGCAACAGCCACAGAAGCAAAGAGATTCAGGAATTGCTCACTGAGCTTCTCAAAGGGAGTTTTATCCTGATGCTCCTGGGAAGGCGTTAGCTTCAAGTTTTTCATTTTTCCCAAAAAAGAGCCTTGCAAGCAGTGAAACATCAACACTTCAGTGTCAAAGCACTGGTGTTTTGACATTTGACAAAGCATTTCAGATTTTGTTTGAAATAGTTCATATTGATACTTGCTTAATTTATAGTAAAAGTATGTAAACAGAGGTCAGCACTGAACCCTCATGTTTTGAAATGGCTCAAGTGAAACATCTCTGTGAGCTGAACGCTGGGGATTTATATTTACTGCAAAGTGAGATTTTGATCTCATTCCTGTCTCGGACCGGCTGCAGCTTCAAGCCTCCTTCCCTGGGTGCCGAGCAGGGCACCGCTGCAGCCCCTGGGAGGGAGAGGGGCCAGGGTCCCTGTGCTGCTGCAGCCCCCAAAGCCCCCACAACCCTCCAGCCCCGCACGGCTGGGAGGGCAGGTTTAGCCAGAAGGGTTTTCCTGCAGCAGCAGCCTCGCTACCAGCACCTGCACCGTCACATCCGTGATGGGTCCCACGATGGTCTGTAGCATCCGGCACCAGCCATGGTGGTGGCCAGAGGACCCACTCGGGCATGGGTCTGGGGTCCCTGGTGACCACCCTGACCCCAGCTGGTCCCAAGGAAGCTGGGGGACCCAGCACATCTCCCTCGCACAGCTCAGCTGGCATTTCTGCAACCACTAGCAAGAGAGAAAATTGGTCTTTAACAGCTATTCATAGAAATGTCACCAAGTGTAAACACCAGGTAACCTTTGCTTCTCTCCTCGCTCCTTGGGGAACGAGTAGCAAATTCAATAACACAGCCAGTGGTTCCTAAATGATATCACCTCCCGTTTTAAGTAAATTAGTATCAAATCCATCTGGCCTGGCGCCTTTGCTGGCCTTCAGACAGAGGCACCTCTGTCCCCCAGGGTCATTAGCAGAGACTCACACAGCCCCTTCCATCCCAGGTGCCGGTGTCCCCCCTCGGTTCCAGCTGCTGCCCCAGCTGCCACAGCGCAGGGCTCTGCTGCCGGCCCTGCCGAGACCCGGCAAGGCCAACGGTAGCAGGGACTGGGGTCCATGCAGGATGGGAGTCCCTCTGCTAAAGGACATGGGGACCCAGAGGAAGGGAGATGCCTGGGGCTGACCAGCCTGGCCCCACGTCCCATGGGACGTGCTCATCTCTCCTTGATCCCATCCCGTGGTGGCAGGGAGGGCAGCTGCCTCCTGCTGCCTCGCACCCCAGCCCTGCCCGCTGTAGGCAGCGTTCTTCATGCTGGTGTGATTTTCAATTATCAGAGAAGTTCCAAGATTTCTGCCTTTGTCCAGTATCTTCCAAAGTATCTCATTCCAGACAACAATTATATAATCCATCCGTGACAGGACGATCAGTCACACTCTAAATTAAGCATCTCAAATAAGGATTTATTAGAATTAATCAGACAATTAATGTATAGCCATTAAATAGAGTTTATTAAAATACATCTAAGTGTATTAACTATTTAATAGGATAGATATTGGTTACAGAGTTGGCATAAAGGCTTTCCAGTCGTCCTCTCTCCCCTGAATGCAGGCAGGCAAAACCACAGGGGCAAGATCTGGGAAAGCACCATGGTAATGCCACCTGCCTGGAAAAGACCCCGTACACGGCAGCTGCAGCAGCCATGACCCCGACCGGGGCTGACCTTGCCCTGCAATACCAGGAACAGTGATATGGAGGGGGGGGCAGCAATGCCGGGATGCTCCCCTGCTCCCTGCCCCCCCCCTCCACCATGTCCCTGAGCCCACAGCACCGGGGATGGGCAGGGACAGGAACTAGAACCGTGCTTGAAAAATGGTGCTGACAACCTGCATGTACCCACAGTGACATGACTGGTGATGGGTGGGCACTTCTTACCCCGGCAGATGCACAGAGGCTTCAGAGTGCTTGTTTTAATACAGGAATAATAATTTAAAAAAAAGACAGAACTAAAGAGGGCTTAGCTAAGTGGGCCCAGCAAGGCTGGAGGTCCAGCTCCCAGGGGAGGGGTGTGTCTTTCTACTCTAGGTTAGTTCTGCAGGAGGGAGATGGCTGGATGCAGGAAGGATGCAAACCTCAGTCCGAACAGGCTGCAACCACCAGCTGCTTACCAGATCACTTTGAAGGCGTAATGGCAGCATCATTACTGACCTAGGAGGTAATTAGCAGCCTTTTAAGTAAAGCAGCACTAAGAGGGCATAGCAGGGAAAGCCAGCACTACACATCTGGGCTCCCTTGCAGGGGTATGCCCATGGTCTGTGGAATCTTGCAGTCTCTGTGGCTAGCAAGGGCCCCCCGGAACCCCCGCCCTGAGCTCAGGCTGCATTTCTCTGGTTTGCAGCTGCACATTCAACTGGCATCTCTTCCTTCCCTTGTCCTTGCCTGTCTTCTAAAGTATCTCCCATTACCTCAACCACCATTGCCAGCTACTCTGGATCATCCCATTTATACTTTGCACTTGTACAGCACTTTACATTTGCAAAGCAGGCCTTAACTAATTAATCAGATGTTAATGATTCCTCAAAGGTGCAGCAGACCAGACAGCTATCAATCCTTGCCTCTCCCTTTGCATCTCCCCTGCCTCCACAATTAGATTCCAGCAGATTTTCCTCCTACTTTGCTCTGTTTTCCCTGTGGCCTCTGTTTCGGGGAAGGACGGCTCAGCAAGCATCCATCAACCCTGCGCTCTCATTACTGATGCATAGTAAGCAGTGTTTGGCTGCGTTTGCTGCTGGTAACTCCAGCCTGGGAGCACGGCAAGGCTAAGCAGCGAGCACGCACAGGCAGACTCACAGACATTTGTTTTAGTCTGAAAAAGCTGAATCTGTTCTTAGAAAAATGATGTGTCCCAGAGACATCCCACGCTGCCCACCCTCGCCTCGGGAGGGAGGTGTCCTCGGGTGCATGCTGCCAGCACTGGCAGGTCCTTGGGAAGGGAGAGGTGGGTCATGGCAGTCCTGCGTGGGAAGGGACCAGGCGTGATGACAGCAGCTGGGGCAGGGGGCTGCTCCCCCTCGCTGGCTGCCAGTGGCTGCGGCTCACCTCTCCAAACAGAGCTGACCTGCCAGGGAATCCTGCAAAAACACCCAATTGCCCACAGCAGGACCAAGCTCCTGCCGCTTGGAACTGGCAGGACACGGGGGTCCCATGGGACGAGGCAGGGGACTGCTGCAGAAGCACCCAGCAATCGAGTCCTCATCTTTTGTGGCCCCCAATCACAGGGCCAGTGCCATCTCCAGGGATCCATCACTGGTGCAGGATTGGGCAAATCTGTGCCGTTCAGGTGCAATGTGTGATTAATCTAACCTGTGGGGCTTTGCACTTCCACTTTCTAATGAAAAAGATGGGGAGGAGAGAAGGGGGGGAAAGGGCAAAGCAAAAATACAGATCCTTATGATATGCAAAAATATTCCAAGACAATGCAAATTAAGCAATTTAGCCTCGCAGGCATTCCTCTGTGCACCGTTATTAAAAGTTCCCAGTCTGGAATTGCAATTTCTAATCACAAGCAGGATCCAAGGCAGGCAGAACAGGAGCGGGGGCCGGGCAGACCTGGGGAGCACAGGGCAGGATCAGACCACGCTGTGCCCACGCAGTGGGTGCAAGCTGTCAGCAGCATTTTGCATGCAGGAACATCAAACATTTAATGCACGGGGGGAGCGAGCAGGGGTGCCACTGAGAAATTATTTGCAGTTTACTGACCTCCCACTGCCCCATGCTTTTAGTGTGGAGTAAAAACTCAAAATTGTTTTGCTGCTGTGGGGAAAGGCCAGGTCCTGGGATGGGAATAGAGGGTTCTAGTTAACCCCCTCCCATCCTATCTGTGCCCCAGTGAGCTTCCCCACCCCTAAAGTGGGAAGCACGGGGCTGGCTGGGGAGGCCAAGGGGAGCGTGGCCTGAGCAGAGGAGCAGGGGCATGCAAAGGCTAATTAGTTAGCAGCTGCGAGGTATTCTGAAGGAGCATATGAAATACGTAATTATAATTACAATAATAGCAACTCCATGAGCAATGCAGTAGTGATGAATTCACTTCAGCGGTGGTGATACAACTTGACAGGGCTTATCACAGGGAACGTTATATCCAATTAGCAATTAACTGTGCTGCAACCACTGTGCAACCACCCCACACCCAGCCATTGGCTTCTGCTGGGAAAGCCTCTTCCCCTCCCCAAATTCCCAAGCGAGGCCCCCCTCCCATTGCCACTTTCTGCACCCTGAGACCGTGCCCTGCTGCTCAGACCCCTGGCACTTGTCCTGTGATCGCCCTCCCCTTGCAGGCAGCTCCCTGGCTCTGCCTGCTGCCTGTACCGACCCCTCTGCTGCCCTTGCCGCAGGCATGGAGCACAGGGTCAGGGCCTGGCTAGAGCTGCCCCTTGTACCCCACCTTCTTCAGAGAGCCACCATAAATATCTCTGGTCAAGGCAAAGAAGCCATGAAAAGGATGTGAACTTTGAAAAAAATAAACTTGAGCTCTAAGGAGAAAGATAGAGATGTTTCAGTTCAGATCTCATGGAAGCACTCAGCACATAGGAGGCACTGGATGACCTCTTTGACCTGAGCAACAGAAACAGGATGAAATTGAAGAGCGGAAAGGACAAAGCCCTGCATTTAGGGACCAGTAAGACAAAACCCGTGCCTCAAACAGTGAGCTCATCAGCTGGAAGCACTGGGAGGAGATTGCAGCCTGGCTGCCCGAAGCGATGCTGCCGGTCTGACACTGCTGCCCAAAGGCAAGGGCAGCTCCGGCCCCTGCCTACCTGTCATGACCCAGGCTAGACAGACCAGGCAGTCAGACCAGGGAGCCATGTTGAATTTGGAATTCCCTCGGGCTAAATTAAGGTGAAACAACACGATCAGTTAAAGGTTTCGTTCATGACAGAAGCAAACTGACCTGGGGAGGCGTGATAGTAGGTGGCGGGGTTTCTCACAACAGGAATTGGCATGAGACTACTTCTGTAAACCGTGTAACCTGCGGTAACCATATACATCTATTCAGGGAATAAGGGGATCCTCCCGCTGGGTCAGGAGGTTCAGAGCAGACCCCCTTGCTTTCTAGACTCCTCCTCAGAGAAGGGTCCAGGCTTGGCTGGATCCACTCTTTGTCCCAGACTTGGTCAACTGTTTTATGTATTAAAGGGATGACATGTAGGGATTGTGGAAAAGGGAGGAGAGAACAAGACAGAGAGAAAAAGGAAGAGAAAGATTTCACCAGTCCTGGCCCCAGTGTTGGTCCAGTCAGCTGAGGGGTCCAGTCCCGGTGAGCTTGCATACCTGCAGCTTCAGTTTGTGTCCTTTTAGCATCCTTGCTCCTCCTTCGGGCGGGCACCCGACCTCATTAGGCTAATGAGTAGTTTGCGATGGACGCCGTTTGGGGAGTAACTTTCCCTTCCCTGCAGAAGTGGCCGTTGTCTGATCTTCGTATCAGAACGGCTTATCAGAGCAGGGAGCTGCACAACCGCCAGCACACCCTCCCGCCCCGTTGCTGATGTCTCAGCTGATGGGCTTTTCACCTGGGGTTCCTGGCTGTGCCGCGTTTGCTGTTATGCAGAGTTCGCCTTTAAGCAGAACTTGCCCCACCGCAACGTTTGAGACATTAACTCTTTCAGTCTCTCGCACCACCCGTCCCTCTCACTCCTCCCAGCCACTTTTTTTCTCCCCTCCAGTGCTTTTGTAGGCACTGTAGTCAAGCCGAGCAGTTTCACCTGTTGCAGATTCCCACTCCCGTTGAATGGGGAATGAACCTTTTTGCTGCCCTTTCTCCCTGTGACCCTTCGGACCGATGCCTGTCCCTCGCCGCCCCCCGAGCTGTGTTCCATCCCCTGCCTCAGCCTTTATCCTTACCCTGAGCAGTTCAGTCTGATCTCTGCTGTCTGTAGGCTTTCTTTGTGCACTTGAAGTCACTAAGAATCTGGTGATTCTTGTATTTTGAGACGGCTTGTTTGTGTGTATTGACATAATTTATTTAAGAAACTGGCTTCTTTTATGTATTTGTATCAGTTTTGTTTCCAAGAATACTATACCTATTAATTCTCTGAATTTACTCTAGCTTAGGCGTCCACTCTTTTCACTTTGCTTTTCTTCCTCTTTTTCCTTCAAGGAATTAAGAATTTTATTGTTTCATGGCCGTTCCCAGACAGCCTGCTTGCTGCCTTCACATTCCCAGCTCATTTCTCTGTTGATTAGCAACAGATTCAGAAGAGTTTCCTCTCCATTTGTATTTATATCTTCTTGACTTACAAATCGTTTGGCGGGAGGAATTCAGCAGAGCCATGTGAAATAATCTAAAGTGCAACTGGAACGAGGGAGCGAAAGGAAAGACGGAAGAAACTGCTTTTGTTTGGTCAAAAGAACAGTCTGAGGGGAGAGCAGAGGATGGGCTTTGGAAATGTAAAAGGCAGCTGAAGAAGAAAGCCCTGCATTTCTGGCTCCTGGAGGGAGAGGTGAGGAGCCTGCTTAAAAGAAAGGGAGATTTGGCTCTGTAGTCAGGATAACACGGCTTTTCAGGACAGGAAGGACAACCATCTGTCAGGAAAGGCATCAATACCTGGTCCTGCCTTGCCTATTATCACCTTGTTATCAGGGCAAGGGAAGGAAGGGCAGGCCAGGCAGGTCTGGAGCTGATCGCCAGAGGTGGCCTCTGGGCCCCTGGACTCCCTCACGTGTGTCCATTTGCACGGGTGGGGACTGGACTCCTCTGGTCTGAAGTTCCCATGAAACCTGCTGAGGACGGGAGCGTTGAAATCCCCTGCCCTTGGCCATACCCCTGCCCCTGCCCCGCAGCAGGGGTCTGCCAGCTGCAGGAAGGGCTGCAAGTCCCAAGCAGCTCCTGCCCAATGACACCAAGGGGCTATCGGGGGAGTCGTTTCCCCATTACATACATGTCTAATGATGTTAGACTAATTAATAAGCAATGAAAGTGTAAACAATTGTGTCAAAGGGAATTTAATTATTGACAATATAATATGATTGCGATTAATACAATTAGATCCTCTAATTGCATTAGTAAAACCAAAAACTAGCTCCAGGTCACTAATTTGATTGAAATTTCCAGCTAAATGAGCTCCCATGCTTCTCGCCTCCCTGTGAGGACAGGCCATCGGTAGAACCTGCTGGCACCTCCTGCCCTTCAGGACAAGGACCTGCAGCACTGCCAAGCCTGACCTTGGCCACCGCTGCCTAATGCAGATCATTGCAAAAGGTGACACGCACCAAGCTTTGCCCGGGCCCCCCAGCCCCATGGCAGGTACTGGCAGCCCTGCCTGCTGCCGGGAGTGCAGAGAACTGCTCCGGGACCATGCATGGGGGAGCGGGCATGGCTGTCCAGCGGGCAGCTGACAAGGCTATCATCTGATTTAAAACTGATCCCCTGGACCACATCTGGTCTGTCCGGCATGGTCCCATGTCCCACCGCTGGCTTGGGAGAGCGGTGCCACCTTTGGGGCATATGGAGATTGGAGACGCCCTCTGATGTGCTCATACTGCATGAGGAAGAAAAGCGTCTCCCTAATGTTTGGATTTTGCACGTAAGAGTCAGAGAATGTTTAAAAAAAATCCTGGTGCTGGTTGTTTCTGTGGCAGCTGAGATAGCCCAGATCGTCCCAGCCATGTGCACAGCTTACAGAGGAGAGCAGCTCAGCTGGCTGGGCAGCAGCTCCAATTACTGATGATGAAAATCTAATTATTGACTTTAATGGGAGCTGAATCCGGCCTGAAGAATCCAGGAACAATTATTCTGGGTTCCTGTTATATTAAACAGGAGCTATAGAAGAGCTCCATTCCCCTGACATGCAGAGATCAGAGCTGAATAAAAGCTGAGTAAAAACTTTGTTGCATTTTGTTTCTTCTAAATGCAGGAAACGAGGCAACAGCACGTAGCAGAGCTGGACTTGGCCCAGGGTGCTGGGAGCATATGGACAGGACAGCCCCAGTAATACGGGTTCCTCCTCCCTGGGCTGTTCTGTTCTGTTATTGTACTCGAAACAATAAAAAAGTGGAGCTCAATGAAATGCTGTTTGTCTCTCACGCAATTTTGCCTTGGCAGAAAGTTCACATGCAGAACTGACAACTTGCTGGGATAAGGATGAACTTTTAAGCACAGTCTTTCCATATTGGCACACAAATTGTTAGAGTGTTATTTGAATTAATATGGAAAATACCCAGGTAAATTAAAATTACACATAGGTACATGCAGGAATACAAGTCCCTGTGCAGCTCAACATCACCTTTGCGCGGATTTGCAGGTACTGGGATGTGTTTCTTGGTGCTCTCCCGGCACTGGGGGAAGCCTTTAGCCCTGGTCCATGCTGTGCTGCCTCTGTGGCCGTGGGACAAGGCGCTGGAATAGGGGTCGCATGGGAGCATTGCCACAGTCCCACGGGATGCTCTGGGTGCTGGGGCTGGCCTCTTGCCTGTGCTGCCAGCTTGGGAACAGGGGCTGCCTGCCTGTGGCTTCCCAAGCTTCTCAATTTATCACTTCTGTAAGTGTGTGAGAATTGAGAAAATTTTTTAAGATGTGTATTATCCACCTGTGACGGCTCTTTGTGAGCTGTAACGCTCTATCGTATAAAAGCAGTATTTAGGATCTATTTTAAAATTCATATTTTCTACCACATAGAACATAACAGCTCCTTGGGAGCCAATTTAATGATTATCAGATAGATATGTTTTTAGAGTTATTTTTTTTAAGACACACATTTATTTAGAGGCCATTTAAAAAACCTGCATCACATATCATCTCTTCTGGACCACACGCCTCAGGCTGGCTGGTCACACCAGCGGGCAGGGAGGTTTTTGTTGGACTGGTTGGCTGGAGCCCGGAGGATGTGCTGGGGAGGGACAGCCTTTCCCTGCCATGGCAATTTGGTGCTCCAGCACCGGCACCAAGGGCTGCCCACTGACTCAGGGTGCTCAGACCAGGGAGAAAGGACTCAAACATTTACTTACCCTGATGCTTCATACTTTGTACTATTCTTGCTAAATTTTTAAGGATTCTGTAGTATCTATATACTTTCCCAACATTTCACTATGCAATGGTCCTGATTAATTATTTCCTCAGATATTTTAATTTCATCAAAAGCCTTCAAACAAGTCTTCCCTAAAGCCTAAAGACATGTCTCCTCCCGACCTCGGGTCAGGCTCTGCTGCTGAGAGCCAACCGGGAGCTTGTCATCCTTTTGGGGTCACCCTCCTGTGAAGCAGGGTGGTACAGGATGGGAGTCACCGAGTTCTCTGAGGGGGGAACAGCCCCACACTTCATCTATCTTCTGTGCTACAGCAAAGCTACAGCGCCGTTGTTTGGAGATGGGGAACTGGACCAAGCAGCATTTCCCCATGCCAGCCCCAGCTGGCTCCACTCCTGCCATAAGCCCTGGTGCTCCAGCCCATATCTGTGCCTAAAATACTGCTTTAAACACCATCTCTTTTATGTCTGACATGCATGATTAAAATTTGCCAGAGTAATGATCCTGGTTTGCTGCTCTAATCACGGCTATCTCTTCCCTGCTGGCACAGGGAGGTATTTGAAGCTGTGCTGGTTTTTTTCCCCCACGTTCACATTAGAGTTTATTAAATTCTCATTCCAATCCTAACATATCAGGCTCCTAATCCCATTACAGCCAATTAGCCTGCTCTCCCCGTATGCACAGAGTGGGTGGGCTCACAGCCCACAGTGGGGCTGGGAGTTTGCTGGTGGGCAGAGCGCAGGGCAGTCTGCTGCCTCCAGACAAGGGTATGCCCCATCCCTGCTGCCGGCAGAGACGATGTCAGGGGTGCCATCCCTGGGAGCGTGGGGGCTGTTTCGGGTGCTGAACTAGTGGCCTTTAAGGCAGCCCTTGCTATACATGGCTTGCAGAAATAGGGGTAAAAGGAGCCCCCCGTTTCGGGGCTGTGCTGCTCAGGAGCACTGCGAGCGGCGGGGCTGAGGCAGGCCGGTAGCAAGTGAAACGAGAGGACCTGCTTCAAAATGAAGGCAGAAAATCACTTTTGGGGACAAAATTTTCCTTTGTTTATAGCAAAAAGCAGATTTATGGGTTAATAAACATCTACAGTTGGCCTCTGAAAAAATATACTCAGGTAGTCAGGAATTATTCATTCAAATTAACTATAAATTAAGATCAGCCTAATTTACGTCCATTAAAATGGAAAAGCATATTATCTCCCATTCAAAGGAATTTGTATTTGATGCAAATAGAACAAATTCAGAAACTTTAGAAATGTTCTCTGATTGTTCATTTGCATCGTTAACCAATGTAGAATGGGACTGTGATTTAAAAATGGGAGAACAGAAGGAACAATAATTAGTTATGTAAATAATGTGGCATTCTTGTTTATAATTAGTTCAAGAATAAAATAAAATTCACGCATGTCACAGGACTAATTTTCGTATGCAAATTAACAATCAAAATTATAAACGGTAATAATGCAGTTTGGGAGGATGTGGCATTTTTAATTTATTAGCCAAGGCATAAGCTAGAGCTGATTCCAGTTGACGTTGGGAGATTTCAAAGGTACCTCTGGGATGGGAAAAATGTGCAAAAAATAGAGAAAAATGAGAGACAGGGGGAGAAAATGGTGTGGCATCCACCTGTTGGAGTTTCTCCTGAAGTGTAGAGGATGTAAAACTCACCAGGGCTCTGGGAAGGACGCAGCCCACCTGCACACATCAGGGACAGGCAGCCTCCACGCTGGATTTCATACTGAGAATGATCATCTTTAACCAAAAAAACGGAGGGACGTAGGAATGTTTTAAAATTCTCTAAATTTCCATGGTCTGTGAGTACAGATGTGGTCTTTCTTTTTTTCCAGGGAAGTGTGATGGAGAAGAAAACCAAGGCTGGCAACCCTTTCCACTGTGGTCTGACATTCCACTGACTGGCAAAGCAATGAGGTGAATCTCCACTGCATTTTGAGCGTGGGTCCCACTGGCATTGCCCAACGTCCAGGCCTGTGTGAACACAGGCCCATGGAAATACCCTCTTGACACTGTTAAAAAAGTCAGTTTTCCACCCACTCCTGCCACTCCCTGTTTCAGACCCTGCCATCAATTTTAGCCCCTGTGGATTAACACCAACAGCTTTCTACAGAGGCAGCGCTTGAAACATCTCCTCCTTCCTGTCCCACTGTGGCCGAGGCCAGGGATGTGAATGTGACCCCAGGTTTTTCTACCTTGCCTCCATCCAAGTCATGTCACCGCGGGGCTGGTCCTCGGTGCCTCTGCCAAGGATGTGGCAGGAGCCTTTGTGCCACAGCCGGTGCCCTCCCTGCACATCCCTGGGAACAGCTCGAGCCAGGGTATCCTTCAGGACAAGTGGAGCTCTAGGAATGTAAGGGATTATTTGGTATTAATTATTAATTATGGCTTATCTTGCTTCAGAGTGTGGAACAGGAGTCAGAATCTGCATCAGGGAGGACAGGACATCTTGGGGAACAGTAATTCTTAGACTTCTCTCTTAAAATATGCTTTCCACCTCAGCTCAACACTGGAGCTGAAATCTCTCAGTGGAGCAGTGGAGCCGAGACGAGCATGTTTTATAATAAAAGCAAGTACAGTAACTTTAATTAAGGCTCCTCAGCCTGGTGCTGCTGCAGCCCTGCAGAAGGGGAGGCAGCTTGGGCTTTCCCGGGCTGGGGCGGCTGGGGTAAGGAGCTGCTCAGGGGTGTGCTGGGGGCACAAGCATCTTCCCACCCCTCCACCCAGCCAGCCCCCCTCTCCCCTGGCCAGACCGATGGACTTGCCCTGGCTGCAGCCACTGAGGTCCGGGTCACCCTGTGGGGCTGGGGGGGCTCCCCCGGGCTCCCCCAGCTCCTCAGCATGGAACCAGACCAGGTAGTGCCGGACCCTCTGGATAATGGGGTATGAGCAGGGGGGGATTTGCAGCTGGGGAAAATAACGCCAGCGGCGCTGGCAAGGGCTGCTTTGCAGGCAGGGCTGGTGTGCCAGTTCTTAAGCTGGTAAGCTCTTTAGGAAAGCCAGCCTGGCTGGCTGCCTGCAAGGAGATGCTTCACCCCACAGCAGGAATGTCCCACCCAGGAGACCAGATGTGCTGGACAACCTCCACCCCACCAGAGCTGCAAGAAAGATGCTGCAGACTTTCCTAAATGCCCCCCAACAGCCTAACCAGGTCTGGGGATCAGCACGCCTGGTCTCCGTGGCGCACCGCCTTCCAGCCAAAGCCCCCCAGAGACAGAGCAGGGCTGGGTGCCAATGTGGTCACCTGCAGTCGGTGTAGGGTTTGAGCCAGGGGTGATCCCAGCAAGACAAGGGCTGAGGAGAGGTGTTCTCTGTAAATCTGCTGGGGAGGTAAACGCTGTAGAAATGCAAATATTTCAGGTGAACAAGTGCTTTTGCTAAGCCCCAACCCCAGATTTCTTGACTGAATTCTCAGAGGAAGCACATCCAGAGATCAGCCTGTGATCCCAAGCATCCCTCTCCGCAGGATTTCCAAGGCATTGCGGGCAGGTGCAAGGAGCTGTGCAACGTGGCTGGGAAGACCCAGGGACATGGGCTGGACTGTGCAGGGGCTGCTCAGCGCCTTTCAGCCAGCCTTGCTACCACCAAGCTCTGCAAGAAGTCCTTCAAGCCCTGTCCCTGAGAACAGGCTAGGAGCACCTGCCCTCTCCAAAAGGCACTAAAATGTCTTCCAGAAGTCAATGTGCTTAAAATACTTGCAGAAGTAAGCTGAAATCCCATTTCTGAGCCTTGCAAACTGGGTTCCTGGAATGAAGCCTATACAACTGTTTACTCACATCACTTAGGCCCTTGGTTGCCAAACCACTGACTGAACCTTTCTGTCAATCCAACACTTTTAGGGTAATTTAACTTAATAATACCTTTGTCTGCACAAGCATTTGTATCTGAAGGGTTATTACCATAGGAGTTATTTTAGGTTGGTTAATGGTATGTAGTAGATTCTAAATTGACAGAGCAGCTACGCAGGCTGCTGTTCAAAGTGTTTACCTTTCAAATCTTTCCCTCACTTTACAAAACTTACTACCCTTACCTAAAAGTGCCATCATAAATTATTAGCAATTTTCCCCCAGGTTCTCATGCATCATTAATTCTTTGTTTAGAAGAAGAAGATCAAACTGTCCAGGTCTTAATTGTTATCACTTTGAGAAGAGTCTGAAAAGGGCTCTGGGCCTGTTGGTTCTGTCAGAATTTTTTGACTTACTGCAGTTGATATTTGACTCATCGTATCAGGGGGGTTCACAAGAAAAGAGGGAGGGGGAAAGAAGTCTTCTTGAAAGAAGAAAAAAATTACTGTGGAAAAAACTCAAGAATTGGCCAAGACAGCGGAGGAGCCCAGTCTCCCTTCTGCTCCTCAGCAATGGGTTTTTAGGAAAACCTGAGACCGCAGGCATGCAGGGAGCAGAAATGTGGCAGCTTACCACCCGGGGAAGGCTGCCTGTGGCCGCCAGCCCCTGGTCTTCATGCTTCAAGAGAGAGGGAAAAATAACTTTTGTTGGGAGCATCCTCCATGCCCGCCAGCCACTCCCCCCACTGCCAACAGTGCCAGCTTGTCACCAAAGCCAAGGCTGGTGGGCTGCGGCGGCTGGCATCCCTGCAAGGCAGCTGGCAGACACCCCTGCATGTCTCCTGCCCACCTTGCAGGCATCCCACAGCAGCCACAGTGGGAGGAGGGGGGGAGCTGCACCCATCATCCCTTTTCCCCTTTGCTAGAGAGACTCAGTTGAGCTCTGCCTTGCTCAGAGCCTGCCACACGGCACAAACCTCCTGCCTTTCCCCCACCCGTGTGTTATTTTTGGGTGAGAGTCATGTTAACGGCAGCAGGGAGGGCAGTGAGGGCTGTCCCTGTGCCAGCGCTGGCACCTTCCTGGCACTGCCGCTGCCCCATAACCTCAGCCAGGTCCCCTCGCTGCTGCCCAGCCACCCCTCGGGCCAGGTGACCTTGAGGTGGCTTTGCTCTTTGGCTCAGCTGCAGTTGGAAGATTAAATTCTGCTCCTGTCCTGGGAATTTGATGATAAAAAGTCCTTTCTAGACAGAATCCAGATAATGAACAGCTCCCTGGCTTCACAGAGGAAGAGGGAGTGTGGAGTTATTACTGCATTAAAAAATCTCCAAAGTCAACTAAATTCACCACAGAAGCCGACAACCAGAATTCTTCTTCATTACAGCAAGGTAGTGCATTAAACATTATAAATAATGCTATGCTAATTGCCAGATGGGCAGAGTGGATAGCTGAGGGCTTTGCAGTGGGTGTGCTGATCTCGGAGCAGAAACCAGCTCGCCCTCCTCCCCCCATGTCCATCACTCTGCCCTGCCGTAGCTGGAGAGTGATTTGTTCGGTAGGAAAACATACTTCCAGCACGCATCAAAAATACGTGCTTCAAAGCATCAGAGGGTGTGCGACGCTGCCTGTTCATTGCTGATCCAGCAGCAGTGCTGGGTTGGGGGCATTTTCCAGCCCTCTCCTACTGGAGCAGGGGATGCCACCCGGGCTGCACAGATCCCTGGGGAAGGCAAGCTCCCTCTGCCACGGGGCTGGTGAGCAGCGGATACTCCGGCCACCTCTGCTGCTGGCTGCCAGCGCAGTGGCACAGGTTTTCTCCAAAGTGTTTTGCCCATAATCTGTTTGGGTTTTTTTTTTTTTTTCATAGTATGTGCAACAAGATAACAGAAACCTGCAAGCCCTTGGGTGCTGTGAGGGGCAGACAGAGCAGTCTCCAACAGCAAAGGCAGCAGACAGCCCCAGCTCACCGGCAGCACAGCGAGGCCAGCGGTGCCGCACGCTTGTGATGGGGAGGAAGGGGGATTATGCCAGGAAAAGACACATGTTCATGTTTTCCAGCCTTGCGGAGCCTCTCTGGGGGCTGCACTTCAGCGACCAGCAGAGACATGAAGCCTAATGCAGGAAAACAAGCAGTCCCGCCAGTATGCCCAGGCTTTCCTGGGACCAAAGGGGCCTGGAGTTCAACAGCCTTAATGGCATCGCTGACAGTGCATTAATGAGGCCGAGTGAAGAATGTGGTGACCTCAGTCAAGTATCCCGTTAAAGGCACGCTCAGATGTGGTGGCTCAGGACCAAAACCCTTGCCTTGTGACACCGAGATGTCACTGGCCGGGGACCGGCTGCCCAGCAGTTCAGGGACAGCCAGGGCAGGGGTGCAGGGGCAGGGCGGGTTTCACAGGTATCCTGGGGCTGAGCCTATGTTTAGGTATAAATACTGTGTTTTAACTACCCAGGACAAAAGAAAGGACAGGCCAAGACACAAAACAGCTGCAATAAACAAAGCTGTGGCATGTCTCTGGTATTAGTCATAGGCGAACAGGGAAGCGGAACATATATCTGGGAAGGATTCGGGCTGTCTGCTAATTAAAAAAGCCTCTGACTGCTGGAGACAGTGTTAATTCACAGGAAGTATAGTCCCCCTGGATGGTGTTTAGGGCAAGAAAGGATTTACACCTCATAGAAAGTTATTCTTTTTACAAAGGCTGCGCTTAATCAGATTTTTTCAGAAGAGCTAGTTGAATGAAAAAGGAATTGAGTCTCTCATGGAAAGTCTTTGGCTTTCCTCATCTTGCTTTCATTTGGTTAAGGCCGCAGCATCCCTCCTGCAGACACAGCTTGCACTAACTTTCGTTTCTCCTTCCAGTGTGTCACACAGCTCAAACCCTCTGCTGCCGTAATGTCACCGTGGTCACTGCTGAACTCCGAGACAAACTGGACCGGGTCAATAGATTTTGCATTCCTCTCGCTGGCCCAAGGGGGTCATATGAAGCCAGCATGTTACAGCACTTGCCTGTTCTCCCTGGTGAATTATTTTGTGGGAGATGGGAGTGATGCGGGAAGATGCCTGGTGGTCTCATCGCCTTCCCTTGCCTTGATATGAAGCAGCAAGGGCTATTTAGGGATGGCAGACACTTCCAGCACAAAGATGCTTTCTGACCTTCAAAAACATCAACGCAAAATTGCCAGAAAACAATCCACCGGGTGAGCAGAGCCAAAGCAGAAGCTGGAGGTTCACCCATCACTGCTCGCTGCAACAGGACGGCTCTGACAGCACAGAATAAAAGCAGAAATAGCAATTTCTCACTGAAGATCTCGCCTGACATCTCTCTGACCTGTAAGCAGCAGGGACTCTCTGCACACAGGTACAGCCTGTTTATTTGCTGTTGCTTTCGTTGACACTGCTGATTAGAGAAGACAGCCAGGCAGTTGGACATGGCGTGCAGAGGCAGGCGCTCCGGCCGGTGATTGGGATGCCTCCTCCTGACCCCAAACCTGAGTGCTATTGCCCTGCATCTGCAGCTAAATAAACGAAGTAAATCATCCTGGCAGATAGAT
Organism: Elanus axillaris; assembly: GCA_026212715.1. Classification (NCBI taxonomy): domain Eukaryota; kingdom Metazoa; phylum Chordata; class Aves; order Accipitriformes; family Accipitridae; genus Elanus; species Elanus axillaris. Next base: position 14,182,621 of record JANZLQ010000092.1, on the reverse strand, counting down.
AATTAAATAATTATCAGCCACTTAATAACAAGGAGTGGGTGTTCAGAATTAGCATATTAGACAGTGTCTTTAAGGGCTAATTGTTGCATTACATCAGAGTTACTCATTCATTATTCTTGTCATTTCGGGTGATAATTTGCACTTTAGGAGACAGAGACAATTTTAGCAGGCAATTAGAGACATGTCAGGCTTGGCCTAGTGAGTTACTGTCACAATTATTGCATTTTTTCCGGTGTCCTCATTTGCAGGAGTGTATTTAAGGGCAGTCTAGTAATTTCACGGTTAGGCAAAATAGGCACCGACACTGGGAGAGGCAGTCTGGGATGGAACAAAACCGGATTTCACAGTGCTGGCCGCGTGCCGGGCTGTTGCTGCTGTTGAGCTCCGGTGCCCACACAGGCTGGCTGGGGAGGGGGCTACTGGTTTTGCACAAAAAAAAAAAGCAAAAGAAAAAGGGGGGTTTCTACATTGCTAATGGAAACGCTTTGCAATCCCCTTGTCTGGGGTCCCACACAGTCTTTGAAAACTCAGTCCCACATGACAACTGCTACCACAAGGAGCCATTTGTGTTCAAGACCTGGTGCCCCTTCTTCACCCCACGCCACCAATGGACACAGGCATCCCCACCTGGCATATGTGAGCAATTAATTGATAAGTGGTTATTGTCCCAGTTTTTGGCACCTTTGGTTACCTGCAGCAGATCTCAGCTTAGTTCAATTTGCTGCAGTCGCTTGGGGACAGGGGTGGGCTCTGCTCAGGCAGGTGATGGGTCCCAAGACCGGCAGCGTGTGGCTCACACCTAACGGGCTTCGGGCCACAGGTTCTCCCCAGCGGTAAGAGGAGAGCACGGTAATTAATCTCAGAAATGTGCTCTCAGAAACTTGGTGCCCGTTTGCCAGTTTTTACCTTTCAGTGAAGCTCTGCAAGATACTCACAGCCAGAGCTGCTACCAGTGGGCTGCATGAGGGACAGAAATGCCCAAATTATCACATTATCACATAGCAGGCGAGCAGAGCTCTATGGAAACTCTCTGAACAGACCTCGCTTTGCTTTTCCGAGCATGGTCCCCGGAGATACCAACCTTTGCCAGCCCGAGCGCACGGTCCTGAGCTGGCGCAGAGCTCAGAGGCAGCTGAACTGCTGCCAGCACCTTGAGCCACAGAGCACCCATGCCTATGGGGCCGAGGATGCTCCCGGCACTCGCGGCAGGAAAGCCCATGCCTGCCGTGGGCCGCCAGTGAGACCATGCACCCGCTCCCGGTCTTGTCTGACCGCTTACCTAGGGGTCTGGTGAGTACTTTGGGCATCTCAGTGCGAAAGTCTTCGCCTGTAGCACCCCAAGTGGAGGGGCTGCAGGCACAGGCGTGGTGGGAGCTGGGACAGGGACACTTACAGCAAACTCCAAGGAGAGACAAGTTCCCCTGGAAAGCAGTGCATCTACATATCAAACAGATGCAAATTGTATAGCTGCTTTACCAGTTAGACTAAATATAATGATGTGTCCCATGATTTTGCAGACCAACCGAGTCTGAGAATTATGACAAGGTTTAAATATTTCTTAAACTACAATTGAAGGGAAAAACTAGATCTGTAACAGATGCACCTTGGGATACATGCATTATAAGGGTATATACAGTCAAATAGAGTTAATTAAGCTAAAACCATAGTAAATCTGCCAGACCCATATTAACACTATAGTCAAAATTGTGGAAAATATAGTATTTTCTGTAATAAATCCTGTTCTGTTACAGATTTATGTTGGCATCTGCATAGTTACCATAGTTTTACAATAATCATTGATCAATCAAAGTTTTATGACAAAACTATAATTTTACTGTGTTTCTTTCTTACTTAGTTTCCTAGTTTGCTTAATTCCCAGAATGCAATACAGTAAATCTTTTGATCTGAGATATTAAGTAGATAATAAGAATGCCATGTAAGATTTGCTTATATTTTAAACTGTCTTTACAAATGATTTATAATTAGGACCAAATCTAAGACAAAACATTATTAAAGTCAAAACCCTCCATAAATTACCAGAGTTTGCTTATGCCTGTAGTAATTTATTAGAGGTTTACTACAGTATTTTCTCTGGTGATATCCAAAGCTTTATATGTCATAAATGGAAAATATGAGTTGGTAAACCATACAGAAAACAGGAATGATCCCCAGTGACCTGAGATGACAAACTCATATTCTAATAACATCAAAATAATTTTGCAGTGGAAATATAATGGTACCAATAACACAATTGTGCCAGACTGCAAATGCATCTTTCTTCTTTAAAATTATATCTTTATTTATATGTTTTTTTAAGTTATCCTGTTTACGGATGGAATATAACCTGTAGCTGGGCTGGCTGAGGGAAATGCTTGGTTTGTGTTTCCTGGCATCACACAGACAGCTCTCCCATGGGAAACCCACTGGCTTCAGCTGAGCCTTAGGTGGGGAGCAGGGACCGCAGCACCCAGGGAGAGAACCTGGGGCTTTGCTATGTGGGGCTTTGCTGTGCAGGGGTTTGGTACGCAGTGCCCAGCATCCGCTGGCACTTTTCTACCCTCTGCAAACAGACAGAGTCCGTGTCCCCATGGGCACGCTCCTGAGCAGGAATTGGAGCCATTGCTGAGCACTCTCTGGGTCCCTGCCTCCTCCCAGCTGTGGCCATTCCTCTCTCTGCCCCTTTCTATAAATCTCATCTCAGCCCATGAAGCTGTTGAGCCTGCAGACTATTTTGAAGCACAGGGTTTTACTGAGCGTTATCTGTGAGCATCTTTCAATCTGCTGGGCTGGTACAAGATGTTCTCAATTAGGCACATACAGGTAGACTTTTTTTTTTTTAAGTATTAATGTCTGACTACTTTGCTACAAGTGAAATTCCCTGTTTGCAACAAAATTTCTGTGAATGTCTCCCTAAAACGCTTTCCAAAAGCACTGCTGTGTGCCTGTCTATGCCAAGCTGGACTGTGAGTGATTGAGCCCACACCATCTTCAGCCACCTTGGTTTTGGTAGCGGCAGCAGAGCAGCTGCCTGTCTTAACGCTGGTTCCAGTCTACCTGTACAAGCCTAAATCATACCACAAGCGCTGCGACACGCTGAAGGCTGAGGGCAGAGGCGGCAGTGTGGCACTGTTCCCTGGAAAACAGCAGAGCTGGGCGGATTTACCCTGGAGCAGAGCTGGATCTCAGGCTCCGGGTTGGGGAGCTGCCTGAAAAATAGCCAAACATTTAATTTGCCACCGTGCTCTTGCTGCATGGGAATGGGGAATGCGTGGGGCAGTGCATGCAGGTCACAGCCCTCGCGGGGTGGGCAGGTGACAGGCAGGCATGTAGGCAGGTGCAGGCAGTGGCACAGAGTGCTGTTGGTGCCTGTAGGCAGCAGTGATTGAGTCCATTGCACATAAGGATGAAAACTAGATGTGGTGGGAGATCTCAGCTCACTGCTTGGCTGCTGGAAGGGCCAGCCAGACAGAGCGGAGTGAGGAGTCCCCATTCGTTTCATTAAAAAGCACCTTCCTCATCTTTCATGGCAAACTGTAAACAACAGAAATGAAACCTGTGGCCAATTTAGTCATCTGTTAAAACAGAGAAAAATAAAATTAATAAAATAAAATAAAATAAAATAAAATAAAATAAAATAAAATAAAATAAAATAAAATAAAAACAGATAAGAAGACAAAGACGAGTGATTGCAAAAGCTACGCTAGCACATTGTTCTGACCATCTCTCAAGCTGCACTGTCTCTGCTCCTCCATCTGTGATACCATCAGAAGGCACTGATTGAATTGCAGGTTTGTTATCAGTCTCTCACCATCCATCACCCACAGATAATCCTTTAGCTCCGACATCAGGCGGTGCTGATCGCTGTTCTACACCTGGTGTGATGAGCCCGGGATGCTCTCGAAAGCCACAGAGATTGTTTTAGGCAAATCACTTTGCAGACATCCGAGCAGTGGCAGCCGCACTGAGTAGTAACTGATGCAGGAATGTCCCTTTCCATTGAGGACAGCACCAAAAAGGCAGAGATTTGGCCTGAAAGTGATTTTATTCCTGAGAATAATAATTCGTACCTTGTCTGATGTGTTTCGTGAGGTGGATGTATAAATTAAAGTCTGTTTGATAACACTTCCTTAACCTGCAAAGCGTGGCTCCTAGGTTTTGCCAAGATGTGGATGCTCAGAACAACAATCCGAATTAAATGACAGGGCAAATGGGAAGTGGCTTAGTAAACTTGCATTAAACTCATTTGTGAACGCTCACTCAGAATTGAAATCCTGTTAATTAGGTTTGGTTCAACTTATGAGCACTTTAATTCTAAATAAAATTTTCACTGCAGGAGGGCATTTAATGAGGTTTAGCTAATCCACTGTAAATTCACACCTTAAATTAATTCTAATTATATTTCTTGAGCAACCCTGGAAAAGCAGGACCAAATGTAGCAGGTCTGTTGTACCTGCACGGCTTGTGAACACCGGTGGGTGCTGAACCCCACTGAGCACCTCAGGAAAGGTGCAGGACCAGCTCAGGCCCCCATTGACCGAGCACCAGCACTGCGGGAACTGCCTGGGAGACGGCCAGGGGAAATTCAGCTTCATTGCAACTGGAATATTTTGCAGCAACGTGGCATTTTATATAGGAAAACTTGAAAGTGATTCATGCAAAACCACTCTATTACCAAAACATTGTATTACATTATATCAGTGTTATAATTTATCTTTTACACTACTGTACGCATGTGGTAGTGTTGTGACTTTATTTGAGGGAATGATTCACTGTGATCAGTGCAAAGTGTTTCAACATTCCTGTGCTGAAACTGCAAACTTCTGCGGAGTTTCAAAGTTTAATATTGCATGCCAGCATAATTTAGATTTTTTTTACAGTACATTTCCCATAGATAGAAGCTTTTATTCTGACAAAATCTTATCAGTCATCACTAGAAGCATTATTGTTCTTCCTTTTTTCTTTACACTATTTGCCATTATTTGTCCAGTCTTCAATCAATTCTGCCCTGCTTTAGGGCTTCCCGTTCACTTCGCACTTTCTTGTCCCTTAATGCCAGGAATTATTTTCTGTGTGGACTGTGTTCAGTCCAGCTTAAGCAATAGAGCTCATGGGAACCAGAGCTTCCAAATTCAGCCCTGAATAAGGAGTCCACTGGGTGGTTCAGTGCTGCAGCAGAGCGGGGCTGGTGCCTGGTGCTGGGGAGGGTGCCCAGCTGAAGGCAGTTTACAGTCTGGTGGAGCTGGGGTTGTAACGGAGAGACAGGAGCCATCTCTCAAACTTTGTACTGAGGCCTGCCTCCTATGGTGATGCAGGCAGGGTGCATGCCAAGGCACCGCAGCACCCAAGGCACAAGTGAGCGCTTTCAGGACCCTGCAGCGGAGAAGCAGTGGATCATGGCAAATGATCCTCGACGGTCATGGTAAATATATTACATGTATTGCAGACTTAAATACCTGTTATTTTGTTTGCAGGGGGGCACATCTCAGCCCCTTACACAGGCAGAAGCTGAAGGTTGGGGCAAAGCTTGTGCTTTCCAGAAGGAGACCTGGGTGGGATATCACAGCTGAGGTGAGCACACGCCAGATGCTAATGCGGGATTTAGCCTGCACTCCAACAGCCAAATACACCATAACCACAGCCAAAATTCCATGCCCTGTGTGGACTAAAACTCCAGTTTCCCTGGTCCATGGTTTACCCCATCCCCATTCCACCATGACCAGTTCTGTCCCCGTGGGACCCACTGCCCTTACACCAGCTCTGGCCCCGCTGCCCAAAGGACCCTGCGTTGTGCATCTCATGCAGCAGCCCCGTGCCCCCATCCCTTACTGATGGGCTCTTTGATGGCCATGCTCAGTGCAGCAGCACTCTCTTAGTCCTTATCCTTTTGTAGGGAGGAGAGGGGAGAGGAGCCTACACTGCAACATAGACGTATGCAGATTACACCATTAAATTTTTATGTGAATTCAAAAAATTCAGTGTTGACTTCATGACGCAAATAGGTATGAAAATTCTGGTGAGCACGCTCATTGTTACAGAAATCAAATGGCTGAACAGCCACTAATGAGGCAGACAAGAAGCTTCACTCATCCTCTGAGGATTTGAAGGCAAGAAGAGAAGAAGGAGCACATTACATTATTCATGCTGCCTTGTTTGAGTTTCAAATCATAGGAAGTCACAGTGAAGGGGGATTTGGGATGTGCTGGTGACCTGCTCTGCTCAGGGAGGGGGGCCTTAAAAGTCCTGTCACCTATTTGACAACCACTCATTGCAAACATGGCTCTCACATGGCTGAGATCTCCCTTCCTGCATGGAGCCTGCCCAGCCAGTGCAAGAGGAGAGGGGGCTCCCCAGGACCCCCTACCCGGTGACATGTGGGGGGATGTCCCAGGGATGCCCTGGGATGAGGGAGATGCACTGGCAGCAGCCGCTGGCGCTGCTGCCTGTGATTGCCAGGCACTGCTTACCCATAGGACCTGCCCTTTCTGAGCAGGGCACCCAGGCAGGGCTGCACCATCTCACTGCTACTTGGGTTGCTCTGCAGCACCAGCCATGGTCACTATTCAGGTGTCTCTCTCCTGCAGCATCTCGGGGCTCCAGCTGCTCTTTGGCACGGCACAGGCACCAGGCAGAGCCAGCTTCGCTCGACAGAGAGGGGTTCCGCACCACTCGTAGGGCCCTACTGCAAGCAGTGCCCAGAACGACTGTGCAGTCATCCCGTGAGCACCCAAACCCCAACCCGTGCCATGGGGAGAGCACCCAGACCTCTCCCTGCATGCACCTTCCCTCCCCATGCCCTGTGCTGCATCAGGAGGAGGCAGGCGTGTTGCATTATTAACTGTTTAAAACACACTGTATTCTGCTAGAACAGGCACAGAATCTTTTTTAGAGGGGAAGAAAAAAAAGGGAAAACAAGGGAGAATAATTGATCTGAGAAGGAAACATGTAGGCAAGTGTTCTATAAAGCAGGGATGAGGCATACGGTGTAACTGTTGACCAAGCACTCATGACTAATAAACAGATTCCCTGAGTACTTCTGCATTTTGTAATTATTACTTACCCATAAAAATTCCTTCTCCCTCCTGCCAACATTATCTTAGTAAACTTTATGAGTGCTCATGAGGTTAATGCAGAACCATAAATCTGCAACGGGTCGCAGGAGTGAGAGGAGAGGAAGTGTTCGTAAATCTGTTGGAATTGCTCCAGTTTGTTTATTTAATAAAATACTGTTTCATAAAAAGCCAGGCAGGCTCCCGTCAGGGCCAGGGTGCCTGCTCAGCCCTTCCCAGCAGTGGTCTGCCAGCCAGTCATCCAGCCTGTCTGTCCGTCTGTCTGATGCAGCATGCCACTCGCGACTGCAGCCCACTCCACTCCAGTGCTGTTTGCTTTAGCAGCATCCTTTGATGGCTGTATGCAGCATTTTAAATTGTGCACCCTGGCACTGCTGAGGCCACTGCCACTGTCCAGGGCCACCATCCAGCGGCAGTGAGGTGGCCCAGTAGCCCATGTGCCTGTCCACACTGCCCACCTCCAGCAGTGATGCTGTGCCACAGAAAGCGGTAGGGGCATTGGGACCATGGTCTTGGCTTCCTCGGCACAGCCAACACAGGGTTAAACTCACCCCCCACCCTGCTCTCCAGGTCATGGTATATTTGCTTGGATTTTACATTGGAATTTGAAATCCAGGGCTACAAGGAAACATTTATTTTCTTGCCCTTCAACGATCAAACAAGTAGCGCCGAGGCACAAGGAAGCGGAGTTTCCATTAGTAAAGCTGTTTTCTTTTTGCTGTAAAATATCAAATATTTTGACATTTCCATCAGACTTTTCTTTGTATCAAAGCTTTAATGGCAGAATAATCTCAAGGCTTTTAGACTTCATAGGTTTTTATATTTCTGAGTGCTCCCTACTTTATAAGGGGACACTTCTGAAGGTACGTTATTCTTTTCTCAAAGACTAAAGAAAAGGTAATAAAAACAAGAACCTTGTGAAGACTCCAGGGGAAACAGGCTGATGGGCTGCTAGGGGCTGGGGCTCCATGCCGATCCCCTCTCCCAGGCGTGAACTGCTGGCTTCCCGGAGCCTTGCAGTGCCAGCGGGAGGTAAGTGACCATCATCCCTCCTCCGTGTGACAGTCAGGGAGATGAACACCAGGACATCATCATCACCCGCGTCATGTTTGCAAGATGGAAGAATGAGTGCGTCACTTAAAGGCAAGATCCATCACGACATACCAAACTGTCTGGAGAGTGAAACCAGCTGCTTCTCCAGCAACTCCCTGAGGCAAAGCCCTTGCCCACGTCCTGTCCCAGCCTACAGGGTACAAATACATTTTTGTGAGGTGTCAGGGCAAAGATGCCTCCAAATGCCAGTTGGGGCACCCTGGGAGGCCACTGCCTCTGGGCCAGGGGTGCCAGCAGCTCCCTTCTGCCCTGGGGTGGGTCCCCTTGTGCCGGGGCTGCCACCCAGCCTTTCCCACTAAACCTGGGAAAGACACCAGGCTGTCTGACTGATGTGATTCCTTCTCTCTACAGTTTTAATCAATAAATACCTGCAGCCATTGGAATTTCAGGAATAAGATGCACCCTGCTAGCCCTTCTGAGTGAAGGAGGAGGCTGGGGGGAGGCAGCTTGCCCCCGCTCACAGGGCAGTGTGTCTGCGGGCTCCTGACAGCCACGTGGGCGATTTCCAGGCAGGGAATTCAGGAGATCCCTCAGCAGGTCCGTAGCATCTCTGAGTAGCAGATTATGGGAGATTTATTTTGGTTAGCTATGCTATCCATTTATCCCCAGCCCTGCTGTGTCCGTCTGAACCCAGGGATTCCCTTGCCATGAGCCGCCTGTGCCCAGTGTGAGCAGGGACAGTCAGGGCTGCTGTTGGACAGAGGGGCTCGTTTTTGAGGTCAGGCTTACCAGCCTGCAGTTGACTGTATCACATTTCCCACCATTATTCTGTATAGCTCGCTCATTACACATTAGCTGATTGTTATCATCCCACTATAAATTCCTGCTGGGGATCGTGCAGTTCCTGCAGTGTTTTGCAGTCCTGGCAGTGCCCAGCCCTCCTGGGAAGCAGCCGGCCTCACCACCTGCCTGCAGCCCTTCCCAGCCCTGCCTGCAACAGGAGCAGCTCATTTTCTGGAATATTTTCATTGCTGAAACCAGAACCCAAACTGGACCTAACAGTCAGCAGTCGCTGTTTGGTGGGATGATGCTCCTGCCTGTCCCTGCAGTCCCAAGTGCCATTTGCTCTCCAGCCTGCCCTGTGGAAACTCTGTCTTTCCCAGGGTTCTTTATTTCTTTGGCATCCTGCAGGTTGGTGTCCATTGCTGGATCTCACCAGGGATCAGCGAGTGATGCTCAGCATGGGCCAGTGGACCTTCTCATGTCTCCAGACTGATCTAGACCCAATCAACTCCCTTGGGATGTGCAGTGTCCTGTGGGTGTGGAAGGGCTGGACCAGGCAATGGGCTCGCACCAGGGCCTGCAGCATTCTCCACCTCCTCCCATCGCCATGGCAATGTCTCCCTCAAGCACCCATTTTCCAGCTCCTGATCCCCTGCACAGGGATGGACCGGTGGGCACAGGTCCGAGGGGGACAGCAGCGAGCCAGTGAGCAGCTGGCACTGGCTGCACAGCACCCGGGGACCAGCCAGGCTTTGCCACAGAAGCCAATTCCGGTGCTGTCCCCAGTCCAGCTCTGCCACACACAGCTGGGAGCAAAAGGGGAGCAAGTTATGAAGCCCCTCCAGGCAGGACTCCATTTTCAGGTTGCATGTAAATGTCTTTCAAGAGCAGCATTGCTCTGAAGTTACTGTTATCTCACTTTGATAACAATCTGTTTAATGCCTTGTGTCAAAGTAATTAGAGTGTAATTACTTTTTTTCTTTTAATAACAGGTATTTTAATTGCTGCAGGGCTAACAATCCTGCTGCCGGAATGCCTGCTCTTGCACTAGTGGCCATGGCACAGCTGGCTCTGGTGCAGCTCTGCTGCTTGGCACCCTCGGGCATGCCAGCCCCACGTTCCCGGCAAAGGGTCTGCTTCACTCACTCTACTCAGCACCACTGTTTCTTGGGCATCGCTGTATTTTCTGTGTTTTCCAGGCATCTCTCCTCTCCCCTCGGCCCTCCCTGGCTGCCTTCCTCCCCTCAGCCTCCTCTCCCTCCCAGCCCTCCACCCCCCTGCCTGTTCTTTGACTGTTTGGACTCTTTTTCTCTTGCCTATTTATGAATGTGTTCAGTTTCTCCTTTTCCATTTGTTTTCTCCAGACATCATTTTTTCATGCTGGATAGCCAAGGATAATTAATTAATGATTCATAGAAATACTGTGGCTATAATATATAATTAAAGGATGGTTCATAACCTGTTGCGGAGGCAGTTATCAGTAATTTCAGAATAATTAAGAGATGTTTTTAGTACATTTCAAAAGCCCTTACAGAATCAAGTAGATGGGCTGATTTATTTCTCTATAAAACTCAGGGACACACCTTAGCGGTGCATGTAGCAGCATTTCCCATGTCCTTTGTGGTCCTGCAGTTTTCTGCGGGCCAGGGGCTGGGGCTGGACCCCAGCCTGGCAGGACCCTCCTGCATCAATCACAACAGAAAGGTCCCCACTTTTCTGCTCAACCCCCACTTCCCTGGGGGGCTCCAGGGTGGAACTGGACCACAGCAGCTTGGCTTGGGATACAGCTTCAGCATCTTACTGCCAGACTGGTATTTATTTCAACATGAGAGTGACAGTTAACATAAATAATGTGACTGTTATGTTTAAGATAATTTAACCTGTCTTTAGTTTTGTCATTTAGAAATCTGCAAAAATCAGAGTGGCTGCTGGGTTGTTTTCAAGGGAAAACAATCAGATTTTCCTCTTACGTCACGAGCGATGAGCAGGTCTGAGTGAACAATTCTGGAAACTCTCAAATAATTTGTTGAATGTTGAACATTTTGAAAAGGTTGACTCCTCTGCTCTGCACCGTACTGCAGTGGTGGGTGCCAGTGCTTCCCTTTGGCTCTCTGCTTCCCACAGGATCCCCTCACCTTGATCCAAGCGAGGTTTCCATTCAGGAGCATCCTACAGTAAAGCATATACCATATTGTACAAGATGCCATTTTGAAGCTTTTTAAGTGTGATACTCCAGTAATTATAGAGAGATTAAACAAAGACAGCTCTCAGCAGGGAGGAATTACGGGAAAGAAAGATCCTGACAAGAAAATGACAACGAAGAGTGGCCCAGAGAGAGTTATTCAAGATTAATAACTTTGTTATTAGAGGCATTTCTTCTGTACGTAAGGGTGTACATAAATACACTTAGAAGCTTCCAGATGGCCACGCCAAGAGTTGAATTCATCACGCTGTTATTTGTTTTGTCAGTGTGTTCCAACCACAAACCCAGCCAACAAACCGCCGTGGGGGCTCCCCTGGACGGGCGCATGGCGGGGGCGCACCTGTGTGCCCCCGTGTGCAAGCTGGGCCTGTGTGCAGCCGGGAGAGCCCCTGAAATTCACTCGTAAAGGAGGAAGGCAGCGTGGCAGGCACACAGGAGGGAGATGGTCCCAGCAATGCCAAAGTGATGCTGGTCCAGGGCTGCTGCCTTCCTCCCGCCTTGCTCTGAAGCACCCGAATAGGCCCTGATCCAGCCCGGTCCCCCCAGGGCTGGGCCCGCAGCCAGGCCCCCCACGGATGCAGGCGTCTCTGCTCATCCCAAATAACTCTGGAGACGCCAAGATTTCCACTTTCCTCTATTCACAGTGGTCGTGATTGCAGAGGACTCTCAAGGGCAGGTGAGAGCAGGAGCATTAGTGGTAGCGGGGGCAAGGGCTGCTCTGGGGGCAGAAGTCGGGAAAGCTGCTGGAGGGGGATGATGGGCTGGAGCTGCCTGAGCATCCCCCCCAGCACCCCTAACATCAGTGTTGGAGACCCCCAGCGCTGGTGCTGTCCCAGCAAAGACGGACACAGCGGTGAAACCCTCCATCTTTTCCCATCATTATGGCAGTTAAACTGTTTTGCTCCTCACGTCTTCCCCACCTAAGGTGATTATATTTTGTTTTTTTCTTTTTTTCCCCCTTTTTTTCTTTTTAGTACCACAGGGTGTTAAAACCAGCCTTCCTATTAGGGGCTAGACATATTCAGAGCCTTAATGACAGATTAAATACCAAATACCTTAACATTTGAAAAATGACATTTATTATACAGAGTTGTAAATAGAGAAAAAAAATGACAATAGAACACAGTGTAGATCTTACATAAACTGCACCAGTTCTGTGTAATGACTATGATAATGTCAGTGCTAACAAGCAGATAATTGGCATCACTGAGATAATTTTTGGCACCTTATGCAGAGGGGAAACTGTTCTGCATAATTATTTTACCTAGGAATATTCTTCATTTAACAGGTCTATTTGCATAACGGTTGGAACTTTTTAAGCTATAAAGGGTGTTTAATATGTTGATTTGTTTTATCCACAAAACAATTGTTTATTCATGAGAACTGGCACCTGAGGACTTTAGTAATTAAGCCACAGTGACCCAGTTGGAAGCAACAGCTTTTTATTGGATTTACAGGTCCAGGCGGAGGCAGGATTAGCAGACCACTCACAAACACCTAACAGGCTTTTATAGACGTTATAAAACTGAGTCATTCTCTGTAGTAAAACTTTATTTCTTTAACTTTTACAAAGTTGATAACTTCAGCATTTCACTCCTGGTGGCAGGCACCTGCTTGGGGACTGCGTGTCCCCCACATGCCCGGGGATGATATCACAAAGTTCCTCGCCTCTCCAGATGTGACACACAACCAAAGTGTATTCTCCTCAGGTTCTCAAAGCCCAGTGTCTGCAAATCATGCACATCGCTGCCTTGCAATTAATCAGGAGTGTGCGATAAAAAGGACGCGTGGTGTGATGCATGCAAGCCGTGCTTATGTAGGAATTGTAATTGGATCAGCATGTAATAGGTCAATATTATCAAAGCACTGGAGTGCAGAGATGAGTGCATTTTTCAGGCCAAGCGCAGTCTTGACAGGTCAGGCTGATGAGCTTTCTTGATGTCCAAGGCAATGGCCCTGCAAGCATGTGCCAAGCCGTCTGGAAACATAAAAGATGTTGGACGCCAGCCTTGGACTTCCAATGCAAGCAGATACCTGGCCAAAGTCCAGGTGCTCGATGGTGCTTTCTCTCTAAGGCTCTAGGCAACCCACATTTGTCTTCCTTTGCCACCCTGACTCAAGGGAACCTCACGCCATCCTTGCCAGATCCTACACTATATATCAGAGTGGTGTTTCTCCCATCCCAAGTATACTTCCAAACTAAGGAATGAACTCTGGCTTTGTCTGGGTGTTCCATAGCAAGACCTCAGCATGTTCATCCATGCAGCTGCCACCAGCATGATTCATAGCAGCCCTGAGGCTTAAAGTCCTCCTTGGAAAAGTTCAGATTCCCCACAGGTTACACTTTGACGCTTACTTGGCTTCTCCATCTCTGTTTCTGAATCTGCTGGCAAACAATTCCTGTAGCTAGGAAAGCAGCAGACATTCTCTGACAAACACTTTACATCCAGCAAAGCACTCTTGACACTTTGAGAGAAGGGACCGTCACTTGAGAAGCTACAATTGCCTGAAATTTCCTAGCAGACACTCAAAGCTCCCAACGCCATGCTCCTTTCAGCCTTGTGCCTCGCGCAGCCATTGCTTACAAAGAAGACCCTCAGGGAATGTAATTGCAAGCAAGAACTTTGCCAGAAACCAGCAAGTCGATAAAGAGCACCTTTTAAACTTGTTTTATGAAAAACACATCCAGTCTTTTAGATCCCACATCAACAAGGCCAAAAAGAATTGTTAGTAAATCATTACTACAGCTTTGATTCTGCAAGGTCTCGTGTATCCCTAAAGTTTCAACCTGTGAGAACTCCTATTGACTACCAAATTAATCATGTGCTTAAGTACCTTGCTGAATAAGAGCCCTAGAAACGATTTGCCAACAGTGTTATCGCAGAGCAGCTCCACACTCCGCCGAAGCAGAACCAGACACACATGCAATGTTTGGATTCAGGAGTTGGAAACAAAAGCCCTGTTCCCTGGGGTCTCACCCTGACACCTTGCTCTTACGGTAACTCTTCTTCCAGTGCTGGTGAAGGCAGGACTGGTGTGGGAGCTCAGCCCCAGTACTCACGGCAGCATCCCTTGCAGCAGATCTCAGCTCACCAGCCAAAGGGGGATGCCTTGCTTTGTTCTTTGTAGTTGTGATGTTGCTTTTTAATTTAATTTCTGTTAGTTTTTCTGCTACCTGATCAAGCAAACCATGCTTGAGCTGAGCAGCAAGATAATCAGCATGCTCACAGTGCACGTACAGTGTGTGCCCCAGCCTCGCAGGGTTGGAGTCTGTTCCTTGTACAGCGACACTGATTTTGTAAGTAACACTTCCAGGGCCAGCTGAATTATGTGTTAAATATGAGCAAGTTAGAGTGTTATCACCACACCATAACTCAAGGAAAGTTCTGGCACATTGTGCAGCATGTTTCACTGAACATGCCTGTATCAAGTCCAGCTTGTTACTGAACAGCAAACACTTTCTGGCGGCAAAGCTGACCTTTGCAGTGGCAATTTCCATCAGGAAGCATCAACATTCACACTGCAGGGCTGATGTTTGCCTGGGGTGGACCTGTCATGAAGCTGGTGTCTGGCACATGGCGGTCGCAGCTCCAGAGAGCCTGGGCACTGGAGCAGCAGCCAGTGCCATGGAGCAGGAGGAGTGCTGGCAGGAGAGGGAAGGGCTGCTGGTTCCACGCTCAAGGCAGTGGTGCATGGGTCGTGGGAAGCCTCGCTCCTCTGGCTGGGCACAGAGTCTTCCTGTGACCTTAGCCAAGTCATTTAATATCTTCTGCTTCTCAGTGCTCTGCTTTCAGTAGTGCCATGTCTCTCCCTCATGTAGCCAGGCTCTAACATGGGGTATGAGAAGCCTCTCAAAGCTCAGTGGGAGCCTCTGCTCAGTGCTGCCTTTGGGGAGATGATAACCCGGAATGCTCCGTCTGTGCAGGTGACTGGTTGCTGCCCTTTAAAAATCCTCTTCCTCCAGCCTTTCATCTGCCCCACTTTAGAGAAAACTATTAAATTTGCTAAAGGCCTTAGTTATTCTCTGAACATGCAGACATCAATTTACCTGTGAAAAAGCTAGCTGTGTAACTAATTTTGTTATTTATTATGCTTGTCCACATGCATGCATGTATGTGTGTGTGTGCATATTTGTCTCTGCTGCTCTGCAAACCTATGGGGCTGAGACTTTCAGCTCAGCTAACTTCTTAAAGGTTAAATTCTGTTCCTTTCCAAATAAGGCTGTTGGCTTTAGTGGAGAGGTCTGAATGTGTTTGCATACAAGACATTTAATTTCTGACTCTGTTTTGATGAGGTTTCCCTAACCTTCATTCTAGCATATCTGCTGGAAGAAATAGCCTGTACCAAGGTGATAGACTCGGAGTCAATACATCACACATTCTTTCAAGGCCATCTCACTGGCCTCTAATGTTCTGCAAAATGTTTCACTCTCCGCTGTTTTATAAACTTTATGTGTGAGCCTGCCATTTTTCAGCTCTCACCTGGAGCTTCCAGTGCCTGGAGTCATCCTTGGCCCCCCCTCGCCCTTGCTGGCACGTGGGCCCCCTGAATCTTGCCAGCAAAAACCTCAGGAGTTTCCACTAGATCCAGTCCATCTGCTGCATTAAAAAATCCTAAGTGTCTGCCTCAAATCACCATCCTCACGCAGTCAGAGAGAGGTGTCCGACCTTCTTAGGGATTAGCAGGTGATAGCTGGAAGCCACTCTGCTCTTACTCATTGAAGGACCACAATTACTGTGTCCCATTCCGCCCACAAGTTCTGTACCACTTTTTTTTTATGACTCTACCAGGCCATCTGTCTCGGGGATGGAGACCACACTCACTCTAGCTGGATTTTTCTCCTTTTCAATTCCCAAGTCAGCTCTAGTTCAGTGGGTAGATTTATTACTACTCCTCCGTGCTCCCTGGCTCCATGCCACGGCAGGGAAAATAGCAGCTCAGACAATATTCTAAATACAAGGAAACATGGTCCTGCACTGACAGCCATCGGTGTCATGTGTCCAACCTCACAGTTGTGGTCCCTGATGATCCCCAGTGCGTGGGAAGGGGGTCAGCACACCAGCAATGGGGCTGCTGCTGCCACAGCCACCAGCAAAGTTCCTCAGCACTGTGCAGGGGAGGTTTGGTTTTACAGATGTTGATCAGAACTATGTTTCTGCTCCCCACACTCGTGAGACTTTCAGGGGCTGTCACAACAATGGTGACAAGAGACCCGGTCCCCAGGTAAGGCGTCACAGATGCAGTGCAGAGCCCTGGTCCCCATCCCCAGCTTCAGAGGGAAAGTCTCAGCACCAGTGAGGGATGGAGCCTCATGGAGAGAAACCAGAAAGCCTGGGGAGCTTCAGCTCAGTTAGGATGAAGGGGAGATGGTCAAACTTTGCAAAATCCTGCGGGTGACTGCATCTACCATGGCATAGGAAACCAGCCTGCCTGTGCAGGCAGAACAGGTGGGGGGGATGCAGTAAGTTCCATGGAGGGGTATTGTGGGGTCTAGCTGGCTTGCTTGTTTGGCTGATAGAGCCCATCTTGATTCAAGATGCTGAGGACATTATTGATCTAAACAAGTTGTCAGTGAAGGAAAAGTTGTAATTGCTGCTGTAGTTGCATTGTAACACACCAGCCCCGAAGGGAAATTAAAGTTTGTAGTTAATAGGGTTGTATGATCCTTCAACCTTTGATGTATTGAATCTCGAGCAGCCTGTGGAATACTGATTTGATGCACAAAGGATCATTTTTAACAGTGACCGTACCTCCAATTTCCTCCAATCCAATTCTCCTTTTGATCCCACCGTGCGGTGTGTGCAGCAGGTGATGCCGCAGCGGCAAGGGAACAGCTCGCGGTGAGCCGGGTGGCATCAGTCTGCCGAGCTGGTATCCTCCCTCTTCTGACCTTGGGTCTCTTGCTTCAACTCCTACATTTCTGTGAGACCCTGACTCTTGCTGTGTGAATAAAACAAGCAGGAATGATGTCCAGGACAAGGCAGTATTGCTTGTGTGTGTGCGTGCTGTGAGAATGAGCCAGAAATGGCTCACCTTTGCATGGCTCCCTGCATGAAGGACTATTTCTTAGCTTTAGACTATAATAATTCTTCCAATGCCTTGGGGAAGATGGGATCAACGGGCTGCATAGCTGATAAACAAGAGGGAACCACAACCCCCATGTCTAACAGGAAAAGCATGCCCGTGCCCCGTCTGCAGCGTGCAGGAGGAGCAGCATTTCCAGCCTACACGGGAAGCGGGCACGTCCGGCTGCGGCACGCGCGCACATGTGCGCACCTTCACGCCCGCGGGTGTTACCTGCTTTTGCCCTGCCCTGCGGCTCTCGCTGTCCGCACCGCAGCCGCAGCGTGTGCCGGCTGGCGAGGCTCCAGCTCCAGCCTGCGTGGGAAAGAGCTTACACTGTGACTCCTCTAATTCATGCTGGAGCTGCTGCTGCCACATTCATTCAGAGAATATGAATTTTGCAGCAGGAGCATCAGTTTCCTGAATTCAGCTTTCAGAGCGGGTGTAATGTCTCATCGTCCCGCCTGGCCATGATTTGCTTAAAGAAGCAATTACTGATGTTTTGAAGCACAACTGCCTGCTCCCCCATTAATCACCTGCAATTATAAACCCGAAATCTGCTTAACAGCCGGTCCCCAAAGGTCACTAATCAGGAAGTTTATAGTCCTCAGGTTTTTTGTTTGGGAAGCCAGCGGGGGTGAGGCACGTTGGTCTGGGGATGCGAGCCTGGGGCTGGGATGTGCATTCCCAGCATGTCCTGGAGCAGAGGGCAGGGCTGTGCTTCCCCAAAAACTGCCTGTGACCCCGCAGCCCCTTGCACCACCTCTCACTGAGCCTCTGCTTCCCTAGTCACCTCCCACTCCAGCAGCTTGCCCGAGTGATGTATCTCACCATGCCTCCACAAAGACACTTTAATTCTGTGTTATGAAGACACTCTCTCTAATTACTTCAGTTAATTAGCGCTTCACAGCCACCACAGATTCCGCAGAAAGAGCAGCCCACGAGGACGCTCCGCTGTCCCTGCCCACTGCCGCCATGGCAGAGGGGACCCCCGCTCCAGCGCTGTGCCCTCGCCTTGGCAGAGGAGACCCCCGCTCTGCTCTGCCGCCATGTCCTCTCTGTGGCAGAGGGGACCCCCGCTCTGCACCGTGTCCTCACTGTGGCAGAGGGGACTGCCACGCCACTGCTGTGTCCCTGCCGAGGCAGAGGGGACCCCCCTGCTCCACTGCCACCCGGCAGGTCAGGGATGCGTCCCCGCTCCTAAATCCCTGCTGAGGACAGCAGGCAATTTAGACCTGAGTGCAGCAACTAATTAAATCAATATGAGATAATGAACAGCAATTAGAGGTCCAGCTAGGCACATCTTCTCTTGTAAATACTGTTTCTCTCCCAACGGGAAGCTCTTTTTTAATAATCTGTTTGTGTTTCATTTCCAGGAGCCGTAATTCCCCAAAGAAGCAATTTGGGAAAGTGATTTGTTTGTCTGTATAATTGCCAAAGCACTTAGTTAGACTTGTTTGTTTTTCTTAGCTCCTGCTACTCCCAGAAAGAAACAATGCAGATATTGCTTACGTTATTTTCACTTCTTTCTTGATTTTTTCACATTGTGCAGTTGAGGCGGGGGGGTCCCTCCACTCCTGTGTACTCTGGAGCTGGCTCCTGTCTGGATGCAAGGCGTCACCTTGGACACCGTACAGAACACCAAGACAAAGCCAACTCAGCGTGGACAGTGTCCAGCGAGGAGCTGAGCCCTGCACCCAGCAAGTGCAGGGGCCAGGGGTGTTGGAGGGAAGGAAGGAAAAAACCCTTTTCCTTCCACAACTCCCACGTCCCCACCTCTCCTAGAATGGCCCTTTCATTTTTGGCTTTACAGCAGAAGTTTTGCAGATGTTTCCCATCCATACACCCTTATCCCTTCAGCAGTGGTGTGCACTCCTCTGCACTGCGTCAGCCCAGGCAGGATCTCCTTACGGGGTAGTTTTTCCTAGCACCTCACCACTGACCATCCCTGAGCATGTGGTTCTGCTCTGCCTGTTTTGCTCCATGGGGAATGGGACAGCATGCACCGTGCCAGGCTGAGAACAGCGTCGGCATGCCAGGGGCATCAGGATATTTCCAGCACTATTTTCTCCCGTGCTCTCTGCAGACCCTCACCTGCTGCTTCCTCTTCAGCCCCTGCTCATTGTGCAGAGGTTTTCCATGAGCTGCCCACAGTCACACCCAGGGCTTTTTCTCCACTGCTTATGGCTACTCTATAGCTCTCGTAAGGCTCGCAAGCAGTTCAGCTTATTCCTTCCCTTAGGCGTTACAGTGACCCAACCAGCAATGCACTTCACCTGCCCAGGGCTGCCCACCTGCAGTTCCATGGGCCCTTTCAGAACCCCTCTAAATAAAACCAAGTCAACATTCCCTGTGACAATTTAATTAAAAAATGAACCTCAGCTCTGGAGAGCCACAGCTTTCCCACAGCTCAGGGCTCGCTGCTCTGCGCATGGGAGCTGGTAGCGAATGTTGTTTTCATGATATCAAAGTTACTTGTGCCTAAGCCTGGAACTCACCCCATCGTGAGGCTCATGGCTGATCCATCGCTGCAGCTCACCGAATGGGATGGAAACAGGACAGAAATAGCAGATGGGGTTTGGATGGGTGCTCTCACTGGCACACACATCCCCCCAGCGAGAGGAGAATGAACTCCTGGTGGCAGGAAAGAGCTTCTCTGGTGCTGCGGGATGATGGGTGTGAGCAAGCATCCCAAATGCACAGATTGCCTTGTTTGGAATTACCTCAGAAAGTGGAGGAATTCTGATTATTCCTGTGTTTCAGCAATGGAGTTTGCTCCATCTCTGCTGGGTACACGTCCCACGCCCCTGTTTTGGCAGAGCCACTGAAACCTGCCTGCTGGCTGCTGGGGGGTAGGCTGCC
>JANZLQ010000092.1:14135439-14162555 GCA_026212715.1 Elanus axillaris | reverse complement strand
CACATGGCGTACCCACCCAACCCAGGGCTCCCTGCCTGCAGACCCTCGCTGCAGGTCGGTGCCTGTTCAGCAAACCAAAGCCTTGGTAGGGGACAAACTTTCTCCTCCCTCCATGGACTTTCTGTCCACTTTTGAAACCTGTGTAAACAACCCTTTTCAAGCTCAGGCAGGAAACCAGCAGGTTTTCTGGGGCTGCCCTGTCTCCTGGTGACATTCCCTGGTGTTAGAGAAGCAGCAGCAGCCCCAAGAGCCTTTCCCATCCCATCTTGGTCCATAGGACTACTGAGAAGCAAAACCCCACCCTGATTTTGTCGCATGTATGTGCCCAAGGGTTTTGCACTGACCAGATGCTTTGGGAATGGCACGTGCTGCTTTTGTATGATAATGGCTCCTGCAACTTGCCATGTGAATGCTCACCACCATTCAGTCATATTAAATTGCAATAACCTTTCAAATTAAACCATGCACCTTGTTTATTAGCAGTTAAATGCTTCCCTGAGCCTCTGAGCTACAGCGGGACATAGGACGCTTGGTATACAATCCCATAATTGGATATCTATTGCTTGTTTCATTTGCAGCCAATTAGATAGCAAACAGGTTATGGTCTGCGTACATATTAAATATGACTTTCCACACTTCCTGCAGGGATTACTTATTATTTAATTCAGCTGCACTACAGGCTCCATGCTACATCAGGTGATGGGGGCCCTGGCAGCCCCCATGCTCAGTCTGTCTGGGTCGCCGGAGTTAGTGGAAGGAGGTTGGGGATGGTGCCGAGGTCTCCCTGTTCTCTGGGATGTAACCTGGGTCGAGCCCCAGGTAGCCACAGGGCGAGGAAAATGCTGGGCTAGGGGCTGGGAAATCAGAGGCTGCGGAGAGCCCCCCGCCCGAGCAGGCCCTGGGCTGCACACCCCACACCTGCAGGAGGGGAAATGTTCTGCATTGCCAAAAATCACAGAGTGTGTTTTTCTTCTCTGTCACTTGTACGGCTGAGCTGACTCCTCCAGGGCAAATATTCGTACTGTCTCCCTGTTTCACATCTCAAAACCTGAAGCTGCACAGTGTTTTCCTTGCAGCTTTGAAAAGAGACAGGCATATTTTGACAAACTGAGATTATCTGAAATCATCTCAGAGTGAGCGGTTGCTGTATAGAACTTAATTATAAATTAATTAATAGCGGTAAATTTACAACCCAAGCTAGAGGGAGAAAGAGGTAGGAGAAATGATTTGAAAGTGAAGGCAGTACGCCTGGAACATGTAAAGCCAAAATAAAAGTCACTCTCCCAGCAAAAGCTCCTGCAGTGCCCCGAGCAGCGGGTACTGCCAGCGGTGCACCATGGTGCAGTGCCCAGAGCCGCCGCGAGCCCACGGTGCCAAACCTGACCCGCCTGGGCGCAGCCTCGGCTCTTCAGACACAGTTCCAGCCCACTCAGCCAGGACCCCAGCGGACCCTCAGCTCGGGGCGCTTGTCACCACTGGATCATAATTGTAATTGCAGCATGTGTTTATGGGGCTGGAGCTCCCCTTCGGGTCAATGCTTAGTCCTGTCCCTTTGTCCCTCGCTGTCCCCAGCCAGCACAGGCAGAGGGCAGGAGGCCAGGGCAGGATGCACTGTGAGGATGGGGTCTCACCGCACCCCTCCCACCTCACTAGTGCGGGCCTTGAGCCTCGGGAAAAGCAGCTGCAGTCACTGGCCCGAAGGCTGCAGAAACTGGGGTTGGTACCGCAGGTTTCCCTGCCAGGGGAATCCACCACGGGCATACCAAAACACCTGAAGTGCCTGGCTGGGCAGGGAGAAGTGGCAAAACATGCATTTGCTCCAATTGCCACTGCCCCATTCATCTGGTCTCCTGGTCCAGCAGAAGAGCCCCACAATGTCCTATGTGCACCGGTCCCCATCCCCCGGGGGGGGGGGCGCAGGGTGAGGACCTTCTGACACCCCCGTCTCTGGTGACCAGCAGGGCCAGGCATGGTGCCACCAGACCAATGTTTATTAGCGGTGAAGAGATTTATCAACAAAAGCAATTTGCAATGAAAGCTCGGAAGGGGAGTAAAGACTTTTGAAATAATAAGGTAAGATGGAAAGCAATTAATTTCATTCTTTTAGATCCTTAAAAATAGGATTAATAAAGGGAAACGGACACACCCAGGATGGGTTGAAAAGCAAGATCATGAAGAGGTCAGAATTTTTTTCAATTCCACTTTTGAGAGCTGTAGTGCTTATTTTGAACTGTGACAAAGAGAGAAAGGGGAATCCTGACATTTGCTTTCGTTTTTCACCAGCCACTCCATGGCTCTGCCTTCTTTCTCCATTTGCAAACAGATCTTGGAAGAACCTGCTGCTTCCAAATGACCAAATTTTAGTTTCTGAAATATCAAATTATGGCCTCTTTAGTTCGCTCCAGTCCCAGTTCTTCCAGAGCAAGGTGCTGGGTGCCAGTCAGGTCTTAGGCAGAAACAAAAGGTGCAAGTGATAATTTTGCTTAATCAGGCATCAGCCCAGAGAGATGGGCATCACTCGTTCCTGCCAGGCACAGGCAGCCATTGCTCTGGCTCTGTTGCTGGTGGAAGAAAACACACCCCAGCACATGGCATGCTGGCCGCACTGCTGACCCTGCCGGGGCCAGCACGGGCACCCACAGAGGGTTTGTAGAAGGTTTGCAAAGGGCAGCAAACTGCCCACCATAGCAAAGCGCAGAGCCAGGGCAGGCAGTGCCACTGGCAGGGCAGCATGGCCGTGGGAGCTGGGTGGGAGCAGCACCGGCAGCTCCAGCACCCACCAGCCCCAAGGTTTCATGGTGAGAGGGGGGAACCATAATGTAAAATGCCATCTGTTATTGCAGTGACAGAGAGGTCTGCGTTCATGTCTGCTCTCAGCAAACAGGGAATGAATCCTGATCAATGTGTGCTACCCATGTATTTTAAAAGCAGTTGCTTTCTTGTCAAAACTTTCACAGCCGCTGTATGGCAAAGACTTTTACTTTTGCTTACAAAACAGCGCTGGGATTTCTCCAGGGAGGCAATGGATTCTGAATTTGTAAAGCTGCTTTCACCAGCACTCAAGCCTGAAAGAGGAGTTGAGATAAACATTTGCATTTTTATTTTGCTGCTACAGTTCTCTAATGGAGCTTTACAAGCAAAAGGATGGCCCCTTTTGTGTACCCTGGGTGTCTGGTGGGGTAAGCCTCAATCTTTTATAAAATGCAGGATTTTGAGCTGTCTCCAAACAGAGAAGTGTTTAACTTCATGTGGGGCTGAGCTGATCAGACACTCTCTTTCCCGTGCACCGGGCCCTGCTCCTGGCTGCAATGCAGCCATGTCCTGCTGGCACCCGCTGCTCCTCTCGTGGGACTTCACCTCCCAGTGCATGTCTCGAAAAAATTTACCTGGAGAGGGTTTGGTCTGGGAGCCCCATGCATCAACCACCTGCCTGAATTTGGGCAGAAAGAGGCAGCCGAGGCGGAGATGAGAGCTGGTGGTGGCATCGCCACGTCCTCACCATAGCAAGTAATGCATGTGCTGGGACAGATGGACGCGGGGTCTGGCCCAGGGGAATCCTGCCCCTTTGCAGGAGGCTCTGGGTGCACTGGGGTGAGGCACCACCCCATGTGGGCTGCAAGCCCAGAACAGCCTCCTGCTGCTGGGGAGGGACCCCTGTGTGGGGATTTCTCCCCAGATTGTCTCCGAGTGCTGCCAGAGCCCTTCAGGTGATGATGAGCTTCCCGCCAGGCACTCCCTGCTCTGGCTGTGCCAGCAGTGCTGCC
The DNA here is from genome assembly GCA_026212715.1 of Elanus axillaris. Classification (NCBI taxonomy): domain Eukaryota; kingdom Metazoa; phylum Chordata; class Aves; order Accipitriformes; family Accipitridae; genus Elanus; species Elanus axillaris. Next base: position 14,158,791 of record JANZLQ010000092.1, on the reverse strand, counting down.
ACACAGGGCGATGAAGAATACTTCGCAGCCTATCTTAAGGTTTGTTGGTTGGGTTTTTTTTTAATTTGGATAAGTTTTTTCAGAAGTCAGATATGTTTCTACTCAGCAGAAGTCATTTCAGAGGCAGCGGTCCTGCCTGGTCCAACTTTGGATCAACTTCTTAGTGTGATGGTCTGAGAAGCAGCAGCAGGCAGCCTGTGAAGGTCCAGTTCTTGTGCTGACGTTCGGCTGGCCGTGCAAGGCAGCCCCTGGAAACACTGGCCCAAGTCACAAACTGTTTCTCCAACAGAGCAGTCACAGCCCAGGGCTGCAAGGGGCGGGAGGGGGCTTGCAGCCAATGCAGCCTTCACCCACCTCTGTGCTCACTGCATGGGCAGGGAAGCCCCACACTTGGGCTGTCAGTGTTTCATACTTGTTCCCAGTGGGCTGAGCCCTCTCCCAGGAGCGGGGACAGGGCAGTGGTGCCTATGGGGTCCTCGACCCCACACTGCCCCATCACCTGTGGGGAGAGCCACCGGGGCACTGGACTCCAGCTGCAGATGCGGCTGGGCTGGGCTGGTGGCTGAGCCCCAGCCCTGGTGGGTAACGTGAGCTCAGGGGGTTATTTAGAGAAACCACCAAATCCTTCTAACACCAGCTGTTTTCTGCAAAAGTGCTTTTACATCCACATCAAAACATCCCACGGGGACTTTCTCATCTTGATGAATTTTTCAATGAAATAATCCAAGATCAAAACTGATCCGTTTTGACTTTCTTCACTCTCTTAAACATTTCAAAGGTAGTAATGAATTATGGTATATTTCTTTTTTTCTTCTGTTTTATTATAATATTTTAACAGCTGTCAGATCATGTCATTCTAATAAAGTTGTTTCAGTGTTTATGAATTGGAACGTTTCTCCAGAATTTCCATTCTGGGAAAAACAGATTTCTGTCTCTGTGAACTCACTCTGGGGGAGAGGAAAAAAGATTTCAAATACTGAACCCCCTCTTGGGAAGGCATCTTGTTTTCCAAATAGATTAAAGTTAACATGAAGGTGAAATGCTTCCCATTCCACTCCAAATGTCACCCCTCAATTTACTGAACGTTCATTTTTGTGTTGTGGGTCTCAGAACCAAGGGTTTCGCCAGACTGAATCCTGTCCCACCATATATGACAAAGCTTCTCTGAAAGGTAAAACCCCTCCCCTAATTAAGTCTTCCATAAGCATATCTTTTAATTTGTGGTATTTATTCCTAAATGCAAAGAGAAAAGAAATGTCTGTTCCAGAAAGTCCTATTCTGAACTCTTTACCTTTTCTGGAGAGAAAGCCTGAGTTTTGTCTACTTTTTAAAATTCTTGTTGTAATTCCTTTTTTTTTTTGTGTGTTATACAACATCACAAATTAGCTGTCACCATTTTTTAAAGGTTACTGAATGTGTAAAATAATGTTTGCCCGATTCAGAAGTGCAGTAGTTTATGCAATTATAAAATAGGACATCAAAAAAAGCCAGCCTTTCCCTCACTACTTGCATAATTCATCAGTCATTCTGTTGTCATGGGCAAGACCTCTCCTATCTTGCAGACAACAAAAAAATTAAGTTTACATTCTCTTCTCTAATTAAAAATTAAAAAGTTTAAAGGAAGAGAGTTTGTAAACTGTACAACCATTAAAAAGCTGGAGACATGGTGTTAAAAAATACAAACTCTTGTGACAGGAATAAACCACAATTTTCTGTTTCCACTCTCCCGAGCAGGGAAGGCTGCGGGAAGGAGCTGTGACGCAGACAGCAAAGCACCGAGCTCCAGGGGGGCTGGGGTGGCAGAGCCGGGGGCAGCTGGGGACGGGGACACTGTGGCAGCGGTGGGACCTGGCTGACCCCCAGGCGAGGACGGCTGCTACCCCGGCACCACTCATTGGAAACCGAGTCTGGGAGGAACCTGCAGGCGCTGGGATGGTCTTTTATGTATGCATATGGGCCTGTAGGTCTATGTATTTGCATACGTGTAGATACTTATATATACATACACGCATGTTTGTATGTGTGTATATACACATACATACATAGCTGCAGCTTGAAGGAAGCAGCACTTTCAGGTACCTCAAATCCGCACTGGCACAGCTGGTCATGGAGGAGCCCTTATCACGTTGCTCAAAAATAAATGTGGCTTCTCAATCTGTCAACAAATTTTGGACTGAGCAAACAGATTCCGAGGATGAACCGCTGTGCTGAAGATGCCCCTGCTGAGGCCAGGCCTTCCTGGCAGCAAGGACCATGGGCCAGCGCCTGCACCAGAGCTGCAGGAGATGGAGCAGCCACCGGACTGCCTGCCCGCCTGGGCATCCTGGGGAAGGGACGGCAGCACCCGGGAGGTGGGGCACGTGACAGGGACCAGGGGAGATGCCTGGGAGAGTTTCCAGATTGCTGATGAGGATGAGGAGAAGCCGCTGAGACAAACCCCACAGAGCAAATGCAGGTGGTAACCAATGCTCATAATATATTTTATGTGAAAACGCACCCATAAATCAGGCTGAAATATTGTAATCCCAGAATTGAGGAGGCTGAATTGCTCTGGTTACCCACTCTGTGCCCTGCCGTAAGAAATCACCCTGCTCCCCTGGCTCCTCCGCCTGCCACCCTGGAGGGTCTCCCCTTGGTGCCTGGGCCAGGTGCACTGTGCTCCCAATGACGCCGAGCAGCTAAACCGGCATTAAGGGAATCAACAAGGCCGCCTTGGAAGAGGCCAAGTCAGAAATAGCAGCCCCCATTGCCTAATGGGACTTATCAATTATTATCTCAGACCATATTTCTTTGAGGGGTGATTGTTTCACAGAGCCTGACATCTCATATAGCTTTAAATTACTCACAACCGGGACGCCTTACAAGATAGCAGTAAAATCAGGAGAGGATTGGGCAATGTAATTATAGTATGGAAATGATGTTGATCGCTCAAGCAGGGAACAGACCTTGAATCGAAGCCTGCTCTGCGCTGCCGCCCTGCACCTGCGGAGCCGGCAGCAGCCACGGCTCCTCGTTAGGGATCTGCAAACGAGCACACGCTGATGGCGGGCACCGGAGGAAAGAGCAGGGTCAGTGTGTGGGGCCGGAGCACAGAGGGGCTGGAGCAGGACCCGGGCTTTCAGCCAGGGGCAGAAGGAAAGCAGGGCCATGATGCTCGGGTGCTGGGCTCTCGGTTACGCAGGTGCAACTCGCCTTTAGGCTGAGGATTAGCAAAGCGCAGTGTGTGGTCCTGTCTCGGCAAGACCCACAGAGGTGCTGCTCCGTGCCTTTGCCAAGGGGCAGTTTCCTCTGGAAACCAGTAAAGGAGGATTATGTTCATTTTTTTTTTTTTTTAAAAAAAAGGATTTGCTAGAAAAAAATTCAGCAGTGTTCAACTGGACGTTTTCATATTCCCAGTCTGGGAAGAATTTAAAAGAAGTTAAAAGGTGTCTCCCACCCTTGCCTGTGCAGAGCTGACACCTCCCAGCACACCACTGGCGGTGTCGGGGCATTATGGAAGTAGACAAGATCAAAATGAACTGGCCAGAAAACAGTCCCAGGGGAGCGCCCAGGAGCTGGGCTTCAGCAAGAGAAGAGGCAGCTATTTCCACCCCCCCCCCCCCCATTTATTTATTTGTGGGGATGGGAGTTGCTGTCGTGGCCGTGATGTGTTGGATGAGGCACACACACAGGGATTAAGAACTGCACTGCACCAGGACATCCCTGGCTCTGCTGGGGCAATCCTCCCAGGGTGCAGCAGGGATTCTGCACTCCTTGCACAAATAACACATTTAGTCATTGACCAAAGTTCAAATGTTTCAGCAAAAATAGCCTGAGATGCAAATCTGACTTTAAAACCTCCTAAAGCTGGTACCATCTAACAGAAATTCCTTGGCAAATTTATATGCACCGTTGTGATGGAAATATGCTTCACAGGCAGACCTTGCCTGCACTGTCTCTAAAATATGGGTCTATGAAAGAAATGGGTAGTTCAGGAGGACCTTTAAAAAGGCCAAATTTCCTTTCTTGGACTTCTGATGTGCTATAACCAAAAATGATCCAGAAGTAGTGTTTCCATTTCACACAGAACTTCAAGGCTTTGAAACTTGGTTTTGCTTTTAATTTGCATTAATTAAAAAAAAAAAGTATTTCAAAACATTATGCTTCAGCTTTCCTACTTCAGGTCTTTTACCATATTCTAGATCTCTGGCACAGGTTGCCCAGAGAGGTGGTAGATGCCCCATCCCTGGAACCTTTCCAGGTCAGGCTGGACAGGGCTCTGAGCAACCTGATCGAATTGAAGATGTCATTTCTCGTTGCAGAGGGGTTGAACTATATGACCTTTAAAAGTCCCTTCCAACCCAAACAATTCTATGATCAGAAGTCAAGAGAAAAAAACCAAAGGAAATTATAAGAATTAATGATTTAATCTAAATGAAATATTCCTATTAAAAACAATGTAATAATTTCCCACCAGACTGTGAGGAAGCCAGTGAATTCCTTGAAACACTGATTTCCCAGCAGCTGCCTTCTCCCCTGCCGGCAGCACGTCCATCAGAGAATTTCCAAGCACAGGAGTGGGTAAAAGGGTCTCACAGCAGCCCGGTGGGGTAGGACCAGGACTGGAGCATGGCGTGGTGAGTGTGGTTCAGAAGCATCCCTCTGCTGAGGATGTGCTGTCAGGGGGGTCACTGGTGGGCACCGCCTCAGGGCTGTGAAACTGTCGGTACAGGACCTTTGCTCAGCAGCGACCATTGGTGTGTCAGCAGGACACACTGGCAAGTGCAGAGATTACCAAGTCCAGGATGGAGTGAGGAGATTTGGGAATTAAGGCAGTTGAGGATTACGTGTGTTTGTGCCTCTCTTCATTCCCTTTCCAGGATTACTGCTCCCCCCTACTTCCCTTACAATAGAGACTCCTGTTTTATGGCTGCTAATCGTAAGTGCCTTCACCCGAGACAAGACTCCTTATTACCATTCACCTTCTTTGGAGGCAGAACAAGCTCCAAAATAAGAGAACTCCACGTACCTGTCAGAAAATCACAGGTAGAGAATGAAAAACTCACTTGGCATTCTGCACACATGGTGCCAGCCTCCTTGTGACTCCCCATGAGCAGTTCCCAGGCTGTGCCTGTGCCGCGGGTAGCGACCTGCTGCTGTCCAAACCTGGTACCGGTACCGGTATTTTCCAGGATGCTGCTGGGAACAAGGGACAACATGAGCCTGGCTGGATATTTGCTGGTGACAGCCAGCGAGTCTGTAGGAAAGAAAATGAATGTCCCTGAGGACAGCCACACAGCGGTGCCTTCGCCTTCAAAGGCAGAGCCCTGGTGGGAGGGCTGGGGCAGGGAGCAGTAGCCTATGGGCACAGATGACAGGGCTATCAATTTGATGTTTTTAAATGCTGGAGCAGTAACGCTGTTTCCAGAAGAGCTGAGCAGGAAAGGCAGAAATCATGACTTGCCTTTTTTTTTTTTTTTTTTTTTTTTTTAATTAAAAGCCCTGCTTTCTCCGACTCCTTAAAAGTTGATGCTCTGTCAGGCTTAACAAGCTGCTGTCAATCTGTCCCCAGCCGTGCCTGGTGCTGGGGAGGAGCGGAGGCAGCCAGGAGCCTGGGCACACACCGGCTTGGCCACGAAGCCACTGCCAGCTCCATCCCGGCCCCAAACTGGGCTCCGCACAATGACAACCCCGGTTGCCCACAGAGCCCGTGCTGAGAGATCGCTGGTTCCCTGCAGCTGCCTCTCCCTCCAGCATCCCTCCTCGGGGAGCAGAGCCCGGGGGTGGTTGGATCAGCAGAGGGGCTGGGATGAGCCCCCCCACCAGCTGAGCTGGGCATCTCCTCCAGCCCTGCACAGCCCCCCCTGCATCACCTGCTCTCACCTGCTTGGTCCTGCAGAGGCAAATACCTGGACTCTCTGGATCCGGCTGCCTCCGGCTGAGCCCGGGAGCAGGAGCCCTCCTCGGACCACAGGCTCACCAGGGTCACACCCTGTTTCTGCGAATGCTGAAACGATCCCGGATAATAAGGTTAATTAATATGTTCCTCTAAGCCGAGAGGTGCTGGGGAAGATTGGGATCAGCCTGTCCCCGCCGGCTGCAAGATGTGTGCCCGGGAGCAGGTATTGTCCAAAGGTTACATGGCACAGATGTGCTTCGGGCCATGCCAGGAGATAATAAATCATTGTTTATTAAAAGCCTTTTAAGGATGCCTGCAGAATAAAAGGAAGTGTGTGGCTCCCCCTCAGCTTTTCCATCCTCCGATTCATGCCCAGCACTGGGGACCAAGCTGCTGGTGCTGACAAATTGCCGTTCTCAGCTCATAGTCCCACAAGCACCTTAAAAAGCAGAGGAATGCTGGACACTGGGGCCAGGCTGGAGGGAAGCCAGCAGCCAAGGAGGCAGCTAAGAAAGATGGTCAGCAGAGCAGGGAGACAGGCAATAATGCTGATGGGCCTCATACGCCAGCCTCAGAGAAGTCCTGATCTTGAAACGCATCCAAAACAAGCATCGCATTTGGTCTAAAATGATGTCACTGCTGATCATTAGTGTGGTAATTACAGTGAAAGCCTTTTGCAATTGTATCCTCCGAAGGGTCATTAATGCAACCCAACCGCACCAGTAAATGTCTCATTAGTCTTATTTCAGACTTATGTATTTTTCAGAGCTACAGAATCCTAATAGTCTTTTCCCTCCAATAACATTAATATCTGCTCCCTGCTCTGTCCTCACTGACAATGGGCCCTTCTCCTCCAGCTTCCCAGTGCTTCGCTCGCTAAGACACACTTCTAGCAGAGTTAGGGCACTGAGAGCCAGCATTTGAGAGATCGAGGGCTGGATCCTGGTCCCTGGTCACTGCAGAGGCTCAGAAAGCAGCTCATGCTCCTTATTCACAGCAAACCTCATCTGGGTGGAAATCTGGGGGAGGTGGAAGGGCAGCTAAACACATGGACATGGGAATAGTCACCTTAGGAGCTCCTGGAGTACAATGTCAATAGTCAACGGTGCACGAGATCCCTGCATGGATGGCTGCAGGGGAAGGTGGGTCAGATGCTGCTCCGTGTTTCCACTGACCTTATTTTGGGGGAAAGGGAGAACACGAGCTCTATGTGCAGAAGACTTATGGCTGTCCAGGAGCATAAGACCACTGGGAGGAGATCAGCAGTCAAAACCTTGTTGACAAATTGGATGCCTGGCCCAAAAGAAAGCAGAGCAAAACTCAGCAGAGACAACTGCAAGTCACGCAGCTCAGCAGGAACACCCAGCTGCATAAACATGGCTGAGGGGGCAGGCACTGCCGAGAAGGGGACCTGGATTAGAAGGCAAACCTCATGCTGCCACAACAGCAAATGTGCTGCCTGCAAGGCATGTGAAGGGACTCGCCCATCCTCAGCACCAACTGGACCTCTCTTGGGGGGAGAATGTGGCTTTTGCATGAAAAAAAGCCCATTACAGATATTAAGAAGTGATTTGGGCCAGGATTATACTCAGATGGTGGTCCTGTCATGTTTGAATGTCCAGAAGAGACTTTGGAGAGTGAAGTGGAGACAGAGTGGGGATGAAGCTACCCAAGACAAAGAACGGTGCCACTTACAGTGGCACAGACCCCGAGGTACTCCAAGGCTGCTGTTAGCATCCCAGCAGAGACAGCAAGGGGTGGGTGTCCAGGAAAGCGCTGTCTGGCCAGCTGCCCTCGGCTTCTGGCACAAGGAGGACACCCTGGGTGGGAAGCCCACAAAAGAAAGCCTAGAAAATCCATCTGGCTGTATCCTCAAACACTGCGAGCAGGAGCTGCTCCCCGGGACATGTCTCGATCCCACACCCCCTCCCAGCACATCATGTGTAGCTGTTCCTCATGCAGCCAACTCCTTTAATCAGAGAAGAAAAACCCTCAGAACAGAAGTTTCAAATCCACCAGGAAAGGTGACAGATTCTCCTATTCTTCAAAGGGGCTCTTTAAATATTAAAAATAGCATTGTTGTTTTAGCAACATTAATTTAAATGATGCACACATGACACATTTAATCGCCTTTGCGCGTTCCAGACATCGCGCTTCTCTGCGGTGACAGAAGCCAGGTAGGAGCTTTTCTATTCTATTTTGTCCTATGACAGAAAAAAGGAATGTGTCCACTGCATGGAGGAGGAGGTTTATTCCCAGCGTGCACATGCCCAAGGTGTGGAGAGACATGACCAGCTGGCAGCCCGTGGCGTGAAGCCACAGACCCCAAGTACATCTCTGTCCTCTCTAAAGCTGGGCTTCCAGACCAGCTCGGCTAAAAACCTGTTCCCATAAGACAGGTCTTAAGCAGGTCAAACACAAAGAGTCATCCAAAAGCACACCCTTGAATGTTTTCCTAGTTCTTCCTATAACTGCTCAGTCCATGCTAAATTTGTGCCTTAATAGCACCTTCCCTTGCTCTGCTCTTCTTCCAGCTTTAGTAGTTGATGATCCACTTTAGCCCCTATTTTCAGGTCTTGCTTGTGGCCAAAAGGAAACCAACATATTCAAAGACATCTGTGACTTAGAGATGTCTTGGAATAAGCTGGTTGCAACCATCATCATCTCCTCCCTCCAAATGCATTTCTGGACCAAGAGAACCAGTGTTACTCAGATACTGTAAGCTGGAGCTAAACACAGGTGGGGAGTTGGATTGGTTACCATTTTCATTTAGGAGGAGCTGCCTGTGGAAGACTTTACAAGGAGATATACAGCCTTCATCCACCACCGGTGCCTAGCAGGCTCTTTCTTTTATGAACTAGAACAGTTTTTCCTTGGTCTCTGCTTCAAAGGGTCTTTGCAGAACCAGGCAGTTCAGGCACTGTCTGTAGAGCTGCCCACATACCATCAGGATTTCTTTTCATCAACCTCTGAAGAGATGAAGAGCCAACCATGAAGCCTTGCTCCCCACCACCATTCATTCTAGCAAGTGCACAGACCACACTCCCCAGTCATCTAAAAAACACATCCCCCCCCGCAAGAGAGCTTCACTTTCTGTTGAAGACCCAATCAAGGGCAAGGAGGGGAAGTATATGATTGTAAAATGATGGAATTAATCTGCAACTTGACCTTCACTAATGATGGATGGCCTGTTTGTAAAGATCATCAGTTGAAAGCCTTCACTCTGATGCATCACCTGCAGCTGCAATGAACTGAGGGGGAAACCTGATGTACTTCCCCAGATCTCTGGGGGTTGTGCAATGCATGCAGGGAATACTCCAGTTTCTGGTGACCAAGATACCTAACCCATATGAAGCGAATTTGAATTGCATTTGAAATCTGGGCTGTACACAAGTCAAGTGCAGTGGTTAGGCTGAGGTTCAGGTTCTTGTGTCCAAGTGTCCCAATATGAAGTTGTGTGTCTCATTATAGCTTACCTCAAAACAGACCTTGCACGAGAGCTGCGCGTAGCTGCAAATAATTTGAATCTCAATACTGGCTGCGTGCCTGGCTCTGAGTCATATGTTGCTGAATGAATTGTTGCAATCTGCAAATTATTTTCTTGTATTAATCTATTCTGGTGAAATAAAACTGTTGTAAATTGCTATCAGCCTAAAGCTGGATATGCTGGGAGCTACCTTGTGGACAGTAATCTCTCTGCCCTCAGTGACAGTGTGTAAGAGCTTCTTGTATTCAAATGTGATAGATCAGTTATCAGTTCTTTGTGCTCAGGATCTCCGGATGGCCACAGGGATTCTCCCTCTCTCTCTCTTTTTTAAAAAACTGTGATCATTATTATTTGAATTTATTGCTAAAGGAAGGAAGAGAAAGAAGCCAAGGATCTGGACTAGCTGTTTCTATATCCTAACATGCTCAGGTGCAGAACAACAGGCAAGTTGCTCGGCTTGCCTGACCTGTCTTTACAGACAAGGACTAAGACTGCAGCTGCAGGAGCTAGAAACCTTCTCCTGCCACAGACTCCTGCTTGTTCTTTTTATCAGTCTCCTGTGGCCCTGGAGTAGCTCTAAGGTGTTCAAAAAGATTGAGCTGCCTTTCAGCCAAGACCACAAGTGATGAAGTATCAGGGGAAGAAGTTCTTCAGACCCTTCTGGGGGCCAGAGCTGGCTTGCTCTCAGCGCTCTGCCTGTGGTAACTGCCAGGCTCTGGGCAAGGGCTGTGCCTGAGAATACAGCCCCTGAGCTCCTCTGCCCGCAGCGAGGCGGGGGCAATGTCTCCAAGCATTTTGGAGTCTGTGGGACACAACAGGGCAGGCCAGGGGAGGAGGAAAACAAGAACTTAAAGAAAGCACCTTATACTTCCAGGCAGCTTCCTTAGGGCTGGTAATTAAAGTAGTGAAGGTACATACTGCTTTATCCTAGCTCCTGCCTCTTCAAGGGAGGGAGGTTTGGATTATGCATTCTGACGTGTAACAAGGTCCACTGGTTTGGAACAAGAAGTCTGCCAAAACGCACAGCCTGGGAAGGGGGAGCTGAATAGGAGAGAGGTCTGAAGTTGTCTTGGTGCTGTTTCTGCAAGCGCAGAGAATATTAACACTGGTCTGTGGGAAAAAACAGCCATCTCCAGCAGAGATGGTGGAGGACACAAACCCCATTCCCCAAATATTTCCTTGCATTTGGTTTTCCTTTGCCAGGTGTACTTCCCAGTTGCCACTCTGGGAAGAAAAATCTGGGCATGGAAATTTGGTTTCTTGAGTCACATAACACCATTCTTTGAGTAAGGTTTCAGAAGCACATTAGAATGGTACAAGCTGTTTTCAGAAGGGCTGTCCCCTGATGGCATGGGTAAGTAAACTTATCACTGTGCTGTCTCTGATGTCTACCTAACATCTCCAGGCATGAAGAGCGCTGGCATGGGCAGAGGGCTTGGAAACCCAGGCTGGGTGCCCAAGCAGAGCCAGCCCTGTGCAAAGCTCCTGTTCTTGTCCAGTCTCTAGAGTCAGGCACTCAGCAGCAACTGGCAAACAAACCCCCCTGGTCAGGACCATTTCTCCATAATTCAAGGAAAGCCTTTTCTGATTGTGTGAAGAAACATGCAGTGATGCCATCACCAGTGCAGTCTGGAGGTGATAAAATCACTGCAAATTCACAGTGAAACACACTTAACAGCTCGCGCTCTGCCAGGGGCTGTGCACAAGTTTAGCTCTGATGAACCAAAGCACACAGCAATTTCAGCTCAGCAGGGGCTTAAAGTTAAGCATATGCTTAAGGCTTTTATGAGTGACAGAGTAAAGGAATATATTTGCTACAAAGATGCAAGTTTAATTCTGAAAAGGTGCCTCTTAAAGAGGGCACATCCTACAGACTTAGTGAGCTGCACACCAGGGACAAATCTCTTACATGTGCTCTCTGGACTCAGGATCTGCGTTAGATTTTTCTCTGTGTGTGTGTGTGTGTTTGGAATAGGACAAAGAGCAATGCTCAGCAAAGAGGTTTGATTGTTCATCCTTGTTTGTTTCTTAATCCTGGAATTTTTCCTGTGATTTCAGAAATCTTGCTTTTTTCTGTGTACTAAAATACCTAGTTAAAAAGACCGTGGCCTTTCTGTGCATGGAGGTTGTATAACCTCTTTGCTGTTCCGTGTAGAAATTCTTGAAGAAGTGTTTGTGCAGAGCTAAGCAAACAGATGAAAACATCTCTGTGTATATAAAATTCATTCAAGCACAGGTTTTAGTGTAACTATGTTTGCAACCTTTATGATTTTCTTTGCACCTGTGTTCTAGTGCTGGATCATGAAAGCAGATACTGTACTCAAATATGTCCAAGTTTCAGTGTCCTCACTTGATTGCAAAATTTAGAATACATGATTTGTCTGGGGTTGGTTTAGTTGTGTAGGTCTGCAAGACGAAAATGATGCCCAGAGTAATGATAACCAGAGCGTTGTGGCAGTTTTTGTGCATAAGCCATCAGCATGGGCAGAGCTTTAGAAGCACAATTCCGAGTAACACACTCATTCAGAAATGTGAACAACATGTAATAAAAACCTATTAATAGGGAATTTGCTGTTATGCATCCTTCCCTCAGCTGTCCATGTACTTGCATGAAGAAACAACTAAGGAACAAATGTTGTGCTGACTCCAGCGATAGTTATCTACATGTGCAGCCTCCTGGTACCTTCCTGGTACCTGCTAGAAGGATTCTTGTGACACCATTTAAGGTACATCAGGCTTTCTCCAGCACTGGGAGACAGTGATTTTTGCCTTCAGATCATCCTCTCATGCTGCCAGAGCCTAAAATAGCTCTCTTATTCATGGAGAAGCAATGGATGCAATTCACATTCATTATTGGCGTGTCATTCACAGTCCATGCACCCGTGGTAGCTTGTCCCTTCCTCTCACACCTCCACTTCTTCCTCCCCAGCTCGCAGAGGATGGCAAGGTGCCTGATGATATGGATTGCTCTCATCTAACTTGCGACCCATGTCAATCTGTTTGTCTGCCCCAGCAGCTGAGCTCGGTGATACATAGGAGCATCACAGCCTCTGTGATGATGGGAGTGCCCGTGGCCCCACATGTCTGTGAACATGGCAGTGCCATCAGCCAGAGCCGAGCTGCAGATGACCAGCTATGCTGAGCACCTTGATTTTAGAACCAGTGACCCTCTGAGAAGCTGCCACTCGGTACTGGGCTGGGAGCAGGGCAAATCTGGGTCTGTCCAGTATAAACCAGCACAGCTACTAGCCTTGAGGGCTGGACCACAATGGGAAAGCCACAGCACACAGTAGGGTAGGTCAATGTGGGAGACATGAACAATTCACAAACACACCTGAGCTAAAAGCACCAAATGTTGTTTGCTCTGCAAGGTCACGTCTGTCCTTATTGTAAGTTATCTGTACACCTCTTACCTGAGAAGTTAGGGGAACTCCAGAAGTTCAGTCTATTTGGCCACAAACTCCTCCTGAAGGTGCAGGACTTGTTACTGCCTCGTACCTTGCTAACATCACCAACTCTCCAGTCAGAAGCAGCAGCATCAACATGGGAGCTCATTGCAGAGCCACAGCAGCAAACCCCCACTCCACAGTGAAGAGCCCCATTCCCCCAAGCCCAGCAAACTCGGTATGAGGACAGGGTCTGGGAGCCCTCTCCAGTGACCACTCACCCCAACAGACATCTTTCACAGCTCCAGCAATTCCTTGAACCACAGGCAGCATCTCATCTGGGTGCTGGACATGCAGGCAGAGCCCACCCCATGGCTCTGGTTAAGCTGTCGCCCGGCTCCCCTTTGCTCAAGACACCTTCCCTGCACAATGTGGCCCTTTTCCTCCACAGGCCACATGTTTAGCTTTACAGAGGTGAAAAAACCTGTGCAAACACTGAACCACAGTGAGCAGCAAACTGCTCCACCCCAGCCCCGCTGCTGCTAAACATCCCACAGACCTGCACATCCCAGCTGCACACCCATACCCTCTCCGACTGTTAATACTCCTCACATGCTTTCGTGTAAGTGATGGAGAAAAGTGTCAGGCTGGGGAAAAGACAGATCACGAGTATTTCTGGCCCTGACATTTTCCTCCAGATATCTGGATTTCCATATATTTGAAAACCTAATATAAACAACAGAGAGAAAATTTGCATTTCGGGCAGTGAGGAATGAAAAATGGAGGCGGCGTAATGTATTGCTGCTCGAGGAAGAGGAATGACAGTGGTAAAGTCGAGCACACACGACAGCACCCAATCGGCTTGTGGCAAACTCATTTCCTGGCAGAATATAGGGTTTCATCTGCTGGAACATTTAATAGGCATCAAAGAAAGATCACTTCCCTCTTCTCAGTGCAGATTGAGAGCCTTCGCTCTTGCTTTATTTTTGCCATTTTATTAAACCCTTTATATAGTTTTAATACAATATGTATGATCCTCCTGAAAACAAATAATTCTTAGGCGCTTCCCAGATTCTGAGGATTTCTAATGGTTATGTATGTTTTATTTATATTTTCAGAGAGACATTAAATATGCAATGTGTAAAAATATGCAACAAAAAAAATCAACTCTAATTTATTGCTCCGTACAGAGTAACATTACATTATGGAGTTAATTTGCAGATCTGGGGAGCACCAGCCCATGGAAGGGGCTGAGCATGCTCCCACTGCACCTGGGCTTACTGCCTTGATTGAAAAACCCCAAAGTACCACCTCAGGGACTTTTAGCCTTCACTTAGCTGAGCGTCGGGACTTGGCTGGGGCCGTTCCCAGCTGGGTCACAAGGAGAGAGCTGGGAGCAGCAGGACACACTCCAAGAGCTGCACGCAAACACACAGGACAGACAAACCCTCTCCTGGACTGCAAGTGCCCAGTTACTCCAGGGCAGCATCGTGCGATAAGCCAGAGCTAAAAGCCCCAGCTCCTCACACCCATTTCCATGCCACATGAAGAAATGGCTAACTCTTAGCCAGCTAAACGCACTTGGTGCCTGGCTGGGCTGCAGGCACTCCTCGCATCACACACAAAGCTACACATGGGAGCCCTGCAGAGTCCAAGCTCCTGTTTGATTCATCTCCAGTACAAGTGACAGGCTTGCAATGGTCACCACTGCACACATGCCAGGGGACTGAGCAGACGAAAGCTCTTAGGAAAAGAGCCATCAGTACTGCAAGGTGTAAAGGAGGCTCATATGCAAGGCCAGCTGGGTGATGGAGCACCGCAGGCTGGCTTTAACCATGCTTTTCTGTACCTTTTGAATTCCATTTCACAGTGTCTATGGCTTCCCAAAGCCAGCAAGCCTATGTGAGGGATGGGGGAGGAGGAGGACGAGAGTGCACAGGATGATTTTTGATGACAGTGTTCAGTAGAGCTGGAAGCAGAGTGTCTGGTGAACCTTAGTTATGGCCTGAAGCAGCCTTTTGCTCTGAGGTTCCCTTATTTAGGAACCAGAGAAATGCATCAGAAGGTTTTCAGAGGTTCATCAATTCTGATCATGTTCAGTCTGGACACACGATCTCTCCAGCTCAGGCATGGAGCATCTCTCCAGCTTGGCAGGCAGCTCCCACCTCCTAAATATACAGGCACGCAAACACACTGGCATTCGCTGTGCTTGTGTGAATTATGCCAGTGCTTTTGCAGAGGGGAACTCGCTGCTGAAGGACTTGCCCCCTTGCATGTGGACCTGCCTGTCATGGTGCACGGGTCTGCAGAGGGGTGGACGGTGCACCCTGCACTGTCAGCACGATGACCTGGAGCGTGACCCTTCAGCCTGCCTCCTCAGTCCTTCCCAACTGGAAGCCCAAATCCTGTTTGTGACGTTACATTTATTCTGCAGCACCTGGCCGTGATAGCACAACAAGTGTCCTGGCTCGGGCTGGGCAGCAGTCAGAGATGATTCAGGGCATCCAGAGCAGATGAGACCTCATCACAGAAATAAATTCATAGTTAAGAGATGTATAGACAAGGAAGACAAGTATCCATGGGTTTCACCAGGAGGCATCATGAGGCTCTTGATGCCACTGAAGAGTGGGCTGAGCCTGTACATGCATATTAAGGAAGCCTTAATTGTGTATTACGGATCTGTAACTCTGCTACATGGTGAACAGCATCATGTCAAGGATGTGACAGATTTTCACAGCCTTTCTATCTTGGGCACTTTACAGTTATTTTTAATACCATCAGAGTAATAAGACATCCTTAAATCCCCCCCCAGCTTCCTCCTGAGGAGGCAGAGAGCTGATGCCACTGTCCTCCACACTTCTGGGTGCCGCAGAAGGACCCACAGCCCATGCACACACCATCTTTCTGATGTATGGTTTATGCTGCATACATTATTTTTGGTCTTGTGAGCACAGTGAAGTGAAGTGACCTACTGGTTAAGGGTAACCTGCGTTAACAGAGCTGTAGTCATGTTGATTCAGAATATCCTTCATGTGTGTCCTTTAGAAAAATGTATTTGCAGACAACACAGTCAGAGCTGGAGCGGCGAGTGCCTCCTAACACAACGTGTGACACATGCTTGTACTTCTTGCAAATCATTAGTCCAGACACAGAAGTACACAAACAGAAGCAAACACTGCATTAGCCTCCAAGGTGCTGGCTGGCCTCCTCACACTGTGGTCGTGTGGAGGTGGCAATGCCAGCTGTGTACAGGCTCACTCTCAATTCTCTGCCTGCAAATCCAGGCTTTCACCCAATCTCTTTTTCCTCTCAGAGCTCTGCATATTCCACCAGGGAGCTCTGAAAGGCCCAAAAAGGATGGATCCTGCATGCAAAGCCATGCCCAAAGCCAGGTGTCAGTTCTGAGTTGGTATGAGGCTAGAGACCTGAGCTCTGCAGTAACAGAGCTCTCAGATTGCTTGCCACAACAAAAATAACACAACCAAAAAAAGTTAGCTTTCTAGTTAACCCCAAATGAAGGTGATACGAAAATGAAAAAGATAACAGAAATAATTCAGTTATCACTAACCAAATTTTCCATTTTGTTTACAGGCTTATCTCTTTACATATACACCTGCATTTTTAAAAAGAAACCCAACACAGTATCTTTTTAAGAACCATAAGAAAAACCTTCGAAATTTTTAAACACATTTTCCAATTATCTTTTGGATGAAACAATTCACAAAGTTAATACCTTTGGCTGCCCCCAAGCTTGCTTGGAGAGGGAACTATTCCCCCAGCACTTTGATCAAGGCCACTGAGAGGTGCTCACTGTGCCCCTTTCTCTGACCCAACCAGCCGAGGCAGCCAGGACAGCCCTGAAGTCCAGCCTGGTGCTCCCAGCCCAGGCAGGCCAAAGCTCCCCATCCCTTGTGGCCTGCAGCAGCCTCCCCACAGACTCCCAGCCCACAGCAGAAGGGCAGATGAAAGAGAGAAGAAAGAGGAAAAAAATTAAAGTTTTTGCCAGTGTTTTTCTTAGATGGCTTAAATTCCAGAAATAGAGACAAGAGGGTTGCCCTTACTGACTATTCAGGACCTGGAAGCAATTTTCGATGACTGCAGCGAACACGCAAGCTGCGTTTCCCTGCGCAGGCTGGTCAGCAGATGGGGAGGTGGCAGGATGCCCAGCCAGACCTGGCTCCTGGCCACCAGCAGGAGCGGGGGGGGGCAACGCTCACCCCCAGCTCAGCTGTGCTCGCCTCATGCCATAAGCAGCTGGACACGGTGCATTTTCCACCACCACCACCCCAGCACCCAGGAATTCCCTTGCCTTCTGCTTTCCTGGAGGGTAGTCCAGCATCCCAGGAAAGCTGCTGCAAACTCCCACCTGGACAGGTCTGGAAGGCAGGAGAGGACTGGGGAGAGGTGCCTGAATCCAAAAGCAAGAGGCATCTTCCCCACAGGGTCTGGCTGGCAGTGGGGCACAGCTCAGGCACAGCCCGGCTGCCTGGAGCAGCTTGAGCAGTGGGGCCGTTCCCTCACCGCAGCTCCTGGGCTTGCCCATGGTGCTCATTCCAACACACTCCTTGTCAACAGCCCAAACATCACCAGAGACCAGGCACAAGCACCTGGGGCCTGATTTTCTCACTGAAGACTCGTCAAGCACACGGGGCTGTTGTGTGCTACCCGCTCGTTATTAAAAGCAATCACTGTCAATTGATTTATTTCCCCCAGCCTGAGTTCTTCTATTGGACTCAAAGAGGGGTGATGAGGGGACAAGGCTGTCCCTGCATGGAGAGGTGGGATTGCTTGGCCAGAGGCTAATTCAGGCTCCAGAGAGCAGCTCCAGCAGCTCTAGTGATCCCAGGCAGACAGACCCATACCTGTCCTTGTCCTGAACATCCGTACATGATCCCAGACCTGCTGCTGGTAAGGAATAGCTGGGTCGCTAAAGAGGTTGTCAGTTGCGCTGTCTGGAGAGCCTTCCTCTGCTGCCAGATCCAGGAGGCAAGACAGAGACCGAGGTGTCTCATCTTCTTTGACCCCTTTCCTTCACAGTCCACTGCAAAGTGGGGCTAGGATACCACACCGATAGAGCATGGATAAAGATGGAACTTGAACAAGCCAAGACCACGTGGGAGATGTCACTGGTCTTTCCCCTGCCAGAAGCGTTTGTTCCCACAAGGGCGTCTCAGCCCTTCGAGCAAGGGAAATTGCCCAATGTTTCTTTGAGAGCTTCAACCTGTTCATGTCTCTCCTCACCTGCAGTTCAGCAGCTTCCCCCCAAAAGCCACCACGCTGGGAGTGGCTTTCCTGCCTGCTGCCCAGGGAGGCTCAGCACCCACTGGCTCCATCCCTGCCTGCACCCTGACACCGGGATGGAGCCAGGCTCAGCACCACTGCCGATCCCATGCACCACATCCCACCGCTGCCAGGCACAGCGTTTGCTGCTGCTCAGCAAGGCTGCAGAGCTACTGAGCAGTGTTTAGCTTTCCAGGTTTGTAGTTGGAATGATGATTCTCATCACCACTTGAATTTAATTTAAATGGTTTGCTTCTGCTTTCATTTTATTGGCACCCATTATATCCCCCTTGTACCTCTGGCATTTCCTTAATAGTCTTTTGACTCATCTGCTCTCAGGAGGAGAAACATTTTTTACAAGAACAATATGAAGTAACAGTTATAAAATCTGTAGCCTGGTGATAAATGTTAAGGACTCATATTCTTTTATTGGAAATTGCTGTCTTTCAAATGTTTAACAGATTTGTAAAAATAATTTCTCCAAAAGGTTACGGTTCTATTGAACTCCATTAGAGAGAGGCTGGGCTCTAAATCACGCGCCACATCCCAGAGCCCGCGCACGGGGACACGCCAAAGTCATAACTTTCTCCCTTCATACACAACATTGCCTGGCTCCTCTCCAGCATCATTCCATTTCCAGGACACTTTCCTTGACCCTCAGGTCCCTCCGCCGCAGCCGAGGGGGTGCGCCTGCTGGAATCCAGGCGTGAAATGATGAAGGAACGGGACTGTGGTGGCTCCGGCTGTGCTAGGACCTCAGATGTGAAATCGCCACTTTTTTTTTTCCCTCTTCTCCTCATCCTGGCCTGTCGCATGCCGGGTGGAAAAGATTGTATTTATCACCTGTCAGGGCTTGGCAGAGCTGAGTTACGTGGAGCAGGACAGCATAAAATTATCATACACAAGCATGAAATTACAAAATCGCTCGGAACTGAACAACAAAATTATTTCATTTCTGAGGGAGGCCATTCCATTTTTTAGTCATGACACCTCAACTGCCAAACTTTGAATTGAAATTGAGTGTGAGGTGCATGGAATATAGACAGCAATAACAAGCAAAGGCATGTAAACTAGCCATGCAAATACACTACATTAATGGCCCCAGAAACCTCCCACAGGAGATATGTAACTAAATAAATGTCACATGTCCCAATAACTCAACTTTTCTTACACATTGTGAAATGAATTATGCTGCAATCGGAGCACAGGCTGCTCCTGGCGATGGGACTCCCATTTGCCTGGCATTTTCCTGGACTGCATACGGCTTTTGCTTTTCCTCTCCCAGCATTTGTTATCAGAGGTGGGTAAACACAGCAAACGTCTGATCATTGGCGGGGTCTGAAGCTGCAAGGGGGATGCAGCAAAGCAGAATGCAGCTCCCTCAACTGCAATTTGGTGACAATATACCCATCCTTTGTGAGAACTTCCCCGCAGCTGTTCAGATGTGCAGGCAGCAAGGAATGATGCTGTCGTATCTCATCCAGACTATAAAATCCCCCGGACCTGTGGAGCAGAGCTAACATTTCTATCTCACCATTGCAACTGGGTCTCAGGGCTGCTCTGTATGCACTGAAAGGTCTTGCAGAATCACACAGGGTTTATTAGGCTGCTTATGCAAGCCAGGCATCACGCAGGGAGGTAACAGCAGCTCTCTTCCCAGTTAGCTTCCTCACCAGGGAGAGCTTGGCCGGCGAGCCCTCGCTCCATCAGGGAGCAGACACCAGCAGTAACTGCGGTGCGGAGTAAAAGAGCAGTTCCATTTTATTGCAACTAGTAGCATCCTGATGACTGTAGGCAAGACGGTCCCAGAGGAGCAATATTTTATAAACACTATTTGTGTCAAAGCTTATTGTGTGTTTGTCTGACTTTCCCTGGGGACAGGAGCCCAGCATGTAAATAATGCGGCACCTTCCCCATGCTGGCACAGCGCTGGGTGCAGGCATGCTGCCTGCATGGCTGGCTCCTCAGCAGGGCTGGGGTCTGCCCAGCTGGGCAGGAGCTGCCGGACAGGGTGGGTGTTTAGCAACCGGCTCCGCTGGGGAGAAGGCAGCGTGATCCATCATGGGGGGAATGGATTTGTCAGCTCCCTCTGTGGTGCTGATGGGCTGTGCAGGGTCTGAGCAGAGCAAACCAAATGAGATGTTAAATAAAATTAAAGACAGAGTGAAATAGCAGTCTGGGATTGGGAGAGACACCAAGCTGCCTCCCGCCAGGCTGAATCACCCACCCCAGAGGCACCACAGGCTCCTGCCGTTGCTTTTGCTGGTTGCTGTCTGCATCCCCACCTGGCCAGCTGTGAGGGGATGCCCTGCACTGCCATGGTGGCCAGGACCCGCAGGAGGCAGCTGGGGAGGTCCCAAAGGCTCTGAATGTCAGTAGATCCTCAGACCCTCCGAGAGCCAGGTGTGATGCAGGATGTCCTGCAGAGACCCTGGGAAGGGCGCACCAAAGCCCCGCTGCCAGCATTGCTGCAGAGCAGACAGGACACCCACAGCGGGGGCAAGGAGAGGCTGGGGCCAGAGGCACCAGCAGCCCAGAGAGGCAAAACCATCTGCTGAGGGGACCCCAGCCAGCAAAGCTTGTCCATCCTTCCTTTTCCATACGAGCCTTGACCTTGTTACATCCCCAGACCCACCAGCGCTATCACTCTGGCTTCAGGCAGTCTTGCAGGAGAGGGAACCCTGATGGCAGGTCCCTGCTTCAGCGGCCCCGTGCTGCACCAAGCTGCTGCAGGGCAGAGCCAGAGCCTGTTGCACAGTGACTCGCATCCCATCCCCTGCCCTTCCCTGCGGCCCAGACCCATCTCTGCAGCCCTGGAAACATCCCACACTTTGTCCCATGTGCGCCAGCAGTGAAGAGAGGGAGCAGAAGCGTTGGTTTCAGTTTTCTACAAAGACAATAACAAATCAGCCAGAGAAAGGGGGACCAGGGCCACAGACTAGAAATGCCAATTGTCCCAATCCCAGGTGACCCCGGGCCAGGCTCCAGCCTGGGGAAGCAACAGTGCCTGTGGCCGTGCCGGCTCTCAGGTGGGGCTGACCCTGAACTAATGCAGGAGGCAGCTGCCAGTCCTGTCAGCAGCTCCCGTGGTCCAGGCACAGGCGTGCCAGTGGCATCTGGGAAGTACGCAGCCTAGGTATTTAAACTGGCAACAAACCCAGTCCAAAATGCCATCCTGGGGATGGGAACAGGACAGCCCATTCCCACCTGGCTCTCAGCATCCCAGCAATAACACAGCTTAGACAGAGCAAGCTTTCACCAGGCTCAACATCTCTGACCCTTTCACAGAAACTTTTGATCTTGGCAGATTGATATTTATTAACCATTGTTCTTCTGCTCTGCTTGCTTTAAAATATGAAGAGAGATTTTGTAAGGGTCAGAATTTCCAACTGGCGCCCAAGCAGCACTGGGAGGCGGCCTCGTGCAACAGGGATTTTCAAGAGAACAGAGATTCCTGGTGATTTATGATGGAGGAGGCAAACCTGGCCTTTGCTTCTCCCAGGCAAGCCTTTGATGCTGCCCCTTTAATCCTTAGCCACCTGGTACTAATTATAACTGTAAGATAGTCTTTATATTTAATTAAAAACAAGGAAATGCTTCTCCATATAATGAGAAGCCTCCGGCAACAGACCCTGCATTCTCCCCCCCACCAGGTTATGCTCTGGTATCCATCCCCTCTCATTTCCATTTGAAAGTGGGAGCCATTTAGGTCCTGAAGGAGCATCCTCCAAAGGCAGCGCTAGTCCACCCGCCCTGAGCTCATTCCCCACCCCATGCTCACCAGGGCATTGCCACAGCTTCTTACCAAAGGGCCAGGAGCAGGAGCTGAGGAGTGGGGCGGGAAGGAGATGGAGGGATAGTGCATGAAAAATGGGGGCTGTAAATGCTATTTTGCATGCCTAAGTAAAGGTCAGACATGATCAGGCGGCTGGCATGACGAACGCCAGAGCACCAAAAAGCAGAGGAGGAAATCTCGGTGTGGCTCCTGCTGGTCCTCGAGGCCGGTGCAGGGCACGGGAGGCACCGGGCGATGCAGATCAGCAAACACGGAGCCTGCTCTGCAAAGTGGAAGGAGAAGCTAGGAAATTATAATCAGTTTAAGTCAGTTCAACTTCAGTTCCCAGAAAAATATTGGAACAAATGATCAAACAAACTATTTATAAGCACCAAGAAGATAACAGGGTGAGTAGCAGCCAACATGGGTTTGTCAAGAACAAATCGTGGCAAACCGATCTAATTTTCATCTGCGACAGGGTAATAGGCCTTCTGGATAGAAAAGAAGCAGTAAATGTCATATCTTGACTTTAATAAGATTTTTGACACCGTCTTATATGACATTCTCACAAGCAAGCTGAGGAATCATAGTCTAGATGAAAATACTATTTGGTGAAGGTAAAACCAGTTGAAAAACTGCAGTCAGAGACAAGTCATCGATGGTTTGCTGTTGCAATGAAAAACTGTTGAATAGGTCTATCTCATATCCAGTGCTATTCAGTATTACTGACCTATATGATGGAAAAAATATAATTATTAAATTTGCAATCTTTGAATGTATTAGAAGACAGAATCAGAATGGCAAAGGTCTGGAAAAATGCTAGAAATTATTTGAGAAAAAATAGGAATTTATCCTATGGATCCAGGTGCAAAGCACAACCCCTGAAGTTCAGTGTAACTGGGGAATTACTGGTGTGATAGGAAGAAAGGATCTAGGAGTTATTCCGGATCATAAGTTGAACTTAGGCCAACAATATCACAATGCTGAAGGAAAGCAAATGATTTGTAGGAATTTATAAAGGGAAATGCATCACATGTGATGGGTAGGATGCAATTGTTCTCACCACCTCAGCAATGACAAGGAGCAGCTGAGACTGTTCCAAGTTTGGGAACATGGACCACCAGGATAAAGTCCACAGGTAAGCAAGGAGAAGGATCAGAGATTTATAATACTCTGCCTGAGTGAAGGGGTGGATAAAAGTCTGCAGAACTCATGTCTTCCTATTTGCATCCCCTGTGATGCTTCCTCTGCTAGGTGCAAAACACTGGTCCTAGGCAGGAAAATTCTGGGAACAGCTTCAGCAGCCCCACATGTGAGCAGTCCCCACACTTGGACAGACCAGACTACCCAGAGCTCTGCTGTGTGTGATTTCATTGCTAGGCTCCTGGGCCAGCCCCCCACCACGTGCCCCCTGAGCCAATGTGCAGTCCCCATGCTACAGGTGCACTCATGGCAGACCCCTGGGAATGGGTCCTTCTCCCACCGTGCCAGCCAGAGCTCTGCGCAAGCCCATTGCCTCTGCCAGGCTCCGGCACGGCTGCTTACC